>JAZHRO010000013.1:158160000-158779444 GCA_037157565.1 Thalassia testudinum
TGGGATCTCTTCGGGCAAGTGGATTAAAATTCACTTGTTTGATTGTTTGCCTTTACTCCCACCACCCCGGGATTTCCCGCCAAACCTCACATAGCGAAAATCCAAGAATATTGATTCTTAAATCTTTCGCCATGTGAAGTATTCTTTGAGGCAAATAAAAAGATTGATTGCCACCCCTCTTTGCCTCATTTATCCGCAATTCGGGATCACCTTTTTGGTGGGGAGACTTGGAATTAAGTTGATTCCAACCCCACCATGACCTTTCACGTGCCTAAGATTCAATCCCGAATACTTCAACCCCAACAATTTGACTCTCTTTATCTTTTGGTTGAGCCTTGTGTGTGGAAATCATTTTGGTGATCAGGAGCACTTGAATTGAAATACTTTGGCTCCCTTTCATACTAATCTAAAACTGATTCGTGCATCCACACATAGAAATCTCCATCTAGGGAAGCCCATTACATTTTAGCATGCATTAACCAACTGACATTGAAGAAGGGTTTGTTGGGCTTAGAAGAAAACTTGTATTCTCTCAAAACCCGAAGATTGGTTGAATTGGTAATTCAGCGAAATCCTAAAATCCATACTACTTAAGGCTGAATTCTAAAAACCATTCACCAATTAAAACTTCAATTCGGGGAGATTTCCCCATTGTATGCTTGGTTTACGCACTCTAAAAATCAATCACTTGGGCATTACCCGTAAATAACGCCCTTCACATTCCAGAAGCACTTGATCCTAAACCTCTAACTAAAATTGGTACCTGACCCTTATTAAGGATTGGAGGTCTAACTACCTGCGTGTAGTGCCTACGTGCTGGTGAGGGTTCCCGCGTGTTATCGGGTGTCTAAGACTGGGGCAAACGGCCTTTCAATCTGGCCTGGTGGTTCCGTTGTGCTCGCATTTGGTTCCGTAGTTCGTGATAGTAGGTAACTTAGATCTTTAGGCCTAAGGGCACACTGTAGAGGTTAGGAATTTGATTGTATTGATTTGTCATCAAGTGTACCTTTGCGGCGTCATTTCTCTCGTCTCTTTTCCCTTCTTATCTCCCCAATTCTTCCTGCGGTAGTGCTTGTTTGGAAGAAGGTCACAAAACCCTGAACTATGTGAATTGCCTGATAAATTTAGAAAAGAAGCAGAATCGTCCTCTTCCTCCATAAACATGGCTGCACGCCCACCCCCAAATCCCAAGGGAGGAAACCACCCTCAAAACCCACCAGGTGGTGGAGCCTTAGATCCCATTACCCGCCTCCAAGCCCAAATGGAAATGTATAATGAACAAATTGAGGCCATTAGGGAAACATTAGAGGAAATGCAGAACCCTCCCGAACAGGAGGAGCCTAAGTCTCTTAGCTCCAATCAGATCCCGCTGCTACAGAGACCATAGGACAAATTCGGGTCCCCATGGGCAGGGACGATTTTGAACTGAAACCTAACATAATTGGCCTGATAAATTTTCACTTCCATGGTCTTGCAAGTGAAGATTCTTTTCTCCACTTGGAAGACCTAACCCGATTGGCTGAAACTATTAAACCAAGAAATATCGAGTTACCTATAGTCCTCACGAAAATGCTCCCATTTTCATTGCGGGATAAAGCGTCGCAGTGGTTACGCACCCTTGGGAGAACCATCCACTCTTGGGAAGAGATACGAACAGCGTTTCTCAAGAAGTTCTTCCCAATCGGGCGAACCAATGTGCTTCGCCGTGCTATCACTTCATTTACGCAACAAAACGACGAACAATTTCATGAGGCATGGGAGAGATATAATGACCTCCTCAGGAAGTCTCCGCACCACGATCTGCCTAAGTGGCATATAGCCCAGATTTTCTACTATGGGCTAAATGAGACTTTGAAGCAGATTGCAGACGCTTCTTGCAGAGGGAATTTTATGAATAAAGACGAGAATGGAGCATTCGAATTATTCGAAAATATGAGCGAAAACTCAATGAACAATGCTTCCATTGTCGCCTAATCGTACCAGCCTACCCCGTAATATCCACGAAGTTGACACGGGACCCTCCCATTCATCCACAAATCTCAGCCTTATCATACAAAAATTGGATGAAGTCTCCGTCGTGCACAAGAAGCTAGACGAGCTTCTGGCCAACCCTGCCCATTCTATGGCAAACACCCCCACCTCACCACTTCGTCACAATCCCAATTCTTCCAACACCAGGCTTATCCCAAGAAACCCCGTAAGACCTTCCTTACCGAGTGTCGCACTGAGCGATTCAGTAAGTCATGTGGATATGGCTTCTGCGAGCCAGTATTTTGACACGGCAGACCAAGACTCCGTGTGCTCGGATGCTTATTTACATGAGGACGCGTCTTCTGGCATAGAAGACGCTTGCGCCCTAGGGAACAACCCATTCTTTGCCACTTATAACCCAGGGTGGCGAAATCATCCAAACTTCGCATGGTTCAACAACCCGCAGCGCCAAAACCCCGCGAGTGAACCAATGCGACTGTCCGCACCCGTCATCCCAAGGGCCCAGTCTAATCCTATGGCGAATCCACCATCAGGCCCTTGCGTACCGCAAGCAGAACAAGCATCAAGTCCTCTTAACAAATTGATGCGAATGATGACGAAAATGTCAAAGCGCCATGAAGAGAACATGACCTCTCTTCAGCACCAATTGGCACAGCAGAATGCTGAGATCAGTCAACTACACATGGCAACTTGATCTCAGGGCACTCTTCCCGCCCAACCTGTTCCCAACCCACGAAATTTTGTACCCCGTGGTCCTCAACCACAGGTAGACCTTCTCAGGGGCAGGTTCATCAAATTCTGCAAGCTCCGAGCATTCCACCGAAATTTCAGGCTAATCCCGCTGTCGCACCTCACTCTTATGTCCCTATTGCGAACCTCCTCCGCCGTATGATCCCACTGGACCTGCATCGTCCAATGCGATCACTACGAGGAGCGGCAAGCAGACCATCGATCCGCCTCAACCTGATCCTAGCCCGTCTTCTTCATCGCCCTCTCATTCAGGATGCGCACTGCATTCGCGAGAGGACGATACACCCAAATTGGTGCCAGAATCAGTCCCATTCCCTGAGGCTCTACTGAGGGAGCCAAAAGGCAAAAAGAAAGATACGCAGGCCTATGATAACCTGCGTAATTTATTCAGGGATGTAAAAATCAAGGTACCCCTGCTCGAGGCTACCGACCACATACCTACCGTCGCCCAATTTTTCAAAGACTACACAACACCCAGGCGACAGTCAAAGAAAACTAAGAATCCGATGGTTCTCTCGCCTCATGCGAGTTGTGCTATACTATCAAACCTACCACCGAAGCAGAAAGATCTGGGCACATCGCTTATTTCCTATAGCATCCAAGGCTGCAATTTTAACCGTGTCCTGCTTGATCTAGGATCTTCCATCAATCTTATACCGACCATCATGTTCGAAAAATTTTCCTTGGGAGATCTGAAACCCACCCTTGTCACATTACAGTTGGCAGATCGTTCTGTAAAAATTCTGAAGGGTGTGGTGGAAGACGTGGTGGTTAGGGTCAACAGTCTCTGTTTTCCTATTGACTTTCTTGTTTTACATATGGAAGTCCCTAGCTCACTTTCTGATTGTCCGATCATCCTTGGTCGACCTTTCTTGGCCACAGCCCGCGCCCATATCGACTGCGAGTCGGGTTGTATTGAGATTGCTGTTGGATCTGAAAAGCTCAAGCTTAACATCTTCAAGGCAGCCAAGAACTTTGATTGCGATTACATTGAGGATGACACGTCTGACGAGGACATGGCTGTCAACGCATGTATCGGACTAATTGGGACCTATTCTGACTGCTGCGGATTACCTGTAAACACTGACGATTGCCTGACCAATACATATTGTGACGTTCCCCCATCCCTCCTTATTCCCGTACCTTCTCCTGGCCAGACTTCTGATGAGGTTTTCTCCGCTTCCCATACCTCATGGTCTGAGTCATATCTGGGTTACTCACTGCCGATCCACACTCTTGAAGACTGGATTGCCCTTTCTTTCCCGCCAAATCAGGCGGAGTTGCAAATCCACACTGGGACCTTGAGCCCATATACTTCTCACTGGGGCTATTCCTTTTTGGATCCATCTATCCAAGAAGCCCCTCTTCTTGGCCAATCTGAGGGCCAACTTCTTCCTCCTGATTTGTTCTCCGATCCGCCTGGGACACTCTCGTCCCAAGAAATGCCAGATCTTTCACCATCCACTCCCGAGCTGAAAGAACTGCCTAGTACACTTAAGTATGTTTTCTTGGGACCAAATGAAATGCTCCCCGTAATCATCAATTCAAAATTGACCAGGGAGCAAGAGTGCAAACTAACAAAGGTCCTTATGGAACATAAGGCAGCCATTGGACGGTCTTTATCAGACTTATCTGGCATTAGCCCCTCCTACTGCACTCACAGTATATATATGGAGGAGGAGGCTTGACCTTCTCGCGAGATGCAGCGACGTCTCAACCCTAACATGCAGGAGGTCGTTAAGAAGGAAATCATTAAGTGGCTGGATGCGGGAATAATCTACCCGATCAGTGATAGCCCCTGGGTGAGTCCGATTCACGTTGTGCCCAAAAAGGTGGGACTCACCATCCATGTCAATGACAAGGGCGAATCCATCCCTACGCGCACTCCTACATCTTGGAGAGTGTGTGTAGATTATAGGAAACTGAATGCTGCAACTAAGAAAGATCACTTTCCGCTACCTTTTATTGACCAAATCCTAGGGTTAGCGGGAAATAAATTTTTCTATTTCCTGGATGGATTCTCAGGATATAACCAGGTGGCAATTGACCCCCGGGACCAAGAGAAAACCACTTTTACCTGCCCCTTCGGCACCTTTGCATTTAGAAGGATGTCGTTTGGACTTTGTAACGTGCCAGCAACTTTCCAGAGATGTATGCTAGCGATATTTCATGACATGGTGGGTGACTTTCTCAAGGTCTTCATGGATGACTTTTCGATCTTTGGACCATCTTTCGATGACTATCTTGCCAACCTGACTCGTATCCTTAGGAGATGTATTGATGTAAACCTCATGCTTTCTTGGAAAAAAAGTCATTTTACGATACACGAGGGAATTGTTCTCGGGCATATCATCTCCGATAGGGGTATCGAGGTTGACAGAGCTAAGCTTGATGTAATTGCTGATTTACCTGTGCCTGGCTCTGTCAAGCAAATCTACTCCGTCCTAGGACACGTCGATTTCTATTGGAGATTTATCAAAGATTTCTCCAAGATTTCTCGACCGTTAACTCATCTCTTATCGACCGACGTACCCTTCGATATGGGCCCCGACTGCATACGAGCATTCACGTAGCTGCGTAATGCTGTCACCAAGACCCCTGTTCTCCAGCCACCTGATTGGTCCCTCGACTTTGAACTCATGTGTGACGCTTCCAACCTTGTAGTAGAAGCCATCCTGGGACAAAGACGCGATAGATACCCCTTCTTGATGTACTACTCCAGTAAGACGTTGGACGAGGCCTAGCATAATTATACTACCACTAAGAAAGAACTACTAGCGGTCATCTCCGGCTGGAGAAATTCCGCTCTTACCTTCTGGGCTCACATGTTATTGTTTTCACTGATCACGTGGCCATTCGCCATCTCATGCACAAGAAGGATGCCAAGCCTAGATTGATTCGTTGGATTCTTCTGCTCCAAGAATTTGACATTGAGATCCGCAATAAGGCCGGAGCCCAAAATGTTGTGGCTGATCATCTTTCCAGACTGGACCTTGACCATATTGGACTTACTCTGCCGATCAATGAGATTTTTCCCAATGAGCACCTATTGGCAATTAATGTGGCAAGTGGACCTTGGTATGCCGACATTGCCAATTACCTTGCTTTTGGATCCCTTCCATGTGGCTAGCCTAAAAACCAGCGCAAGTGTCTCATGGCAGAAGCAAAGTATTATTTCTGGAATAATCCACTTCTTTTTCGCATAGGTGCTGATCAAATCATCCGTCGCTGTGTTCCTGACAGCGAATTCCCTAGTGTGCTATCCTTCTGCCACGATCAGGCCTGCGGAGGCCATCTCTCTGGGAGGAAAACTGCAGCCAAGGTGTTGAAGTGCAGTTTCTTTTGGCCCTCCCTTCACCAAGATGCACACAATTATGCCAAGCATTGCACTAGGTGCTAGTCGTTAGGGTCAATGTCACATCGTGACATGATGCCCTTACAATCCATCCTAGCTGCGGAAATCTTCGACATTTGGGGAATTGATTTCATGGGTCCCTTTCCTCCTTCCAGCGGCTTCGAATTCATCCTCGTGGCTGTTGATTATGTTTCAAAATGGATCGAGGCTATTCCCACGCACCGTGCTAACTATGTTATATCCACTCGCTTTGTCAAAGACCACATCTTTGCGTGCTTTGGGATCCCTCGAGCCATTATCTCGGATGGAGGAAGCCACTTTACCCATTCGTCTTTTCAGGCACTTCTGAGGAAATACAGAGTTCACCATCGTATCGCATCCCCATATCATCCTCAGACGAACGGCCAGGCAGAGGTGTCGAACCGACAAATCAAGCAGATTCTCCATAAAACGGTTCGGCCTGACCGTAAGGATTGGTCAAACAAGCTGATTGACGCACTTTGGGCGTATCGGACCACCTTCAAGGCTCCCCTTGGTATGTCTCTGTATAGAATCGTTTAAGGGAAGCCTTGTCATTTGGCCGTGGAGTTGGAGCATCACGCTTATTGGGCAGTTCGCCAATGTAACCTAGACCCAGACCTGTGTGGTCGAGAAAGGAAACTCCAACTCCAAGAGCTGGAACAGCTCTGTTGTGAAGCCTATGATTCTGCTTTAACTTTCAAACAACGCACTAAGGCTTTTCACGACAGCCGTATTCAGTGGAAAGAATTTGAGCCATCTCAGCAAGTTTGGCTCTACAATGCCCGACTCAAATTCTTTCCTAGGAAATTGAAGTCCAAATGGACTGGTCCTTTTCTGGTCTCTAGACCATTTCCCAACAGGGCCGTTGAGATCGAAGATCCCAAATCTAGGCATAAATTTATGGTCAATGGGCAGCGTTTGAAACCCTATCTTACTCATGAACCTGCCCCCATTGGAGAAACTGTTGCCCTGCTGGAGGATAACTAATTTTGTGCCTCATCCTGAGTCCAGCTGGGGACGTTAAATTCAGCGCTCGTTGGGAGGCACCCCAACAACACTCACTATCCACCATTACTTTTCACTTCACTGTCACGCTCACTTCACTTTTCATTTCAGCACCCACCATCCACCCACCAAACCACCCTACTGTATACCTTGCACCTCAGCTCTCGTTACCCGATCTTTCGTTCTTTCTCCACCCTACCCTGCATGCATATGAGGACATAGCATCATTTGGCATAGGGGGATGGATAGACATCCATAGGATCTAGGTATTTTAGGGTATCATGCAGTTTCTATATATATATATAAAATGGTGTTTAGTAATGATCTGGAGGCTGAAACAAAAATACAATAAGTGTTTATGGATATTCAACCTCTGTTTTGAAGACTTTCCAGTCAATAGAAGCTTGATTCGCTTAGGCTCGGCTTAATCCACTTGAGCATTGACAAGATAGATCGGAATCTCTCCTAACTAAGGACGTATTCTTGTACCTGAGACACCAGTACAGGATTCGTTGGTTTGCTTCTACTTGAGAGCCTAAGTAATCTTGGTTCACACTACACATATCAAGAAAGGCCAGGTGAACATAAGATCCAACCCTAGTGTTCATTAGGGAAGGTGGAGTCCTTACCTGTGCGCGCAGGTAGACTTTTTATCCCAGGCTTTAGTCTTGTGTTTAGGAAAGACTCTTTCCACCAAAAAGGAACTCTCCTACAAAAAAGAAAAGTGTGCTCCTCTAAATAATGTTGTAAGAGATATACAGACACGTGTTTCAAAAAAAAAAAAAGATACAAATAAGTTAGTATATCTCACAAATGTCTGTAAAGTCTTCTTCCTACAAAAAAGTTCAAGGCAAATACCCTATTTTCTTTGAGCCACAAACGTCAGAAAATGGGAGTTAAGTTTTCCGTCATCTTTTTAAGGGTCAATCCGAAGACACAAGATGAAACTGGGACCAACCTGTACTTAAAAATTCGTGAAACCCTGAGCTTGAGTCTTAATGTTCATCTGATCAGTCTTGATCCTTCACTATGCACAAGCCATAATCTCTTGAGCTCTCGAGTACAGAAAAAACCTCCTGAGTCCTGGAAATCGTACTTAAGGTTTAAATATCAAGAGTCTCGGTTAGTTGAGAGATGATCTATGTCATGTGAGACTTAAAGTACTGGTAGTCTTCTCTGTAATTGGTTCTCACAATATCCAAAATAAACACACCTATGTCACCTCAGAAGAAAATCTTCAGCTTAAGATCATTTCTAAATACAATACAAAAAATGTTTTTCCAGGGACTAGCAAAAGATAGGCATGTGGGTATGATTGCACAGCAAAAATACACCAACAATTATGTTGTCTTGTGCTATTTCCTAGCATTACCAGTGCATATTAGGTATCCATAGTTGCATTTGTAAAAATACACGCATGCATGCATTTATTTGAGAGGGGAGGAGAGTGAAATAAATGACCTTGTAATTTACATTTTCTTCAAGTGCTGCTTCGCAAAATTTCCATCTTTATTTTTTACTTTATTTTATTTTGAATTTCTTCTCTGCGGCTGCAATGCATGGCAGCCTCTTCCTCGCGCCATGTCCTGCTCAGCATGCTCTGCAAGCCACTCCCTGCAGCCGCATGCACAGCCATGCACAGCCAGGGCATGGCTGTGCATGCCTTCTTCCTCTGTAAAACAGGCATGGCTACCTTCTTTGCACCCGAGGCGGGTCCACCCAAAAAAACCCAACACAGCAGCTTCCCTCCTTCCAGGCCGTCTCCTCCCCCTCTCCCTCCATACGCAGCCTCTCCTCCTCTAAGGAGCCACTCTGCGGACAGGAGTACCTCACTGTGGTGCACAACCACCACCGTGAGTCCACCATCGCCAAGCTCATCAAAGAGCCGGTGGGCGTGGTGGTTCTCTCTTCCCTGTTTCGACGTTTAGCCACTTCAGCCATTGCCACAAAGCTTCAAGCTTTGAAGCTCAACCGGCGACCGCGTGCCCCTGCAGCAGCCGGCCAAGCTCCACCGCGAACGCCAGCAAGACACCCGTGCTCCTCTCCGTGCGCCCTGTCGCGCTCCTTCACCTGCAGCCCTGCCCTCTCCTTCTGCTTCTTCGCGTACACCCACCTCTCCGCGCAAGCCAGCAGCCGGCGCAGCTTCTCCGCGCTTGCGCCAGCTCGCGCAACAGCTCCGCACTAATAGCACCTAACACGCCCGGTAGCACGGTTCGGCAATGCACTGTGGCCACTGTTCACACTAGTCAGCGGAACACTTTGGCTACAGTGCGGTGACCGGTAAGTTTCTCACTTATCCGGTCACCCGACGCGTTGCAACCGGTCCCAGCCTGCACCTGCATCTCGCCCCGCGCCTGCTCCAGCGCCCACCAGCGCATCTGCATGCACCCGCGTCTGCCAGCGCCCGCCCACTTCAGTGTCTGTGTCCGTGTATCCCTTCGCCCGCACCCACCCACTTCAACGCCCGCTCTTCACGCAGCGCGGTGCGCTGCATCCTTCTCCCTCACGCTCACTTCCTCCAACACGTGCCTCTCCACACGCCTACGCGCCTGCACACGCGTGTGGATCACCAGACGTCGCCAGTTGCGTGCAGATGCCTTAACCGCACTCCTTCATGCCAACTCCAGCAGTCTCTCTCTCTCTCTCACAGCACTCTCTCACACTCTCTGCACACACATACACACACACACACTCTCGCACACACACACTCTCACTACTACATACTTATATATAAATATATATACATATATATTTATATACATATATATATATACTTATATCTATACATATAGTTGTACCTATATACTAAGTATTAGTATACATACATACACACACACATATATATATATACTTATATATATATATATATATACACATATATATTTACATATATACATATATTTATATACATATAAATATATATACATATATATCTATATATATATTATTACCGATATAACTAAGTATAAGTATAGATACATATATGTATATATATGTATATATATGTATATATATGTATATATATATATATATACATATATATACATATATATATATATATATACAAATATGCATACATATATACATATATATCTATAACTACATATATATATATATATATATCTACATATATCTATTTACATATATTACTATATATATATACACACATATATATACATCTATCTATCTATATATATATTTACATATATATATATATATATATACACGTATATAGCTACATATACCTATATAATTATAACCATATATATATTTATACATATAGATATACATTTACATATATACATATATATATATATTTTTATCACCTACCATACGTTGTATCGTAGGAATATCTGCACCAGTTGCTGATATTCCCCGATACCCGCGTACAGAAAGCGTGTTCGCACACATCTTCCACCATCCATCCTACACTCCACGCGGCACTTCGTCCTGTTGGTTGCGTCTTCCTAGACGACAACTGACTCGACACCGTGCTACACGCCATCTCCACCTCCACCCCCACCCCTTTATACATATATATATATATACTATATTTACTTTATTTCTGTTTCTCTTTCATGCCAGTAAAAAGATAAAAAAAATATACAAAAGAGAAAAGATAATCCTTGACTTGTAGGTACTCAGTCTTGCGAATAGCAAGACTAGTTTTGGAACCCTAACTTGGCTCAAAGCCAAGAACCTGATTTTGAGGATGTACCTCAAGGACAAAAAAATTATCAGAAAAAAATCTTAAATAGAAAAACACCAAAAACACAATAAACGAACGGAAGAGATTCGTTATAGGAAAGGCGTAGAAACTTCTTCACTTCTAATCCCACTTCCCTGAGTTCGACCCTGGGCCTAAAAGTGACCAAGATAAAATTAAGTAGGCCAGGTAAAAAGTTTTGTAAAGAGATGGTTAGGGTTGATTTAGGTTAACCACTATATGCATTTCAACAATAAAATCACCGTATTAACACAACCTGTCCGGGTCTACACCACATCTTTTCACTTGTCAACCCACCCTTTGATTTGAGCGAACTTATAATCTAAGCATGTACATACTCTTTGCACTGACTCACTTTTTGGCAATTTTAATGGAAATTGGGTAGCTAATTAGCCTTCTAGGGTGGTATAGCTAGCAAGTTATCACTAGTAACAGCTCATTGTCCAGTTATCCAAAGCCTAGCCACACGACCATTTTCTTTCTACTGCCTTTAGGTAAATCTTAGATCCGGAAAGCCACCTACTTAAAAAAAGTGAGAGAAAAATATTCAAACAAAAAATGAGAAATAGAAAAGAAGAAAAAAAAATAAATAAGCCACACTTCACCGCATAACTATGGCAGGCAAATTGTCTATGGTAACAGCTCATTGGTCAATTGTCCAGAACCCAACTTATGAAATGCACGTATAATTCCTAAACACTTAGGAAGAAGAGGGGAAGTAGAATAAGACGAGGAGATAAACACTGGGTGCGCCCTTGTGTTGACCCCATAAAAATAAAAAGTAGGAGGAAAGCTACTAGTTGAATAGATACACCTTTAGGCAAAATTTCTTTTCAAGGGGTGTAGAAACCCGAAGTCCGCTCTGATTGTCGATCAGTGAGTCTATCACATTCACATAAAAAGATGCTTAGCACATGGAGTTCTTTTCGAGTCTTGGATGGGTTGGTAGCAGTAGAAAGCTACCCCGAAACTCTAAACTCAAAAATTCAAAACAAAAAATAGAAAAGAAGAAAAAGAAAAAGAAGCTTTTGCTTTTGAATAAGGCGAGGGCTTGGGTGGCCTACATTTTGGCAGACACCTGGGTGCTGTTGTGTCTCTGTAGCTCAGGTCTTAGTAGAAATTCCTAGTGTTGAAAAATAACTATTACCCAAGTAGTTTGATCCTAACTCTGTTTAAAAATAGCATATAGTTTTGTGAGGGATTAGCAAAAGATAGGCATTAAGGTGTGATGTGCATATATCTAATTAACCTAAAATGTCTATTTATGCATGTTCCTAGTGTTATAGAAGCATCAGGCATTATAAATTTTGCATAACATGCATCATCATGCATTTAGGTTAATTTGTATAAATTTGTATAATTTTGTGGCCAGGGACAGGGCGATATCATTGTGGGGCCTCGGATTGAAGATCCAACAGTACGGATTCAGGGTAACGATCAAAGTTCAATGACTCCAAACTAACCATGATCGGACTTCTGTAGCATCAGATGCAGTCCGAGAAAGATCAAAGGCTAAGGATTAAGGTGGTGTAAATCCATACCTCAGATGACAAATCCAACTGCACGGATGGGTTCGGATCGATGCTCACAGCCCACTGGCACGAAAATCAACCCAATCCAACATCCATGGCACTACCTATGAGTAAAAGAAGATGGATGGCTCAGATGGTGCCACGTGGCTCCATCCAAGCCGCCCACAACCACCTGGCCTCTTCCTCCTTCACCCGCGCCATTGCATCTAGCCATTGGATCTTCATCCAATGGCTAAGGATGCATGAGCGTTAAATCGCAAACGTGACCAAGTCAAAGGCGCAGCATAGCGGTCACATGTTCCAACTTTCAAGAGAGGGCCTGGGTTAGAGCCTCCACGCACCTCAAATCGAAGCGGCGAGCGAGCACGGCTAAATTCAGTCGTTAATGCGTGATCAAGCGGCTATGCAGGTGCGACATGGTGCTACATGGAGCGCTAGATGCACACGCATGTGATGATGTGCGATCGCACACGAATGATGCACACACGAGAAGACAAAGAGTCGAACGGCAGGAGATCAGACACTGATGATGCTCGAGCGCGATGAAGGCTTAAACGATTGAAGACTGGGCAGCGTGAACGTGGCCGCATGAGAGACGTCCAATCTGCATCGCACGGTAGAGGTTGAGGCATGGCTTCAGCGACATGCATCTACAGTGACGCACGTATCCATCACTAAAGGCAGCAGAGTTAATTTTTGAAGGTTAAAATGCCCTTTTTGTCCCCATGTATACAACTATATAAAGGCCCTTTGCCCTCCATCTTTTCTTCATCTCTTCCTTCATCTCTCTCCCTCTTTAAGAGCTAAGAACTCAAGTTCTAAAGCTTGCTCTAGTGTTCCCAAGATATGGGAAGCTCCGCTAAAGTTAAAATCAAAATTTTCCACTTCTCATCTCCTTCACAGAGCTCTCTCCAACCGTCTTCTCACGCACGTTCCGCAAGTGGATGTCGCGACGTCGATGCCCTACCTCATCCTTGGTTCTTCCCGATCCGCCCTCCATCATCTGTCTTCGCTCTCCTTCTTCCAGGCGTCATCCATCCAACTTGTCCTCCAAGCAGCCTTTGAGGAGGATAACTTCTCACCCCTTCTCTTTTTATCACTTTATAGATTAGATTTCCCCCTTTCTAGTTGTAGTTGTAATGACATTATCTTTATTATAAAATTTGTTTCTCTCTCTAGTTTTATTGTTTATATTGCAAGTAGGTTAGCCATCATTATGAATGTCTCTTTTATAAACAAAAATTACAAAAAAAATATAGTTGCGGATTTAGAATCGATGTAGCCTCCCCGTGTTCGACCTAGGGCTCACCTCGAGTTTCTGTAAAAATTTATCTGATATCAGATTTTCTTGCGAATTGCACTACGATGACGGGTTTTCCAAACTCAATACTTTTCACTACAAAATTCTAACTTATCACTTGACAAGTTAGGAAGACTATTTAGGAAACCTGAATCCCAAATGAGCATGAAAGAGAAAATGATTGAGGATACTCCTAAACATCATGATGAGTACTACAAAACCTCAGATCCATTTAGCAAAGTTCATGTTCATGTGTCAGAAACAACAACCTTCATTATGAATTGTGCCCAGCTGATGGTGACACAAATGATAAACGGTTCAACCTGGGATATTCTCATGACAGGATACAATGAATTAGAGAGATTGCATAATTTTGAGTATCTCCAATGTATGGTAAATCCACTACTTTGGGAAATGCACCAAGATAACATTGAGAAATAAGAGAATTTGATAAATCTGTTGAAACAGACCATCAATCAAAAATATCCATATATCCATTCAGAAATTGATAGGACATCTAGGAGTAATACTAAAGATCAGTATAATTTCCCAAAGCCTGGGTTAGAAAATCGAGGTTGTTGTGGACCCCCAACCCAAATGGAATCAGATTCAAACTTTATACAGAAGGACATACCTAATCTTGATGTTGGTTGGGTGGATCTAGTTGCAGGTGTTCCCAACTTTGAACCAGCCTTAGAAAGCCATAAAATTGGTCCATCATGCCCTGAATTCCCAAACACTTGTGCTGAGCTTGAGTCAGAACCTCTCGAGGATGTAATTCCCAAACCTTATCCTATTAAGGTAGTCCTCGAGAGTGATTCTGACATCCCAATAGAACCATGTCTAGATTCTAGGGACTCGATTCCTAACCTTGACCTAGAATCTAGATTTAAGCCTATTTGGGATGATCAAGAGACTCAATTTAATGTAAACCAGATTTTAGATCTAAATTATGATTCTAGGCCTATATTTGATTATTACACTTCTCCAAACTCCTCAAAAGAATGAATTGATTTTTCGCAGGTCGCACTGATTTACAATACAGAAGCAGAGGAGTTGGAAGAGTTAGGATTTAATTAGGTCTACCCTAGGAGCCAAGAACCCGAGCCTATGGCTAATAAGGACACCTCTTTGAGCTCAAAATTTGAGATTAGGTTAGATCCAAGTCAGGTTGTTGATTCTATGCATCATGATTTGCTCTATGGTGGAGATCCCAATCCAAAATTAGGTTCAGAAATTGATTGTCACAGATTCTCCAATCATTTTGAATCATACTCTGACTTCGGAGAACCTTTGCTTCCATATGATGATGAGCCAATCTACGACCTCAGTATCCATGACCTGTTCTTTGACTCCGACTCTGAGGTCCCTGATCCCGAGATCATTGATTCAAAATCATGTTCCGTTGAGTTGGAATCCTTTTGTTAAAATCTGCAGGAATCAGAAATAGTAAGTGCCAAGAGTGTCCACAATCCAGAGTTCAAATCTTTTACTGACTTAGATTTCCATGATCCTATAAACACTCTCCAAGCATTTACATTTGATTTGGATGAGCATCATGAAGACTCTCTAGATGAACTTATCTTTGAATCATTTCTAGAAGAGCCAACACCACACTCTGATTTCAAAGAAGCCACAACTTCCATCACAGAGCCAGAGCCTTCCAAAATCCTATCCCAACCCCTACCCGCCATCGGAATCAATTTCTACTCTAACTCACCACTCTCTGATTCAGTTGCGTATGATTGACCTCCCTCTTTTGATTGAGAATCAGACATTGATCAGATTGAGAATCACATCTTATCCTTCTCTGATCTCACCAGTAGGGTTCCTACATTCTCCATCAATCCATTGTCTTCTAAGGATCCCTACTTTGATCAAGCTAAACCGATTCAGCCAAACCTACACTTTGTATTTCCACTTCTTTTCGAGCCTCAAAGTATCTGGTGGGCTCCACACTTGTCGATTCACATCTATCAACCCACTAGACTGATTGGATTTGGTCTGCATCATCAGCCTATTGACCTGACCAGGCTACTTATCAAGGTGTTTGCTCTACAAAATTTCTCTGATTTGACCACCCCTTCTCCTTAATCACCTTCTGCTCGATTGAAGGCATTGAATTTAGCGCTTAACAAGAGGTAATCCGTCATTCAAAAAATCTGAGACCCTTCTGATCATTCTTTTGAGCTACACACTTATTACACTTGAGGATTCAACTTTAGAACAGCCGAATCAACCTTTGGTACTTGTATCAAAGCTTGAAATCGTCTGCAACAGTCACCCCGACTTGTTCACCCACCCTTTGACCCTATTCTAAACCTTGAACCAAGTTAACTTCATGAGGACATTGCAAAACTTAGGCATGGGGGGGTGTTAAAGTGCAAACAAATGGAAATTCAATTCTCTGAGTTCTCACAAATATATATATATATATATATATATATTAAAAAAAAGGAGAAAGAGGAGGAAAATTTTGAGAAATGATTGAAAATCTTTCTTGACAAGGAAAAAAGAGGAGGAAACACAAAATGTCAAAAGGGAGCAAAATCAAGTAAAAATGATAGTCATAGCAATTGACTATGGGATTTACTTAAGTTCTAGACCAAATCAAAATAAAAGATTAAGTCCTAATGTGCTAGAGACAAGGAGATTAGTAAGAGTTCTGATCTTAGGCCTCTTGGGTTTATTTTAGGTCTTAAACACTCATGTATTCATTAAGATATGGATTAATCCTCAAGAGGTTAAGGAAAGTGCAAAGCTAATGTAGTGGGTCTAAGGCTTAGGGATTATTCGGCCCCATTACCTGCCCTTTCGTTTGCGAGACTTGGTAACCTAAGCAAGCAAAATCCACACACTAGTTTGGTTTAGTGCACTTAATAAATAAATAATGACAAAAGTGTTCTATACTGAAAAATTATCTCGAAATTCTAGCTTAGGAGTGGATCGAAGGCACAAGTTGATTGGACAAGTTCCTGACTTAGAGAGGTAGGAAATTCCTGTGGAAGATGCGTAATAACATATCGTCTCCTTGGTACTTGTCTCCTAGGATGTCTTAATATCCTGTCGAGAGCACGTAAGCACCTTGTGCTAGTTCAGGTGCCATGGGCAGGATTATCCTGAAATGTCGATTGGCTAGGGCTTGAATTTAGCTATAGAACGCCATGGGCAGCACTATCCTGAAGTGTCAAAAGCCAAGGTTCTGGGGGTTGTTGAAAGAGCGATCTTCGTTTTTGATAAAAAATTTAACATAAAATGACATGTCGTTGTATTTAATCGTGTGGTAGAAAATCACTTTTCAAAATATTTTAATTATCAGAATCTAACCACGAAATAGTTAGGTCGTCTCCACAAGGAAGAAATAACCTATTCGACTAGTAAGTAGTGTTTTGTTTATTCGGGAATCCCAATGGGCATGCATACTAGTTATTGCAATTCATTCTCAACATAAGTTAGCATTTATGTAATTACCCAAGAATATAGGGAGGTTATATGCAAATTCACCACTATGGAATACGTGAATCATAATCTTAGTACTGACAAATATCGTCAATATGAATCAAAATCGAACCCGTTCCCTATAACCAATATCCCATACCCTATTATGTAAGAGATAAATTAAACTATTCATAATTCAAATAAACATGAGGGATATTCATGCAAATTTACTGCAATATATTAAATTGATAAATAATTGAATAGTAGAAGCTACAATGGCAATAATGGTAAATTTTAATGTGGCTCGCACTGTAGATAAATAAGGGAAAAGTTTCCCTTGCTCACACCCGCGAAGGAGGGGCTCGCCGGCCACGAGTTTGGGCGAAGGAGACGTACGAGAGGAGAGGCTCACAATGGTTGTAGCGGCACGACTGGAGGTGGCTGGCGGCAGCCAAACAGAGGAGGAAAGGCCAGCGGCAAGGAGAAGGTGCGGCGAACCATGGAGGCTACGGGAAGGGCTGCTGGAGCTGTGGATGGGTTCGTGAGGGTGAGGCGGGTCCACTGACGTCGTTGGCATGTCAAATGGTGGCCTGGAGTGGTGGCTGCATGGAAAGAGGCAACACCGGTGATGGGTTCTTCACTCCCTACTGATGGAGAAGAAGGAGAGGGGCCGAGCGTGCTACGTGCGCATGATGATGGTGGCGCGATGGCACGCACGCAAGGGTGCGCGAGGGGATGCACTACTGCGCACACGCATGGCTAGTGGCCGCGTGGTTGGCCGTGCAGGCATGAAGCTGGCAGTTAGGTTGCAGAGAACGGTGGTGGAGAAGGTGAAGAAGAAAACGAAGAGGAAGGAGAAGATGGATGGCTGAGGGGGCTTATGTGCGGTGGTGTTGTGGCTGCATGCTGTCACCGTGCAACCAACGAGAGGGAGAAAGAGCAGAGGTGCAGCATGCCTAAGCCACGGTGCTCGTAGTGTCCACGGTGCACGCAATGTCCACGGTAGAGGAGGAAGGAGATCCTCATCAAGGGGCGAGGAAGATGGCCCCTGGGTGGACGCGGCTTCCCTTATTAAACAAAAACCTCCTCGATTTCCTTTGGCCGCAAGTGTCTCCAACAACTAGCAACGATCGCGAGTAGTTGGAATGGCAGATAAGCACAGGCGGTTCCTCATCAGACATCTAATTATCACTCCAGATGTCTTAAAAAAGGTAGAAGCAAGAGTTTGTGATGGCAATTCCCAGACGTCCAACCTTGTCCCCAGACGTCTTATAGACGCAAAAATGAACATCTGAACTCTTCCACCTAGCCTGTATTCATTAAATCAATTATGTTACCATATCATATGTTATTAAGTGTAAAATTGATGTATAAAATTATATGCAGACTAAGATGAATTTTCATATAATTCCTAATTAATTAACAAATAAGAATAACTAATTAGAAAGTACTTAGGCCAAATAATGGTTCATGAAAGTAGACTTATTAGTTGCCATGGGCGGTGCTATCCCGAAGCATCGAAAGCTAGGGACCCTTCAAGGATTGATGGTGGGGACAAGGAATCCGATACAGACCATGCTTAGGGCCAATTTGAGGTTGGATTTGGGGAAATCTAAAAGGAAAAGAGAGAAAACTTTCAAAATGAAAAAGAAAAAATCCTTCTCTCTCTTACTAAAAATGCACTAGCAAACTGAACCTGGACTAAATAAGTCTCCACACGAGTGAATTAACCATTGGATTCAACAAACCTCTGATAGTTTTTGCTGGCCTTAGAAACCTTCACGATAGACTCAGGCTGAAGTTGGTTAGGTTTGGATCTTGATTGATACTTGAGTACCTCTAGGCCTATTGTTGGCATTCTAATATGATCTCTAGTGAGTGACACAAATCAGGCATCTGAACATCAAAAGCATGGTCTAGAGATCAAGTTCTTTCCATAGGATTTTGCCCGAGACTAGCAAAAGTTATGCATTGGGGTATGATGGTAACACCACCATTAGCCATAACTAGCTTTAATTAGGCATAATCAAGATACAAATGCTCCTACATAATCGCCTAAGAGCCGTAATTCCATGTAAATCCATTCTAAGAAGAAAACACTAAAACAGAGCTAATTTTGCAATTTTAACATCACATCATAAATGCAGAATAACCATGGGATTTATCAAGGGTTAATTTAAGGTCAAATGAGCATTAAAATCTAAAGAGTGGGTCCACATAGATAGAAATAGGGTTTCACACATTTCGAAAACTAAATCAAAATCCAAAATCCTAATTTTAGACTCGCTTAAATTAAAGAGGTTCTGGTCAAGATAAAATTCATCTAAACCTTCTAAAATTCATAGAAAAATATTCTGAGAGGTTTCGTACCCTTGGTTTGACCATCTGAACCTATTTTGACCTTCAACAGAGTCGTAAGCAGAATTTTACCCTACTTTGGGTTTCTACACAAATTTTCCATCCAAACATAGTCAAAACTCAAATCCAACTTCACCATTAGATTTCTTAGATCTAAATTAGGTTTGTACTAAAATTTGGGTTCAATCAGAGTCTATCTTGACCTAGTTTGCATTTTAGGTCCATTAAATCGCTATTTTTCTCAATCAAGCCCCTAACTTTCGAATTAATTGCAGAAAGCCCCCTAACTTCTTCATCTTCTTCACCGTTGGGTCCCTGCCACCATTTTTAGGTCAACCGACCTATAGACGACCTTTGATTAGACCAAAACCACATCAAACTAACACCAAATCCAACCACATTTGGTGGGATTGATGTTCACATTGCAGGGAATCTTCTCGAGGTGATTTGGGATCTTAACTCGTTAAATCAAACCCTAGCGAACCCACGAAATTTGTGGGTGTCTTGTGCCTTATTCTCCAAGCAAATAGTGCCTCTTCCCTTGTTTACAGCTCATACTTGAGCTTTATATAAGCTCTAGATTCCCTGGCATCCAAAATTAGCTAGGTTTGAAGGCCAAATCTCTCTTCTTCTCTCTCCAGCCTGCTCCAACCAGCTCTGGCGAACTTCTTCCCCTATCCTTATATGGCCTCCCAATAGCCAAATTAGGAGCACCACGACCTTCCTCTCATTCTTCCGCTCCTCGACAGCCAACTTAGGAGCCGTCTTCAGTCCTTCCTTGCCGTTCCCCCTCCGAAGCCTCTTCTTCTTTAGCACCAGCCAATCATAACCGGTGCCAAATCCTCCCTATCTCGTCCAATAATTAGCTTCCCTCTCTTACTCTCCCTATCTACTTCACTTTCATCTATGTAGATCTTTGGTTCGACCCCAAAATCACCTTCAACACTATCGTCTCCACTACGGCTGGCAACGCCTCCAGCGAAGTCGCGCCACTGACACACTCCACCAAATCACCCACGACCACTCCCATTAGCATCGCCATGCCTCCACCATCAAAAGTCCTCTCTTTACTTCACCTTCCAACCACTCTACAACCCCACCGGACAACCCATCCTTCGTTCACCCTCTTTGACTCCGTTCGGCCACCACACACCATCGTTCACCAAATAAACCCCACCTTCACCTTCGCTGTGCTCCAGTAATGCTCCTGAATGCACTAATTAGGGCTTAAGGCCCGTGTTCCTAAATTTCAAGTATCGTTGTCACCGCCCATCTTCTTCGTCACCGTCATACCTCATTCGACCTTCATCACTGTTGCTACTACTCTCAATAGATGTGAAACAACACCACGAAGGGAACCGGTCTCCAATTTGAGCTGAACAACGATTGCAGCACCTCAATTGAGCAAGAATGGCATCTGCTGCTATGCGAAGGAGCGAGGTAGGACTTTTAGTCCCACCTCATGCATGTAGAAGCTGCCGATAGCGTATAAGTGGAAATTGTGCATAGGGCTTACTGCCTCAAGTACATGGGGTGATGTCCCTACATGCACATGCCTCACACCCTCACCCACCTCCACGTCGATGGGCCTGGACCTTTGACCATATACCCGATTACCCATCTAATGATCTGATTATGCTACCCTTTGAGAAGAGAAGAGGAGAAATTTGTGAGGGGGGAGGGTTTTGCTTCAGGTTTGACTCCTCGGGGTGCGTGCTTAAAAGGCTAACACTTAGCCTCTGAGGAAGAAAGCTCACCCTTATGCACCTTGCTGTGTTGGCTATGTGCTTGTTCTGAGGCCTTGATACTTAAGGTGTCTGAACCTCATCTGCGATGTTTGATTGTGAGTACTGTGGCTATATTTGAGGTTAACTCTGGTACTTTGCTGATGTGGATGATTGACTAAATGATTCATGATCACTATAGCAAAATTGATCTCAAATTGAATGCTTGATATGTGCTTAACTTGAGGGATATCCTTGGTGACCTAAATCACCATTTTAGTGTTTCTCTCTCTTCTTTTTGCCATAACGATTTCTTGAGATACTCTTGTTTATAATTGAATATCATTTTGAGTAAATCATTCATTGCATATCTTTGCGACAATTAATTATTATGCTCATCTATTTTATATTGTGATTAGTGCTGTGAATTCCATATTTGCAACCTACAAACGACCTCGGACTCATCTCCTATTTTCAAGCTTTATAAACTTAAATGCTGTTGCATTTTTGTTGACTATACTACAACGCATACATTTCTTAACTTGATGATTTATGCATGCAATAGCTATCACCACTGGTCGATGAAGGGGAATTAGGAGCTAGAGGGGTAGATGATCACCATGCTCAGGGGGGAGGGAGTTGGTAACTCGCGTAGGGTCACTATAGGGGTCCTCATATAAGTAATGGGGAGATGGGACCACTAGAGAGAGTAGGTGATGGATGTTGAGCATTAGTAGTGGGTCATTAATTTGGAAGGTGCGAAGGGTTTAGGATGGAACAAGGACCGTCAAATGGGATCTATAAGAGTGTGCGAAGCTGATGGCACCGGTGATAGGCAATGGAGTGAAGATCCACCATTGGATCTAGCCCAAAAGGAACGAATGGTCCTGGTTGCTTGTGTTCTTTGCGATGAATAGAAGATACGTGCCTAGCTATGTTGAGAAATTTGCATAGAGGCCCTTAAGGTGAAACAAAGGAACATTTGCACATTAAATGCATTAGTAGTAGGTAATCAATACAATGCAGTCCTTGACATTTACAAAGTGGTCCCTGGTAGTTTTTAAGTAGGTCCTCAGCAACTTTTGTATGTATAATATGTGAATGAAATGTTAAATATGATGGACCTAAATGTAATGCCTTGATTTTGTGGCCCAAATGAAGTTAGAACTCCATGAAATTTTTATGGCATGTATTTTGAACATTTTAGAAAATATTACACCAATTGATATGTGAATTTAAGTTCAATTTGATCTTCAATTGACTTTAGATTTGGCCATTTGAATTCTAAGTACATAATCTCTTTTATTTGACCTAATGATGCATTTTTAACACAAAATTGGTATTTTAAGTCTTTTCCTACAAATCCCACATTTAACCCTTTTCTTGTGTTAAGTAATAGTATTTTAACTTAGTTTCTAACTTAACTTTGGCACTTTAACTATGATGAGCCACACCTTATCAGTAAATGACATCATTAATTGAGGAATTGGGATTGAAAAGGGCTTATTGACATGAAAAATAGAAAGAACGAGGAAGAGAGTGCAACATGCATGGGATTTTGGAAAGAGTGATGTGGAATTTAGGACTTGGAAGGTTGCAATTATAAATGCAACTTACCATTTAGGAAAGGAGAAAGAGTTAGAAAGTAGGTGAATTTTGCATAGATCTTTTTTCTCTCATTTTTATATTTCTTGAAAAACTTTTAGTAGGTCCAACTCTTCCAAATTTCATTTTGGCCACCAACCTCCTTGTCCCATGCTCTTTCATTAGAGACCAACACTGAATATGTTTTTGTGAGAGCACGAAATAATGTATAATTAGATGAGTATTTAATTAATGCAAATCAAGTAATATAAATACATTCTAAGAACATAAAATAGGTCCACATCAATAAATATAACATATCAAGCTCAATTGTCTCATCCGAATTCTCAAGTGCTTGCATGCAATTGCAACCTAAAATACACTATGTATAATGCGGTAATGCCAAGAAACTAACATAATTAAGCATGTTATCCCTTTAAGTTATGCACTTATCAATAAGCAATGGTTCTTTATCAATAGGCCATGGATAGAAAATCTTCTCAAACAATTCTTCTCGTCTGTATTGCTTTTCATCGTTTTGGAATGTCCAATCAAAGAAGAAAATCACTCCATTCAATATAACAAAATATACAAAAGGTGACGAATAAATAACGACGATTAGCAACATTTGTCGTTATGTTTAAATATAGTAATAATTTTAATTATTCATTAGGATTTCTTTTAAAAATAATATAATTTTAATTATTCAATACAATTTCTTTTAAAAATTAATAACAATTATTTTGATTCATCATCATGTATTTATTAACGACGAACAAAATTTTCGTCATCTGATTTTAACATAAATAAATAATAAAAGATATTTTTTATAAACTTTCTAAACCCTCAACAGAACACACATACACCCCCCATTCTTCCTCTTCCCAACACTCTCCCTGCTCCCCAACTCCTCCTCCCCTCAGTCATAGAGACTAACACCACGGCCTCCCCTCCTTCCCTCTCCGATCGCCTCGACCTCGACCGCCATTGCCGATCCCTCAACCTCCCCTCGACTCGACCTCGACCACCACCATCGATCCCTCAACCTCCCCTTGACCGCCACCATCGATCGCCTCAACCTCCCCTTGACCTCGACCGATCGCCACTGCCGCTCCTCACTCTCACATCGCTGATCACCTTGACCTCCCCTTGATCGCCACTACCGATCCCTCGACCTTCTCTCGATCAATCAAATTCCTAGATCACCACTGCTGCACCTCGACCTCCACTTCATGTTTAAATATATTGAGTTGATTTGCTTTCTAGTGCAGAATACATCAATTTCCATTGTTTGGCTGTCATCACTAAGTTTACAGTTTAGGTTTTAATCATATCCAACCCGTTCCATTTAGATCCTAGTGGTTATGTGGATGTTATTTATGTTTAAATTTCAGTTAAATTTAAGAATAGATGCGTGACTCACAACGATGGAGTTATATCCTATAATGTAGTTTCATATTGATATCATTATGTAGTGTGCTCTGACTGCATTTCTTGATTTTCAATTTCCTTCATCTAAGCTTGATTATTCAATATGATATCGTTCTAAATCATCTTGTAGTCCCTCTGATTTTAGGTTTGGTCCTGTAAATTTATTTTCGAGCACTCGATGTGACAAAGCAATGACGTTGTTCCTGTCATGTCTCGAAGAATTTTCAGATTTTGAAAATACCAGAGACCGAGAGAATAACATACCTCCAAAGAAATGTTTTAAGCTCCCCTATAAGTAAGCTGATTTTTAAGTCTCATGTTATGTGATGACATTTTATATGTTTTCGCGTGCTCTACTTTTTCTGTTTATGTTGCAGCAGTCTAGAAATCACTTTTATATGATTTCCATGCATTATTGAAGCCCTGTCATTTCCATCAAATGGGCCTTGTTTATACAAGACTATTATGCACGTGCTTTCCTAAGGAATTGGATGATTACTTGAGACCAACTTTAATTGGAGAAGTGTTTTACTGTTCAAAAAACAAGAAATAACTCTACAATGAGTCCACCCACAACCATCTGCTGTTTATATAAGGTATTATTAACATAATGTCTCCCATCCAAAACACCACAATCTTCTTCTCAAGCCGAAGAATCGACAATAAGGCCATTGGATGTGCTGTCTCTGTAGTCTGAAAAGTAATCAAATATCACTGGCTGATCATTCTGCTCCTAAAAGCTTCCTTCCAAGAGCATCATCGGAAGGACATGTGCATTCTACACCTTATGATAAACATTTGGCCCATTGGTGGTCTGACCTTGTGTGGTTTTAGATCCGTGGTCTACTGCCCTTTTTTTTTTTGCAATTTCAAAAAATAAAATATTTGGAGCAGGCGGTTTCAAACTTTTAGAAGACGTTTTGTAACTTTGTGTAGTAGCATGGTTAGGTGATTGCTGAGTTGTCAACTTGAATGGTCTAAATGGTTTTTGAAAAAATAGTTATATCGGGTCTGTGAATTGCAACAATTCTAGCATTTAGAGGGATTTGATTCTTGAACTAGGTTGAATTCAAGATGATAGAAAAGTTTCTGTTGGTCCTTTAACAAAGGTAGATGCTCACCTCTATTCTACTGGAAGAAACTTAGCCATATTGCTTTATGTGCTACCAAATGTGAAAGATCAGTTAGCATTGCTCAACATGCTATCAAGAAAATGATCAACCCTACTTAAGTTTTATCATTTCCCTTTTTTTAAAAAAATCATTACATATATCTGCATCTGCAGGGGAACTTCTATGGCTAAATGTGTTTTTTTCAACTTTTCAGTTTGCATCTATGGTATTCTTTAGTTAGTCCATTGATTCGTAACACCTTCCATAATATAACCAATTACTATGAGTTGTTTAACCAGTTAAAACCCCCTCTAGAAACTTGTTAGCCCCTATTGAAGTCCATCACCTCCTTGCTAACTATCTTGGAATTCCACTCTCTCGCAAGCAAAGAAGCAGGAATAATTACTATCCAGTTCTTACCAAATCTGAAGGCTGGACTTAAAAGAGAAATCAAAACTTTTATATTTTGCTCAGCAGTTGCAACTACTGAAATCATTGATTTACATGGTCTAAACTGCTGGTACACTTATCCCACTTATTGTCCACAAAAAGAGTTCTATCTTGTGTGGTTCCTTATAGGAGTATAAGTTGCATGCAATAATGTGGCCATCTCTTTTCGAGCCAAAATGGAAGGCAGGCTCCTTCTATGAGAATAAAAGGGCTTCTCTAGGAAGTCCATTAATTAAATATAATATCCAATACTCAATCTAGGTACAAGGATGATGAAAAGATACAAAGAAAATGTGTACTTGAGAAAAATGAGTAGAAAAGCAACTAACTTGAGGCCGACAAAGGCCTAAGGGCATTTTATCCAATGGGAATGACTGAAATTGGAAGTGTAGGATAGCTAAATGTATCCCACCAAGATGCTCAAAACCCTGTGAAGTCCCTTGGCCTATAGTTGTTCCTTGACATAAGGAGGTTTGGTTCTTGATGCATGTTCCAGAGTTCCAATGCTGCATATATGGATTTCCTTGTGGCAATGATGATTCTTGTCCGCAACTCCCACTGCTTCCTTTGTCTTGATAAAGGCATGCAGTGCAACATCCATCAATTCTTTAGCAATGGGCTTGTAGAGTATATTTAAGCCATCAGTAGGCCGAAACTTGGTCTTCTTCCTAGTGATCAGGAATCCCTTGATGAGGCGTCGCAAGTTCGCACGAAGTTCCTACTCCATTATGGGTAAGGTTGTGATAAACAACAGTTTATCATCATTCTTATGCATAAAAATAAACCTAGCTCTTAGAGTTTTGCTCCGCAAATGGGTTTTTGGGCTGCATTTAGGCATTAACTAGGATAGGCATGCATTGCATTTTCTTTTGTTGTTTTAATGTGTTTTTGTGAGTGTTAGGGATAAACAGATTGCCAGATCCCTAGTACCCTAGCACTCAAGAAGGCAAATGGTGAAGGAGGAGCTCAGAATAGTTGGAACTCAGCTTGATCCAACTCACTACAGTTGGAACTTAACTCTCTTGAACTAGGGTTAGCTCATCCTAGCTCCATTCAGCTAATCTCAGCTGAATGGCAGCTCAAGAGAGTTCATCTTCGCTCACCTTAGCTTAAGTCAGCTCATATCTAGCTCAACCTAGTTGAGTCTAGCTCATCTCAGCTCCCACTAGTCCACAGGGAGCTCTAGCTAGCTCAGCTGAGTTGACTGGAGTTCACCCCAGCTCAGATCCAGCTACATTCAGCTCTACTCAACTCCAGCCAACTGAAGATAACTTCATTCCAGCTCAGGAAGCTCAAGTCCAGCTTTCGGGGACTCAGCTTAGCTCAACTCAGTTGAACTAAGCTACCTTAGCTGCCTCAACCAGCTTGATCCTCCCCGGGAGCACCAGACCCAGCTCACCTCAGCTCATTATGGTAGAAGCCAGCTCACTTTAGCTTGGCTTAGCAGCTAGCAAAGAACTAGCAAGCTAAGCAAGCTAGAGTAGCTCCATGCCAGCCTCTTCAGTAGCTGCCAGCTCCAATTCCAGCTCCAGACTTCTCCTTAGCTCCTCTCTTCAAACCCTAGCTCCAATACCTCCTCCTCTACTCCATAGCTAGCTAAGCTAGCTTAGCTTAGCTTAGCCTAGCTAGCAACTAGCTCCTTGGCCATCCACCACCTTCAACTCAACCCTAGCTAGCTCCACCAACTTAAGCTCTACCTAAGCTAGCTATCCTACTCCAAGTTGGCGCCACCACTTAGCCACCTCTTCACCCCATCATCACCACCAAAAGGCACCAATTTTGATGCCAAAACTGAACCCTAACTACCCCCCTTTTTGGCGCCAACATCCACCCCCACATCCACCATACACCTAACCCTACAACCCATCCTAGCCACCCACCTACCCCTCCTTCTAGAACCCTACTTGGCGCCACCTAAGTCCCCCTTCTAGAAGCCATTTTGGCACCAACTTCAAGAAGTGCCACCACCCATAACCACCCCCTAGGTGTCCCTTGGGTTGGCGCAAATTGCCCTTAGCTATAGGATCCCCAACCACCTCCATCTTCACATCTTAGCCCTCCATTTCCTGAGTCACCTTAACCCCCTTTCTACTCTATATAAACCCACCACCTATCACCATTTTAGAGCATCCTCCATTAGTGTATTATTCTACCTATACCCACCTACACCTACGGCCAAGAAGAAGGAGTAGAGAAGAAGATTAAGGGGGCACATCACCAGCCCCTTTGGTGCCTTCTTCTCCCCACTTTCTTCAACTTGTGCCACGCCAAGGAGGAGAAGCTTTCCACTTCAAGGAGGACGGCCAAACAAAGGAGAAGAACCTAGGGTGGACATCCACCCTTGGAGGAAGGGAATTAAAGGTGGTAGCTACCACCTTGGAGGACATCATCTTAGAGGAGCATAGTAAGGAAAGAGTTGGAGGACTCTTTTCAAGCTCAGGAGCTACCAAGCTTGGAGCAAGAAGTCATCTTCTTCACCATCTATCTAGAGGATTTGTATTTTATTTTTCTTGTATTTTCAAGTAGAGTGGAAGCATTCCTCTATAGGTTTTGTGTGCATAATTTTGATTTAATTCAAATTGCTTTCTTTCAATTTCTGTTGCATAGCTTATTACAAATTTTACCTAGCAATTATTTCACTCCCTCTCCCTTAGGCCTCCACGTGCCTAGGATGAGCTTAGGGAGAGGCTCTACCTGTCACCTTAGGGTAGGTTTCTTGAATTAGGTATTAGTTATTTTATAGCTTTCAACAAAAATCTGCATGTTGCCTTTATTTCAAAAATCATAAAAACTATATATTCGAAAGGACCAAAAAGAAAGTTGAGATTTATTTTCAAAGCAAGAGATTTAATTTTTTGCAAACTTGCCTCCTTGGACAACCCTAGATACCCCACTATCTAGGTTTATGAATTTAACAGTTGATCGATTTTGCACGTTACAATGATGTATTTTATAGACCGCGCAAAATCCGCATCACTTTTTGGCGCCGTTGCCGGGGAGGCACGACTTTGCTTAATTTTGTTTTCTCTTGCTTGAAATGGATCTCATCCCCTTCTCTTTCTTTTCTCTAGTGTGTGCAGGAACTACAGTGGGAAAGCAGGAATTGAGAAACAAAAGCTCAAAGTTCCTTTTCTTCCCACGATTTCAGGTTGGTTCCCCATTTCTTATCACATTTAGGCTAAAAGACTACCAAAAAAATATTAAACATAGCTTTCAGGATCTTAAATACTTTAATTAAGTGGAGTGGTACCCATAAAAATCCATTGTTTGCTTGTATGCTTCACTAAACACCACTCCAATCCTAGTATTGGTGTTCTATTTTTTGAGTCAAGATTTCTATCCAGATTTGAAAAATCAATCCCAATACCACAGACCTAAAATCATAAAATTTCAAAAAGTGATTCTAAATTAAGTTAGAAACATCTGTTCGAAATTTCAGATCAATTGGATTTGTATTTAATTTTTTAAAATTCGTGGACTACAGAGGGGTTACACCCTCTAATCTTCCTATTTTGCTACTATCCATGAATTTTTTGAATTTTTATACACATCCAATTTTTGTGAAATTTAGCTTTCTGGAATCCTTGTGAAATTTTACACATCATAAAAAATTATCAAAATTTTTTGAGGTCAGTAATAATACTAAAAAGTCCAAAATACCCATGGATATCATTTCTAGACTTTGCCACCAGTACAAATAAAAATTTAAAACAATTATCAAACAAATTCCTAAAATCTTACAAAAATATTTTCTGGAACCCTTGTTTGATTCTCTTCAAAGTAGTGGTATTGTTTGAATTATTTGGACCACTACTTAATACAGAAAGCCTAAAAATAATTCATTGGTAGTTAAATTTCTGTCCTAGGACCAATTGGATTAGGGTTTCTTTTTTCATTTTTAGAAACAAACAACAAAAGGAAACATATCTTCACCCATCCAACTTGATTTTCTCTTGTTTGTGGAATCTCAAATTTGTTTAAAAACTTAAAAGGAAAACCCTAAAAATACACTAAGTTAAATCCAATCCTAAAAGACAGAAATACAATAATTGTGTGACAACTTACTTTGCATTGGAACAACTTTCCAATTTCTGCACACACACAAAAGAAATTGAAATAATAGGGCAACAACCCAAACAACACCCTCCACATTTGGTGTGCACACTAGTATCTTAGCCCTAACTAAAATTTGTAGTAATTTGACCCCTAAGGTTTCATCAATTTAGGCTTGCTATATAAGACTTAAGTTTTCTCTAGTTAATACCAATTCTATCATCTATATCTGGTGTTCAGGCTAAGGGGCCGTGTCAAACGACTAGGCGTGGGTTTGTACAAGCACCTGGGGATTTTCCTGGGAAACGCTTGGGCCCAAACCTCCCCTTAAGCAACTTAGCTAAGATTAGTTGACAAAATGGGTATTCACTATTGATTACTTATTTCCTAGGTAGACCAAGTCTTAGGTTAAATTCTAGGGAGTCACAATTAAGTTAGGTCTAGAATTTGATTGCTTGTGTGCACACTTCTCTCATCTCCATCTCTTCTCCCCTACCATTTCTTCCATTTTGCACGGGCGGCGGTCCAAAACTCCACACTTAGAAGGACACTTGATTTAGCCTCCCCAAAAAAGGACTTTTCCTGCATTCTTCCTCTTCTTTAAAAATGGAAAATCAAAATTGGTCCTCTAACCTGCATGTTAATTTTTCTTTCCCCTATTTTTCCACCCAGAAGCTACGAATCAAGCCCCTCCACCTAATCTCTACTCTATCATGGCTCAGCTACAAGTTAAGCAACAACAGCTGCAGAAGGATTTAACAAACCTAGCCAACCAAGGGAGCCCTGCTACACCTACCCAAGCTCCACACATTCCACATCTCACCCCTTTTAACACTCGCAAGAGAGAAAATCTGCATAAATCTCGTGCTGAGTATAATTATTATTCTGAGGCTTCCTATGATTCAACAGGGAATTATGTTTATCCCAATCATCACCCCACCCAAAATGTCCCTACTTTCCAGGAGAAATTGAAAATTTTCTCTAATGGGGGGAATTATCCAGCTCACTCCTGGACCAATCTGATTCCACACCAACAACAAAACCCGTTTGGAGGGTATGGTTCAAATCAGACTTATCAATCTGGGCAATCTCAAGAAGACATTAATGCCCAGATGATGAAAACCCTGCAGGAGTTACAAAGAAAAACAAAGGAAATAACCCGTCTTATTAACAATCTCAATGATCAAATTGGGGATATTCCGACTCAAAGACCTGCAGGACACCATCCCAACCCACACCAAACTTTATTAATCACAGGAACCAACACCCGGGTGGCTACCAACATCAGAACCACATGGTTCAGCCTCCTATTAACCCAATATCACAGCACCAACCCAATTTCTATCAACATCAGGCCCCCCTACCTCCTCCCAGTGATTACCAAGCTGCGTATGCAGAGACTTTGAGGAGTGAGGAAACCACCATGGATTTAAGGCCTTCACATTCAAATGATGAAACTAATTCTCAACCAATGCAGATTGACCCCTCTAACCTCAAAAAGGAAGAAGAAAAAGAAATCCCAAAAACACTTGATTCAGACCCTATTTCCCACTCTCAAAAACTACAATCCAACAATCCAAAATCAGAGCCCTATGACCACAATCCTTTGGACTTATTTGAGCAAGTCGAGAGGAATATTCCCTTCCTAGATTCTCCCCATGCCTCTAAAAAATTTACTGCAAAAGGGCATGATCAAAATCTAGAAAGGTTGGTCCTTTCAAAAAGAGCCAGCTCAGTTTTTCAGATCAAGCTGCCTTTCACAAAAAGGGACTAGGGCACATCACTCATCTCAGTTGTCATAACTGAGACCATTTTTTTCGTGCCCCTCTCGACTTAGGTACCTCTAGTAATCTCATCCCCCCTGTCTTATTTGAGGAATTTCGATTCAATGATTTAAAACCTATTAAGGTTCAATTTCAATTGGAAGATCGATCTACCATTCAACTGCGGGGAGTTGTTGAGGATAGTATTATCAAGGTCCGGAATTGTCTATTTCCGGTAAATTTTCTGGTCCTTGACATAGAGGTACCCAAGGCTCTCATTAATGCCATTGTTGGAAGACCTTTTCTGATTATGGCAGCAACTAATATCAATTCTCATTTTGGGAAAATAAATATAAGTTGCACTAACCAGACCTTCTCATTAGATTTATTTCAAGCTTCCAAGAGGTCCATTGATCACAAAATTTTTGACACTGATAATAAAATGGGAGCAGTACTTGAGACGTCTATGTTGATCCAATCTCATTCATTTTTGACCACTATTGATCTAGATTTTATTGATTCTTATTCTAAGGATAATTATGTGGTCCAAGACTTTCCAGATCAACTAGGGTTTGACTTTCTCCCTTTTCATCTTCCTGATTTTTCACCAAAAACATCCACACTAACTTCACCCACCCTACATCTCATTGACTCCATTCCCCATCCCTTTCCATTGGACCTATCACCCGACCCACCAGAGTCTGGCATTTTACAAGCACTTAAACCATGGCCAGATCCGGGTCATTTTTCCATTTCTCTATTTTATTTTGATCCCTTTATCTTTACCACTCATCTTTTTAGGGATCTTGAGTAAGACACTTTTATTAAAGACATTAAAGTATCCAACTTTTTACATAATTTTCTGTCTTCCATGCATACCTTCACTCCCGGCTAAATGGCATCAAAGATAGCACTGGATGGGAGGTAACCCATCATTTTTTCCTACTTTCTTTGTTTCTTCTTTTTCCAGGTTTTGATCATCCTAAACCCGACCATTCTTCACTAAGGTGATCCCTTTTCCATCCTAATGTATGAGGACATTGCATATCTTAAGCATGGGGGAGGTGTTTTTAAAATTTGACGATCGATTTAGGATTTTCAAAACCTAAAAACATGCATTTTTATTTTTCTGCTTGCATACCCAAAAAAATATAAATGTTGAAAACTTTTTGAGGATAAATTTTGAAATCGGGACTATGGTCGAAAAATTCACTTTTGGTACAATAGGATTTAATCTTTAACAAACTAGGGATGAGGATGTGGATTTGATCATTAGAATTTCAGGGTCTATTTTAGACTAAATCTGATATCCTTCTCTAAAAATTCCACCTGAACTATTTTAAACTAGATCAAATATCCTTCTCTAAAAATTCCACCTGAACTCATGATAGTTCAGGTGACTTGATCCTATTTTGTAATATGGAAAGTATTTGGCTTAGTTTCGGATTCAAAAAGTTGCATGTCTTGAGGAACTTCTTGTGTCAATTTTCACACACAAGCAACACTTAAAAAATAACTAAAAATTTGAAAAACTCCCTTGTTTGGACTTAGTAAAAGTTTAAAGCAGATCATTGGTTTGAGTTTCCACCGTCGAGAAAGAGGAAAATGCCTCCTTTGAGGATGCGATGTCAACATGTTACCGCCTCGGCACTACTCCATATTTATATTTCATATCTTTAGACAGAGCATTAAAGCGCATTTTAGCAGCTCAAGTGTCTTGGATGGTACTCTACTTATAGTGTCAGAGCAAGAGCTTGAGTTTGCTTGGAGTGTCCCTTTACATCGCATTGTGTTTTGGGGTTATGAGCTCCTGAGTGGTGTCATGGACAGTGCTATCCCGAAGTACTGGCGCTAGAGCCCCCTCGAGGATTGGTAACGGGAATGATGATCCCGACACATCTATTGTAAGACTAAGCTAAAAATAAGCATGGGGAAAAAAAAATAAATAAATAAATTAACACGCCCGTATAAATGTTGGCTTTTCACAGGCATGGACATAAGGTTTTAAAAGATTTTGTAAGTTGCGAAATCAGATTCATGACCCAGAAAAATCCTAAAAATAAAAATTTCAAGTCATCTGAATTAACAAGAGGTTAATTTGTGAATTTTCTGGAGGATATATTGATCCTGCTTTGTCTAATGGTTGGATCCAAAACAAATCCCGATGTTTATCTTTAACAAATCCCGTACCTCCCATGTTTAGATCAACCAAGGTCCCTTAATATATTTCTCCTCAAAAGTCGAAAAAATTAGATTTCCCAAAAATTCTATTTTCCAAAAAAAATTAAAGTTTTGCTAAGGGACTAACAAAAGATAAGCATGGGAGTGTGATAAACGACAGTTTATCATCATTCTTATGCATAAAAACAAACCTAGCTCTTAGAGTTTTGCTCCACAAACGGGTTTTTGGGCTGCATTTAAGCATTAACTAGGATAGGCATGCATTGCATTTTCTTTTGTTATTTTAATGTGTTTTTGTGAGTGTTAGGGATAAACAGATTGCCAGATCCTTAGTACCCTAGCACTCAAGAAGGCAAATGGTGAAGGAGGAGCTCAGACTAACTGGAACTCAGCTTGATCCAGCTCACTACAGTTGGAACCTAACTCTCTTGAACTAGGGTTAGCTCATCCCAGCTCCATTCAGCTAATCTCAGCTGAATGGCAGCTCAAGAGAGTTCATCTTAGCTCACCCTAGCTCAAGTCAGCTCATATCTAGCTCAACCTAGTTGAGTCTAGCTCATCTCAGCTCCCACTAGTCCACAGGGAGCTCTAGCTAGCTTAGCTGAGTTGACTGGAGTTCACCCCAGCTCAGATCCAGCTACATTCAGCTGTACTCAACTCCAGCCAGCTGAAGATAACTTCATTCCAGCTCAGGAAGCTCAAGTCCAGCTCCCGGGGATTCAGCTTAGCTCAACTCAGTTGAACTAAGCTACCTTAGCTGCCTCAACCAGCTTGATCCTCCCTGGGAGCACCAGATCCAGCTCACCTTAGCTCATTATAGTAGAAGCCAGCTCACTTTAGCTTGGCTTAGCAACTAGCAAAGAACTAGCAAGCTAAGCAAGATAGAGTAGCTCCATGCCAGCCTCTTCAGTAGCTGCCAGCTCCAGTTCCAGCTCCAGACTTCTCCTCCTCAGCTCCTCTCTTCAAACCCTAGCTCCAATACCTCCTCCTCTACTCCAAAGCTAGCTAAGCTAGCTTAGCTTAGCTTAGCTTAGCTTAGCTAGCAACCAGCTCCTTGGCCATCCACCACCTTCAACTCTACCCTAGATAGCTCCACCAACTTAAGCCCTACCTAAGCTAGCTATCCTACACCAAGTTGGCGCCACCACTTAGCCACCTCTTCACCCCATCATCACCACCAAAAGGCACCAATTTTGGGGCCAAAACCTAACCCTAACTACTCCCCTTTTTGGTGCCAACATCCACCCCCACATCCACCATACACCTAACCCTACAACCCATCCTTGCCACACACCTACCCCTCCTTCTTGAACCCTACTTGGCACCACCTAAGCCCCCCTTCTAGAAGCCATTTTGGCGCCAACTTCAAGGGGTGCCACCACCCATAACCACCCCCTAGGTGTCCCATGGGTTGGCGCCAATTGCCCTTAACCATAGGATCCCCAACAACCTCCATCTTCACATCTTAGCCCTCCATTTCAAGAGTCACCTTAGCCCCCTTTCTACTCTATATAAACCCACCACCTACCACCATTTTAGAGCATCCTCCATTAGTGTATTATTCTACCTATACCCACCTATACCTACGGCCAAGAAGAAGGAGTAGAGAAGAAGATTAAGGGGGCACATCACCTGCCCCTTTCGTGCCTTCTTCTCCCCACTTTCTTCAACTTGTGCCACGCCAAGGAGGAGAAGCTTTTCACTTCAAGGAGGGCGGCCAAGCAAAGGAGAAGAACCTAGGGTGGACGTTCACCCTTGGAGGAAGAGAATTAAAGGTGGTAGCTACCACCTTGGAGGACATCATCTTAGAGGAGCATAGCAAGGAAGGAGTTGGAGGACTCTTTTCAAGCTCGAGAGCTACCAAGCTTGGAGCAAGAAGCCCTCTTCTTCACCATCTATCTAGAGGATTTGTGTTTTATTTTTCTTGTATTTTCAAGTAGAGTGGAAGAATTCCTCTATAGGTTTTGTGTGCACAATTTTGATTTAATTCAAATTGCCTTCTTTCAATTTCTGTTGCATAGCTTATTACAAATTTTGCCTAGCAATTATTTCACTCCCTCTCCCTTAGGCCTCCACGTGCCTAGCATGAGCTTAGGGAGAGGCTCTACCTATCACCTTAGGGTAGGTTTCTTGAATTAGGTATTAGTTGTTTTATAGCTTTCAACAAAAACCAGCATGTTGCCTTTATTTCAAAAATCATAAAAACTATATATTCAAAAGGACCAAAAAGAAAGTTGAGATTTATTTTCAAAGCAAGAGATTTAAGTTTTTGCAAATTTGTCTCCTTGGACGACCTTAGATACCCCACTATCTAGGTTTATAAATTTAAAAGTTGATCGATTTTGCGCGTTATAACGACGTATTTTACAAACCGTACAAAATCTGCATCAAGTTGCAAGACTTGGTTGAAATGGACCTTTTTCATTTTGTTGCCAACATAAAACTTGTGTATTCACATTCAACATGCTTTAACTAGTTCTACATTCTCATTTACAATAAAAAATCTAAGCATCCAAATTTTCCTTCCTTTTTTGTGAAGTGAAAAATCTAACAATGGACATCTCCACTCAATCCTTCACAGTTCTATTCTAATTTTTAAGTTTTATTTCTTCTTTCTCATTGAGGTAGATAGTATAATATACTTTCAAAAAAATCATGAAGCTTTACGGTTATGAAGTTCATGAAACTTTATAGTTGAGTTTATTCCTATTAAAACACAATAGGGATTTCTAAATCAATTGTTTCAACTAATGGTTGGATGGAAAACATGACAACTTAATTTGCTAATTACATGTTTTTGCATTTGAAGAACTGAGTGCAGTGCCTATATGTTTCAAAGTGGAACTTGTAAGAATGCGGGTAGGATTATTTAATATGGTAATATTAGCATCGTAAAGTATATAGTAGAAATGATTACCTACAGGCAAATCCACACAGTTTATCAAAATTTATTAACCTGGACTAAATCAAATTTTAACTTGTTTGTTTTAGGCCTAAGGTCGAATTCAGGGAGGCGAGTTTGGAGTTAATCAGTTTCTACGCATTTCCTAAAATTGTATAAATTCCATTCGCTTATTGTATTTTTGATTTTTTCTTGATTTTAGAACTTTTTTTTGATATTCTTGTTCTTGGGGTACACCCTCAACAACTGGTCCTTGGCTACACGTCAAAAATCAATCCTTAGCGATTTGCCAAAAGTCAAGTCCAAAATGGATCTCACCACGCACGAGATCATGTACCTATAAAGACAAGAGTTATCTTTTCTATTTTAGATTTTTTTGGTATTCTCTTTATCAACAAATAATAGACAGGGAAAAGAAATGAGAAAAGATATTACGAAATGGAAAGGAAATGAAATACTTAGCTTATATATATATATATAATGTGGTGGAGGATTGAATCAAGGATTCAATGGAATGTAGCACCACACTAGGTTAACCATCTAGAAAGACGCAATAAACCTAGCTTTGTGCTGCATGTAGGTATGGAGCAAACATGTGGGAGTAAGGGTGGAAGGCTTTGATGTGCGCAAATATCACGAATGTGTACACAACTGGTGCGTATACACACGTGATAAGATGCACGATAAATGGGTAGTTGCGCGGTAATGTGAATAGGAGGATGTATTAGTGGATGTGTGTAGGAGAGAGTGTGTATGGATATATATATCTATATGTATAAGTATATTTGTGTAAGTATTTACCTATAAGTAAGTATATATATGTATATTTACATCTATATATATGTATATAGGTAACTATGTGTGTGTGTGTATATGTGCGTGTGTATGTAAATATGTATGTGTGGGTGAGTGTGTGTGTGCGAATGTGTATGTGTATGTGTATGTGTGTGGGTGTGGGTGTGTTTGTGAGTGGGTGTTCGTATGTGTGTGTATGTATGTGTGTGAGTGCGTGGGAAGAGGAGAGAGAGGGAGATCGGGTGCAGGCAATTGACGAGGGAGAGAGAGGGCATGGGTGATCGGCTAAATGAGGAACAGCCGTTCACCATGCACGTGCATGAGAGAGAGCCAGAGGGGTTGTGGCTACAGTGCAAGGGCAATTTGCACTGGCTAGCTCGCAATTCCACCAGGTGGGTTCCTCAGCTAGCTTGCGATTCCATCGGGTGGGTTCCTCAGCTAGCCCTTAATGATTGACTGAATAACTGTGAGTGTATACATAACAAGGGTTTTCAAGTAAGATTATGTGGATGAGTGTCTTTTAGAGTTTAAATCTTGCTTAAGTAGCTTTTAGGGTTTGAATTAGGGTGATTTCAATCAAATTCAGGAGGCATACTAAAATTTACAAACACGAGTGAAGATATTTTCCTTTGAAATCAAAATAAAGTAGAGTGTTTGGTATTAACCTTAATTGTTAACCCTGGTGAGCAAGCTACTTGATGAGTTATTTTTATATGAAGTGATGCAGCCCAAACAACTCAACCAAGTGATCTTAATGCACCACTGAGTTAGGCACACAAATGATTACCTAATCTGATTTCTACTCAATTATGTGTTTAGTTGTGTGTACTGGTTCCAAAGATCGGGTTACCGGTTGAGTATGAAAAATCAGAAGAGGTTGTGTACCACTGTGGTTTTCTTAGATTTTTTTTTAAACAAGGGTGAGGTGGGTGGAGGTGGAAATCAAAACAACCAAACTAATCCTAGAGTTTATGAAAGCACCTAGTTTAATTAGGGTTTGAACTAGGGTGATGGAATGAAGTCTATGGAGGGAGAAAGAATGGGGAGCTCTTACAGTTATCTTCAACTGCACCTTACTCCTTTCTACCACTTAAAGATTCCTGATTCGGGTACCTGCAAGACAATAGAGAAGAAATAAAAGAGTTAAAAAGCAATTAAGTGCATGGAATGTGAAAAAGAAATCAACATCCATTGCCTCCCCGATAACGATGCCAAAATATTACATCGAAAATTCATTGCGAAAAGATTTGAGTTTAGAAAACCCGTCATTGTAATGCAATTCACAAGAAAATCTGACAATCGAATAATTTTTAACCAAGACTCAAAATAAGTCCCGAGTCGAACACAGGAAGGTTATGTTGATTCGAAATCCGTAATTATATTTTTTTGGTAATTATTTTATAAACGAGACATTCACAATGATTACTATTCTATTTGCAATATAAACACTACAAAGAGAGAGATATATATAGAGAGAGAAACAACTTTATACTCAAAATAATGTCATTACAACTACAACTAGAAAGCGGAAAATATAATCTAGAAAGCGATAAAGAGAAGGGGGAGAGAAGTTATCCTCCTTGACGGCTGCTTAGAGGATGAGCTGGACGGACGTCGTCTGGAAGGAGAGCGAAGACGGATGATGGAGGATGGATTGGGAAGAACCAGGGGTAAGGCTATTCGTCGATATCACGGGATCCACTTCCAGAACAGGGGCGAGAGGTGAAGCTTCCCGTAGCTTGGGAGCACTAGAGCGAGTTTTAGAACTTCAGTTCTTAGCTTTTACAGAGGGAGAGAGATGATGGAAGGGATGAAGAAAATGTGGTAGGCGTAGGTCCTTTTATAGATGAGGTTTGAGGGAAAAAATGACATTTGAATCTTTAAAAAAAAATTAATTCAGGGTCTTTAGTGACAGATTTAATCGTCACTAAAGCCTAATCGTGGGTGTAGCACGCACACCCACCCGCCTCTTCTCCTTCAGCTGCTTCAATGCTTAATCACATTCTCGCATCCTCAGCAATCGGACGGCTTAAAATGCATCCACACTCGCCCCTTCAAATCGTGCCCCCATGTCCGATCATGCGTGCAGCGATGCGTCTGATTGTGTGTGCATGAACCGCGCACATCCATCGCACCACGTCGCCACCTTGCCTGCCATTTGATTGCAATCCAACAGTGCAATTTCGTCGCTCCAGTGCATGCGCTCAGATTTGAGTTTCTCCCTGTCCCTGGTCTCAGCCATCAGATCTGGGCGCGAGACCATTGCGCCAGGCCGCCCTTTGAGGCACATTTACATCTAAGGCACATGCGCTCATGGCTGTTGGATCAAGATCCAACGGCCCAGAGTTGATGGTCGATTGAGGAGAGAGAGAGCACCGGCGAACCTTGGGTGGTTTGGGCGATTAAGATGGAGCCACGTGGCACCATCTTGGTCGTCCAACTTCTTTGTCTTGTAGATGGTGCCACGGATGTTAGATTGGATCGATTTTCGCATCATTGGGTTGTGATCATCGATCCAAACTCATCTGTGTGGTCGGATTTGTCATTTGAGGTACGGATTTTCACCACTTGGTCCCTTGGTCTTAGATCTTTCTCGGACTACATCTAATGCTATGGATATCCGATCGGGGCGATCTTGAAGTTGTTGAACTCTAATTGTCACCCTGATCAGATCCATATGGTTTCATCTTCAATCCGAGGCCCCAATTAAATATCGCTCTGTCTCTGGCCACCCAAAAGAGAAAATTACTATACAATTTGTACAATTTGACCTAAATGCAGGATGATACATTTTATGTAATATTTATAATGCATGATGCTTCTACGACACTAAGAACATGCATAAATAGACATTTTAGACTACTTAGATGCATACACGTCATGGGGAGGAGTGCTACTGGTGTGGGGAGGTATGGGTGCTGACGACCTCTGTGGAGTGAGGTGGGGGAGGTTATATAGATGGAGGGGGGGGGGGGGGGGGTAGAAGGCGACAAGGGAATGTCGTTGGGGTGTGGGATTTTTGTGGGATTTTTGCGTGTAGGCACATGAGGTGTTAGGAAATTAATGTAGGTTGTGTTAGGTTGTTATTAGGTGGAATAAGTGATGGAATTTAAATAGGAATGAGGTGGAAATGTTAGGGATAAATGAATGAAATGGATGCTTAATCTCTCTATCTTCCTCTCCAAGGAATATGCGCAAATGTAAATATTTATATAATGCATGCATAACTACCTAATCTAAATGTGCAACATTAGGAAATAGCATAAGATGGCTAATTTACAGGCGTGAATTGTTGCACAATCAGAACGACATTCTGATGATGACTCACTTTTTTTCTGTTATCCAATAAGTGTGATTGACCTAGTTAACTGATTTTTCACTTATTAATAGCTTTCAGTGCCTAAATAAAAATGTATAATGTGAAACCTAAATATGCTACACATCAAGTTGAAAGGTGAAAGCTCTACATATTAAAAAACTTTTAGTAAGGTTCCTTTAACTCCCTTCTTTGACTTGTGATATTTTTTAAGGACCTGAGCAGATGAATATTGGATGCATTTATGCTTTGGTTGCCTTTTTTGTATGTGCAATATGGTTCCTTTTGGGATTGTCCATGGAGCAAGATGGTCAGGACTAGATGAACTTGTGTTGTATGTTGAAAAAGAATATGCAAGTAGCTGGTGATCCACCTTTTCTCCCATTTTATGTTTTGCATGCAGTTAATTGGTGTGACGTAGTCACAAGTACAATGGTCATCTTAATCTGATAGAAGTGATGAACAAAGCATTGAGAATTGTTGTATCTTTTTAGTTGCTTAATGGGAATGCCATAGTTGATTAATGGGTGATATGTCGTTGATAATGGAGATGATACAAGTGATAAGCAAGAGTTGATGGAAATATGATGTATCTTGTTAATTCTACCATCATTGTTTGGATGTAATAGGGCCTTAACAGTCTTAAGTTTCATGTAATTTGGATGCTTTTATATCTTCCTCCATCAAGAGGTTTGCTTATTCAAAAGCTTGAGTCTGTTGATGAAATAGAAGCAACTTAACAAATGAAATTTGAAATACTTCCAAATCAAATCATCCTTGTTGATGGTATTTCCTTCTTTTTTGTTAGAGCTTCCACACATGCAATCATTAGACTTAGTGGAAAGATACTACGGAATGAAGCATGGACAGGTTGCGAGGATCATTTGTGACGAGGTGCAATCCAACTTCTGAGTGTTGAGTGCAATTGTGATCTTGCTTGTGTTTTTCCTAGTTATGGACTATAGTTACCTTTATGTTTTATACATCACTTTTGTTCATCTCTTTTTGTAGAATTTTAGCCAATTTCTTTTCTACTACATAGATTCTCAAAAGTTTATAAAGGTAGCTTCTTGTCTGACTTATTTGTATGCATAGTAGGCAAAGAGGGCAGGAACAATTAGTTTTTGTAAAATTCTAGCTTATTAGGCGAAAGTAACTCCAGGAGTTTCCTTTGGAAATTAATAAAGTAATTTTTTTGTTCGTTCAAATATATACTACAATGAAACCTGTCCACAATTTTTTAGGTGTATTTACTATAAAGTTTTCATTAAAAAATTTCAATTTGTGAGGAATATTTTGGTGTATATTGTAAAATAATTTTTTATTTTATAGGTAATCAAAATAAATTATAAGTGATACATTATGAGTATTTAAAGGATAATTAATAATTTTTTGTATCCTTCTTATACAGCAACAAATTAATCATTAGCATATTCTTTACTAAGCGACGAAAAAAATCATTGTTAAAAGGTACAGACAACGAAAATATTTGTTGCTAAATTTAAAGTATGTGACGACTTTAGTGACGATTTTATTCATTATTTGAATTTCACAACAAATTTATTATTCATTGTAGATTTGTCAATAGCTCGTATAGCAACAAATATGGTGATGAATAAAGTCATATAACAACGATTTATTCATTGTCATCTTTATAAAATATTTGTCGCCTTCGACCCCTTTTGTTGTAGTGATTTTTGTACTGGCTATAATCTGAATTCCTTAAACTATTTCAATACTTACCCATGGTACCCTAAAGTTTAAAGCATGACCACCTACAAGTTAGAAAGGGATAAGGACGATGTGTGGATTTTGATTAATATTTTCACTTGATAGGCTATTTTTGAAGATTTGACCACAATGTTACTTATTAGATATAATTCGCGTTTGAAGAAATTTCGGTAACATCTCCTCGCACTTCTCAAGTATATCTCCTAAGGCTAACCTTAACTCGATTCCTCAAGCACCCTATGACATATGACAAGTCGATTTTCCGCTTTCGATTAAGTTTCGCAAATGAAATAATGCGTTGTTGTAGTATTTAAGTGGTGGAAAAACTGACTAATCAACAATAAAAATAACCACTCACAGAAGAGCGGGTCGTGTCCACAGGGAGGCAATGATGCAATAAACTCTCGATTATTTCGTATTCTTTCGATCAAGTGCGAAATCCCTAATCAAATTCTACATGAAATGCGATGGAAAGAAGATGCACAATAACTCAAAAATATAAGAGTATATGTGCAATTTTTTCTCACTAAAATATTCAATAAATATGTGATGATTTTATGTAATTTTCAATTGACATATATTAGAGAAAATTTGTGCACATGTTAATCCCTAAACCAATGTTGAAACATGTGAATATCAATAACGCGTAATTATCAAAAAGCGTGAGTGTGCAGTCACAATTTCACCACAATAAAATAAAAATAAATTAAAATTGATTTTGGTGGCAATGGCAGTAAATGTAATTTTTAATTAACTTGAAAACAGGGAATTTGTTGCAGCAGCTTGTGCGCACAGGAGGAGGAGAGACGGACGTCGAGGCTGCCGTTGAAGATCACCCCACTTGGGCCACACCCAACGATGGTGACGACGCAGCTGATGGTAGCCTGTGGTGGCTGCAAGAAGGAGAGGAAGGTGGCGGGTGGTGGTTCTGCACGCAGCACTGGAGGCGCGGGCGTGGTGCCTGCGGGGAGCGCTGGTGGCAAGGGCGATCTGCAAAGGGGAGTGCCAGGCGCTGGAAAGGCGCTGGTAGGAGGCGGGCGCTGGAGGGGTGCAAGTGCCTGCGGGCGTGGTTTCGCCTACAGTGGAGAAGGTGCTGGCGGGGTTGAAGCCGTGCCTGCAGAGGGGGCGCACTGCAGGGAGGCGCTGGAGATGGGCGCGGGCCTGGTAGGGGCGCGCAAGGTGGAGGCGCTGCAAGGAGGCGCACTCTGCAGTGGCGAAGGCGCGGTGCCTGGTGGTGCTGGAGCAGGTGCCTGCAGGCTGGAAGGGTGCGGTGGACGGTGGTAGCGTGAAGGTGATGGCACTGCAGAGGGTTGCCTACGCAGGTGCGGGCGTCTGCAGGCGCGGCTGGAGGGAGTGGTGGAAGACACAGTGCATATGGTGGTTCACAGGGTCAGCCCTCTTCCATGGTGGTGAAGGTGGATCCCTGCAAGAGAGAGGAAGAAGCTTGCCGCTCTCCAACTTTTCCAACCTCTTTATCTCTTCCCCCTGCGTGTGTGAGTTAAGGGGTTTTCAAATCCCTTTGCTATTTTTGGCCAGCGGTTGTTGAGGGTGGCCGGAGGATGGGGAAAAAAAATGTGCCGCTGGTTGTTTGTTGGGGAAGTTTATTCCCCAACTCTTTGTTCTTTCAAAATATCATTCCTGCACATAAAAACAAAAAAAATCATTACATATTAAGTTATAGAATGTTATAAAATAGATGTAAACTTAAATCATGATGCATGCAAATATTCTATAACTTAATATAGTTATTAACAAACTTAAAAGGTAAGATTAAAGTTACTTAGGTGTCATACTAGTCCATTAAAATGGACTCATCCCATGCTTAAGATTTGCTAGTCCCTAGCAAAAATGAAAAATAAGAGAAGTAATCAGAAGATTTCTTCTTTTCTTATTTTAAAACTTTAGAAATCCAGACAAATGTGAAGTGATGATAGCTTAGGTAACAAATCTAAGTGAAAAAGCCAATTCGCATTGGGAGTTCATACTTCACCCTTGGTAAATATTTCTGCCAGGATAGGCAACTACTTCCCTCGGGGATAAAGCAGAAGATAATTTGTAATTTGACCCCGACTTTTGGCTTAGGTAGGAGATATCGAGTAGAATGGATTTATCTTTGGTGGCACACACTCATATGGTGCTACATGTAGCCAAGTACTACAGACTCTAGATCTTTAGACTAGTAGAAAAGTCAACTCAGAGAGAGGCTAAACAACTGTGCTCTCTTGATATTCCTGGGCTCTCACTCTTTTCTTTCTTTCTGAGATCACAAATCTCGCCAGATTTAGTAATTGTACTCACTGTTTGGTGGCCTCACATGGCATCCACAATTCAATTAAAGTTTTAATAACTCTACAACTAAGTTAGAGTCATCAACCAGTATTCGGGCGATCAGAAATACTAGAAGGTAGGTATGGGTCATATTTGGTGGAACGCGATAGGTGTTCTGTTGCCTCAGAAACAATGTTACATTATAAACTTGGACTTTTTTTTTCTTTTTTTTCTTTTTTAATATAATTGTTTCTTCTTTTTCTTCTTTCTGTTTCTTTTTTTTTATATAAATCAACATAATACGACACAGACTTTTATTTATAAGGTATTATTAGGGATGATGATGGTCAAGAGGATGTTGTGTGGCTTATTTGGTGGAAGTGCCTATTCTCGACACCGGGAAAAAATGGATAGGACAGGCATATTTCTGACCTTTGACACTATTACCCTCCTTCAGCCGAGAACTCTATGAAGGACGGTCATAACCATCTACCATAGTCATAGCTTTATTAAAACTTAATCTCTGTGTATCTGCCTTATTTGGTGACTCTCAGGAATTCACATAAAGTACGCACATAGGAACTAAGAGCAAAAACTACGCCTAACTCTGAAGTATCATCATCTAATTGTCCAAAACTTAAGAGTCCTTGCACTAGACTTATTGCACCAGTAATCTCTCTACTTTCTTCTCACAAATATGAGGTGGATCTACTAGAAGATAGTATACCTGACTCCCTATGCACTGTCCAAAGGTTTAGTAGACTACAAATGCTTATTGGTTTTCTTCAATGATCTATTGCCAAGACTACGTGCATATGAAATAAATGTACTGGATTCTAAACTTAAGAAATAATTTTAAGAAGAAAAACCTCCAATGACAAAGGAATTTTGCTAGGGACTAACCCATTCAGCTCAAGAAAAGAGAATTTTTTTTTATATATACATATAAATATATATGCATGCAAATATTTATAAATGCTATAAACATTCTCAGGTTATAACCCCCATGCCTAAGACTGACAATGTCCGTATTAGAAAAATGCAGACATAGAAGAATATCACCTGAGGAGGAGAGTGGGAGGAGCTGAGGCTCCTCAAGCCGAAGTGCGTCCAAAACCTGGTCATCTGAATGAGTAATATACAGTTTAAGTCGCTGGCCATTTACCTTAAAGCTCGCACCTAAAATAGGGTTCCTAATCTCTACAGCTCCATGAGGGAAAGTATTGATAACAACGTATGGCCCATCCCAGCGGGACTTGAGCTTTCCAGGAAATAATTTAAGTCTAGAATTGAAAAGCCAAACCCACTGGTTGGGCTCAAAAGTCTTTCTAATGATGTGCTTGTCATGGAAGACTTTTGTACGTTGCTTGTAAGCTTGAGAAGTTTCATAAGCTTCATTACGAAGCTCTTCAAGCTCACTTAATTCTAACATACGTGCCTTTCCCGCTTTATCCAGATTCAAGTTAACATTTTTAGTAGCCCAATAAACTTTATGTTGGATTTCCATGGGAAGGTAGCATGCTTTTCTGTAGACAAGATGGAAAGGAGACATGTCCAAGGGAGTCTTATATGCAGTTCTGTAGGCCCAAAGAGCATCATTTAATTTTTTAGACCAATCCTTCCGATCAGGCCTGACAGTTTTTTCTAAAATTTGCTTAATCTCCCTATTAGATACTTCAACTTGTCCACTCGTTTGTGGATGATAAGGTGTGGCTATCATGTGGTTGACTCCCAAATTTTGGAGTAGTCTTGTGAAGTGTACATTCTTAAAGTGAGGTCCTCCATCACTTATGATCGTCCTTGGGCACCCATACCGAGAAATGATATTAGCCTTAACAAAGCCCAAGACCACAGAATGGTCATTGGTTCGCGTGGGTATGACTTCTATCCATTTCAATACATAGTCTACAGCCACAAGGATGTATTCATATCCGAAGGACACAGGAAAGGGACCCATGAAGTCAATGCCCCAAATATCAAAGATTTCAACAGGGAGGATAAGTTGTTAGGGCATCTCATCCCTTTTTCCAATGGTTCCCATCTGTTGGCAACGTAGACATGCGCCCACATACGTATGCGCATCTCGGAATAATGTGGGCCACCAAAAGCCAAACTAAAGAACCTTATGGGCAGTCTTCTTCCCACTAAAATGTCCCCCACAATGGAGGTCATGGTAGAAGCTCAGAACACTTCTTTGTTCTTCGTCAGGGATGTAATGGTGAAAAAGCTGGTCAGGGCCTATTCTAAAAGGCTCGGGTTCCTCCCAGTGATAAAATTTAGCATTAGCGAGAAACCTGTCTCGTTTCTGCTTGTCCTAAGTACTAGGGGTAATGCCCGTGACTAGATAGTTCACTATGTCAGCGAACCAAGGAGTTTTAGCTTCCACGACCATCAGAGACTCATCAGGGAAAGTCTCTTGAATACCGCCAGTAGGGTTTGATGCCTCTATAGGGATCCTAGACAAATGGTCTGCTACCACATTCTCAAGTCCTTTTTTGTCTTTAATTTCCAAGTCAAATTCTTGGAGTAGCAGAATCCAACGAATTAGGCGAGGTTTAGTGTCCTTTTTAGCCAGAAGATGCTTTAGGGTAGAATGATCAGTGAACACTATAACCTTGGATCCCAAAAGATAAGACCGAAACTTTTCCAAAGCAAATACTACAGCAAGTAATTCCTTTTTAGTGACTGTGTAGTTTTGCTGAGGATCCGTAAGGGTCTTGCTGGCATAATGCAGCACATGAGGTTTGCCATCAATCCTTTGACCTAAGACTGCTCCCACTACAAAATCAGAAGCATCGCACATAAGCTCAAACAGGAGGGTCCAATCTGGTGCTTGGAGAATCGGCGCAGTAATGAGGGCGTTCTTCAAAACTTGGAAAGCCTCACCACATCTATCATCAAAATCGAAGGAGACATCCTTCGCTAACAGGTCGCAGAGTGGCTTAGAGATTTTACTGAAATCTCTAATGAAGCGCCTATAAAATCCAGCATGGCCAAGGAAAGATCTAACCTAACGAACATTGGCAGGCAATGGAGGCTTAGAGATGGAATCGATTTTTGCGGTGTCCACCTCTAATCCTCTCTCAGAAACTATATGCCCTAACACAATGCCCTACTGGATCATAAAGTGGCTTTTCTCCCAGCTAAGCACCAGCTTTGCCTCTTCGCAATGGGTTAAGACTTTATCAAGGTGCAAAAGGCATAGGTCAAACGACGAGCCATAAATGGAGAAGTTATCCATGAAAATTTCAATGAACTCGTCGATCATATCAGAAAAGATAGTCATCATACAACATTGGAAAGTGGCAGGAGCATTCACAACCTGAATGGCATTCGGCAGAATGCAAAAGTGCCATACGGACTCGTGAACGTGGTACACTCCTGATCATCAAGAAAAATGACTATCTGATTGTACCCAGAGTACCCGTCAAGAAAACAAAAGTACTTGTTCCTCGCCAATCGTTCCAGAATTTGATCAATAAACGGTAAGGGAAAATGGCCTTTTTGGGTAGCCGTGTTTAAACGGCGGTAATCAATGCAGACCCTCCAACCAGTTGAGGGTCTAGTGGTCACCAATTCTCCTTGGTCATTCTCTTCCACAGTGATTCCTGCCTTTTTGGGAACTACGTGAATAGGACTGACCCATTTACTATCTGAAATGGGATAGATAATCCCTGCATCCAGCCATTTCAGAATCTCCTTTTTAACAACCTCCCGCATATTTGGATTGAGCCTTCTCTACATATCTCAAAAAGGCTTCACAGACTCGTCTGTATAAATATGATGCATGCAAAGAGAGGGATCAACACCCTTAATATCAGCAATTGTCCAGGCAATTGCTTCCTTGTGCCTTTGTAAACACTCAAGCAGAGCTCCCTCCTGCAATTCAGATAATGCAGACGAGATAATAACAGGGAGCGTGTTATTAGGGCCAAAGAAAGCATATTTCAATGTGCTCGGGAGGGGTTTCAACTCCAATTCAGGAGCCTTTTGGATTGACGGTTTTAGTTGAGATGTCCCCGACTCAGGCAGCGGATCTACCTTCACAGTCCAGGGTGGGGGCAGAGACTCAGTGTGTATCCCTAGCAACTCTTCTAGTTCGGGCATTTCCCTTTCAATTTCTTTAATAATCGAGGAATGGTCCTTAGATATGACCTTCTGAAAGGGATCTCTACATAAGAGTGCTAGAGTAGTCTCTTCAATTATTTCATCAATGACCTCAATCTGAGAATAATCTTCAAATCTGGGTTGCTTGTAAGTATCAAAAACATTCAACCGGATCTTCTTGTTCCCAAAGCCCATTTTAAGTGCCCCAGATCTACAATTTATAGAGGCATTGGTTGTGTTCAAGAAGGGGCATCCTAGAATAATGAACGGCTTTGTGGGCTTATTAGATGGGTCAGTATCAAGTACCAAAAAGTCAACGGGGAAGAAGAAATCCTCCACTCTCACAAGAACATCTTCCAACAATCCCCGCGGTGTCTTAAGTGATTTGTCTGCAACTTGGAGGATTACTGGACTAGGCTTTAGCTTGCCTCCTCCCAAAAGGTCGTAGACAGAGCTCGGTAGAATGTTCACCCCCGCACCCAGATCGAGCAGAACCTCGTCAATGTGTTGGTTACCTATAACCACTGAAATATATGGGGCCCCTAGGTCTTTCATTTTGGGGGGTGTTCCATGCTAGAGAACCGAGCTAACATGGTCAAGCAAGATGACCTTGGTTTGGACCTGTTTCCTAGATCGGTGCTTCTCGGTGCACAGGTCCTTCAGAACTTGGCATAGGACGGAATCTATTTAATCGCTTCTTAAAAAGGCAAGTTAATCTGGACTTGCCTAAAAGTACCTATAATCTATTCCGTCCTATCCTTGGCTCCAGACTAGCCAACAGAAGATTCCCCAGGAGTAGATAGGCACTCTGGATAGGGCACCCTCGGCTCTGGGCAGAGGGGTCATCATGGCAGGAAAGGGAAGGTGGAAGGATGACATCCTCATTGTGGGTGATTTTGTGCGAGGGAGAGCAGTGTGGCTCTTCCTCGGTGGAGATGGAAGTTGGGACAGGTATGGAAGGGGAATTCTGAGATGTAACCATAGGAGTGTTATCGGGCTTGTCAATCTTTTTTCCACTCCTCAACACGGTCACTACTTGGGTGTGCTCCCTGAATATAACCCCCTTGCCCTTAGGGTTCTCCTCAGAGGAGCTAGGCAGCTTCCCCGGATCACGTTACCTAACTGCCTCAGTAAGATAACCAATTTGGGATTGCATATCAGTAATCATCTTATTCTGAGATTGGATAACCATATTCTGATGCTCTTGCATTGCTTTCATCATGGCCTTCAGTTCATCCATCTTAGAGGGCTTATTCGGAGGAGGGTTTTCATAAGAAGGTTGGTATATGGGCTGGGAAGGTAAGGGTCTTGTATTCCCTAAGTTAGAAGCATCACCTAGCTTCCAAGAGAAGTTTGGATGGTTCTGTTGATAGCGAAAATACACGGTTTGTTAATTAGGTAATTTAGTGTCGTTGCAACGTGTAAATCCGCTTCTGCTTTTAAATTTATATCCTAGATAGGGGAAGTATCTAGGGTCATCCAAGGAGGCCAAATGCTTGCAAAATTAATCCTCTTGCTTACAAATAGAGCTCAACTTTCTTTTTGGTAATTTAAATATGTAATTTCTTTTTTGTTTTGAAAAGGCTAGGGCAAAATGCGAATTATAGTGGAAAGTACTAACACCTATAATTGCTTAAGTAAAACTTAAAAGATAGATATATCTTCTTCCTAAGCTCACTCTAGGCAAGTGGAGGCCTAGAGTAATTAGGAAGAAGAGGTGAAACAAGTGCTAGAACCAAAACAACAATTGCAATAGAAAGTAAAAGAAGGCAAATTGATTAACTAGAATTTGTGTTCTTTTTCCAAGGTAAGTAGAGGAATGCTTCTACTAAAATAAAAAAAATCTAAAAGCAAGAAAAAAAACACAAATCCTCTTGCAAAAATGGTGAAGAAGGGAGACTTCTTGCTCCAAGCCTAGTTGCTCCTTGGCTTGAAAAGAGGGCCTCCTTCTTCTCCTTCCTTGAGAGCTCCTCCAAGGTGGAAGCTACCACCTTCAATGCTCTCCTCCAAGGGGTGTTAAAGGGGGTAGTTATGGTGGTGTTGGTGGCTTTTGGTGGTGGAGAGACACCACCATTTTGGCGCCAACCTAGGGTCTTCTAGAATGGGGGTTAGGTGGATGGTGATGGATTTAAGGAGAGGTGTATGGTGGAGATGAAGGGAATTTTGGAGGGAAAGTTGGCGCCAAAAGGAAAGGGTTCTAGAAGGTTATTTTGGAGGGAAAATAGGTGGCTTTTGGTAGTGGTGATGGGGTGAAGGGGTGTGATGGTGGTGACGCCAACTTGGAGTAGGATAGCTAGCTTAGGTGAGCTTAGTTGATGGAGCTAGCTAGGGTTGAGTTGAAGGTGGTGGATGGCCAAGGAGTTGGATGCTAGCTAAACTAAGCTAAGCTAAGCCAGCTTAGCTAGCTATGAAGTAGAGGAGTAGGTAATGTGAGCTAAGGTTTGAAGAGAGGAGCTGAGGAGGAGAAGTCTGGAGCTAGAACTGGAGCTGGCAGCTGCTGAAGAGGCTGGCATGGAGCTACTCTAGCTGGCTTCGCTTTCTAGTTCTTTGCTAGCTGCTAAGCCAAGTTAAAGTGAGCTGGCTCCTACCATAATGAGCTGAGGTGAGCTAGGTCTAGTGCTCCCGGGGAGGATCAAGCTGGTTGAGGCAGCTAAGGTAGCTTAGCTCAACTGAGTTGAGCTAAGCTGAGTCCCCGGGAGCTAGACTTGAGCTTCCTGAGCTAGGATGAGTTCTTCTTTAGCTGGCTGGAGTTGAGTGGAGCTGGATGTAGCAAGGTCTGAGCTGGGGTGAACTCTTGTCAACTCAGCTGAGCTAACTAGAGCTCCCTGTGGGCTAGTGGGAGCTGAGATGAGCTAGACTCAGCTAAGTTGAGCTGGATCTGAGCTGCCTTGTGCTAGGGTGAGCTAAGATGAACTCTCTTGAGTTTCCATTTAGCTGAGATTAGCTGAATAGAGCTAGGATGAGCTAACCCTAGTTCAAGTGAGCTAGGTTCCAGCTGTGGTGAGCTGGATCAAGCTGAGTTCCAGCTAGTCTGAGCTTCTCCTTCACCATTTGCCTTCTTGAGTGCTAGGGTTTTAGGGATCTGTATATCTGTTCATCCCTAACACTCACAAGAACATATCAAAAAGACAATAAAAAAATGCAATGCATGCCTAACCTAATTTATGCTTAAATGCAGCCCAAAAACTCGCTTGCAGAGTAAAATCCTAAGAGCTAGGTTTGTTTTAATGCATAAGAATGATGATAAACTGGCATTTATTACACCCCCATGCTTATGTTTTGCTAGTCGCTTAGCAAAACTTCAATTTTTTAGAAAACGAAATTTTTGGGAAATCTAATTTTTTCGACTTTTGAGGAGAAAAAGAGATTAAGGAACCTTGGTTGATCTAAACACAGGAGGTACAGGATTTGTTAAAGATAAACATTGGGATTTATTTTTGGATCCAACCATTAGACAAAACGGGATCACTATATCCTCCAGAAAATTCACAAATTAACCCCTTGTTAATTCAGATGACTTGAAATTTTTGTTTTTAGGATTTTTCTGGCTCATGAATCTGATTTGCAACTTGCAAAATCCTTTAAAATCTTGTGTCTGTGCTTGTGAAAAGCCAACACTTATAAGGGCATGTTAATTTAATTATTACTACTTTTTTTATTTATTTATTTTTTTCTCCCCCATGCTTATTTTTAGCTTAGCCTTACAACAGATGTGTCGGGATCATCATTCCCATTACCATTCCTCGAGGGGGCTCTGGCGCCAGTACTTCGGGATAGCACTGTCCATGACACCACCCAAGAGCTCACAACCCCAAAACACAATGCGGTGTAAAGGGGCACTCCAAGCAAACTCAAGCTCTTGCTCCGACACTATAGGTAGAGTACCGTCCAAGACACTTGAGCTGCTAAAATGTGCTTCAATGCTCCGTCTAAAGATATGAAATATAGATATAGAGTAGCGCCGAGGCAGTAACATTGACATCGCATCCTCAAAGGAGGCATTTTCCTCCTCGGTGGTGGCAACTCAAACCAATGATCTGCTTCAGACTTTTAGTAAGTTCAAACAAGGGAGTTTTTCAAATTTTTAGTTATTTTTAAGTGTTGGCTTTTGTGTGAAGAGTGACACAAGAAGTTTCTCAAGACATGTAAGTTTTTGAATCAGAAACTAAGTCAAATACTTTCTACATTACAAAATAGGATCAAGTCACCTGAACTATCATGAGTTCAGGTGGAATTTTAGAGGATATCTGATCTAGTCTAAAATAGACCCTGAAATTCTAATGATCAGATCTGCATCATCATCCCTAGTTTGTTAAAGATTAAATCCCATTGTACCAAAAGTGAGTTTTTCAACCTTAGTCCCAAAAAAAAAATTTTCCTCAAAAAGTTTTTCATCAATTTTATTTTATTTTATTTTATTTTGGTATGCAAGTAGGAAATAAATTAAAGAAAAATGCATGTTTTTAGGTTTTGAACATCCTAAATCGATCGTCAGAATTTAAAAACACCCCCCCATGCTTAAGATATGCCATGTCCTCATGCATTAGGAGGGAAAAGGGATCACCATAGTGAAGAATGGTCGGGTTTAGGATGATCAAAACCTAGAAAAAAGAAGAAAAAATGAAAGCAGGAAAAAATGATGGGTTACCTCCCATCCAGTGCTATCTTTATGCCATTCAGTTGGGCGTGATGTGCATTAGTGATCAAGGGTGGCTGGCTCAGTAAAACTAAAAGATTCAGACAAAATTTTAGGCGTATGATTAAAATAGGGCTTTAAACGTTGGCTATTGACTTGAAATGTCGAATTAGTTTTCGGATAAAAAAGGTCAACAGCGCCGTATGGATATGTTTTATGGACAATAAAGGGACCGGTCCATTTAGATTTTAATTTGCCAGGAAAAAGACATAGTCTCGCATCGAAAAGCCAAACGTGTTGATTAACGTCAAAGTGTTTCCGAACAATATATTATCGTGAAATTTCTTTGTTTGGTCTTTATAAATCCTCGCATTTTCATAGGAAAAATTACGTAATTCTTCCAATTCAGTTAATTGTAATTTTCTATGGTTACCGGTGTCAGATAAATCCATATTGAGTTATTTTATTGCCCAAAAAGCCCTATGTTCTAATTCTACCGGGAGATGGCATGCCTTCCCAAAAACCAGACGAAAGGGAGACATGCCAAGCGGAGTTTTAAAAGCGGTACGGTAGGCCCATAAAGTGTCATCCAATTTGGTGGACCAATCTTTACGGTCGGGCCTAATCATCTTCTGTAAAATATTTTTAATTTCCCAGTTAGAAACTTTAGCTTGGCCATTTGTTTGGGGGTGATAAGGTGTGGAAATTTTATGATTAACCCCATATTTAGAAAGAAGGTGACGGAATTGTGAGTGGGTGAAATGTGAGCCTCTGTCACTGATAATGGCTTTTAATATGCCGAATCTTGAGAAAATATTTTTCTTAAGAAATTCGACAACCACACAGTGATCACTAGTGCGGGTGGGTATTGCTTCTATCCATTTAGAAACATAGTCGACTGCGACTAATATATATAAATACCCGCCAGAGTTGATGAACGGTCCCATGAAGTCGATGCCCCAAACATCAAAAATTTTAACCTCTAAACTAGGATTAAGGGGCATCATATCCTTCCGAGTCACGTTGCCGATGCTCTGGCAACGCACATAGGACCGAACGAAGTTATGATCATCTTTGTGCAAGCTGGGCCAATAAAATCCCGCATTAAGGATTTTAGCTGTGGTTTTCTTGCCCGAAAAATGTCCGCCACAGGCCATTGAGTGACAATGTGTCAAGATATCATGGATTTCAAAATCGGGGACACATCGTCGAATGACCTGATCGGTACAAATGCGGAAAAGGTCGGGCTCCTCCCAAAAATAATATTTAATATTAGCAAAGAACTTATCCCGTTTTGTTTTTGGCCAATCAGCAGGGATTTGTTCTATTGCTAAGTAGTTTGTGATGGGCGCAAACCAAGGGAGGGTTGTAGTAGCTAAAATGCTTTCATCAGGGAACTGATCTGGCGGGGTCATTATGTCATTCGTCATAAGATGAGAGAGATGGTCGGCCACTACATTGTGCAATCCTGCCTTATCCTTGATTACCAGGTCAAATTCCTGGAGCAGCAGAATCCAACGGATAAGGCGGGGTTTCGCATCTTTCTTTCTTAGCAAATATTTAATTGCTGAGTGGTCGGTATAAACAGTGACATGTGACCCCAACAGATAGGATCTAAATTTTTCTAAGGTAAATACAATGGCAAGAAGTTCCTTTTCAGTAAATATGTAATTCCGTTGTGCATCATCAAGGGTTTTGCTAGCATAATAGATCACAACGGGCTTCTTGCCAATTCTTTGCCATAGAAAGGCCCCAACAGCAAAATCTGAGGCATCTGTCATTCATTCAAAAGGACTATTCCAATCAGGTCCCTGCAATATTGGTGCCTCAGTAACCTCTTTCTTCAACCTCAAAAAACTCTCCAGGCACGTATCGTTAAAATCAAATGGCTGGTCTTTAGTGAGAAGTTGACTTAAGGGCTTGGAGATTTGGGAAAAATTTTGTATGAATCGACGGTAGAAACCCACATGACCAAAAAAGGATATGATCTGTTTGATAGTAGTGGGCGGTGGGAGCTTAGATATAGCATCTATTTTTGCTTTATCTACCACGATTCCTTATTTTGAAATAACATGGCCCAAGACAATACCTTCTTGGACCATGAAATGACTTTTTTCCCAGCTGAGGACCAGATTAACTTCTATGCACTTTTGGAGAGTTCTTTCAAGATTTTTGAGACAATGGTCAGAAGAATCTCCAAAAATAGAGAAGTCATCCATAAAGACTTCTAAACATTCACTTACCAGGTCTGAAAAAATTGTAAGCATGCACCTTTGAAAAGTTGCAGGTGCATTGCAAAGACCGAAGGGCATTCTTCGAAAAGCAAAGGTTCCGAAGGGGCAGGTGAAAGTTGTTTTGTCCTGGTCCTCAGTATGAACTGCTACCTGATTATAGCTGGAATAACCGTCCAGAAAACAGTAAAAATCCCGTCTGGCTAATCGCTCCAAGATTTGATCAATAAAAGGGAGCGGGAAATGGTCCTTCTTGGTGGCAGTGTTTAATTTTCAGTAATCGATACACACGCGCCAAGAAGAAGCGGTTCGAGTGGCTACATTTTCCCCATTATCATTAGTGACAACTGTTAGTCCAGCCTTTTTGGGGACAACTTGTGTTGGACTAACCTAGGAGCTGTCAAAAATGGGGTAGATGATATTAACATCCAGCCACTTAATAATCTCCTTTTATACCACCTCCTGCATAATAGGATTCAAGCGCCTTTGTGGTTGGCGGGAGGGGCGAGAATTGTCCCCTAAATATATACAATGCATACAATAGGACGAATGAATACCCTTAAGATCAGAAAGGGTCCAGCAAATAGCTTTCCGATATTTACTCAAAACATGGAGGAGTTTGTGCTCTTGTGCCCTGGTAAGTCCAGAATTTATAATCAGGGGCAGGGTCTGATTAGGACCCAGGAAGACGTATTTAAGGGAGTCGGGCAAAGGTTTTAATTCCAATTGTGGGTCCGGCTCCAAAAGAGTTTCTGCTTTGTGAGTTAGAGGTGAGGTGAGAGTGAAAGGGTTAGCTGGAATGTTAGCTGGATGTGTGGTTGGGGTGGAAGGGTGAGAAAAAGTGGATTGTTTAGGAACCGTATTGACAGCAAAACAGGACCCTAAATGGGAAATCTGCAAAGTTTCCTCCACAATGTTTTCTATTTCTGAATTCGAATCATCAAAGAAATCTGGTTCTTGGAATCGCCTAGAAGCTTGAAAAATGTCTAGGGTTACAGATTCACCGCCACACATGATCTTCATCTTTCCAGAATCACAATCAATATTGGCGCGGGCGATGGCTAAGAATGGTCTTCCAAGAATAATGGGGGCAAACTTAAGTACTTCAGGTACCTCTATGTCCAGGACTAAAAAGTCTACTGCGAATAGATAATTTTTGACCTGGACAAGAACATCCTCAACAATTCCCCTTGGCTTAATCGTAGATCGATCGGCTAATTGGAGAGTAACCTCAACAGGCTTTAATTCGCCGATCTTAAATTCCTCAAAAACAACTGTGGGGATAAGATTAATTGTGGCACCAAGATCCAACAAAGCGCGATCAAATGAGGTATCATTAATGATAACTTGGATTAGGGGGGCGCCAGGATCTTTTCTCTTAAGAGGCAGTCAGCTCTGCACAACTGAGCTGACTGTCTCTGGAAGAATTACCTTTCCTAAATTTCTGGGCTACCTTTTTGGAGTACATAAATCTTTTAAGAATTTTGCATAGGCAGGGATATATTTAATGGCATCTAGGAGAGGGATATTAATTTCTACTTGCCCAAATAAATCCATTAGTTCCTACTTAGTGGGCTCGGATTTTGTCTTTTTCTTTTTTGAAGAGTGGAGGGCTTGTGGAAATAGGGCAAGGTTTCCCTGTTTTGCATGAATTGGTTCCTGAACAATAGGAGGGGAAGAGTTAATCTGTGTGTCATTAGAGCGGGTTTCTTTAACAGGCAAGGTATTGTGAGTGGTTTTCCCATTCCTCAAGGTAACTGCATTTACAGTCTGGTTGTTTCTAGGATGAGGACGGGGGCCTAGCTGTTATTGAAACCCGGTGGATGCTGAGGTGCTGGCTGAATGGGTTGACTGGGATATCCACCTTGGAATTGATTCCTTTGATTATTTGGGTTGGGCATGGGTTGGGAAGGTAAATTCCCAATAGGTCAATGATCAGGAGTAACCTTAACTTGGTGTTGCAAGTTGGTAATCATGCAGGTTACTTCTGTCATTTGAGTCTGCATTCCTTGCAGAGTTTTCATGACCTGATTATTAATATCATCCTGGGATGGTCCATGTTGAACATAGGTTGCCCATAATTCCCAAAATAGTTATGTTTGGGAAAAGGAATCGGATTCGAGTTTTTCCAGGAGTGATCGAGTTAGTCCTCCAGTTTTGATTGGAAGAGTTGGAGGGGTTTCTAAATTGCTCCTGGAGAGCATAAATATTTTCCAAGGTGGGATCAAAAATATTTTGATCAAAATTCCCGGTCAAATCTTGCGGGAAATTAGCTGGAAATTGCTGGCCAGCAGATGTGGCATCAATATTGTGTAGATTTTCTCTTCGGAGAATGTGTGGGGGGTTAGTGTGTGGAGAGTGGACGTGTGGAGCTTGTTTGTTTATGGGCTTTTCTTCCATTTTCTTTTGGTGAATTTTCATCTGGTCCAGTCATTAAGCTAACATATATAGATCATCTTGCGTGACTGGAATAGAGGTGGATTTGGAGTCAATTTCATGGACTCCGTGTCTGGGGTTTTGCGATCTGCCAAAAGTGTCCATTGAAGTCATGTTAAATGAGTTTTCACTCATTTCTTCAAAAAGAAGATAGGCACATTCGGTGTCTTTGTTAAGAAAATTGCTCCCACATGAGGCATCCACAAATCGTTTCAATTGATCTTCTAATCCATGATAGAAGATCTGCATTAACTGCCATTGTGTAATTTCATGGTGGGGACAACTTCTTAGAAGTTCCTAAAATCTTTCCCAGGCTTCGTGGAGGGGTTCACCAATTTTCTGTTGAAAGGTCGTTATGGATCTTCTTAATGCATTTGTTTGACCGATCGGAAAATTTTTTTTAAGAAAAGCACTTTTTAATTGGGGCCAGGTGGTAATAGGGCACCCAACCATTCTAAACCAATGAGATGCTTTGTCTTTAAGAGAGAGAGGAAAGAGTCACATTAACCACACGTCTTCCTGCACATTGTGAGAATGAATGGTTTGAGCAAGGACAGTTAATTCCTCGAGATGACAAAAAGGGTCCTCTCTTGGAAGACCATGAAAATGCTTGATAAGGTTTAAAATGGCTGGTTTGATCTCAAAATCCCCTTGTGGTATGACCACCCCTGGTCTTTCCTCATAATTGGAAGGATCATAGAAATCCTTAAGAGGAACGACAGGCTGTTGGTGGGGTGGTGGATTTTGTCCTTGATTAGCTAGGTTCGTGACAGTCCTAGCTAGATCTTCTTGATTTTGTTGTAGTCGAGCCAAATGGTCGACCATTAATGCAAAGGGATTTGTATTTTGGGTTATAATTGGAGGGCCACCTAGCCCTACTGGTATTTCTGGTTGCTCCAAGTTAGGAAGGTGAGGGAGGGTGAAGTTAGCTTGTGGGTCGGCTGACTGGTTAGAAGTGGAAGCAGAATTTTTTTAAATACACGGCGCTTTCGCTTAAGTGATACACGGCTGACAGGAAGGGACAAGATCTTTTTGGGTAGCCGTGTTTAAACGGCGGTAATCAATGCAGACCCTCCAACCAGTTGAGGGTCTAGTGGTCACCAATTCTCCTTGGTCATTCTCTTCCACAGTGATTCCTGCCTTTTTGGGAACTACATGGATAGGACTGACCCATTTACTATCTGAAATGGGATAGATAATCCCTGCATCCAGCCATTTCAGAATCTCCTTTTTAACAACCTCCCGCATATTTGGATTGAGCCTTCTCTACATATCTCAAAAAGGCTTCACAGACTCGTCTATATATATATGATGCATGCAAAGAGAGGGATCAACACCCTTAATATCAGCAATTGTCCAGGCAATTGCTTCCTTGTGCCTTTGTAAACACTCAAGCAGAGCTCCCTCCTGCAATTCAGATAATGCAGACGAGATAATAACAGGGAGCGTGTTATTAGGGCCAAAGAAAGCATATTTCAATGTGCTCGGGAGGGGTTTCAACTCCAATTCAAGAGCCTTTTGGATTGACAGTTTTAGTTGAGATGTCCCCGACTCAGGCAGCGGATCTACCTTCACAATCCAGGGTGGGGACAGAGACTCAATGTGTATCCCCAGCAACTCTTCTAGTTCGGGCATTTCCCTTTCAGTTTCTTTAATAATCGAGGAATGGTCCTTAGATATGACCTTCTGAAGGGGATCTCTACATAAGAGTGCTGGAGTAGTCTCTTCAATTATTTCATCAATGACCTCAATATGAGATCAATCTTCAAATCTGGGTTGCTTGTAAGTATCACAAACATTCAACCGGATCTTCTTGTTCCCAAAGCCCATTTTAAGTGCCCCAGATCTACAATTTATAGAGGCATTGGTTGTGGCCAAGAAGGGGCGTCCTAGAATAATGGACGGCTTTGTGGGCTTATTAGATGGGTCAGTATCAAGTACCAAAAAGTCAACGAGGAAGAAGAAATCCTCCACTCTCACAAGAACATCTTCCAACAATCCCCGCGGTGTCTTAAGTGATCTGTCTGCAACTTGGAGGATTACTGGACTAGGCTTTAGCTTGCCTCCTCCCAAAAGGTCGTAGACAGAGCTCGGTAGAATGTTCACCCCCGCACCCAGATCGAGCAGAACCTCGTCAATGTGTTGGTTACCTATAACCACTGAAATATATGGGGCCCCTGGGTCTTTCATTTTGGGGGGTGTTCCATGCTAGAGAAACGAGCTAACATGGTTAGGCAGGATGACCTTGGTTTGGACCTGTTTCCTAGATCTGCGCTTCTGGGTGCATAGGTCCTTCAGAAACTTGGCATAGGACGGAATCTATTTAATTGCTTCTAATAAAGGCAAGTTAATCTGGACTTGCCTAAAAGTATCTATAATCTCTTTCGTCCTATCCTTGGCTCCAGACGAGCCAACAGAAGATTCCCCAGGAGCAGATAGGAGCTCTAGATAAGGCACCCTCGGCTTCTGGGTAGAGGGGTCGTCATGGCGGGAAAGGGAAGGTGGAAGGATGACATCCTCATTGTGGGTGATTTTGTGCGAGGGAGAGCAGTGTGGCTCTTCCTCGGTGGAGATGGAAGCCGGGACAGGTATGGAAGGGGAATTCTGAGATGTAACCATAGGAGTGTTATTAGGCTTGTCAATCTTTTTTCCACTCCTCAACACGGTCACTGCTTGGGCGTGCTCCCTGAATACAACCCCCTTGCCCTTAGGGTTCTCCTCAGAGGAGCTAGGCAGCTTCCCCGGATCACGTTGCCTAATTGCCTCAGTAAGATGACCAATTTGGGATTGCATATCACTAATCATCTTATTCTGAGATTGGATAACCATATTCTGATGCTCTTGCATTGCTTTCATCATGGCCTTCAGTTCATCCATCTCAGAGGGCTTATTCGGAGAAGGGTTTTCATAAGAAGGTTGGTATATGGGCTGGGGAGGCAAGGGTCTTGTATTCCCTGAGTTAGAAGCATCACCTTGCTTCCAAGAGAAGTTTGGATGGTTTCGCTGATAGCGAAAATACACAGTTTGTTAATTAGGTAATTTAGTGTCGTTGCAACGCGTAAATCCGCTTTCGCTTTTAAATTTATATCCTAGATAGGGGAAGTATCTAGGGTCGTCCAAGGTGGCCAAATGTTTGCAAAGTTAATCCTCTTGCTTACAAATAGAGCTCAACTTTCTTTTTGGTATTTTAAATATGTAATTTTTTTTGTTTTGAAAAGGCGAGGGCAAAATGCGAATTGTAGCGGAAAGTACTAACACCTATAATTGCTTAACTAAAACTTAAAAGATAGATATATCTTCTTCCTAAGCTCACTCTAGGCAAGTGGAGGCCTAGAGTAATTAGGAAGAAGAGGTGAAACAAGTGCTAGAACCAAAACAACAATTGCAATAGGAAGTAAAAGAAGGCAAATTGATTAACTAGAATTTGTGTTCTTTTTCCAAGACAAGTAGAAGAATGCTTCTACTAAAATAAAAAAAATCTAAAAGCAAGAAAAAAAACACAAATCCTCTTGCAAAAATGGTGAAGAAGGGAGACTTCTTTCTCCAAGCCTAGCTGCTCCTTGGCTTGAAAAGAGGGCCTTCTTTTTCTCCTTCCTTGAGAGCTCCTCCAATGTGGAAGCTACCACCTTCAATGCTCTCCTCCAAGGGGTGGGCGTACACCACCCTCAAAAGCTCCTCCAAGGTGGTGTGGACCACCTTCAAGATCTCCTCCAAAGATCTTCCTTGCCTGGCTTCTCCTTTGGCGGGCGTGACTCAAGAGAGAAGGGAAGAGGGGAAGGCACCAAGGGGACAGAATATCCCCTTAACCTTCTTCTTCTTCTCTCTTGGACGTGGGCTTCTAGGTGGAATATGAGAGTGAATTTGCTAGCCAAGGATGCCTTGAATGGTGGTGGTAGTGGTCTTTTTATAGGGTAGGATGGGGGGTTAAGGTGCCCCTTGAAATGGAGGGCAAGGATGGAAGGATGGAGGTGGTTGGTGATCCTATGGCCAAGGGTATTTGGAGCCAACCCAAGGGGTGTTAAAGCGGGTAGTTATGGTGGTGTTGGTGGCTTTTGGTGGTGTGGAGACACCACCATTTTGGCGCCAACCTAGGGTCTTCTAGAAGAGGGGTTAGGTGGATGGTGGAGATGGATTTAAGGAGAGGTGTATGGTAGAGATGAAGGGAATTTTGGAGGGAAAGTTGGCGCCAAAAGGAAAGGGTTCTAGAAGGTTATTTTGGAGGGAAAATAGGTTTCTTTTGGTAGTGGTGATGGGGTGAAGGGGTGTGATGGTGGTGGCGCCAACTTGGAGTAGGATAGCTAGCTTAGGTGAGCTTAGTTGATGGAGCTAGCTAGGGTTGAGTTGAAGGTGGTGGATGGCCAAGGAGTTGGATGCTAGCTAAACTAAGCTAAGCTAAGCCAGCTTAGCTAGCTATGAAGTAGAGGAGTAGGTAATGTGAGCTAAGGTTTGAAGAGACGAGCTGAGGAGGAGAAGTCTGGAGCTGGAACTGGAGCTAGCAGCTGCTGAAGAGGCTAGCATGGAGCTATTCTAGCTGGCTTAGCTTGCTAGTTCTTTGCTAGCTGCTAAGCCAAGTTAAAATTAGCTGGCTTCTACCATAATGAGCTGAGGTGAGCTGGGTCTAGTGCTCCCAGGGAGGATCAAGCTGGTTGAGGCAGCTAAGGTAGCTTAGCTCAACTAAGTTGAGCTAAGCTGAGTCCTCGGGAGCTGGACTTGAGCTTCCTGAGCTGGGATGAGTTCTTCTTCAGCTGGCTGGAGTTGAGTGGAGCTGGATGTAGCTAGGTATGAGCTGGGGTGAACTCCTGTCAACTCAGTTGAGCTAGCTAGAGCTCCCTGTGGACTAGTGGGAGCTGAGATGAGCTAGACTCAGCTAAGTTGAGCTGGATCTGAGCTGACTTGAGCTAGGGTGAGCTAAGATGAACTCTCTTGAGTTGCCATTCAGCTGAGATTAGCTGAATAGAGCTGGGATGAGCCAACCCCAGTTCAAGTGAGCTAGGTTCTAGCTGTGGTGTGTTGGATCAAGCTGAGTTCCAGCTAGTCTGAGCTTCTCCTTCACCATTTTCCTTCTTAAGTGCTAGGGTTTTAGGGATCTGTATATCTGTTCATCCCTAACACTCACAAAAACATATCAAAAAGACAATAAAAAAATGCAATGCATGCCTAACCTAATTTATGCCAAAATGCAGCCCAAAAACCCGTTTGCGGAGTAAAATCCTAAGAGCTAGGTTTGTTTTAATGCATAAGAATGATGATAAACTGGCGTTTATCATCCGCCACCCTGGATTGTAAGTGTTGGAGTAAGGGTTATTGTGAGGGGGGCGAAAACCTTGGGCCACGTTCAAGTAGTCTGAATCAACTCAGGGAATTGGTTTGCTTGATGGCACTCTGCAGTGGCGTGCATTGTGCTTTGGCAAATGGAGCATTCTCTTGAAGCCTGAAAAATAGAGGCTGCTTGCGGGTTCATGCCGGGGTTTGCTAAAAGCCTATCAAAGTTTTTATTCAATAGTTGAATCTGATAAGCTAAATCTTGAGAAGCCCCGACTTCATGGGCCCTTATCTTCCTCTGCAAGATTGATGGTTTTCTTTCTTGATAGGCAGAGGACAAATGTATGGAGTTGTCTCTTAATGTTTCAAATAATGCCCAGGCTTCATCCTTAGTTCTGGTCATGAAGGTTCCTGCACAGGCTGCATCGATGGTTTGCCTATGCCTTTCAGATAATCCGTTATAGAACCTTTTGACCAACTGCCATCTTGGCACTTGATGGTGGGAGCATAACCTAAAAAGGTCATTAAAGCACTTCCTAGTCTCATGAAATTGCTCCCCTTCCTATTGAGTAAAACCCATAATCTTTCTTTGGTAATGATTGGTTTTACTCATAGGAAAATCCTTTTTCAAAAATTCTCCCTTAAGGGTGGCCCAATCATTTACCCTTGCAATGACGGTATGATACCAGTGCTTGGCCTTATCCTTTAGGGAGAAAGGAAATAGAGTCCTCATCAGGGCTTCATCAGTAAAGCCCTGGAGCTTCACCGTGGAGCATACCTCGGTGAATTCCTTCAAATGCCAATAGGGGTCCTCCCTAGTAGTACCATAAAAAGAGGGCAATACAGATATGGTACTGCTCTTGATCTCATACGGATTATCCCCTGTCGGTCATCTTAGTGCTTGTGCAGGTTGGTTAGTTGGAATAAAATAGTCCCTTAGGGTCCTTTGTTGATTTGCACCTTGCTCAGCCATTCCTTCTTTTTCCTCTCCTAGGTGAGCTCTGCTAAGAATTCTCTCAGGATCAGGATCAAACACTAGACTACCCTCAAGAGAGCGTCTACCAAGCATACAAAACACAATTTAGGTTCTTATTGAGTAAGAGATGCCTCCACTCCAAAGATAAGTCAAAAGATCAAGACTTATCCCTCCGTTCCCACGTAAGTTGTATAAGAGGGGTGTGGACTTGAAATATTAACTTTCTTCATTGCGGAGGTCGAATTAGTTAATATAAATGGCCAAACAAGTTTTTCACTGCAATTAAGTGCCTTAATTCAACCTTCGAGTGCCCTAGGACCTATACTTTGCTTTGATGATACTCCCAGGTGATCAAGTGAGAAGTTACTCCAAGGACGAACAAAGGGATGCAAGTAGGGCGAACCCTTCCTTTGAGGCGATGCGTATGCGGTGCCCCTTAACTACCCTTTTGTTCCTTTAAGGGGTGTCCCCCTCCATGGAGTATCAAAACACTTGGTCAAAAGATAGTATCACCACCACCACAAAGCACAATAGGAGGGTCTGCACCGATAAAGAGATAAGTGCCTATAGCCTTAAGGGATCGAGCCTTAGTGTGGTGCCTAATGTGCGTGCTCAGTGTCAGAAGTGTACAACACACCGCAAATCTTTGTAATTTCTTTTGAAATCACAGACAAGTCCCTTAGAATCAGATCAAATGTGAATTGCTTTTAGGGTTGAATCTAATTATCAGTCCCACTTTTAGTTTTGTGACCACCGAATTAGTAAATTCAAACAACTTGGTGGTCTTGAATTTTAATTTGAATGCAAATGTGTGAACAGGAGTTGGATGCAAAAGTTAGAAAGGTGTACCAGTCTCCAGCAATCTTCGTGCTAATATGTTTACAATGCAATAATAAGATCTAATGTGCTACTCAATCACCCCTAAATGCACGCACCTACGGTCATGCAACTTCTAAATAGGCAGCTCGATATTTTCTTTGTTGGTTTTAAAGGTAGGCAAGCAGAAACGCATGCATAAAAGAATAATGTAAGCCCTAGTAGCTAAAGAATGTGGGGACAAACCACCAAAAATTCATCCCCAATTACTATAAGGGCGACAAGACATAAGTAAATTTTGGGACGACGGAGAATCCTTTGTGAAAGCAGGATCTTGGTCTCCTACGTCTTTTCCTTGTGTGGCTTAGCTCATGGTTGTTGTCGCTGCTCTGTTGTGCCTCGTTGCCTCGTCAGATTCCTCGCACAGAAAAAAAAATTAATCAAATAATTGCGCAACTCAGAATATTCAAAAATAATGAAGTGAATCTATTGCGTCTATTGCCTCCCCAGCAACGGTGCCAATTTGACAAGTCGATTTTCCGCTTTTGATTAAGTTTCGCAAATGAAATAACGCGTTGTTGTAGTATTTAAGTCGTGGAAAAATCAACTAATCAACAATAAAAATAACCACTCACAGAAGAGTGGGTCGTGTCCACAAGGAGGCAATGATGCAATAAACTCTCGATTATTTCGTATTCTTTCGATCAAGTGCGAAATCCCTAATCAAATTCTACATGAAATGCGATGGAAAGAAGATGCACAATAACTTAAAAATATAAGGGTATATGTGCAATATTTCCTCACTGAAATATTCAATAAATATGTAATGATTTTATGTAATTTTCAATTGACATACATTAGAGAAAATTTGTGCACATGTTAATCCCTAAACCAATGTTGAAACATGTGAATATCAATAATGTGCAATTATCAAAAAGCGTGAGTGTGCAGTCACAATTTCACCATAATAAAATAATAATAAATTAAAATTGATTTTGGTGGCAATGGCAGTAAATGCAATTTTTAATTAACTTGAAAACAGGGGATTTGTTGCAGTGGCTTGTGCGCACAAGAGGAGGAGAGATAGACGTCGAGGCTGCCGCTGAAGATCACCCCGCTTGGGTCACACCCGACGGTGGTGATGGCGCAGCTGATGGCCGCCTGTGGTGGCTGCAAGAAGGAGAGGAAGGTGCCGGGCGGTGGTTCTGCGTGCAGCACTAGAGGTGCGGGTGCTGTGCCTGCAGGGGTGGTGCCTGCGGGGAGCGCTGGTGGCGAGGGAGGTCTGTAGAGGGGAGTGCCAGGTGCTGGAAAGGCGCTGGTAGGAGGCAGGCGTTGGAGGGGCGTAAGTGCCTACAGGCATGGTTTCGCCTGCGGTGGAGAAGGTGCTAGCGGGGTTGAAGGCGTGCCTGCAGAGGGGGGCATGCTGTAGGGAGGCACTGGAGATGGGTGCAGGCCTTGCAGGGGCACGCAAGGTGGAGGCACTGCAGGGAGGCGCACTCTGCAGTGGAGAAGGCGCGGTGCCTGCAGGCTGGAAGGGTGCGGTGGACGGTGGTAGCTTGAAGGTGATGGCGCTGTAGAGGGTTGCCTGCGCGGGTGCGGGCGTCTGCAGGCGCGGCTGGAGGGAGCGGTGGAAGACACAGTGCATACGGTGGTTCACAGGGTCAACCCTCTTCCACGATGGTGAAGGTGGATCCCTGCAAGAGAGAGGAAGAAGCTTGCCGCTCTCCAACTTTTCCAACCTCTTTATCTCCTCCTCCTACGTGCGTGAGTTTAGGGATTTTCAAATCCCTTTGCTATTTTTGGCCGGCAGCTATTGAGGGTGGCAGGAGGATGGGGAAAAAAAATGTGCCGCCGGTTGTTTGTTGGGAAAATTTATTCCCCAACTCCTTGTTTTTTCTAAATATCATTCCTGCACATAAAAACAAAAAAATCATTACATATTAAGTTATAGAATGTTATAAAATAGATGTAAACTTAAATCATGATGCATGCAAATATTCTATAACTTAATGTAGTTATTAACAAACCTAAAAGGTAAGATTAAAGTTACTTAGGCGTAATACTAGTCCATTAAAATGAACTCATCAACATAGACACATATATTTAGGTTAAAATGCCTAATCATGCATGTTCCTAGGCCTAGATTTACATTTCATGTTACAAATATTGCATAGCATACAATATTCTACATTTAGAGTAGTTGTATATATTTTAGGTTAATTAGGTCCTTTTTATAGTTAGGAGAGAAGAAAATTTATTTTAGAGCCTTGGATGGACGATCGGGTCATATGGATCTGATCAGGATGATGATCGAAGTCTAACGCCTCCGAAATCGTCTAGATCGGAGTCTCGTAGCATCATATGAAGTCCGAGGAGGATCAATGGTCAGGGGGCAATGCGGCATCCATATGGGATTTGGATGAAAAATCCAACCATACAGATGGATCCGAAGTGAGGATCGCAGTCCGGCAGCATGGGAATCATCTCGATCAGAGCTTCGTAGCACCCTCTACAAAAAGATGGGCACAAACATCGGCCAGCAGCAACTAGGAGGCACCCCCTCATCATCTCCATCATCAATTCTTAGTCATTGGATCTTGATCCAACGACTGAGAGCTCTCCTCCACCGCGTGCCATAAGATGTCCGCGCAACCATCTGGACGATTTGGCACAATGGAGGCGTGGGCTCTCAACAAAGGGGCGCGAGTTCGAATCCCTGCACCCCCCCCAATTGGCCAATTAAGCATGGCACCAGCAAAGGAATTGAAAGGTGCGGATCTTCAGCGACAGTTGGGCGGGCCTTTAGTGACACTAGTAGCTATCATTAATGGCTTGCGCTATGCACGTGCCAACAAAGGAATTGAAGGGCGTGGATCTTCAGCGACAGTTGGGCAAATCTTCAACGACGATTACAGTTGTCACTAATTACCCATGAGTGATTTTCTTTCCTCAACTATAAAAGGACCTACCCCCCTCCATTCCAAACCATCTCTTCCTTTCTTCCTCTCACCACCTCTAAAGCTCTAGAGAGAGCTTGTACCAAGCCCGGGATGCTCCTCTAGAGTTGAAAACAAACATTTGTTTCCGCTTCTCATCCCCCTTCGTGGAGCATCTCGTGGCTGTCTTCTCACCTCCCTTTTAGAAGAAGATCCTCGCCGCGATGCCATCCTGCCCCACCCTCCGGCTCCGTCCTCGCTTGTCCCTCTTTTCACCACCTTCCTCCAGGCAACGTCAGAATGAGTCGTCCTCCAATCAACCATCGAGGGGGATTCTTCTCATCTCCATCTATCTTTATAGCTTTCTAGTGTAGTTTTTTTCACTTTCATAGTTGTAGAAAACTTGTTAAGATATATGTGATTGTTTCTCTCTCTCTTAATTTTTTGCAAGTAGATTAGTTAGATAAGAATTCATCGACCTAATCTCTTACTTGCTAAAAATACTAAAAAAAATTAAAAAAGATAAAAACGACAAAAACAAATAAAAGAGAAATGCGTATCTTTCAAATCAAACGTTCACCTCCCTGTGTTTGACCTGAGAATCACTTTTTGTGTTTCGGTTATAAATTTTATTTGATCAACGAATTTTCTCGCGAATCGAACTACGATGACAGGCTTTCCAAACTCGAACCTTTTCATGTGCGAATCCGCCGTCATCATTTTGGCGTCGTTGCCGAGAGGCAACGCTCTTTGATTTTTTTTTCGTGTTTTCCTGCATTACTTACATTTTTTTCTAACCTATCTTTCTTCTTTGATTTATTGTCTTGTAGGAACCTAATCGAGGAGCTGAAAGTGGTAGATTGGAGTAAGGTGCGGGTAGAGACATTTGTAAGTTTTCCCCCACCACCCCCACCCTACATTTCATTTCACCACACTAATAACTCAAACCAAAATCAACTTAGGTGTTTTTTATAAACCCTAAGATAAATCTGGTTGTTTGTTTGCCACCTCCACCTATCTCATCCCCACATATATAAAAATATATATATATACTCTTCTCTTGTGGGATTTAACTGAAAGCTACACACTTAACACCTGCAACTTCTCACCTTAAGGTACACCACTTCACATCGATCCTACCACTTAATCGGAATCTAACCTATGGATCCAGTACACCATAACTCAACACACTAATAAGTGAGTAGAAAATTTGATTAGGTTAGGACTTTTTGTGTGCCTTAACTAAGTGGTGCAACAAGCCAATTGATTGAGCTATTTAGGCCGCACCACTGAAGATAAAAGTCATTCATCAGTAGCTTGCCACTTAGGGTTAATCTTTAGGGTTGAACCAGGCACTCCACATTATTTTTTGATTTCTAAAGGAATATATCATCACCAGTGCTTTCAAAACTTGGAGTGTTCTTTTGAACTAGATTTAATACACCTAATATTAAACCCTAAAAGCTACTAAACAAGATTAAACCCTAAAAGACACATCATCAAATAACCTTGTGTGCAAATCCTGGTTGTGATGCACACACATTTGAATTAGTCATTAAGGGCACAACCCATCTAAAGGGGCCATCACATTCCAAGAGCACGATCATCCTAAGCCTAATTAAAATTGAGTAGACGTTAACCTTAAGGATTGATTCGCTCTTCGGGGCTCAAATTGAGATTTTTTTCGATTAATCTACTTCTGCTTGTCCATCTAATGTCTAACTAGGGGAGTAGCATCAAACGACCATGGCTGGGGGTACTTTAGGAACTGAAGGCATAAGCCAAATGAAGAAACTTCTCCCTAGCCCCTCCCTATACCTAGTTGGATTGACTGGATAGAAGTAGATCAAATCGTTTATAATCTCAAGACTGGTCCTGGGAGTCTGTAGGTCTTTAGGCTAACCCACCTAAGGAGAGGGTTGATTACTTGTATTGCAGGGCTCTTTTCTTTCTTTTGATTTCCCTCCTATTCTACCATGTATCCTTCCACATCTTACACGCATTTCCCATTCTACCCTCCTACCAACACTTATCCCCAAGATGATTACTATCCTGACTTGAATTATGACTACCCATCCACTGGTCAAGATAACTCTAATTGGGGATATGATCCTGGACCTCAGTGTCCAGGGCCTAACCTTGGACAACAAAACTATGACTGTTATCCTTCCCACATCTACAATGATTATAGATCTCCATCTTTTAATGACCAAACCAACCTGATCTATAATCAGGAAGGATATGATGATTATAACACCTACCCTCCCCAGTATTCCATTGAATATATGTCACCACCATTCTTTGAACAACCTAGAACGACCTACTATTAGGGAGGGACCCGAGAACCTCGATTTCATGACTTGCCTAGATTTAACTCAAATCCACTCAAACCTGAATCGAATCATTCGGTTCAGGTGAACCAGGTCTAAGACAAGGTGTAACGACCCGATTCCCGAGTCCCTACGAGACACGAGAATCGGACTGACTCAACTAATCCCAAGACCTAGTCGTCCAACGAGGAAGTAACCAAAAGAGCAGTAAAATAAACCACATTCAGCATGAATATAACTAGCAGTAACAAAATATAGCAGTAAGAAAAGGAACTACTACAGTATACACCACCACAACAGTAGAACAACAAATATGTACATAACATGAAGTTTACAATAAAGAAGTGCAAGGAGTAACAAGGAAACTACTCACTACAGTGGCAGAAAGTACAAAAAGAACTGCGGGTAACGCTACTGGACCCTACTCGGCCCAGCGTCCTCTGTAGCCGCTGACCCTGGATGCTCAACACCTGGTCCTGAAAAGTAACGAGTGTAACACGTCAGCGAAATGTTGAGTAGAGTGGCAGCTAAAACTAAAGAAACAGTAGAGTGTACAGTGGTTGTTATATTTTCTTTCTTCCTTTATTGACATCTTTCTATTATTTCACAATTGATCTATTTCTCAGATCCTTCACTTGATCTCGAATGTTCCTCGTGGGAACGATCTTGATTGCAGTCTTTTCCGAAAAGTAGAAGTAACACGTGGTGGTCTCCTGGCTGGGAGAGTCCCCCATGGTGGTCCTACCCCCCAGTCAACCACCCCAAGGTCGCTGACAGACGTAACGGTGACTACGGCACGCGTGATAAGCGCACGGGTAGCTACCCCGCACTGGCATGCGGTCAGTCGTTTCCGTTAACGGGTGCGCTCAAAACACAGCACGGAACCAGTATAGGGCAGAGCCCTCTCAGTAACAGGGGTCCAACCCCTCCACAGTCCGCGCACCCTCGCCTGACTACCCTGGTTTGCCCAGTGGGCCTAACAAGTCGGTGTAGGAGGCTAACAGAACCCCGGGGCCTGTGGGGTAGCTAGTGCTCTCCCTACACTAGTAGCTCTCCTCGGTACTGCGTACGCGAGGGCCAACAAGTTGGTGTACAGTGGCCAAACCCACCCCGATCTCAACCTGAGGCAGCAAGCTCCCCTCTACACTAAGAGGTAATGTGTGCTCTCGTTGGTACCACGTACCCAAGAGAAAACACACTTCCATGTTTCACTTTCTCAGTTCCGTTCTATTCTCTTTCCAGGAGTTCTACTCCTAATTCCACGTAGGGTTCGTATTCTTTTGTTTGGCCATTGTAGGGTTCACTATTCCAGTCTTACTTCATACAACCCATATTCTTAATCATATTTATTCATTCATGACAGGCAGCTATTTATTTACAGGCAGCTATTATTTCCTTTCCGCTTTTCCAAGACTGCAATATATGTATATATTCCACGAGTTTTCCAGTCCTAGGATTCATGCCGTGCCCTAGGATCTATTATTCAATCTAGTTTTCCAGTCCTAGGATTCATGCAATACCCTAGGATCTATCATTCAATCTAGTTTCTCAGTCCTAGGGTTCATGCAACGCCCTAGACTCTATTACTTGTTCCACAATTGTAACAAATTATACTAAATAATTAAAAGCCACTCTACAGCTACAACGGGAGTACTGGGGGCATGGTTGGAAATCCTGCGTGCCTCTGCAACCCCCAAGACTACAATGGAACTGGATCCTAACACAAGGATCAAACACAAAGAGTTTCTCAGAACGGTATATAATTACTGTAAATGGGTAGAGGATTTTATTCTGGAAAGAACGCAACTTGAAACGCGAAAAACGGACTCCGAACGGGCCCTAAACGGGTCGAAAACGACGAAACTGCCCAAAATCAGACGTTTGGAACCTCTTCCAAATGTCTTAAAATGTGGGTCAAACTGTACCTTCGCTCTGTGTAGTCCTTCAGACATCTAGAAGCTTGCGGGGGCGTCTGGCTTAGTTCCCAGACGTCCGATGGTCACCCCGGACGTCTGGAAGTCCTTCCCGTCGTCTGGCACTGCGGCCAGACGTCCGATTCACTTGGGATGGCAAGTCCTCGCGCCCTCTTGAGCAGAACCTGCACGCACCCACCCTGCTCTCAGCATGATGGTTCGCAGACGAAGGCGCGGTGGACGGCCTCATGGCCGTACACGCAAAAAAGGAAGAAGATAAAAATATCTTACCGGCCAAACGTCTGGACAGTCCTCAAGACGTCTTCACCGTCGTCTGGTCGTAAGCCATGACATCTGATTCTGGAAAATTTTCCAGAATCAGAGCCCGACTCGCTCTCCGCCCGCAACGCACGGCCGCGCTGCGCCCCGTCCGCCTGCTGCCCGAGCTGCAGCAGCCCCTCCGCGACACTCCACGCCCGCTGCTCCCCCACTCGCTCGCGCTCTCTCACTAGCAGGGAGAAGGAGAAGAGAAGGGCGGAGGAGATGAGGGTGAGGGAGAGGGCGAGAGCTTATATAGGCAGTGAGGGGAGAGAGAAAAGAGGAAGATGGCGTGTCTGCAGGAGGAGAGAGAGAAAAAGAGGGGCGAGAGCAGCGGGTGCAGTCTGCGCACGCAGGCACGTAGACGCAACCCCGTACGCCGCAAAAATTGATTACCAGACGTCTGGAAAGGGTTCCAGACATCTGGCCAGACGTCTGGGACACTTCCCAGACGTCTTAAAAGCCCATCTGATGCCTTGTTCTTAACACAAGGTGTTGGCTAACTTGAGGAATACCATCCAATCTTTAGAAGTTCAGCCAATATCATGCACTGAAGCATTGGAGCCTATGATCAAAATGATTGATGAACTTAATAGTTCTCTATTGGATTTGCTCCAAAATGTTAGGGATAGGGTTCTAGATGAGTTTCTACTTGGGAAATTGTCGAGGTTGAGGATGAAATTTGTGATTGCCCTAGTCCAATCTTGGGATGATTCTCAAGATGAGCCCCCTTCAGGAGAGCCAATGTCTGAACTCGCTTAGGCGCCTGTCGGGGGGGTTACATTTTTTGAGACTAGATATGACTAGGTTGGTCTAGAGCAACCAATTGAGGATGAACTGATTGCTTCACCGAAGATTCCCAAGACAGGGAACGTTGAAAAATGTCTCCGAGGACCATGAAATGACATATGATTTTGAGACATATATAAATAAGGATCAAGAATTCTTTAATTCTAAGGGCAAGGAATCTCCGAGTGACGTCTCACTTGAAGTTATGAAAAACCATTTTAGTGAGGCAAATGGGCTCGAGGAGTATGACGAACCATTTGATAGCCCATTTATTGAAGATCTGGATTCGGTTGGGGATAACTTGGAGGATTCGAATCCTCATTTACTAGAAGATTCAATTAGTAACCCCATTCCTCAAGCACACCCCAAAGGGATTGATTTTGATTTGGAAATCATTGTACCCAAGTCAATCTTGATTCAACCACAAATGTTGGACTTTGCTACTTTAGATGAGGTGTACACTGATTTGGAGGTCCTGAAAATATTGATTTTAGAGGATAGGAATTTGGTAATGAAAATTTGGAAGGCTAACTCAGTGGGAAATACAATTTTGGATCTAAGGGTTCCTATTGACCTAAAATCACCAACTTTTTACCAGAACCCTTATGATATCTTTAAGATGCAACCCAAGCTCAGAATCATTGATTACCTTTTCGAGTTGAAATCTAAAAGGACATCCGAACCTATTGAACCAAATCTACCTTTTGTCTTATACTTTAGTCTTGGGTTGTACACCACCAAAACCGCAGGCCCGACCCCATAAATACAACAATCTTCGGTTCTGGGTGATTTTCATCCAAAACCTTAAAACCACTCGACCCTGGGGCATGGGTCTGCACCATAATCTGGTCCACATTTGTGGACACCTACTGGCAGGATCTGTGATCAATATTTTTGTTTTGATTTTGACCTGCACTTGTGAATTCCTAATTTATTCTTTATATGTATATTATGACTAGTTGAAGACATTAAACTTAGCGCATGTGTATACTCCCCTCTCTGCAAAGCTGACCAGGTTATCACGAAATTCAGGTGATATTCTGTTTACTCTGCCCTTTTCATGTCTTTTACAATGAGGACATTGGATCATTTAGGCATGGGGGGTAGATACTTAGTCCTAAAATTATTTTATTAGCTTTGTAGAATTTCTTTTATTTTATTTTTAAAAAATTGAAAATTCAAAAAAAAAAGGAAAAAAATAGAATTAGGAGAAGAGAACTTAGGCTTTTAGGTATTATCAACTTTAGGAAATGATATGAGAGGACTTAAACACTTAGACTCTTCCGGTCTTTGGGCTTAATTAGCCCGGGTGTCCACTCGAATGTGGACTTAGTCTCGAAGAGGGCTTGGGCAGTCTGCATTCTAGCAGACACCCGGATACTGTTGACTCTCCGTAGTTTAGGATCTTAGTTGAAATTTTCTATTGTTAATAAACAACTTAAGCCTAAGCGATCAAGTCCTAATTCTATTTTTATACATGGCATGTAGTTTAATTTTGCTAGCAACTAACAAAAGATAGGTATAGGGATATGACATAAATACATCTATTTAGGTTAAAATGCCTAATCATGCATGTTCCTAGGCTTAGATTTGCATTTATGTTATAAATATTGCATAGCATGCATCATTTTGCATTTAAAGTAGTTGTATATATTTTAGATTAATTATGTCCATTTTATGGTCAGGAGAAAAGAAGATTTATTTCAGGGCTTCGGATGGACGATCGAACCATACAAATCTGATCAGGATGACGATCGGAGTCTAACACCTCCGAAATTGTCTAGTTTGGAGTCTCGTAGCATCATATGAAGTCCGAGAAAGATCAACGACCAAGAGGCAATGCCACATCCATACAGGCTTCAAATGAAAGATCCGACCGTACGAATGGATCCGAAGCGACGATCACAGTCCAGCAACGCAAGAATCATCTCGATCAGAGCTCTGTAGCACCCTCTACAAAAAAAACATGGATGGCCCAAATGGCACCACCTGGTGCCATCCAAGCCACCCAACACCAGCTAGCATCAACTGGGAGGCGCCCCCTCATCATCTTCATCATTAATTCTCAACCATTGGATCTTGATCCAACGGCTAAGAGCTCTCCTCCACCGCGTGCCTTAAGACGTCCGTGCGACCATCTGGATGATTTAGCGTAATGGTGGAGTCATGGGCTCTCAACGCAAGGGCATGGGTTTGAATCCTCGCCGCCTCCCTAATTGGCCAATTGAGCTGGCAACAGCAAAGGAATTGAAGGGCATGGATCTTTAGCGATAGTTGGGTGAGCCTTTAATGATGCTTGTAGCTATCACTAATGGCCTGCACTATGCACGTGCCAGCAAAGGAATTGAAGGGCACGGATCTTTAGTGACAGTTGGGCAAACCTTCAGCAATGATTACAACCATCACTAATTACCCATTGATGAGAACCTCATCATGAGCCATAACTAGCTCATTTTGACCTAATACAAAGGATAAAAGCTCCTACATATCTCAAGGAAAGGCTTAACTCAGAGAATTCTGAGTTTGAGAAGAAAACAAGTCATAAGGGGTAAAAGTGTAATTTTTCCAGTATAATCTGCATACAGGGTAACTCAGGGCCCAAACATAGGTCAAAGCAGCTTAATAAGAATAAAAGCGGGATGAGATGATCTAGCAAGGGCTACAGCACTTCCAAGAAACCAAATGATAATCTGTAACCCTAAAACAACCCACTTCAATTCACAAGGTTCGAGGCAAAGTAAAAATAGAATAAACCCTCTAAAATTCATAGAAAAATAATCTCTAGGGTTTAGAACCTTCAATTTGGCCTTTAGAACCCATTTTGACCTACATTGAGAACCATGCCCAATTAATAACTTAATTTGGGTTTTTACGCAAATTGACCGGTCAGACAAGGTTTAATATGAAAATGAAATTCACCATCAGATTCCTTAGGTCCTAATTAGTCATGTATAAAAACTTGAGCCTAAGAAGAAACCTCCTTGACCGACTTTACACTTTGGTCCTCATACATTTACTCTTTGGCCCTCAACTTCTGAACCCTCGCATTTTGGCCCCTAACTCTCCTTCGTTCTTTGCAATCAGGTCCCTCCTGCAAAACCTGCCAGCACCATGCTCCGGCGACCTTGTGCGGAGCATGGCGCCGCGCAGGGTGAGGTGGGGAACCTGGCAAGTAAACCGGGGGTGCCCTGCGTCGTCAGCCGTCGCAGGGACACCCCCTGGTCGTTGTAGCCCACCATACCGGCCGTGCGAACGCACGGACGGTATGGGTTCGTGTTCCGACCATTCTCCGGCGAGGGAGACACGTCGTCTCCCTCTGCCTTCCTCCCTGTTTCATCCCTATAAATACCCCCCGCTGCTCCACCGACCAGGGGAGCCTGGATCTGACGGAGAAAATCCCCAACTTTCTTCTCTTCTTCCTCCGGCAGACGCTCACCAGCTCCGGCGGTTTCCTCCCCCTCCACCTCTTCGCTCTGCCGCAATACCAGCAGCAGAGACTTCCTCCCCCGCTCTTCCCGCGCCACGCCGTACCCAGCTGGCGCCTCTCTGGCTCTCTGCTCGCCGCCGCCCCTCTCCCTGAGCATCGTCTTCTCCGGCGACAGTCGATACGACTGTCGCCCTGTTCCTCCCCCTTCGTCCCTGCAAGTAAGCTAGAGCTACTCCCCTTCTCCTCCTCTCTCTTTCCCCGCTTTCAATTTATTCAATTAAGCCCTCTACCGACCCTGACCACCTTCACCCCCTTCGCCTCCGACCACCCTCCGGCGAGCCGTTCCCATCACCTCAGCAACCCACACGGCTCGTCGACCCTCACCGCACCTCCGCCTCATCACACTGAGCACCCCCCACCCCTCCACTGCCACTCCACACCTCCGTAACACTCCCCCGAACAAACCCATTCCTCCGGTTGCAGTCCGACCCAGGGCTGCCACCAGACACCTCCTTGCGGCCTGCCGCGCAGCTCCTCACCTTCGCCGTGCCACGGCAAAGGTTCCCCAGTGGTTTGATTAGGCCGCGAGGCCATATTCGTGTCCGACAGGTTTTGAGGTCCGACCGCCATTGACGCACATTAAAGCAGCTTCTCCCGCGCTCCAGGCTTGAGGACGCCAGGTCTCCAGCTGCTGCGGGGTACGGGGCGTCGTGCGAAGGCAGCCAGCCAGCAACTTATGCAGATAGAAGCCGCAGCTGCAGAAGCCAAGCCGCGGTCTCCCAGCAGGCGCACGCGAGGAACGGTCTGCGTTTAGTCCCACATCGGTAAGCCTCACACACGTTCCACTGTTTAAATTGATTTCGTGCACTAGCCTCATTGCCTCAGTACACGGGGTGAGGTCCCCTTACACCCGCCCGGTTACCCGGTCTCGTCCGCGCTCACGCCTCGCGGACCTGACCCGACCCGACTTAGACTGACTGCACTCCTCGCCCACCACACACGCCGGTGGGCCTGGACCCGGGCCTGACCCGAACCCGATTACCCGGTAGCTCTGGGAGAGCTTTCCCAAGAGTGGTTTCAGAGAGAAAGAGAGACGCGGGGGGGGGGGGGGGGGGGGGGGGTAGAGTAGGTTTTGCCTCTTGACGAAAAACTCTGAAGTGTGCAGGCCAAAGAAGAAGAAGAAGGAGCTGCACTGTAGCAAATGCATAGTTAAGTCGTCGAAGCACCGGGTCAGACGACGGAAAGTCAGCAGCCAGAGCAGGAAAGAAGGCAGGCTGAAGAAGAAGGAAGAGCAACGGCCAAAGCAGAAGAAGAAGAAAGGAAGACTTAGTAGCTGAAGGCAGAAGCTCTGCAGCCATACAAAAAAAAGGGAAAAGAGAAAGGGTCACCACGATTGCAGAAGAAGAAGAAGAGAGGTCAAGGCAGAAAACCAAAGAAGAAGAAGAACAAGGAGCTCTGAAGAAAGAAGAACATCACCAACGCAAGGAGCTCTGAAGAAAGAAGAACATCACCAACGCAGGAACAGCAGGAAGAAGAAGAAGAGCATCACCATTGCAGAAGAAGAATATCACCTCTGCAGAACAGAGAAAAGAAGGAGATCTAAAGAAAGAGAGAAAGAAGAGCATCCCCCTCTGCAGAACAAAGAGAAAACAACAAATTCTTTCCCTCTCTCTTTCTTTTTGTAAAAGAAACATGTATATCTCTAGAATACGACTTGCTCCCTGAGTTCGACCTCGGGAACTCTTTCATTTTCCGAGTAAAAAAAATTTATATTTGAAATGTTGGTAATAACCGGCTTTACTACAACGTTATAACAAAAACCCGGTCATCAAAACAACCAAACCGACATTCATTTTGGCGCCGTTGCCGGGGAGCAACGGCTATTCTAGAGGTAAACATTCCTGTTTCTTTTAAGTTCTGATAATCTCCTCTCTTTTGTGCAGCTACAGGAACTCAAGAAGACAAGCAACCACACAACCACTCCGAAGACAGGTAAATCTTTTCTCTCACTATTAACCCCTACACTCTAAAGAGGAAGAAAAGAAAAGAACAAGCAATATAGGGCTAACCTGTCTTCCATACTTAGTAACCATAAAAAGTTGCATGTTTTCAACTCATCACTCCTGCACACTATTAAGGGTATTTAAGGGCTAACACATTCTTGCTTGAGCCCTAATTGCCCAACAAAGAGTTAAATGGACCAAGTAGAGCCAACATAAGGTCAAACATTAGAATTTCAGTAGAGACACACCCCTTAATCAAGAATTGAGGAAATCCAAAAGAGGTGTGCCCAAGCCATTGATTGAAAATAATTAACAAGAAAAATCCTAAACAATTGGCTCTCTCTAAACACTTGAACCCTAAAAGACAGGACCTAAAAGCTCTTAAAGAAAACAATAGGTAAAGTTGACCCCTTGGGTCAACCAACCTTAAATTAGGTCACTCTTTGCACTTAAAAAGACTAAAGTTCAAGTGAAACCTTAAGCACCCTGATCTTAAAATTGGTAGACTTAAGAGGTCAAGATCCCCATTCTGGTCTACCTGGAACCGCAGTGACAAGAGAGGTCGGGTGGGGGAAACCCTGTAACCCGTGGGGACGCTCTACCGTGTAGGGGTCTTCGCGGGACTCTCCCTCTCTGGCTGCCCAGGTAATTCTCAGGTGGACGATCTTTCTGATCAAGGGGTCCATCTGCCCCGCACCTCTATAGTCACCCAACACATTTTTGGGTGTCTTGATTGGGTCCAGCACCTTCTAAACTTACCTCTCCCAACTGTGCATGTACGGAAGGAGGTCTCTAAGACCACCCTTAAGACCTCCATTAGAAATTCGCTCTCGTCAAGGCCAAGCCTCGACGCCCGTATTTGTGCAGCAACACCCTCACATTATTCTCTCTTCTGGTCCAGAACCAAGTTCTTCTTCTTCCCCCATCATGGCTCAGCCAGTTGAGGAAGAAAATAATCTGGAACACCAGCTCCAGCGACTCAATGACCTCTTCCAAAACTTCGTACACCCACCACAGCGTCCTATGATGCGGGACCACTACAATCCTGCTGCGGTGGCCATTGAGCCTCGAGTTAGAATCCCGATTGGAGGACCTGATTCCGAACTAAAGCCCAACATGATTCATGCTATACCTAAATTCCATGGGCTTAATTCTGAAGATCCCTTCCAGCACATCAAACAGCTAAAGCATCTGGCCCACACTTTTGGATCAGATGCGCAAAATCGGGATATTCTTCTCATGAAGATGTTCTCCTTTTCTCTTATGGACAAGGCCGCCCATTGGTATCAAACTCAGACCCGGCCGATCAACACTTGGGAAGAACTTCAATCCGAGTTTTTGAAAAAGTTCTTTCCCGTTGGTCGGACCAACGCCTTGCGCCATCAGATTACACACTTCACTCAACAATCAGGAGAACCTCTCCATGAGGCATGGGATCGTTTTCAGGATCTCATGAGGAAGTGCCCCCATCACGGAGTTCCTAAATGGGAACAAGTCCAATCTTTTTACCAGGGACTCCGTGAGGACATCCGCCTTTTCGTCAATGCAACCTGCGGAGGAAACATCATGGGTCAACATGAAGACACCGTATGGGAGATTCTCGAAAACATGTGCGAGAACTCCATCAACAATGACTCCATGGGATTATTCGACAGGACGAATACCCGCGCAGCGACGAATCTTAAGGGAGCACATGAGACGCAGGACCTGTCCGCATCAGTCGACCTGGAATTAATGGCCAGTCGATTGGACAAGGTCTCAATCATTGAAAAGAAGGTGGATGAGCTGACTCAGCACTTGCAGCGAGCCACCTCTGCGCGTAACTCCTTTGCACAACCTCCTTCCACACAGGAGACTGTGCAAAACATCCTCCACCGATCCTCCCCTGGGATGGATCCATATCCCTCCCCATCTGATTCTTGGACTGGAAGATCATCCGATCCTTTCTTCACCAACCGGGGGAACTCCATTCCTCCTTTCCCTGATTCTCAGGAGGTTCCTCAGACCTGCGAGGACCTCAACGCCATCCAGAACGACCCATTCTCCAACACTTACAACCCTGGATGGCGAAACCATCCCAATTTTCAGTGGGCGGGAAATTCCCAAACCCAAAGACCACCTTTTCAGTCCCGCCCACAGCCCTCTCGTCACTACCAGCCGCCTCAGCCTCGGCCCAACCCTACTTATCCATCAGGGCCAAATCAAGATCAAATGTCCTTAATCCTTCAGACTCTGGCTGACATTCAAAAAACGAATGCGGCTATTCAAAAACAGCACAAGGACGAGCTTACTGAAGTTAAAACTCAACTGGCCCAGTTGGCAAATTCTCGCCAGCCAGGCACACTCCCTTCCCAACCCCTTCCTAACCCAAATAACGTGCCAACCCAGAAGCGCGTTATGAATCCAAATTTAGGCCACGCTCAATGGATTTATCAGGCCCCCACTGCTCCATCTCCAGACGAGATGGATGCCTCAACTTCTAGTGCGAGATTTCAGCAGCAGCCACCCCTCCTACCAAACCCAAACCAAAATCAGGCCGGATTAAATTCTGTAACAACACGTAGTGGTAAGACAACTCAGGACCCGCATTATCCAAACCACTCCCAGCCTGATAACCATGACCCTAGGATAGTTATCCAAGGTACCGCTGTTCCAGACCCACAACCTGGACCTATCCTAGAGGAACCAACCAAGATCCCGTTTCCCGAGGCCCTGACCAAGGGAAAGAAGACCACCAAACCTGTGGCCCCTGAGGAGGACCTGGTCAAGCTCTTTGAGCAGGTCCACATAAACATCCCCTTGATGGATGCAATCCGCCACGTACCAGCTTACGCACGATTTCTAAAGAATATATGTACACCCCAGCGTAAGCCGCGAACCAAGGGAGGGAGCCCAATTGTTCTGTCAGAGCAAGCCAGCTCTGTAATCCTTAGTAGACTCCCACCCAAGGCAAAAGATCCTGGAACTCCCCTGATCTCCTGTAAGATAGGTGGTACCCAATTTGATAGAGCATTGTTAGACTTAGGTGCATCTATAAATCTGATACCCACATCCTTACTTGACCATCTGGAAGAATCTGAGCTGAAACCAACCGAGGTGACATTACAATTAGCAGATCGATCTATAAAGTCACCAAAAGGGATTCTCGAGGATGTTATCGTGAGAGTGCGGGATTTCTATTTTCCAGTGGACTTTATAGTCTTAGACATGGATGCACCTGAGAACCCTAGGGATACACCAATCATTCTAGGGAGACCTTTCTTGGCTACTGCTAGAGCCAACATCAGCTGTGAGGAGGGCCAAATAGAGCTTAAGTTTGGAGATCAAACACTGAAAATTGATATATTTAAGGCCCAACAAGGAATTAATTGCGGCGTCATCGAGCAAATTTGTGACATCAAGACTTTGGTTGATGAATCACACCTCCAGAATGACTTGAGTATGCCTCATCAACCACAGAAGGATCTTGACCCGCAAACAGAGGAGTCAAATCCAGATGTGAACAACCCAGTAACTCCCACCCTTGAACCTCACATCTATACTGAACCACCCGCTGCTACTGAAAACCCCACCCTCGAACTGAAACCCCTTCTTGCTCATTTGAAATACATCTTTTTGGGTTCTAATCAGACCCTTCCTGTGATCATCAATTCCAACCTCAGTCCTGAACAGGAAACCAGTCTGATTGTTGTCCTCCAGCAACATCGAAGAGCCATCGGATGGACTCTCGATGATTTGACTGGAATAAGTCCCTCTTATTGTACTCATCATATCTATTCAGAAGAGGGCACACGACCTTCTCGTGAAATGCAGAGACGCTTAAACCCCAATCTGCAGGAGGTCGTGAAAAAGGAGATCATCAAGTGGTTAGATGCTGGGATCATCTACCCGATCTCCGATAGTCGTTGGGTGAGCCCAATTCAGGTCGTGCCTAAGAAGGCAGGACTCACCACTATAACGACTGAGACCGGAGAAATCATTCCTACCCGATTAGCCAACTCGTGGAGAGTCTGTATAGATTACCGTCGACTCAATTCCTCCACGAAGAAGGATCATTTCCCACTACCCTTCATTGATCAAATTCTCGAAAAACTAGCGGGAAATAGGTTCTTCTGCTTTCTTGACGGGTACTCCGGTTATAACCAGGTGGCAATCCATCCTGAGGACCAAGAAAAGACCACGTTCACCTGCCCCTTCGGAACATACGCTTTCCGAAGGATGCCTTTCGGTCTTTGCAATGCACCCGCTACTTTTCAGCGATGCATGCTTGCCATATTCTCAGATATGGTAGGTGATTATCTGGAAGTCTTCATGGATGACTTTTCAGTTTTCGGAGCATCATTCGACGATTGCCTCCAACACTTGGTCCAGATACTCAGGCGGTGCATCGATGTGAATTTGGTTCTTTCCTGGGAAAAGAGCCATTTCATGGTGCCTGAGGGAATTGTCCTGGGATACTCAATTTCGGAGAAAGGTATCCAAGTGGATCGAGCTAAGGTTAATCTGATTTCTCACCTTCCTATGCCTAGCTCGATCAGGGACATCCGATCCTTTTTAGGGCATGTCGGTTTTTATCGACGATTTATCCCTGATTTTTCAAAAATCGCACGCCCCCTGACCACTCTTCTCTCCAAGGATGTTCCCTTCGAAATCTCCAAGGAATGCACTCAAGCATTTGAAATCTTGCGTGACCGAGTCACCCAAGCACCGATCCTACAGTCCCCTGATTGGTCTCAACCCTTTGAGATCATGTGTGATGCATCCGACTTCGCTGTAGGAGCGGTTTTGGGGCAGAAAAATGACAAGAAACCTGTGGTCATTTACTACGCCAGCAAAACACTCGATGAGGCTCAGCGTAACTATACAGTTACTGAGAAAGAGCTGCTAGCTGTAGTATTTGCCCTAGAGAAGTTCAGATCGTACCTTCTGGGTTCCCATGTCATCATATACTCGGATCACACGGCTGTGAGGCATCTCCTTGCAAAGAAGGACGCGAAACCTCGATTGATCCGATGGATCTTGCTGTTGCAAGAATTTGACCTCGAGATTCGCGATAAAGCGGGAAAACAAAACGTGGTAGCTGATCACTTGTCCCGTCTTCCTTCTGAAATAATAGACCCTTCCGGACCCATCACTGAGCATTTTCCCGATGAGCACCTGCTGACTATTGGTACTAGCCTTCCATGGTTTGCTAATATTGTAAATTACTTGGCATCTCATCAGACCCCGTCCGATTGGCCGAAGGCCAAGAAAGACAAATTACGCTCCGATGCCAAGTATTACATTTGGGAAGACCCGTACCTCTTCCGCATAGGTGCCGATCAGATCATCCGGAGATGTGTCCCGGAAGGGGAAGTCAACAATATCCTCTATTTCTGCCATGACCAGGCATGCGGTGGCCATTTTGCCGGGCATAAAACCGCAGCAAAAGTCCTCCAGTGCGGCTTTTACTGGCCCACACTATTCAAAGACGCATACAGTCATTGCAAGGCATGCAGTCGTTGCCAGACTTTGGGCAACATGAGCCGTCGCGACATGATGCCTATGCAACCGATTCTAGTATGCGAAATCTTTGATGTTTGGGGGATTGATTTTATGGGCCCCTTTCCTGTTTCGGATGGTTTCGAATACATTCTGTTGGCTGTGGACTACGTGTCCAAATGGATCGAAGCCATACCGACCCGAACCTGTGATCACAAAATCGTTCTCAAATTCATTCATCAACACATTTTCTCAAGGTTCGGGATTCCTCGTGCAATAATCTCTGATGGGGGGACCCATTTCACAAATGCTCAGTTTAGGTCACTGATGACCAAATACGGGGTGTCTCACCGAATCTCTACTCCTTACCACCCCCAAACTAATGGTCTAGCTGAGCTGTCTAATCGGGAGATCAAGAAAATCCTGCAAGTCACTGTTCGACCTGACAGGAAGGACTGGTCGTCCCGACTTCCGGAAGCATTGTGGGCCTATAGGACCGCCCACAAGACCCAATTGGGCATGTCTCCCTTTAGATTGGTGTACGGAAAGGCATGCCACCTTCCCGTCGAACTGGAGCATAAAGCCTATTGGGCAGTACGGAACTGTAATCTGGATCTTTCTAAGGCTGGGACCCACAGAAAACTCCAAATCAGCGAGATCGATGAATTACGCATAGACGCGTACGAGAACTCGCAAATCTACAAGGAGCAGGTTAAAGCCTTCCACGACAAACACATCTCGAGAAAGATCTTTCATCCTGGTCAAAAGGTCCTACTCTTTGATGCCCGACTCAAACTCTTCCCAGGAAAACTGAGATCTAAGTGGGTCGGACCATATTTGGTCCGACAGGTTTTTGGAAATGGAGCAATCGAAATCAGTCCACTCAGCCACGATTCTGAACCTTTCATCGTGAATGGTCAGAGACTCAAGCCGTTCATTGATGTAACTTCTACTGATTTGGCTGAAGCATCTTATATCCTCCTTTCCCCTTGAGCTTATTGCGCCCAGCCGATGGCGTAAAACTCAGCGCTTAACGGGAGGCAGCCCGTCATTCTCTTTGAAAACCTGAAACTTGTTCTGACACCTTTCAGCACTCGAAGTTCACCCTTGTAGACAGCCGACCCCAACTCAGATGTTCGCATCTGAGATTTGAAATCGTCCGCAAAAATTCAACCCGACCCATTCACTCATCCAAATTTCTGTCTTAAGGAATGAACTAAGACCCCCTAGGTTACAATGAGGACATTGCAAATCTTAGGCATGGGGGGTAGGAAAGTGCAAAAACTTGTAAGAAAAGGTTTCAAACAAAAAATTCACATATGCCAAAAATACCATAAAAATTAAAAAATTTTTCGAAAAAGAATAAGAGGAAAAGAGGAGAAGGAAAATTTTGTGAAGGAGAAAAGAAACAAAATGAAAAAGGAGCACAAAATTATGAGAAAAAGTGATAGTCATTAGTAAGGAACTAAGGAATTAACCTAAGTTCTAGACCTCATTCAAGAAAATAACTGAAAAGTGCACAATGAGATTAGTAAGAATGCAAACCTTAGGCATTCTTGAATAGACTCTTAGTACCCATTAAGATCTGGACACTCCTCAAGAGGTTGAGGAAAATGAAAAGCTGAAGTATTAGGTCTAAGGCTTAGGGAGTATTCGGCCTCGTTAACTAATTTTTGGTTTACGGGACTCAGTAACCTAAGCACCCTAATCTCACACACAGCCTGGTTCAGTAAGCGTAAAAATCAGAATCACGCAGAAGCGTCGCAAAAATCTGAAAAGAACACCTAGAATAGGAGCGGCCGATCAACACAAGTTGATTTGGACGAGTTCCCAGCGCAGAGAGGCGGGGAAATCCCCTCGAAGATGCGTAACAAAATATCATCTCCTCGGTGCTTGTCTCTTAGGATATTTATATATCCTACTGGGGGCATGTAAGCACTCTGCTGGTTCAGATTCCATGGATGGCATTATCTCGAAGTGTCAATTTCCAGGGTCTGGATTCGGCCACGGAATACCATGGATGGGATTATCTCGAAATCTCAATAGCCAGGGTTCCGGGGGTTGCCATGGGCGGTGCTATCTCGAAGCATCGATCGCCAGGAACCCTTGAGGATTGATGATGGGAGCAAGGAATCTGATACAGACCGTGTTGAAAAGCCAATCCTAGGCTAGAACTAAAAAGAAAAAGAGAGAGAAAACTCTCCAAACAGAAAAACTTTCTATCTCTCTCTTACAAAACGCACTGCGAACTGAGCCAGGGCTAAAATCATTTCAAGCACGGGTGCTTTAACCACGAAGTCCAATAAACCTTAGGTTAGTTCTTGTGGGCCTTAAAAACCTTTGCTAAAAGACTGAGGCTAAGGCTAGACAGATTTGGATCTTGATTGGTACTAGAGTACCTTTTAGGCCTATGGTCAACATTCTAACATAATCTATGCTCAAATAAAAAAAGGCACTTATCTAAAACTATTAAAAACTTTATGGTCTAGAACAAGGGTTGAAACCTTAAGTTTTTGCTAAGGGACTACCAAAAGCTAGGCATGGGGGTATGATGAGAACCTCATCATGAGCCATAACTAGCTCATTTTGACCTAATACAAAGGATAAAAGCTCCTACATATCTCAAGGAAAGGCTTAACTCAGAGAATTCTGAGTTTGAGAAGAAAACAAGTCATAAGGGGTAAAAGTGCAATTTTTCCAGTATAATCTGCATACAGGGTAACTCAGGGCCTAAACATAGGTCAAAGCAGCTTAATAAGAATAAAAGTGGGATGAGATGATCTAGCAAGGGCTACAGCACTTCCAAGAAACCAAATGATAATCTGTAACCCTAAAACAACCCACTTCAATTCACAAGGTTCGAGGCAAATTAAAAATAGAATAAACCCTCTAAAATTCATAGAAAAATAATCTCTAGGGTTTAGAACCTTCAATTTGGCCTTTAGAACCCATTTTGACCTACATTGAGAACCATGCCCAATTAATAACTTAATTTGGGTTTTTGCGCAAATTGACCGATCAGACAAGGTTTAATATGAAAATGAAATTCACCATCAGATTCCTTAGGTCCTAATTAGTCATGTATAAAAACTTGAGCCTAATAAGAAACCTCCTTGACCGACTTTACACTTTGGTCCTCATACATTTACTCTTTGGCCCTCAACTTCTGAACCCTCGCATTTTGGCCCCTAACTCTCCTTCGTTCTTTGCAATCAGGTCCCTCCTGCAAAACCTGCCAGCACCATGCTCCGGCGACCTTGCGCGGAGCATGGCGCCGTGCAGGGTGAGGTGGGGAACCTGGCAAGTAAACCGGGGGTGCCCTGCGTCGTCAGCCGTCGCAGGGACACCCCCCTGGTCGTTGTAGCCCACCATACCGGCCGTGCGAACGCACGGACGGTATGGGTTCGTGTTCCGACCATTCTCCGGCGAGGGAGACACGTCGTCTCCCTCCGCCTTCCTCCCTGTTTCATCCCTATAAATACCCCCCGCTGCTCCACCGACCAGGGGAGCCTGGATCTGACGGAGAAAATCCCCAACTTTCTTCTCTTCTTCCTCCGGCAGACGCTCACCAGCTCCGGCGGTTTCCTCCCCCTCCACCTCTTCGCTCTGCCGCAATACCAGCAGCAGAGACTTCCTCCCCCGCTCTTCCCGTGCCACGCCGTACCCAGCTGGCGCCTCTCCGGCTCTCTGCTCGCCGCCGCCCCTCTCCCTGAGCATCGTCTTCTCCGGCGACAGTCGATACGACTGTCGCCCTGTTCCTCCCCCTTCGTCCCTGCAAGTAAGCTAGAGCTACTCCCCTTCTCCTCCTCTCTCTTTCCCCGCTTTCAATTTATTCAATTAAGCCCTCTACCGACCCTGACCACCTTCACCCCCTTCGCCTCCGACCACCCTCCGGCGAGCCGTTCCCATCACCTCAGCAACCCACACGGCTCGCCGACCCTCACCGCACCTCCGCCTCATCACACTGAGCACCCCCCACCCCTCCACTGCCACTCCACACCTCCGTAACACTCCCCCGAACAAACCCATTCCTCCGGTTGCAGTCCGACCCAGGGCTGCCACCAGACACCTCCTTGCGGCCTGCCGCGCAGCTCCTCACCTTCGCCGTGCCACGGCGAAGGTTCCCCAGTGGTTTGATTAGGCCGCGAGGCCATATTCGTGTCCGACAGGTTTTGAGGTCCGACCGCCATTGACGCACATTAAAGCAGCTTCTCCCGTGCTCCAGGCTTGAGGACGCCAGGTCTCCAGCTGCTGCGGGGTACGGGGCGTCGTGCGAAGGCAGCCAGCCAGCAACTTATGCAGATAGAAGCCGCAGCTGCAGAAGCCAAGCCGCGGTCTCCCAGCAGGCGCACGCGAGGAACGGTCTGCGTTTAGTCCCACATCGGTAAGCCTCACACACGTTCCACTGTTTAAATTGATTTCGTGCACTAGCCTCATTGCCTCAGTACACGGGGTGAGGTCCCCTTACACCCGCCCGGTTACCCGGTCTCGTCCGCGCTCACGCCTCGCGGACCTGACCCGACCCGACTTAGACTGACTGCACTCCTCGCCCACCACACACGCCGGTGGGCCTGGACCCGGGCCTGACCCGAACCCGATTACCCGGTAGCTCTGGGAGAGCTTTCCCAAGAGTGGTTTCAGAGAGAAAGAGAGACGCGGGGGGGGGGGGGGGGGTAGAGTAGGTTTTGCCTCTTGACGAAAAACTCTGAAGTGTGCAGGCCAAAGAAGAAGAAGAAGGAGCTGCACTGTAGCAAATGCATAGTTAAGTCGTCGAAGCACCGGGTCAGACGACGGAAAGTCAGCAGCCAGAGCAGGAAAGAAGGCAGGCTGAAGAAGAAGGAAGAGCAACGGCCAAAGCAGAAGAAGAAGAAAGGAAGACTTAGTAGCTGAAGGCAGAAGCTCTGCAGCCATACAAAAAAAAGGGAAAAGAGAAAGGGTCACCACGATTGCAGAAGAAGAAGAAGAGAGGTCAAGGCAGAAAACCAAAGAAGAAGAAGAACAAGGAGCTCTGAAGAAAGAAGAACATCACCAACGCAAGGAGCTCTGAAGAAAGAAGAACATCACCAACGCAGGAACAGCAGGAAGAAGAAGAAGAGCATCACCATTGCAGAAGAAGAATATCACCTCTGCAGAACAGAGAAAAGAAGGAGATCTAAAGAAAGAGAGAAAGAAGAGCATCCCCCTCTGCAGAACAAAGAGAAAACAACAAATTCTTTCCCTCTCTCTTTCTTTTTGTAAAAGAAACATGTATATCTCTAGAATACGACTTGCTCCCTGAGTTCGACCTCGGGAACTCTTTCATTTTCCGAGTAAAAAAAATTTATATTTGAAATGTTGGTAATAACCGGCTTTACTATAACGTTATAACAAAACCCTCAAACCCGGTTGCCGCGACGTTTCACCCATGGATGATTTTTTCTCTCCTCCACTATAAAAGGACCTACTCCCCTCCATTCCAAACCATCTCTTCCTTTCTTCCTCACATCACCTTCAAGGCTCTAGAGAGAGCTTGTCCCAATCCCGGGATGCTCCTCTAGAGTAGAAAACAAACATTTGTTCCCGCCTCTCATCCCCCTTCGTGGAGCATCCCATGGTCGTCTTCTCACCTCCCTTCAGGAAGAAGATCCTCGCCGCGACGCCATTCTGCACTGCCCTCCGTGCTTTGGCTCCATCCTATCTTGTCCCACTCCTCACCACCTTCCTCCAGGCGACGTCAGAGTGAATCATCCTTCGAGCAACCATCGAGGGGGATTCTTCTCATCTCCATCTATCTTTATAGCTTTGTAGTGTAGTTTTTCCTACTTTCATAGTTGTAGAAACACTTGTTGAGATATATGTGATTGTTTCTCTCACACTCTTAATTTTTTGCAAGTAGATTAGTTAGATAAGAATTCATTGACCTAATCTCTTGCTTGCTAAAAATACCAAAAAAATTAGAAAAGACAAAAATGACAAAAATAAATAAAAGAGAAACATGTATCTTTCAAAACCAAACTTTCGCCTCCCCATGTTCAACCCGGGACTCACTTTTTGAGTTTCGGTTATAAATTTTATCTGATCGAAAGATTTTCTCGCGAATCGAATATGACGATGGGTTTTCCAAACTCGAACCTTTTCGCATGCGAATCCGCCATCATCACCCTACTTAAGGGTGCTTCAGGAACCTAGCTAAAATCAGTTGATAGACCAAGGAAGAGTAGAAAGATACCACCAAAATCTCTCTAAACATAGGTTACATGTAACAAGTAACACCTAAGTTATGATCAATTCTTCAAGGATTTTGCTTAGTTTTGACCTTTTCCAAACTAAGGATGATGAAGATTTGTGGCATATCATATTATAAAGACAATACATCATGCATGTGTCTAGCATATACATACATTAATACATTGTCCATATGATATGAGTACAAGTCTTGAATGAGCGAGTATATTGACACAATTTTACCCACCCTTAACCTATATCCTAGGGGTTAGAACTTTTATTATGTGTCTTCAGGTGCATCTAAATTTGTACAACTGTGTGTATCTAAATGCTTCATTGCTGATGTACATTAAAATGAAAAGGTCATAGGTTTAAGTACTTAGAAGGTCAATCTAAAAGAAGGCATAACTCTCATCATAGCATGTAATTGATAGTTAGCAATCTAACCTATTTCAACAAAATATTTCACTTATGAATGCAACTAACTTGTCAAGTCTAAAAAAAAATTGTTAGAGTTTCCCCTATACTATGAAAAATTTTCCAAATCCAATATAGAGAAAATGATACATAATAACTAAATCATAGACATTGGGTACACCCCACATTTCATTCGCATACATTCATTTGCATCGATACAAAGACAATAATTTTAATGGGCACCCTACATTTCATTCGCATGCATTCATTCGCAAAAAAACACAAACATAATAATTTCAGTGGGCACACCTCATATTTCATTCACATATATTCATCAAACAAAATTAAGGGTTACCTCGAACTAGTGCAGCCTTGCAGAAAAAGAAAACCCAAGCTAAATAATTGCACAAACTACCTATAAAAAAGAGAATAAAAGAAAATTTTAGGGAAATACATATAATGCATAAGATCACTGGCAATTATGACCTAAACCTAACTAGAAGTGAAACTTGCTATTTCATAAACCAAAGCATGCATGATAATAACTTCTACAAGAACTGGCACTTCTGTTATTCAGATTTGATTAAAATCCAAGCTCAAAGCATTCTTTATACTTATGCAAAGTTCTTGAACTTTTCCCTAATTTTAATGACTTTGGAAAGCATCAACTTGGACACTATTATATAAGTTTTCCAATATTCTCCCTCTCTTTAAAAGGAACTAAATATTTAAGTTCAAATCTAGCTAGGACATTCATGTTAAGCTTTATTGGATTTGAGTTATAATTTCTACGAGTGTTAAATGACTTGATGATAGACAATCAGTGCCAAGATTCCAAGTTCTCACTTTCATTGCTTAAGTGGTGCTCAAGTCGAAGGAACATGTGTTAGCTATGTTGGCCCTAATTGAGCTATATTGTGAATAAATGTAATGTGTTATATTAAAATTTAGTTAACCATTTAAAACTTAATTATTCATTTGTATGATTGAATGTATCCCTTGGCATTCTTACAATGATTCACCATGCATGGCCAAGTCAAATATGCCCCACACAAATATCACACATCGAAATGGTTTAAATGTTTAATGAAGCATCAAGAAATAAAATTATCTATGAAATTTTACGAATGGTTCCTAATCTAATACAATCTTTTCAACACACCATTGTTTGATTGATTTTTCAAAATAATACTCTTAGATGATAATGAGAATAACCATATAGAAAGACCTTCCATCCACCATTATCAAGAAGCTTTATCCATTAAGTTGGAGCAAATATGTATCTCTAAATATTTTAAAATTCATATTTTTAAAACATAGACCACAAACATTCATGTTTAATACCTACATTTCAAAATTAAAAATTTTAGACACAAACAACATTCGTGTCGAACCTCTACCAAAAGTGTTGTTAATGTAACATTCAAGTCTCATAGTAATATATAACATTAACAATATCAATGTCAACAATAACAAAAGCATAAATAACAACAAGATCAACAACAAGAACATTAATAATAACATAAACACAAAAAGAAATAATAATCAGAGGTGAGGTGGTGATGGTTTGTCAAGGTTTGGGGAAAGGAGAAGAGGGAGAGTTGGTACTGTATGGAGTAGGGAAGGAATGGTGGTGGTGGTGATTTGTAGAGAGTTGGCAGAAGGAGGGGAAGGAAGAATAGTGGTCCTCGGTGGAGGTGAGTGGTGGTTGGTAGAAAGAGGGGAGGTGGAGTGGAGGAATGTAGAGGGTGTAGGGTTTGGCGATGGTGGTGGTTATGGGGAGGGGGTCGTGAGGGGTGGGCGATTGCAAGGGAGGGGTGGTGAGGGGAAGGGGTAGGGAGGGGAATAGCACGTGAGGGGAGGGGGAGCAGGAGGGGTGGAGGAGGGGAGGGGGAGGAGGAGGTGGTGGCGATAAAGGGAGGAGGGGCAGAGGACCTGGCAGCACCAGAGAAGGAAGAAAAGGAGGAGGTGGACAGGATATGGAGGGAGGAGGAAGGGCAGAGGAGTTGGTGCCGAAGGAGGAGGAATTAGAGCAGGATTAACTTGTTGAAGGGTAGAGGTCACCAGGGTGTGTGTGTGTTTGGGAGGGGAGGATCAGTGGGAGGATCATCAGAAGGAGTGGGATCACTCAATGGGGAGGAGATGAGCATTTGGGTTATTGTGAGGAAACGGACGAGCATAAGAGTGAAGTGCAGGGTTTCAATCCCTCTTTCGGCAATGGTTATAAAAAAGACCGTTGTTAAAAGAATTAAATATAATTTTTCCTTCATTTTTCGTGACAATTCTAAATAAAATCATTGCTAAACCACTTTCAAAAAATTTTACTTCTTTTCTGATATTGGTGACAATTTTAAAACAAACTGTCACCGAAAGCACTAAATAAATTTACTTCCTTTTTGTTATCGGCAATGATTTATCTATAATCGTTGGTTATAGTTGTAACCAACACCAGTAGTACTATCGATGATAGTCTTATAATCGTCGTAAATATTGGCAACGATCACCATCAACTCCTTTAACACGTCATCTTGATATACTTATGGGCGACGGTTTTGCTAAAATCATTGCCGATAGATACTATCCGCAACGATTTATAAACCATGACAATAGAACTATTGTGGTTGCCACATTTCCTAGTAGTATTGGGAGTTTTGTACTTAATTTGGATCCTTTAGAGCATACTTTGTGTCCTTGAGAAATGTAGTAAGTTGGAAGAGTAGAAGAAAAAAATATGGAGTTCCATTAATAAAAAAAATAATTAATATGCAACACCACACCTCCAATTTCATCCCATTCCACCATTTTGTCTTCTTCCTCCCCATCTAAAGGCCTACATCTCATGGGTAATATGTGAAATTGGCATAAGAGGGGAGGTGATTTGTGCTTAAAAGAAGAGTACAAGCAAATAAAAAATAATCACCAACCACAAATAGACGCAAAGATTTATGGATGAAACCCAAATAAGGAAAAATCTCTACCTAGATATTCCTATCTACAATGTTTCCCCTACCACCATAAGAGTCACTAACCACATTAGTAACAAATCAAGGGTAGTATACCTCACTTTACATAAGACTCCTCTTGGACAAATCCAAAGACGATTTTGTTTCTCTTCCATGAAGAACGGGAAACCTACAACTTTGGTAACAAATATGCAAGTAAATTGAAAATAAAAGTACACAAGTCATATAGAGCCTAATTAAATAAGTGTAATAGGTCTTAGAAAATACTCCCTTATAATTCCTGATATTGAAGGATGAGAATTGAACATGATGTTGATGCTCATCCTGGGCAAGAGGGATAAATAACTCGCAAACCTATCCCCCTAGGTAAGTTGGAACTCGAACTAGGAACCCATCGTTCCCACTAAGGTAGTATAAGCCTACTCACTCGCTAAGCTACCAGATGGGCTCATGAGAATTGAACATGAGGGAAGTGGAGTACGAAAGATTTTAAGGAGCGTAGTTGGAAATCAAGCGCTTTGTGCTCAAGATATCTCTCAAGAATGTTTAAAAGTAATTGCAAGTAAGAGAGATGGTTGTGTCTTGGTTTAAGCCTTCATAAGGTATTTATAAACAAGGTTCAAGGCCTAGAATTTGTTTGGAATTCGTCCATAACAATTTGATTTCAAATTTAAAAGATGTGTATGTGAAAAGATGTGTTTGTTTAAAAATCTTTGAAATTGATTGATTAACACTTTATTAGTCGATTAAAACATTGTTCCTAATTGATTAAATGACTGACTCAACAAAAAAAGTTTATGGAAATTAATCAATTAATCGATAGTATTAATTGATTAAGATGACTTCAGAACTCTTTGGTTGGCCTCTTAATCAATTAATTTGTAGTATCAATTAATTAATTTTCTTTGTAGAACTAAAATTGATTAATTAATGGGTTTTCTTAATCAATTAATTTTCTATTTTGAATGTTGGATCATTTGAAACTTGCATCCTTTGACCAAGGGATGTTATTAATTGCTTAAATAACATTCTAGAAGATGCATAAAAGTTCTTAATCAATTAATAAACATTTAAAATAATTTTTTTACACTTTGTCTAAGAATTTTGGCTTAATAAACAAAAGTGATGCAAATGTTTGTGATATGTGCATGGCTCTTTAACAAGATTTCTAGAAAATAAAGAAAATTTTACAAGAGCTAGCCTTTGGTCTTATTGAAGTGGGTAGTTGACATATAGCTTCATATATCATCATTCTTAACTTCTTTATAGAGAATTCTATATCACTAAGCTTAAGCTCAATCGAACAATATGTATAGCTTATTTTGTTAACATCAAATTTTGGTTAATTAGTGCCTACCACTAACAAGATGTGGGGTGGAAAGGTTAGTGTAGGAAATGGCGTCCTTTAGTTAGAGAAATGTTAAGTGCACCAACACGACCCCCCACCTACCCAAAAACAAACCCCACCTCCTATCAAAAACAGGAAACCCCATCCCCAATTTTGTCTCGTTCCCCCATTTTGTCTTCTTCGCCCTATCAAAAGGCCCACATCTCATGGGTGAGATGTAGGGTCAAAAGGTTGGTGTAGGAAATGGGGTCCTTTAGTTAGCGATGTTAAATGCACCAACCCCTCACCTAAAAAGGTGTAAAAACAAACTCCAACCCCTACCAAAAACATGGGTCCACACCCCCAATTTTGTCCTATTTCCCCATTTTGTCTTCTTCCCCCTATATAAAGGCCCACATCTCATCGGTGAGATTTGGGTTGGGAAGGCTGCTAAGGGGAATGGGATCCTTTAATTAGAGAAATGTTAAGTGCACCAACTCCTCACCCAAAGACAAACTCCACCCCCTACCAAAAATAGGGGCCCACAATTGTCCCATTCCCCAATTTTGTCTTCTTCCCCCTATCTAAAGCTCCACATCTCATGGGTGGGATGTAAGGTGGGAAGGCTGGTGTGGGAAATGAGGTCCTTAGTAAAAAGTGGTCTTGATTGTATAAAATTAGGTCTCTAAATAAATCCCTTAAATCCCTCCAATCAAGTCAAAGGTGATTAGATTCCCTTCTAGAACAAATCTCAATCACACCTCCTCATGATCCTTCATAATCCCACCACATCAATCATGATCCCAATTAGCTACAATCACATATTTTATATTCTAAATCTAAGATTCCACATCCCACATATACAAAACCCGAGAACCACCAACCAAAATCTCAATCACAAAATTCGCGTCATCCTGAAACACTTTTAGTATTTTAGTCATAATTTCTCAATTGAGATTCAAATGGTGTGATTCAAGTTGCATTTGAAAGCAAATTTCAAGGGCTACAACTTCTTTTATGTATAATTTGAAATTCAAATCATAAAGAGGTCAAAAATTGAAGGAAATTCGATCCTACCTTCCTATTTAGATAAATCCTAAACCTAAACCTAATTTCCAAAAACCTAATTTTAGAACCTACTTCCTTGCCTTTCAAGCCACCATCTAGACACCTCCCCTCCTCTATTTAAACCATATGGGCATCCACCATAAGCACGATGAGCCTATTCCTCTCCTTTGCTTGCAACTTAGTTCCCTTAGTTTCAAGGTACCCCATTAGATCCCTTAATACTCCACCACCATATTCTCATTCTTTCATCATCCTCCACCTTATCCTTGGCATGTGGGCCTTCACACATCTCCAAGGAGCACTACGCCAACCTCTTGGTGTGTACACTCTCTCCGCTAGGTGAGCCTTCGCATTCGCTTCGTCTCCGCATCTCTCCAGGCTACGCCTTCATGACCATCCTCAATTTTGTTTTCACTCTTATTTACTTAGCTATTTTCATTGTAGTAAGCATTCCTCTAGTTTTATTTTGATGCATTAGAACTCTTCTTTAGTATTAGTAAAGATTTCTTCTATTTACGTTTGTATCTCTCGCATTTAGTTCTGTAGTTGGCACTTTATTTACTTGCATTTGCTTCCTTAGCTTACTATCATCTTGTTTCTTACAAAAAAACAAAAATACAAACAAACTATCTCTTTTAGGAAGTGAGAGTATCCAATTGCCTCCCTATGAGATGACTCTGACCTCGAATTTCAATTATGATTTTCCAAGTTTGGTTATGAATATCTTTCAAAGTATATTCACGATTTTGAACTATGATGTTAAACTACCTCGCTTTATTAATTTGTCGTTGTTAAGTTGTAGTAAGGTAGTTTACATATTTGTAAATTTATACTTGCTTTTGAGTTCGGGTCATTCACTAGGAGGGTAAATATGCATAGAATTCACCAATTATTCTTAAATTATCCTTATTCTTAATTATAATCATTAACTTATCAATTTATAATTAACTTATGATTATAGTACTTATATAACTTATAATAGATTACTTAGCTTAATTACGAACTATAAATACTTTACTTACTATAACTTACTTAATATACTTAAATTATGACTTAATGTATAACTAAGTCACTTAACTTACATAACTTAATAACATCTTAATTAACATAACTACTAAGGTATTTAATTAGAGTATAAACTATAACTTAGTTAATATAAACTTTACTTATAACTTATTATAAGTATTATTTATTAACTTAATACTTATTTAAGATGCTTAATTAAAATTTAAACATACTAAATATAATTGCTAACTATATATATAACAAATGTAAATACTAACTTAACTATGTTAAGTACAAGATAACTTATTACTCTTTATATACATTATTTACTACATAGTTATCCAGCTTAAGCTACAAATACTTAATATTTACTTATATACTTAATGATGGTAGCACCATCATAGCCCCTAACTACCCACAATTAGTTAAGTTCAAATGGTAAATGCTCCTACTTAATCATCTATGGGTCAGAACTTTGCAATGTTCTGATTTAAGAAGAAAACAAGGAAATAGGGTTAATTCTGTTATTTTAACAACACATCACAAATGCAAATTAATCACAAGGTCACTCATGAGTTAATTAAAGGTTAATTGATCATAGAATTTTAAAAAGTAGGTTTACACTGACTGAATCAGGGTTTCACGCATTTCAAGGGTGAAAATAGTATTGAAAACCTTAATTATCAACCCACTTAAATTGAAAAGGTTTTGGTCAGGAAAAAATTAATCTAAACCTTCTAAAATTCATAAAAAAATATTCTAAGAGGTTTGGTACCTTTGGTTTGACCATCTGCACTAATTTTGACCTAGAATAAAGTTTCAGATAGGAATTTACCCTAATTTAGGCTTCTGTGCAATTTACACAATCAAACGTAGTCAAACCTCAAATCTAAGTTCACCATTATATTACTTGGGTTTAAATTTGGTTAACATCAAAATTTGGGCCCAATCAGAGTCTATCTTGACCTAGTTTACATTTTAGCTCCTAAAAACTCTATTTCTCACATTTGTAACCCTAACTTTCAAGTTTCTTACATCCATGCCCCTAACTTTTTCATCGTTCTCACAAAGAAGTCCCTGCCACCATGAGTGTGAACAGAACCTCCACTGCCGACTTTGAGCGAGGATTTCTCACTCGATTCTCGCCCAAATCTCTCCAAACATGGGGAGATTGTTCCTAAGATGATTCCCTACAGATTGGGCCATGTCTCAAGATCATTCAATGCCGAAATCTCACCGGTGAAGCTTGGAATTTCCAAGTTTGAAAATCAACCTTGAAGCAAGTTGAACTTGCTTGAATTGGCTCTTTAAGGGGCTGAAGAGGTTCTATTTAAACCCCTCGAACTCCCAACGTGCTTTTTAGCCAAGTTTTGACTGAAATCACCTTCTCTCTTCCTACACCGGCCACCATGACTTAGGCTCCAACGACCTTCTCCAACCTCCTCCTCAGGCTGACCAACGGTCAAATTGACTGGCCCTCCGTTTTCCTCTCTCTTCCACCTCTCGCCAATCAAAGCAAAGGTTCACTCCTTCATCGTCACCATTCTCCTTCGCCGTCGACTTCATCTTCTTCACATTCGTCCAGTCAACACCAGGCACCTCTACCCTCCTCTCACTCCCTAAGTCCCCCTAAACCCTTCCTCTCCTTCTCTAGGTCACCTCTATCACTTTAGATCTTAGGATCAACCATCGCACCACACTCCTCCCACTTCATCTTCTCTACAACCGGCACAAGCTCTGGCAAGCTCGCACTGGCACTACACACACACACACACAACACACCACCACCACCACTACCTTCCCCACACTTCAGAGAGCAAAAGCCCTCTAATTATCTAGCCAATTGGTCTCTCCTTCACCTCCATCAAACAACCCACCACTCCGCCACCTCTGCCGTCTCCGCCCGACCACTTCACACTTTCGTTCACACAATTAACACCTCCACCACATTCCACTCCTCACGAAGATCATCTTGAGTGTTTTAATTGGGGCCATTAACTCATATTCTTCTTTGCAGGTCTTTGCCGGATTGTTGCCATAGTCATCGTAGTACGTCATCGTCCAGCCACCATCGTCACCACAACCAACTCTAGCAGCTGCAGACAGACATCCTAAAGGACACTAGGCCCTATTTGAAGAAGAACGGCACAGTAACAACTTTAATTCGAAGCTCCAATTCTAAGCTGCATGCACAGGAGAGGAAAGCACATTAGTGCCACATCGTGTGCATCAGATCTCAAACAGCACATAAAAGGAATTGCACTCTTCTACTGTTTGCCTCAACATGGGGGTGAGGTCCCCTCATCTCACGTGACCTGCACACCTCACCCACTATACACGTCGGTAGGTCTATGATGTAGCGGAAATTCATTACAAAAAGATTTGAGTTTTGAAAACCCATCGTCAGAGTGTAATTTATGAGAAAATCTGAACAATCAAATAATTTTTACTAAAACTCAAAAGGATTCCCAGGTCGAACACAGGAAAGCTACGTCGATTCAAAATCCCCAATTATATTTTTTTGTAATTTTGTTTAAAGATGAGATAATCACAATGATTCTATTCTACTTGCAATATTAACACTAGAAAGAGAGAGAAAGAGAGAGAAAATAATTTTATATCAATGATAATGTCATACAATTACCATTAGAAAGTGGAAAATCTAATCTAAAAAGTGATAAAGAGAAGAGAGGTGAGAAATTATCCTCCTCGACGGCTGCTTGGAGGACGAGCTGGACGGGTGACACCTGGAAGAAGAGCAAAGACGAAGGGCAGAGAACGAAGTAGGAAGAACCGGGGGCGAGGCAGGGCGTTGTTGTCATGGGTTCCACTTCTGGAATGGGGGCAAGAAGACGACCACAGGTGCTCCACGAACGGGATGAGAAGTGGACAAAATTTTGATTTTTACTCTAGATGAGCATCCCAAATTTGGAACAAACTTCTTTAGAGCTTTGGAGAGGGAGAGAGATGAAAGGAAGAAGAAAATTTGGTGGGCATAGTTCCTTTCATAAATCAAGTTTAAGGGCAAAAAGGACATTTGAATATTTAAAAAAACATTAACTCAAGGTCTTTAGTGACATATTTAATCGTCACTAAAGCCCAATCGTGGGTGCATCATGCATACCTGCCCTCCTCTTGAGTTTCATGCATTGAGTGTGCAGACCCACGTTTAGCTCATCTCAACTGTTCAATCGAGAGATCGGATGGTTGAGAATCCACGCGTGCCTCTCCTTCGCCGCTTAAGTGCATGCACAAGTGCGATATCGCGTTTGACCACGCGTCAGATCGCTCGTGCACATTTGCGCTCATCCGTGTCGCCACGTAGCTCCCGTATCCACCGTCCACTCATGATCCAACGGTTGAATTGAGCCACGCCCCACTCTCTCATTCAATTTGAGGTGAGCAGGACTAAAACCTGCGACCTCTATCTCACTCATGGCCGAGAGACCATTGCGCCAAGCCACCCTTTGAGGCACGTTTACGTCTAAGGCACACGCGCTCATGGTTGTTGGATCAAGATCCAATGACGCAGATCTGATGGCCGGTTGAGGAAAGAGAGAGCAGCAGCGAGCCTTGGGCGGTTTGGGCAGTTGAGACGACACCACATGGTACCATCTTGGTCGTCCATCTTCTCTGACTTGTAGATGGTGCCATGGATGTTAGATTGGCTCAATTTTCACGCCGTTGGACTGCGATCGTCAATCTAAACCCATCCGTGCGATCGGATTTATCATCTGAAGTACGGATTTACACTACCTGGTCCCTTGGTCTTAGATCTTTCTCGGACTACATCTGATGCTACGGAGATCCAATCAGGGTGATCTTGAAGTCGTTGAACTCCAATCATCACCCTGATCAGATCCGTATAGTTGGCTTTTCAATTCGAGGCCCCAATTAAATATCTCCATACCCTAGCCACCAAAAAGAGTAAATTACTATACAATTTGTACAATTTGACCTAAATGCTTGATGCTTCTATGACACTAAAAATATGCATAAATAGACATTTTAGGCTACTTAGATGCAGACACATCACACCCCCATGCCTAACTTTTGCTAATCCCTAGTAAATACTATACGCTATTTATAAACAGAATTAAGATCAAATTACTTAGGCAAAAGTTATTTTTCAACATTAAGATCAAATTACTAAGGACCTGAACTATAAAGACACAATAGCACCCGGGTATCTGCCAAAATGCAGATCGCCCAAGCCCTCACCTTATTCAAAAGCAGAAACATCTTATTTTTCTTTTTCTTATTTTCTAATTTTTTTGGATTTTTAAGTTCAGGGTTTCGAGACAACTTTCTACGACTACCCAACCCACCCAAGACTCGAAGAGAACTCTAAGTACTAAGCATCTTTACATGTAAAATATGATAGACATACTGATCGGCGATTAGAACGGACTTCAGGTTTCTACACCCCAAGTGACCTTGAAAAGGAATTCTGCCTAAAGGTGTATCTATATGGTCGGTAGCTTTCTCCCTACTTTTTATTTTTATGGGGTAAACACAAGGGCAAACCCAGTGTATCTCTCCCCATCTTATTCTACTTCTCCACTTTTTCCTAAGTGTTTGGAATTAAACGTGCATTTTTGTAAGCTGGGTTCTGGACAATCGACCGATGAGCTGTTACCACCGACAACTTACCAACCATACTCACGCGGTGAAGTGTGGCTTATTTCTTTCTTCTTTTCTTCTTTTCTATTTCTTCTCCTTTTTCTCTTTTTGAATACTTTTCTTTTTCTTTTCTTTTTTTTAAGTAGGTGGCTTCCCTAATCTAGGATTTACCTAAAGGTAGCAAGAAGAGAATGGTCGTGTGATTGGGCTCTAGACAACCGACCAATTGGCTGTTTCCCATAATAACTTGCCATCCATATCACCTTAGAAGGTTCATTAGCTACCCAATTTCTGTAAAAATTGTCAAAAAGCAAGTCAGTGCAAATAGTGTGTAGATGCTTAGACTTAAAGTCCCCTCAAATCAGAGGGTGGGTTGATAAGTCATGTACTTATCACCCCAACTTATTTAACCAATTTAAAATGAATTTTCAAATGATGAGGACTCGAGAAACAAGTCCACATTTTAGTGGACACGCAAGCTCATTAAGCTCGAAGACCTAAAAGGTCTACCTGTTCAGGTCATACTGTATTATTTCCTAAGGTTGAAAATTTCTAAAGCCCAAGTTTTCTTTTCCTAATTCGATTTTTTTTCAATAAAAAGGAAAAATAAGGAAAATTTACAGGAAATCCATAGAGCTGATAATATGATTCAAAAAATGAATCCACCCCCCCATACCTAACTCTTACAATGTCTTCATTGAAAATAAAAGGCATGACAAAAGGGCAAAATGGAAAAATATCACCTATATTCCATGATGCACTGGTCAGCTCTTAGTTAGATTGTACAAGTGCTAAGTTTAATGACATCAGCTAGGCGAAGTTCAGCCAAAGAAGTCACATCAAGGTTAAAGCAACCTTGTCTGAGATAGGTTCTGGAATAACACGGTCATAACATTTCAGACGCTATCCATTGACCTTAAAAGAATTTCCTATCATTGGGTCAGAAATCTCAACAGCTCCATTTGGGAATATTCGATCAATGATGAACGGGCCGTTCCACTTTGACCTAAGCTTGTCAGGAAAGAGCTTACGTTGAGAATCAAAAAGCCAGACCATCTGGTTCTGCTCAAAGCTCTTGCGGGAAATCAGTTGGTCATGAAGAGCTTTGGTCATAGCCTTATAGATCTTGGCATTCTTGTATGCATCATTTCTAAGCTCCTCCAACTCAGATAGTTTGAGTTTCTTGGTCTTTCCAGCTAAACCTAAATCAAAGTTGCATTACTTGATTGCCCATAATGCCCTATGTTCAATCTCAATGGGTAAATGACATGCCTTTCCATACACCAGATGAAATGGTGACATGCCGATAGGCATCTTGTATGCCATACGGTAGGCCCAAAGAGCATCACCAAGCTTTTGAGTTCAGTCTTTTCTATCAGGCCTAACCGTCTTTTGCAGAATGTTCTTGATCTTTCGATTGGAGATCTCGGCTTGTTCATTTGTATGGGGATGGTAAGGTGTGAAAATTCTGTGATTCACCCCGTATTTTGCCAATAAATTGTGGAACTAGGCATTAGTGAAGTGAGTTCCTCTATCACTGATGATGGCCCTCAGAATCCCGAACCGACTGAAGATATTCTTCTTGAAAATCCATGACCACCTTGTGGTCATTGGTTCGGGTAGGGATAGCTTCAATCCACTTGGACACATAGTCGATAGCTACAAGAATGTACTGGTGTCCAAATGAAGGAAGGGTCCCATGAAATCGATGCCCCAAACGTCGAGGATTTCAATGGGAAGAATCGAGTTTAGAGGCATCATGTCTCTCTTGGCTATGCTCCCAAGTGCCTGGCATTGGGAACATGACCTCGAGAATTCCTGGGCATCCTTGAATAAAGACGGCCAATAAAATCCAGATTGTAAAATTTTTGCAACCATCTTTTTCCCGAAGAAATGCCCACCACACGCAAATGCATGGCAGAACTCAAGTATGCTTTGAAACTCATTCTCTAGAACACATCGGCGAATAATCTAATCAGAGCCAATGCAGTATAGTTCAGGGTTATCCCAAAAGTAATATTTGGCCTCAGATATAAGTTTATCCTGTTGTTGCTTGGTCCAATCATGGGGATTTGACCAACGGCAAAATAATTAACCAAGTCCGCAAACCAAGGGGTTTGGATACCTAAAACTACAAGAATAGTCTCGTCCAGAAAAGTATCAGTAATTGGAATATCCGAACAAGAAGAATCACTTAGGATTCTCGAAAGATGATCCACCACCACATTTTGTGCCTTGAATTTGTCTTTAATTTCAAGATCGAATTCTTGAAGTAAAAGAATCCATCTAATGAGTCGAGGTTTGGCATCCTTTTTAGCCAAGAGATGCCTCAAGGCTGAGTGGTCAGTATAAATTACAACATGAGATCCTAAGAGATAAGCTCTGAATTTTTCCAACGTAAATACTACAGCTACCAATTCCTTTTCGGTAACAATGTAGTTTCTCTAGGCCTCGTCCAGAGTTTGCTAGCATAGTAGATGACAGAGGGCTTCTTGTCTACCTTCTGACCCAAAACAGCCCCAACCAAGTAATCAAAAGCGTTAGTTATGATCTCAAATGGGGTTGTCCAGATCGGTGGTTAACGCACCAAAGCACAAGTGACTGTCGTTTTAAGAAAATCAAATGCCTTGTGGCATGATTCATCAAAATCTAATAGCATATCTTTGGCCAGAAGGTTGCTCAAAGGCCAAGCAACCTTAGAAAAGTCCTTGATAAACCTCCTATAAAATCCCACATGACCAAGAAATGATCGAATTTATTTAACAAATGTGGGAGGAGTAAGTTTGGAGATAGCATCCACCTTAGCTTTATCAACCTCAATTCCCTGCTCAGAGAGACTACATGACCTAAGACGATGCCTTCTTATGTCATGGTGTGACTCTTTTCCCAGCTAAGGACCAATCATGTTTTGATGCATCTCTTAAGAATCAATTCAAGGTTAGCCAGGTGAAAGAGCGATCTTCATTTTCATTGAAAACTTTAGCATAAAATGATGTGTCGTATGTAATCGCGTGGCAGAAAATTGCTTTTCAAAACATTTTAATTCTCAAAACTAACCACGAAGAGTTAGGTCATCTCCATAAGGAGGAATTAGCCTATTTAAACTAGTGCGTTATGCTTCGTTTATTTGGGAATCTCAATGTGTATGCATACTAACTAGTGCACGTGTTTTTAACATGATTTCTTGCTTCAAATAATTAATCAAGAATACAAGTGTGCATATGCAAAATCACCACTATATAATATCATGTAAAATAATGATCTTGATATCAATAAACACCGAAAATACTAATTTCTAGAATATAGCTTGTTCACCATAATATATATGACATGCATTAAATCATTCATGAGAGATATGGATATACAAGCAATTTTGATTAAATAAAAGGATGGCTACGTAAATTCACCTCAATAATTTAATTCATTAAATAAGGGAATAGTGTTCCCCCATAATGGCACGGATGGTAAATTTTAATTGGAGGAGAAGTAGAGGATTTCTCCTCTCTCCTCCTCGCATGAAGGAGCGAGTGTGACTGGCTGCAACAAGAGTCATCGGAGGAGTTGGGTCGGAGGAGATGAACACTCCAGTGGTGGTGCGGCGGTGAGTGGTCACCGAAGGTTGCCGACGGACGAGGAAGATGACGTCGATGATGGCTCCTAAGGAGGCCGTGCATGGGTGTCGGCTGGTGGCGTGAAGTGGAGGGGAGCAGCGGTGGAGCGTGGGTGTCTCAACAGTGGTGTCAGCGACGAGAACGGAGATCGGAGGGGGCTGCACGGCGTGGGGCAGGCCGGTGGCTAATGGGTTCTTTAGGTGGAGTTGCAGGTGGCCTGTTGGGAGGAAGAAGATGAAGATGGCTGCTGGCGGCGCACGCATGCATGCTCACGCGAGGAGCGCGAGCACGCTGGCTAGAGCGCGAGTGAGCAGGCTCTGCTATGCGCACTGTAGGTGCATGGGTGCAGTGCGTGCGGAGGTGCACGGGTGCGCGTAGCGCGCGCGTTGCTGGCTATGCATGCGCGTAGGCTGGTGCGTAGGTGTGGCTGCGCACGGTGGGGGGGTTCGCGGTGGTGGCCGATTGCAGATGCGGTTGCGGAGGTGGTGATGCACGCTGTCACCGTGCACCACTGCGGTGATGGAGGTGAGGATGCTTGCTTTAGATCACTGTGCACGCCATGTCCACGGTGTGCGCATGAGGAGCACGGTGGAGGCGAGAGGTGGAGAAGTCCCCGCCAAGGGAAGCGATCCTCCTTTTTGATCCCAACGCATGGGCGTTTGGTTTAACAAATCCCCCCGACTTTCTGGCCATGCACGATCTCCTCCAACAATGCACCCGCGATGAGGTGCTACTGTTGCACGTGGAGTGACGTAGGCGTCGATGGATTGCTCTGTGAGGAAAAAAAATAAAATAAAAATAAAATGGGTTATTTACAAAGTTATTCCCAAAATGATGCATGTAATGTATACATGCCACCATAATTTATATTTCCTTCTATTACATGTGAATGTGATGTATAAAACAAGCATGCCATCATATTTATAAACTAATCTATTTATAAATCTAAGTATGCTATGTACAAGTGGAAATCCTTCTAATATCTAGGTATTTGTGTGTTCGATTAGCCCACAAATGCGATCTCATCAAATGCCCTCATTCCTAGTTTTTGCTAGTCCCGAGCAAAAGTGAAAATAATGGAAGTAATCAAGGGAATTCTTCTTTCTTTATTCCATAAATTTATAGATTCAGACAAATGTGAAGTGATAGTAACCTAGGAATGGATCCAAGTGAAAATAACCAACTTACATTTGCAATTTGCACTTAACCCTTAATAAAATTCTGTCGGGATAGGCAACTACTTCTCTCGGGGATAAAGCAGAAAATAATCTGTAAATTGACCTTGGCTTTTTAGTTTAGGTAGGAGATGCTAAGTTGAATGGATTTATATTTGGTGGCACACACTTATCTGGTACTACATGTAGTCTAGTACTATAGACTCTGGATATCCAAACTATCAAATGAATCAACCCAGAGAGAGGCTAAACAACTATGCTCTCTTGATGTTCCTTGGCACTCACTCTTTTCCTTATTTTCTTTCTGAGATCACAAATCTCGCCAGATTTAGTAAGTGTACTCATTGTTTGGTGGCCTCACATGGCATTCACACTTCAACTAAAGTCCTAATAACTCTACAACTAAGTTAGAGTCCTCAGCCAGTATTCGGGTGATCAGAAATACTGAAAGGTAGGTATGGGTTATATTCGATGGATCGCGATGGGTGTTTTTGTTGCCTCAGAAACATTGTCACGAAGAGAAAACTATAAACTTGGACTCTTTTATTTTTCTTTTCTTTCTCTCTTTTCTTATTTTTTTTTTAATATACTTTATTTTTTCCTTCTTTTTCTTTATTCATAAATCAATATAACACGATGCAGACTTTTATTCATGAGGCATTATTAGGGATGATGATGGTCAAGAGGATATTGTGTGGCTTATTTGGTGGAAGTGTCTACCGTCGACACCAGGAAGGAATAGATAGGACAAGCGTATTTCTAACCTTTGACACTATTACCCTCCTTCAGTCGAGGACTCTATGAAGGACGATCGTAACCATCCACCATAGTCATAGCTTTATTAAGATCTAATCTCTATATATCTGACTTATTTGGTGACTCTCAAGAATTCACATAATGTATGCACACAAGAACAGAGAGCAAAAACTATGCCTAACTCTGAAGTATCATCCTCTAATTGTTCAAAACTTAAGAGTCCTTGTACTAGACTTAGTGCACCAGTAATCTCTCTTCTTTCTTTTCACAAATATGAGGTGGATCTACTAAAAGATAGTATGCCTAACTCCCTATTAACTGTCCAAGGGTTCAATCGACTAAAAATGCTTATTGGTTTTCTTCAAAGATCCATTACCCAGTCTACTTGCAAGTGAAGTAAATGTACTGGATTCTAAACTTAAGAAATAATTTAAGAAGAAAAATCTTTAATGACACTTCCATGACAAAGATGTTTTGCTAGGGACTAACCAATTCAGCTCAAGAAAAGGAATTTTTTGTTTATAGGCTAACCTAAATGCATGAATACTTCCTAAAATGCAAAATGCACCCCCCATGCCTAAATCTTACAATGTCCTCATTGTAAAATTAAAACATGGGGAGAAAGGAAGGAAATCACCTAATGATAGTGTTATTCAGAATGCTGGGTTGCCTCCCAACAAGCACTACATTTTCTGTTAGCAGCCAGACTTATAAGGAACCTGTAAGTCTAGTTCCAGATAGAAAAAGTTAGGCCCTAAAAATATGCGTAACAGCGCAGGCCTATAAAACAGGTAGCCACGGATGTTGGCGAGCTGATGATGCAACGTAATCCCAAATTCTCGCCAGAAAGTATGAAAGCAGAAAACCTCATTAGCTACTTGGGGAGGTCTAGGGATAACAAAAGGAATATGAAAAGGGACCTCCCGAAATGGAATAAGTGGAGGATAACCAGGGTCCTCCAAAGCTGGAAGGGTTTTAAAAGACATAAACATTATTATTGCAAACCCTTGAATGGCGAGACTAAACGTACAAGCATCAATCCAAACTTGCCATTCTACCCGAGGATGTACTGACCTGATATGTTCTCTAGAAAGAATGTACATGAGTAGAGATCTGAGCCAAGGATCGGTTAGGGAGTGTAAGGGTTGTTTGTGGTGTTGGGCGATAATGGTTAAGTCCAAGGAGGGTTTAGTCGGTGTCAAGTTCAACTCTAACAACGATTCAGATTGTGTATTCTCCCTAACAATTATTGCAAAAAAATTTAAGTCACCCTCCTACCTATCATTAATGATCAGAGTCATATTTTCACCTTCCAGTATATGTGAATCAATGGTGGACTCCAAATTAAATTCCTTTGATGGCAGGGTCAAAGCAACAGAATCATTGTCATTAATCTCATCCCCGAATTCTTTTGGTTCACTCAAATTTTTGTCAGGGTGTATATGTGATTCATTAGTAAAGAAAGGGGTATCATCAATTATTTCTGACGGAGGATCCATCTTAATGTTTTGGAGTAAGCCTATATTACTCAATTCTTTGTTCTTCTCAGGGCATAAATCCTCAATTGACGTGTTTTGTCCCCGAGAGTCTCCCCTAGGCTTCTCACTATTGTGTTTGTCCTCCTCTAATATCAACTCCTGGTTTGATGGAGGATGACTCTCAAAAGAAGGGAGGACTCCGAATTTCACCAGATTATTTATATCCTCCAGGGGTAAGTCCTCAAATAACAAATAATCCTCTTGTGATTCACTCCATATTTTTAGTCCGGGTTCATCCTCGTCCATTGAAATAGACTCTTTATATCCCTGAGACCAAAATCAATCTAATTCATCTTCCATTCCCTTAGGATCACCTTCATTGGGTGCATTTAAATCCTCAGAATGCTAAATGGTAGGAGTTGATTACCTAAGTGGAGGGTTAGAATTAGGCTCACTAAGGGTAGAATGGGATTCCACCAGATAATTAATAGGAGAAGTGATATGAACAATACGACCTTGACCCGGGTTAGTAGGGGTAAGGAAAATACTGTCATTAGGGTCAAGGTCCTCAAAAGGTACCATCTTCCCTTTCTTTTGACTCTAATATAGCTCGGGTGGATAATCACTAGGATCGTTCTCCTCTAGTGGCCGTGTCTCATTGGGAGAGTCTAAGTGATAGCTACGTAAAACGGGATCCCTATTGTCATTAGTTTCCTCAGAATTATTTTCATGATCACGGTCGTATGGGTAGGGATCAGAATTACTAGGAAGAGCATAGCTAAGCTGTCTAATTTCTTTGTTCAATTGTTAACTATTCCGCAACATCTCTCCCATAGATTCCATCATTTCCTTTTGTTGTTTTTGCATTTCTATCATAAAAGAGGAGAGCCTACTACTATCAGATTGGGGAGGATAGTCAATCTCAAGCTCTGGTTGCCTAAGGGTATCGGTCCAACCTCGATACAGAAAATCATGAAGGGTGGGAGGGTTGGGTGTTTGCATAGTAGGGATTCCATGGTTGGAAAATCCCGCTCCTAGGCTCTGCTCAAAAGTGGGAGTTATCAGGCCAGTACTTCCAGGATAAGAATAAGAATGATCCCATCAATTATCACTGTACCCATTACAGGATGGATACGCTCGAGGCATGGGATCTTGGTTAAAATGATAGGAGTAGGGATAGTCCATTTCTTTTAATTAAATGTTTTAACTCTCTTAGGACTTAGATTAAAACAGAAAACTTCCTAGAGAGCTCTATCACGCACACGCCAAGAAAACATAAGGCAAGAGGTCTTTTGTTGATTTAAAATTCTTTACGTCCTCTTCCAATCTCTTCAGCTTGGCCCAATATAGTAAAGGCAGTGTTTCTCCATTCCCACGTAAGTGGTATAAGAGAAATGAGGCACTTGAAATTTCTGGTCAATGACTGTTAAGAAGGTTGAGGTTACTTTTAGTCCTTTTTGGGTGATCAATCAAGTTGTCAAGCAAGTACGCACCCTAAATTTACCTTCAAGTGCCCTAGGACCTATACTTTGCTTAGATGATACTCCCAGGTGATCAAGTGAGAAGTTACTCCAAGGACGAACAAAGGGATGCAAGTAGGGCGAACCCTTCCTTTGAGGCGATGCGTATGCAGTGCCCCTTAACTACCCTTTTGTTCCTTTAAGGGGTGTCCCCCTCCGTAAAGTATCAAAACACTTGGTCAAAAGATAGTACCACCACCACAAAGCATGATAGGAGGGTCTGCACCGATAAAGAGATCGGTGCCTATAGCCTTAAGGGTCCAAGTCCTAGTGCAGTGCCTATAATGCGTGCTCAGTGCAGGAAGTGTGCATCAAACCGCGAAAAGTGATTTTTCCTTTTGAAAATCGCAGCCACGTTATTCAAACACTTCATGTATATTTTTCTTTCTTTTCAAGAAATAATGTGACCACTTGATTAATATTTTCAAATCATCTTAATTGGTCTTCTTTAATTAAGTCCAAATGCAATGCGTATGCAGATAACTAATGCACAAGAAAAGACGTACCTTACTCCAAATCTCTTCAATGTAGGATGCTTACAATGCAAAAAGAAAAGCTAAATGCTGCTCATTCAATCCTAGATGGTCGCCCTATGAATATGCAGCTTCTAGCAGGCAGTTTGAATATATATATATAATACGCAAACAAACCTAATCTAACTAACAAACCAACATGCAGCTCAAACAATTCGAATAATCATATAATCTAAACAAAATGGGAACACGCTCCCGAAAATACCCAACACGGGTCCACAAGACAAAAACTAAATGTCTAAGGTCTATCTAACCTAATCTAAGTATAAATAGATCTCCAGTTGCCAATCCTCCTTCCACACGTGTGGGATCAAGGCCCACGTGCTCCTATTGCAACCCTCTAGGTGGCGTCAAGGTCCACCAAGAATATCGTCTCCGCCATGCGCACCTGCCGTGTTCATTGCGTGTTTTTGCACAAAAGTAGATCCACAGTTAGTAATTCAGGAAAGCTTTCCAAATAACATAAAATTCCCTAAACAATTAATAGGCGTGTTTCCTCCCTGGCAATGGTGCCATTTGAAAGAGCAATCTTCATTTTCGTTGAAAACTTTAACATAAAATGTTGTGTCGTCGTATGTAATCGCGTGGTAGAAAATCGCTTTTTAAAACATTTTAATTCTCAAAACTAACCACGAAGAGTTAGGTCGTCTCCACAGGGAGGAATTAGCCTATTTAAACTAGTGTGTTGTGCTTCGTTTATTCGGAAATCTCAATGTGTATGCATACTAACTGGTGCACGTGTTTTCAACATGATTTCTTGCTTCAAATAATTAATCAAGAATACAGGTGTGCATATGCAAAATCACCACTATATAATATTATGTAAAATAATGATCTTGATACTGGTAAACACCGTAAATATTAATTTCTAGAATATAGCTTGTTCACCATAATATATATGACATGCATTAAATCATTCATGAGAGATAGCATATGTAAGCAATTTTGATTAAATATAAGGATGGCTATGCAAATTCACCTCAATAATTTAATTCATTAAATATGGGAATAGTGTTCCCCACAATGGCACAAATGGTAAATTTTAATTGGATGAGAAGTAGAGGATTTCTCCTCTCTCCTCCTCACGTGAAGGAGCGGGCGCGACTGGCTGCAAGAGTCGTCGGAGGAGCTGGGTCGAAGGAGAGGAACACTTCGGTGGTGGTGCGGCAGTGAGTGGTCATCGGAGGTCGTCGGCAGACGAGGAATATGACATCGGTGATGGGTCCTAAGGAGGTTGTGTGCAGGTGTCGACTGGTGGCGTGAAGTGGAGGGGAGCAGCGGTGAAGCGAGGGCATCTCAACAGTGGTGTCGGCAACGAGAACGGAGACAGGAGGGTGCTGCATGGCGTGCGATAGGCCGGTGGCTGATTGGTTCTTTAGGTGGAGTTGCAGGTGGCCTGTTGGGAGGAAGAAGACGAAGATGGCTGCTGGCAGTGCGCGCATGCATGCACACACGAGGAGCGCAGGCATGCTGGCTAGAGTGCGGGCGAGCAGGGTCTGCTACGTGCACTATAGGTGCGTGGGTGCAGCGTGTGCGGAGGTGGACGGGTGCATGCAGCGCACGCGTGCTTGGTTGTGCGTGCGCATAGGTTGGTGCGTAGGTACGGCTACACGCAGTGGGGGGGTTCGCGGTCGTGGCTGGTTGCAAATGCAGTTGCGGAGGTGGTGATGCATGCTGTCACCGTGCACCACTACGGTGATGGAGGTAAGGATGCTTGCTTTAGATCATGGTGCACGCCATGTCCACGATGTGCACATGAGGAGCACAATGGAGGCGAGAGGTGGAGAAGAAGTCCCTGCCAGGGGAAGTGATCCTCCTTTTTGATCCCAACACGAGGGTGTTTGGTTTAACAAATCTCCCCCAACTTTTCGGCCTTGCGCGATCTCCGCCAACAATGCCCGCGCAATGAGGTGCGGCTGTTGCACACGGAGCGGTGCAGGCATAGATGGATTGCTCTGCAGGGAAAAAAAATAAAATAAAAGGAAAATGGGTTATTTACAGAGTTATTCCCAAAATGATGCATGTAATGCATACATGCCACCATAATTTATATTTCCTTCTATTACATGTGAATGTGATGTATAAAACAAGCATGCCATCATATTTATAAACTAATCTATTTATAAATCTAAGTATGCTATTGATAGTGAATTCACGCGGTTTGTTAATTAGGTCGTTGTAACGCGTAAATCCGCTTTCGCTCTTAAATTTATAATCCTAGATAGGGAAGTATCTAGGGTCGTCCAAGGAGGAAATATGGTTGCAAAATTGATTCTCTTGCTAGGAATATAAATCTCAACTTTCTTTTTGGTATTTTTTTTTTCAATATATCATTTTTTTGTTTCTAAGCTAAGGCAACATGCAAACTGATGGCGGGAAAAGTGATTTACACTTCAATTTAAATACTACTTTTATGTGGCAAGTAGAGCCTCTCCCTAAGCTCACTCTAGGCAAGTGGAGGCCTAGAATAATTAGGGAGAGGGAGTGAAGAATGCTGAAAATAAGCTAATAGAAATGCAAACAAGAAATGCAAAGAAGGCAACTAGATAATTGATAAAGTGTTTTACAAAAGGCCTAGTAGAGGAAAGCTTGTACTACTAGAAAAATTGCAAATAAGAAAAGAAAACACAAATCCTCTAGATAGATGGTGAAGAAGAGGGCTTCTTGCTCCAAGGTTGCTGGCTCCCAATCTTGAAAAGAGTCCTTCAACTCCTTCCTTGCAGTGCTCCGCCAAGGTGATGTCCTCCAAGGCAAGCCCTAAGGGGGCGTGCCCTAAGCTTCTCTCCAAGGGTGGACATCCACCCTAGGTCCTTCTCCCTTTCCTGGCCATCCTCCTTGAAGTGGAAGAGTCCTCCTCCTTGGCGTGGCCCAAGTTGAAGAGAGTGGGGAGAAGAAGGCACCAAAAGGGCTGGTGGTGTGCCCCTTTAATCTCCTTCTCTACTCCTTCTCCTTGGGCGTAGGTATAGGTGGATGTAGGTAGAAAAATACACTAAGGGAGGATGCCCCCCAAATGGTGGTAGGTGGTGGGTTTTTATAGAATAGGAAGGGGGCTAAGGTGTCCCTTCAAATGGAGGGCCAAGATGGAATGATGGAGGTGGTTAAGGATCCAATGGTCAAGGGTGTTTGGCGCCACCTTAAGAGGCACCAAGGGGGTAGTTATGGGGGTTGACACCCCTTGATATTGGCACCAAAATGGCTTCTAGAAGAGCGTCTAAGTTGGCGCCAAGAAGGATTCTAGAAGGGGGGTTAGGTGGATGGCTAGGATGGCTTATGTGGGTAGGTGTAGGGTGGATTAAGGGCTGAAAGTTGGCGCCAATATAGAGGTGGTTAGGGGTAGTTTTTGGCACCAACTTAAGGTGTCTTTTGGTGGAGATAATGGGGTGAAGGGATGGCTAGGAGGTGGTGCCAACTTGCGTAGAGTAGCTAGCTTAAGTAGGCTTAAGTTGGTGAAGCTAGCTAGGGTTGACTTTGAAGGTGGTGGATGGCCAAGGAGCTGGTTGTTAGCTAAGCTAAGCTAAGCTAAGCTAGCTTAGCTAATGGAGGAGTAGAGGAGAATGTGTTGGAGCTAGGGTTTGGAGGGAGGAGCTGAGGAGGAGAAGTCTGGAGCTGGAGCTGGCAGCTGCTGAAGAGGCTGGCATGGGGTTACTCTAGCTGGCTTAGCTTGCTAGTTCTTTGCTAGTTGCTAAGCCAAGCTAAAGTGAGCTAGCTTCTACCAAAGTAAGCTGAGGTGAGCTAGGTCTGGTGCTCCTGGGGAGAATCAAGCTGGTTGAGGCAGCTAAGGTAGCTTAGCTCAACTGAGTTGAGCTAAGCTGAGTCCCCGGGAGCTGGACTTGAGCTTCCTGAGCTGGGATGAATTCTTCTTCAGCTGGCTGGAGCTGAGTGGAGCTGGATGTAGCTGGATCTGAGCTGGGGTGAACTCCTGTCAACTTAGCTGAGCTAGCTAGAGCTCCCTGTGGACTAGTGGGAGCTGAGATGAGCTAGACTCAGCTAAGTTGAGCTAGATCTGAGCTGACTTGAGCTAGGGTGAGCTAAGGTGAACTCTCTTGAGCTGCCATCCAGCTGAGATTAGCTGAATGGAGCTGGGATGAGCTAACCCTAGTTCAAGTAAGCTAGGTTCCAACTGCGGTGAGCTGGATCAAGCTGAGGTGAGCTGGATTAGGCTGAGTTCCAGCTAGTCTGGGCTTCTCCTTCACCATTTGCCTTCTTGAGTGCTAGGGTTTTAGGGATCTATATATCTGTACATCCCTAACACTCACAAAAACATATTAAAAAGATAATAAAAAATGCAATGCATGCCTAACCTATTTTATGCCTAAATGCAGCCCAAAAACCCGTTTGCGGAGTAAAATCCTAAGAGCTAGGTTTGTTTTAATGCATAAGAATGATGATAAACTGGCGTTTATCAGCTATGTACAAGTAGAAATCCTTCTAATATCTAGGTATTTGTGTGTTTGATTAGCCCACAAATGCGGTCTCATCACCAGAAAAGAATCAAACGAATCTTTGAAAATGGAGAAATCATCCACGAATACTTCCATAAACTCTCCCACCATTTTTGAGAAAATGGCTAGCATACACCTTTGAAAAGTCGCAGGTGCATTGCAAAGCCCAAAAGGCATTCTACGAAATACAAAGGTTCCGTAGGGACAGGTGAAAGTTGTCTTTTCCTGATCCTCGAGGTGGATAGGGACTTGGTTGTATCCCGAGTAACCATCCTGGAAATAAAAATACTTTTGCCCAGCTAACCTTTCAAGGATTTGATCGATGAAATGCAAAGAGAAATGATCCTTTTTCGTTGTTGTGTTCAGCTTCTTGTAATCGATATAGACTCTCCAAGAGGAAGCAGAACGAGTTGTGATAGATTCTCCTTTCTCGTTAGTCACAACGGTAATCTTGGATTTCCTAGGAACAATTTACATGAGACTAACCCAGGGACTATCCGAGATTGGATAAATGATTCCTACGTCAAGTCACTTAATGATTTCCTTCTTGACCACTTCTCGCATGTTAGGGTTCAATCTCCTCTGCATCTGGCGAGAAGGGCGGGATCCATTTTCCATCAAAATTCTATGATTGCAATAAGATGGCTCAATTCCCCTAAGGTTATGGATGGTCCAACCAATTGCCTCTTTATGTTATTTTAGGACCTTGATCAATTTCATCTCTTGCTCCTTAGTCAGTTTTGCACTTATAATCACAAGAAGTGTTTTCTTAGGTCCTAAAAATTGATATTTCAGACTCTCAGGCAATGGTTTCAGTTCAAGCTGGGGTGGGCTTAGGATGGAAGGTAAGGAGGATTCTGATGAAGAATCATCAGGATGATTCAAAGAAAGAGGTTGGGAGTGAACAAAATCAGCAACCTCTTCAGGGTGTGGCAGGTTTGCCATGGAGGGTTGTGGGTTGGGTTAATCAGTGCAAGAGGAATTCTCAAGGACGGTAAAAGCCATACAAGTCTCAACATTCAAATCATCATCCTCAAGTTTCTTAATATATCCACAATCCTCAAATTTGTTGATCGCCTTAAAAATATCAAGTTTCACTTTTCTATCTCCAAAGGCAATTTCCATTCTACCGCTTTCACAGTTAATATTGGCCTTAGTAGTAGCCAGGAACGGATGCCCCAGAATGATGAGTGTGTTCCTTAAATCTTCAGGTACATCCATGTCAAGGACAAGGAAATCTACAGGAAAGTAGAAGTCCTTAACCTTGATGATAACATCCTCAATAATGCCTTTCGGGTTTGTGACCAAATGGTCCGCTAACTGCAGCGTTAGTAAGGTCGTCCTAAGTTCACCTAATCTGAACTTTTCGTAAAGAGAAGTCGGAATTAGGTTAATGGATGCACCTAGATCCAAAAGTGCCTTGTCAGAAGTGTAATCCCTGATAACACATCAAATCAATGGGGCACCTAGATCTCTCTTTTTTTGAGGAAGGAGATGCAAGATAACAAAACTAGCTTGCTTGGAGAGTATCACCTTCCTCAGGGCAGATTCCCTCGACTTACACTTTTGAGTGCATAAATCCTTTAAGAATTTAGCATAAATCGAAATGTGTTTAATAACATCGAGGAGCGGGATATTGATTTCAACATTCTTGAATATATTCAAGAGCTCCTCACCACTATCAACAGATTTCTTCTTCCTGGGTTTAAGTAAGGCTTCAGGGAATCGAACATGAGTCAAATCTTTGAAATCAGGTTCTTGAGTTAAGAATTTAGCATAAATCGAAATGTGTTTAATAGCATCGAGGAGCAGGATATTGATTTCAACATTCTTGAATATATTCAAGAGCTCCTCGCCACTATCAACAGATTTCTTCTTCCTGGATTTAAGGGTTCAGGGAATGGAACATGAGTCAAATCTTTGAAATTAGGTTCCTAAGCCTTGATTTCTTCTTCAGTGTTCTCCTTTCCTTCCTCAGGCTCACCAGGGTGTGATTGACTAGAAGAGGGTATTTTGGGTCCTAGGTTTGTTGTCCACCCCTCAAGGTAACAGAATTTGCAGAAGCATATGGGTTGGGGTTTTGGGGAGGGTTAGGAAAGATCGGAAGGGCTTGATTTTCCAAATAACCTAAATTGGATGAAGAAGCAGAAGAAGGACCCTGCTCAACCACCTAAGCATGTGCCTGCGGGTCCCTTTGATTCTCGTACCCTCAGGCTCGATTGCCCTAATTCTGTATGTTGCGAGGGTTGTGTACAGGTTGAGATGGCAAAGATTCAGTCTAACGAGAGTTAGCAATGAGCCTGGATTGCAAGTTATCCTGTGATGTCTTCATTTGTTGCATGAGCTAGAGCATGGATCCTTTCATCTCTACCATCTGTCGGTTCAAATCAGCCTACCGTACAGGTTGATGGGCATTCTAGGTTGGCTAATTGACCTAATTAGGGGCAGCTGAGTGTATACATGACCCTGACCCATTGGTCTTTGTCGTGCATCATTACTAGGTCGAATTTAGGTCTGCTACCCTAGATTTTTCTAGGAGAAGTTAGGGTGGTTCCTCCAACCAGAATTATAAGAGTTAGAATATGGGTTGGACCTAACGTTCTCCTGTACAGCATACACATCCTTATAGGGCAAGGATGGTGGGAAAGAAGGAGAGAGATCAGAGAAACTTGGATCAAAGGCCCCATTTTGGAACCCATGAGGTTTCGAGTAATGCTGGCTCATAGGTTGAGCCACTTTCGGTTGATTGACAAACCCCTGTCTAGTAGGAGCTCATGAAGAATGGAATCCCAAGTTTTGAGATTGAGTGGATCGAGAAGTATTTGCTGAGTTTCCAGCCATCCAGTCTTCCATTCTTTGGGTAACCAGGTCCACCTTATCTAGTTTATTACAAATCAGTTCCATATTGAATGAATGAGAATCATGGACCTCATTAACATTCTATCTAGGTTGTTGGGATCGGTTAAAATTATCTATGGAGGCTTGATTGATGGAATTTTCACTCATTTCCTCAAACAATTCATGCACACTATCTACATCCTTGTTGAGGAAATTGCCTCCGAAAGAAGCGTTCACGTGGTTACGGAGTTGCTTAGTCAACCCGTGATAAAAGATCTACATGAGTTGCCATTTTAGCACCTTGTGGTGTAGACACTTTCGCAATAGATCCTAGAATCGCTCCCAGGAACCATGAGGTGGTTCCCTCAGCCGCTAGATGAAAGTAGTAATCGCCTGTCGCAAAGCATTGATACGTCCGACTGGAAAGAATTTCTTTAAGAAAGCCGATTTAAGACCATTCCAAGTTGTGATCGGCCTTCCAATTGTCTGGTACCAATGTGTGGCCTTATCCCTAAGAGAGTAGGGTAAAAGACTCATGATCATTTGCTTCTCGTCCACATTTTGAGCTTTGGTGGTCTGTGTTGGTGCTAGAGTACCACAATTGTTTATTTTGATGATAACAAAACACTTGTTATTTAACGTTTGCTTTTGAGTTCTAGTTTTCAGGTCAAATTGCAAATGGAGACAAGTGTAGAGACGGAGTTCGAGTTCGCATCCATGGCAGATTGGAGGAGCATGACGGAGAAGGAGCTTCGCGAGAAGCGAAAGAGTGAAGTCAGAAGAATAGGATAGATGCCTTTTCTATCTTGTACTTTGTATCTCTTTGTCATTTTCTCTTTTATTTCTTAGATTATTTGTTAAAGAGCCCAAAGTAACAATACAGTAGTCCTTGGTACACTTGCACAACCCTAGGATACTTAGGCTTTTCATATAGAACTTAAAAATCCAAGATAGGCATCAGACAACCTAATCAGACGTCTAATCTAGAAATTAGACGTCTGATATTGACTTTTAAGACGTCTGACTATTAACGTAGACGTCCAATAACTTAGGCTGGACTTAGTAAGTTCTATCTGTTGAAATCAGATATCCAGATCTTAGTCCAGATGTCTCAGAAGATGTCTGATGGTTGTGCCAGACGTCCAATTAGTGGAACATTGGCTAACAAAGTAAACGTTGAGGAAAATGACCTTTAGGCTTCTATCAAATGTTCGTAGAGGATCCCAGACATCTGATATGTGACCGTTGTGCCTCGATTGGGCCGAAATCACTTGTCTTGAGGATTATAGCCATTTAGGTTCTTGAGAATCAATTCCTACACTTAATTAGGTTTCCAGACATCCAGACCTAGTGCCAGACGTCCTGTATGTTGTCTGATGGTTTTACACTAGAACCCTGTCTAGGTATGAACCAAGTCAGGAAGGAAACCCGCCTGGATTTATACGTCTGACTTAGTTCCTAAACGTCTTAAGAGTGTCTTTCATACGTCTGATGACCTTGTCGGAATCATTAATGATTCTGATTGCAGCTTGCCTTGCCTTGGGATGAACCCCAACGGCTACCTAAGGCTTCTAAGACCTTCCAAAGCCTTCTTACGCCACCTATAAATAAAGGAGTAGCCCTCTCTTGTTTAGACACACCTTGTAACACTACTTTCACATTCCTTTATGTCATTAAGAAGAAATCATCAAGACAAGAAGTGATCTTGCTCTCCAAGCTCCATTAAACAAATCCGAGAGCGTCGTTACTCTGCCGAGATCACGCCTACATTCTTCCATTTAAGGAAAGTCTCTTGTGCCTATAGAAGCTAAGTTTAGGATTTATCTTCGTGGCTCTATAGGGTTGCTTTGTAATCTTTCTTTGTAAATTGGTTGGGTATTCGCATTGCGAATTCTCGTCTCCATCGAGGGACAAAATACTCCTCATGAAGAGGAGGGGTTTGAGGTACACTACCCTCGTATAAAGTAGTGTGGCTGTATAGTGGTTGTACTACCCTCGTTTTAAGTAGTACGTTAATGGATTTGATCGACTTTGTCAATCGGGAAATCCTAACTCGAGAGGGTTAGGTGGTCATTTTTACCCAATTTGGATTTCCACCTAAAAATCTCTTGTGCATTTTGTGTGATTGCTTTCTTTGTGAGATTGTGATATTTATTTCCGCATCAATTTTATATTCCGCAAATCTCATCCCCTCCCGTAAGGATTTACAGTCTGGACCAAATTAGTCAAGTCCTCCAAATGCTGAAACGGGTCTTCAGAGCCAAGCCCGTGGAAATGTTTGATTAGGCTTAACACCTGGGGCTTGATTTCTACGTCGCTGGCTAGAATCTCGACACTGGGACATTCCCCATAATTAGAAGGATCATAAAAATCCTTCAAGGGCTGAGCGCCCTGACCATGCATTCGTTAGAACCATTCTTGCATTTCCTGCATTTGTTCAAGCTGCCTTTACAGCATCTCTTATGGATTCTAAAGTAAAGGAGGTGGTTGATCAGCCATGCGAACAATTGGATTAAAGTTCAACCTATGCCTCCTTGAATGGTCTAATAGTCCTTCCAAGTGGGGATTCAATGACCTTCCAAGCATAAACTAGGAAGAGTTCGGAAGGACTAGGGATAAGAACCCTACAACACAACAATACAAGGCTGTCCTTAAGTTGGGTGGCCTACCGACCTATGCTCCAAAATAGACTCAAACCACAACACGAATTTTTGTGTTGTCCTTAATCCAAAAGCTGGTTAAGTTGGGATGGCAAGACAGGGGGAGCGTGTCCCGAAGGTCACTGATTATGCCAAACCCGACCTGCTTAAGTTGTTTGACAATTAGGCCACACAACTTAGCACCTTTTGGAGAAAGCAGATGTCACAAATTCGCACCACAATATGAGAAATATCCTGAAACAGACTGATGAGTCCTAAGGCCAACGTCTACTTGATTTTAGATTAGGCCTGGGATAGTAGTGCTTTTGGAATGTGGTGGGCTCTTAAAATGGGTGTGCCCTTAATGATTGATTGAATAAGTGTGAGTGCATGCACAACCAGGGTTTTCAAGCAAGATTATTTGGATGAGTGTCTTTTAGAGTTTAAATCTTGCTTAAGTAGCTTTTAGGATTTGAATTAGGGTGATTTCAATTAAATTCAATAGGCACACCAAGATTTGCAAATGTGAGTGAAGATGTTTTTCCTTTGAAATCAAAATAAAGTGGAGTACCTGGTATTGACCTTAATTGTTAACCCTAATGAGCAAGCTACTTGATGAGTTATTTTTATATGAAGTGGTGCGGCCCAAACAACTCAAGCAATTTACCTTAATGCATCACTAAATTAGGCATGCAAGTGGCTACCTAATCTGATTTCTACTCAATTATATGTTTGATTGTGTGTACCGATTCCAAAGATTGGGATACCGGTTGAGTATGAAGAATCAAAAGAGGCTGTGTAACTCTGTGATTTTTTTTTAGATTTTTTCTTTTAAATGGGGGTTAGGTGGGTGGAGGTGGAAATCAAAACAACCAAACCAATCCTAAGGATTATGAGAGCACCTAGGTTAATTAGGGTTTGAATTAGGGTGATGGAATGAAGTCTATGGAGGGGAAAAGAATGGGGGAGCACTTACAATTATCATCAACAGCACTTTACTCCTTTCTATCGCTTGAAGATTTCTAATCAGGTACATGCAAGACAATAGAGAAGAAATAAAAGAGAGTTAGAAAGCAATTAAGTGTGTGGAATGCGGAAAAGAAATGGAGTTCCGTTGCCTCCCCAGCAACGGTGCCAAAATGATGTAGCGGAAATTCATCACAAAAAGATTTGAGTTTTGAAAACCCGTCGGCATAGTGTAATTTGCGAAAAAGTCCGAACAATCAAATAATTTTTACCGAAACTCAAAAGGAATCCTGGGTCAAACACAAGGAAGCTACGTCGATTCAAAATTCGCAATTATATTTTTTTGTAATTTTTGTTTAAAGACAAGATAATTACAATGACTTTATTATATTCTACTTACAATATTAACACTAGAAAGAGAGACAGCGAGGGAACAATTTTATATCAAAGATAATGTCATACAATTACCACTAGAAAGCGGGAAATCTAATGTAAAAAGCGATAAAGAGAAGAGAGGTGAGAAATTATCCTCCTAGACGGCTGCTTGGAGGACGAGCCAGACGGGCGATGCCTGGAAGAAGAAGAGCAAAGACGGAGGGTGGAGAATGAAGCGGGAAGAATTAGGGACAAGGAAGGGTGTCATCGTCGCGGGATCCACTTCCAGAACGGGGGCGAGAAGACGACCACGGGTGCTCCACGAACGGGGTGAGAAGTGGACAAAATTTTGATTTTTACTCTAGAGGAGCATCCTGGGTTTGGGACAAGCTTCTTTAGAGCTTTGGAGAGGGAGAGAGATGAAGGGATGAAGAAAATGTGGAAGGCGTAGGTCCTTTTATAGGTGAGGTTTAAGGGCAAAAAGGACATTTGAATCTTTAAAAAAACATTAACTCAGGGTTTTTAGTGACGGATTTAATCGTCACTAAAGCCCAATCGTAGGTGCAGTGCATGTGCCCGCCTGCCTCTTGAGCTTCATGCGTTGACCGTGTAGACCCACGTTCAGCTCATCTCAATCGTCCAATTGAGAGATCGGACGACTGAGAATCCATGCGTGCCTCTTCTTCACCTCTTAAGTGTGCGTGCACGTGTGATCACACATTTGACCGCGCGACAGATCACGCGTGCACATTTGCACTCATCTGTGCCACCACGTAGCACCTGCAAATAGCGTCTACATGTGATCCAACAATCGAATTAAGCCACGCCCCACTTGCTCATTCAATTTGAGGGGCACGAGACTTGAACCCGTGACCTCTGTCTCGCCCGTGGGCACGAGACCATTGTGCCAAGCCACCCTTTGAGGTGCGTTTACGTCTAAGGTGCACGCGCTCATGGCCGTTGGATCAAGATCCAATATCCCAGATCTGATGGCTGGTTGAGGAGAGAGAGAGCAGCAACAAGCCTTGGGCGGTTTGGGCGACTGAGATGGCACCACGTGGCGTTATCTTGGCTATCCATCTTTCTGACTTGTAGATGGTGCCACAGATGTCGGATTGGATCGATTCTTGCTCTGTTGGGTTGCGATCGTCGATCTGAACCCATCTGTGTGGTCGGATCTGTCATCTGAAGTATGGATTTACACCACCTAGCCCTTGGTCTTAGATCTTTCTCAGACTACATCTGATGCTACGAAGATTCGATCGGAGCGATCTTAGAGTCGTTGAACTCCAATCGTCGCCCTAATCAGATCCGTATGGTTGGATCTTCATTCCAAGGCCCTAATTAAATATTGGCCTATCCCTGGCAACCAAAAATAGCAAATTACTATACAATTTGTACAATATGACCTAAATGCATGATGATGCATATTATGCAATATTTACAATGCATGATGCTTCTACGACATTAAGAACATGCATAAATAGACATTTTAGACTACTTAGATGCATACACATCAGTTTGGTTCTTGGTCTGCTTACCTGAATGCCCGATACTCTTCACCCGATAACCGGATCTGAGAGGATTCGGAGTAGGGGCAGGTTTTGCTCTGTGCTCCTTGAAGTGCATCCCAACACTTGGGCACTTCTGAGGCTCTAAAGAATAAGGCATCTGACCGTAGGGTCCAACGTTTGATTGTGGCATGGTTCTGGGCACTGTGGAGATATTGAATCATTGTTTGACGTGGTTGAGGAATACTGTTGAGAAATTTGATTGGGATAAGTGCTTAATTCTATGGCTTAATTGGTGGTTTCAGCCATCATTTTTAGTCCTATCTTTTATATTTTTGTCCCTAACATTTGTGATACATTCTTGCTCTCTATTGAATATCATTTTTGTATCTGATTCACTACACAATTACTATTGAATATTGTGATTTGAGGATTGATTTGCTACAATTGCTCCCTGCGAACGACCTCGGAGCTCACAATTTTTCGAACATATAAATTTAAGTGTTGTATCGCTTTTATCGATTATACTACGATGCTATACTTTACTAAAATGCGATAGAAGCATATAAACACTTAATTAGAGTATAAATTAACCTAATACCTAGCTTTATACTTTGCTTAAATACTTAATTGCCTAATTAATTACAATATGTTACCAGCATGAACAATTGCATAAAAATAAACTTTAATACTTGGCAACCATTCCATAAGAGAAAAGAAAATTATGGCATTGAATTGTAAAGAGAATATTACATGAAACTGTTGTTTTGAAACAACATATAAATGTTCTCAATTACATTGAATTTTGAATCTTATGCTCAGTACTTAGCCTTCAGAAAACCTCTTCAAATCTCGCTAAGTGTTGAAACACTTAATTTTTTTTTTTTTTACTTAAAAAGTTGTTGGGCTTTTTCTCACGTAGACTAAATGGGCTAACTGGAGCAGTCGCTACTACATCCCATCTATAGAGGATACATGTCACACGCACACACACCCACGTACACACTTGGATGCATACACGTGTGTAGCGTACATGTAGCATACAGGGTTTCAGTTATCATCTAAGAGACCTAAAGGCTAGCGTCCAAGTTGCTCGAGTAGCTATCAAGTGCGATTCAATTTATATCAAAACAGTCACTCTTCATCTCTCTATGTGGGACTATCCAAGTCCCCTATACTTCTACGCAACACCTGTTCCAGCGCCAACTTCCACCTTAAATTTCGATCATGTCCTTGCATCAAACTCCATGAAAATCTCCAAATCTAGAGATCTATCATAGAGCTAGTGATTCCACCCATCAATTGAAGGATTAGATCACTACAATACCATTAAATCAAACTCCAATGTAGGTCTATCGCCATTGTACAGTAGGAGCTGATGGTAACACCATCAGTTGTCATAACTAACTTGAATTAGTTGAAATCCAGTGCTAAATGCTCCTAAATGATCGTCTGAGGATCACAATTCCATATTGAATTGATCTAAGAAGACAGAAAAATGAGATTAATTTTGTTATTTTAACATCCAATCATTAATGCAGATTAACCAAGGGATTAATCAAGGGTTAAATGAACTTAAATATCCAAGAAGTATTCTCTCATTGACTGAATTAAGGTTTCACGCATTTTGGGGATTAAAATATCACTAAAAACCCTTTCACGCATTTTGGGGATTAAAATATCACTAAAAACCCTAATTTTTAGCCTCACTTAAATTAAAGGGGTTATGGTCGAGATAAATTCAATCTAAACCTCTTACAAATCATTGAAAATATTCTAAGAGGTTTGGTACCTTCACTTTGACCATTTGAACCATTTTAACCAAAAACTGAGATTCTGATGGGAATTTATCGTGATTTCGGCTTCTATGTAATTTACCCAGTCAAATGTGTTCAAAACTCATCCAAGTTCACCACTAGATTCATTGGATCCAAATTAGGTTAACAACAAAATTTGGGCCTAATCAGAGTCCATCTTGACCTAGTTTGCATTTTGGCCCTTAAAATCTTTATCTTTCACATTTAGACCCCAAACTTCCATCTTTCTTACAAATGAGCCCCTAACTTCTTCGTATTCTTTGCAAAAATGCCCCTGCCAATTGAGCCATCTGAACAAAATCAAGAACCCAAACAGCTAGACATTGATTTAGGATTTCTCCTTCAATCCTAAGTCAAATCCCTCTAAATTTAGAGGGATTGATTTTAAGAAGCTTCCCAATCAAATGAACTTGGTCATGGATCCTAATTTGGAGCAGAGAACATTAGCGAGCTTAAGATTTTCGTGATCTCAAGTTGCCAAAATCATAAAGCAACCTCATGATTTTTAGGAATTTGAAGGTTGAATCCACCCTTATGTAAGTTTCCCCATGTTCCACGGTCATTTTCAGCCAAGTTTAGGCCAACAACCACCCTCCTCCTCCAGGAGCTCTCCAGCTTGGCTCTGGTGACTCCACTGGACCACCTCCTCTGACCATCCAACAGCCAACTCAGACGGTCCACCATCTTCCTCTCTCTCTTTTGCTCCTCACCGGCCAAAGTAGGGGCTTCCTCCGCCTTCGTCGTTGTTCTCCCTTACCGGAGTTCATCTTCTTCCACTCTAGCAAGTCATGCTAAAGCAACTCCCTCGTCCTATCATCTAGATAAGCTTCTCCTTCTCTTCCTCTCACTCCCCCACTTCTTTCTTTTTTTTTTTGAAACAGAAAGGAAAGCTATCGTGCTACGATACCAATCCGGGAGAGCATTTTATTTATTAAAGAAATGTGAGCATACAAAATAGATCCCCATAAGCGTATGAGGGACCAGCATACATTTACAATTTGTTCCACACAGATTGGTCTCTCTTGAAATAAAAACTCATTTCTCGCCCTCCAAATACACCACATCACTGTTGCCATATGTGTATGCAACTTATCCTTCATTAGAAATTTTTTCCATAGCAAGTCCCACGTGGGGAGTGGCTCCCTGCAAACTCTTCCCCAAACCGCATCAGTCACCAAACACGATGAAAAGATGTGCCTAGAACTGTCAGTGGGTAGCCCACAAAGCAAACATGACTGCAATGCCACACCCATCCTCCTATGTCTGAGATCCCCTATAACCAGTCCATCTCTCCTACATAGCCATAAGAAGATTTGGACCTTTATTCGAATTTTTAGAGGCCACAATTTCCTTGCTATCATATCCGCCTCCTCAGAGCTAGACAAAATTCTTATCTTGTCATAAGCCTGAGCTGGGGTGAAGATCCCCTCCCACCGATAGTGATCTCTATTCCAGCCACTAGCCTAAAAGCCATCAAGTCCATCTGCAGCCTTAATTTCTCTTCCCAAGTTCTGGTACCATCACTATTTGATTCAGCCCCTTCAATCTGCCAAGACTCCTCCAAATCAAACCAATATCTGTTGACCAACTCCCACTTGTTTCTAGCAACAGCATACACTCTTGGATAGGCATTCTTGAGCACGGCCAACGTCGACCACTCCTCTTGCCAGAATTTGAAGGAACTGCCACCACCAAGAATCGATTGGAACATCTGCCAATTATTCCTCATTGCTTGTACCACTAAAGCCTAGAATGGAGATGGTTTAATTGGATGAAGTCTGTTCATTGAATTATGAGAATTGCCGTAACTATCTCTAATCAAAGCTGCCCAATTCTTACTATCACCATTAAATAACCTGATTGCCCGCTTCATTGAATTCTTTTAAAGATTTTATTCCCATTCCACCATGTTCTTTTGCCATACATAGGTGATCCCACTTCAGGGGCTGAAAAAATCTCTTATCATGCTTCGATCCCTTCCAAAAGAAGCACTTTCTCAAAACATTAATGCACTTCCAAATAGATTTAGGTGCTTTGAATAGAGAGAAAAAGAAGACGGGGATGGAAGTAATCACTGAATTCAAGAGAGTGAGCCTACCTCCCTTAGACAAGTAGCACTGGTCCAACCTTCTAATTTGATTGCAATTTTATCAAACAACACATTCCAATCCTTTTCTTCAGTTTGGAGCACTTCAGAGGTAGACCCAAGTATCTGATCGGAAGTGTAACCAAGGGCATACCCAATAGAGAAGAAATGGTCGTTTGCTCTCCACTTGTTAACCCAAAACTAACCAATGAAGACTTGTCCCCATTCAATTTCAAATCGGATATTTCTCCAAAGATCTTGACCATATGTAGCAGTGCTTGTGCTTCCTATTCTTTCCCTTCTATGAAAAATGCAATGTCATGGGCATATTGCAAGATCGAAGCCATGGCACTCCCAGTAGAGCTGGAGTAGTCTTTAATCAAACCAACTTCAAATAATCGACATGCATATCTTGCAAGTGTGTCAACCGCAAGATTAAATACAAGTGGAGCAAGTGGGCATCCTTGCCTAACCCCACATTATGGTTGAATCCATGTCCCACATGGTCTACCATTAATAAGAGGGGAAAAGGAGGCAGTGGTGATGCACCTTTTCATCCATTGCAACCATATAGATGGAAAACCTCTGCTCTTGAATACCTCCCATAGATAAGGCCATGACACAGAATCATAAGCTTTTCAAAAATCTACTTTCCAGAGAAAAGCCTTGCACTTTCTCCGGTGCCATCCCATCACCATTTCCTGAGCGATGATGAAGGACTCTTGCAGCGATCTGTTGGGGAGAAAAGCTAACTGGACTAGGAGAATCTAATCATGTAGGACACTTTGAAGTCTACTAGCCAGAACTTTACTCACCACCAAATATATAGAATTCGAAAGTGCAATAGGTCTAAAGTCGGAGAATTTATCCGCCCCTTGTTTCTTTGGAATCAAAAAGAGATAAGATCAGTTTATCTTGTCAAAACTGTAGTTACCCCTTTCGAATTCCTTAAGTACCTCAATCACCTCCTCTCTCAATACATTCCAAAAAACTTTATCAAAAAAAAATTGTACTCCATCCGGACCTGGTGAACCCTCATTATTCAAATCATTTATAGCCTCCAACACTTCATTTTCAGACAAAGGAACCACCAGCTTGCCAGCCTGATCTTTAGAAATTCGAGGAAAAAGAGATCCTGCCATTCTCCACTTTCCCCTACCTACTACTCGAGAGGTTTCCCTGAAGTATCTGATAGCTGCAGCACGTATTTCTTGCAGACAAGAAGTTCTTTAGCCATCCACACAATCGAGGAGATAAAGTTGTCTTCTGCGTGAGCTGGCTGCTAAATGAAAGTACTTCATGTTAGCATCCCCCTCTTTAAGCCATAGATGTCTGGAGTGTTCTCCCTAATCCATTTCTCTCTTCAAGTCCTCCTCAGCTATGACCTCCTACCAATTTTTCGTTACTCCCTGTTCATGGTCAGACAATGGTGAAATCGACTCCTTTGCATCCAACCACTGCACTTCCAAGAGTGCTTCATGACATTTTTGTTCTCTCGAGGTTGCAACAGTAGGCCCATACTCCTTTAGCATTATCCTCATAGATGCAAGCTTTGAGGCCAATCTGATGGTAGCAGTACCCTCTACTTGCTGAGCTCGCCACCATGCTTCCAACATTTCACGAAACCCCATTTCTCTAAGCCACGACCATCTAAACTTGAAATGTGAACCAACTTAAACATTTTCACCACTATCCCAGACCAAAGGGGTATGGTCTGAGAAGGGTCATTGAAGACCAGTAACAGAGGATAGTTGGAAGTTCTCTATCAGTTCCACATTTACAATGAATCTGTCAAGCTTTGACATCAAGCCATTTCCATTTCTCCACGTAAAATCTACCCCATCAGTTGGAAATTCATTTAGCCCCAGATTTCATAAAGTCATCAAAAAACCAAGTGAGGCGGTGTCCATTGAACCACTCGGTCTATCCGTCCCTATCAAAGTATAATTGAAATCACCACCTGTTAACCATGACAGCCCCTGCACATAAGATGCAATTGATGATAGACCCTCCCATAATTCAGGTCTAAGGTTTGCTGCACATGGTCCATAAACACCCGTAATTATCAATTCCTTCTCCCCTTGTATCAACTTGCATCTACAAGATATCACATGCCTGGACTTAAAAGTTTCAATCACTTCTAGACAAGCCTTTCTCCACCAAAAGGCTATACCACCAGACCTCCCAAAAGCATTCAAAACCACACACTCAATACATCCTTCCCTTTTTAGTTCACTCCACAATTGATCATTTTCATCCTCTATGTGAGTTTCTTGAATGAGTGCACAATCAATCTCCCATTCCATCAAATACCTCACAAGCGAGGCCCTTCTTACTCTGTCGTGCAACCCACAGACATTCCATGTTCCATATCTCTCTCATGTGCCATATCTTCAATCTCCAAGTCGACCATCCCTCATTGAACCCCCGATCGCCATGGCCCTCCTTCCTAGTCGCCCTCTCCATCCTCTCCCTTCATGATTTTCCCTGACATTAATGTTTTCCTCCCCCACTTCTTTCTACACCCTTAGTTTCTAGGATCGACATCACACACACCATTCCATCTCCATCTTCTCCGTCATCGGCACGAGCTCCGGCAAGCTCGCGCCTACACTACACCAAACACCCAACCACAACCACCCACACGTTCCTCTCACCTCAGGGATCAAAAACACTAAGGTTATTGGAGCTTTTGACCTCTAGAGATCTTGGCCGGACAGACCCATCAACACACCATTACCCCTCCACTGTCCGATGCTTATCTCCTAGGATATACAATAACATATCATCTCCTCGGTGCTTATCTCCTAGGATATTTACATATCTTACCGGGGGCACGTAAGTACCCTGTGCTGGCTCAGATGTCATGGGCGGCATTATCACGAAATGTCGATTGTCAGGGTCTAGATTTAGCTACAGAATGCCATGGGCAGGATTATCTCGAAATCTCGAAAGCCAGGGTTCTGGGGGTTCCCATGGGCGGTGCTATCACGAAGCATCGATTGCCAGGGACCCTTTGAGGATTGATGATGGGGACGAGGAGTGCGATACAGATCGTGTTGAAAAGCCAATTCAAAGCTAAAAATAAAACGAAAAGAGAAAGAAAACTCTCCAAACAAATAAATCCTCTGTCTCTCTCTTACCAAAAAAAATGCACTGCAAACTGAACTAAGGCTAAAATATGTTTCAAGCATGGGTGCTTTAACTGTGGAGTCCAACGAACCTAAGGATAGTTCCTGCGGGCCTTAAAAACCTTTGTGGTGGACCGAGGCTAGAGCTGGTCAGGTCTAGATCTTGGTTGATACCTGAGTACCTCTAGGCCTACTGTCGACGTTCTAACCTAATCAAAAAGAAAAGAAAAAAGCACTCTTCATAATTTATGAACATAAAAGGAATTCATGGTCAAGAACAGAAGTTAAAACCTTAAAATTTTGCTAAAGACTAGCAAAAGCTAGGCATGGGGATATGATGGGAACACCATCATGAGCCTGAACTAGCTCATTTTGACCCAGAAAAGAGAACAAAATCTTCTAAATAACCAAATGGAGGTCCTAAATCAATGAATAACCCTTCTGAAAGAGAAGCTAGAAACAAGGGGTAAAACTATAATTTTACCATTGTAGTGCAACAACGGGATTTCTCATGGGCTAAACATAGGTCAAATGATCTTAACAAGATAAAAAGTGGGTTGGTTCAAACAGAAAAGGGTTCATGTGAAATCTGGGAATTAAATGACTTCTTGTAACCCTAAAACAAACCCACTTAATTTAACAAGGTTATGGTCAAGATAAAATTCACCTAAACCCTCTAAAAATCATGAAAAAATATTCTCTAGGACTTAGAACCTTCAAATTGGCCCTTAGAACCTATTTTGACCTAAATTGGGGTCTCAGCCAAATGTTTACCCTAAATTGGGTTTTTGTGTAAATTACCCAGTCAAACGTGGTCAAACCTAAATCAAAATTCACCATTGGATTCCTTAGGTCTAAATTAGGTTTGTACCAAAATTTGGACCTAAGGGGAATTCACCTTAACCTACTTTGCAAACAGGTCCAACCCAATTACATTTCTACCCCTAACTTTTGAAAACTCCTGCAGATACCCCCTAACTTCCACATCATCCTTTGCACTTAGGTCCCTCCACCATTACAACGGAGGAAATCCTACTCCGGTAAGGAATTGAGGGAAAGAACTCCCTGATTTCTCAGAGAATCCCTTTCAAATTTGAAAGGGAGATTCTCTGAGAAATCTCCTCTCATGTGAACCCATCATCAAGCCGTAATTTCCACTCAACCTCTCATGTGAACGCATGAGAAATTTGGGTCTCTCTGAACTTCCAACTCCAGCGAGGTTGCCATGCTTGGAAGCTTGGCTTCCAAGCAGAAGACCTCCTGCCAGGGCTTATAAAAGCCTCCCCTGATCCTTCTGCAGATCCCAAGCTTGAATTGGCCTAAGATACCCCCCAATTCCTCTCTTCCCCTCCGGTCAACCACCCAGCAAGCTCCGGCGACCCTTATCTCCCTCTCTCGTCGCTCTGCCACAGTACCAGTGGCAGAGTTCCCTTTATCTCCTTCATCCACGTCGCGCTGCACCAACTGACGTCCCTACAGCCCTCTCGTCGTCGCCATCCTCCTCCCACTGGGTCCTTCATCTTCTGCAACGACAGTACGAGCCGGCCGCCTCCTCCACATCTCCCTTCATCTAGCCACCCTCAGATAAGTCCTCTCTCTCTTCTCATCCCTTTTCTAGCATTTATTTCTGCAAATCCGCCTTGACGCTCACAAACCACCACCATCTTCTCCACCTCCGGTTAGACCACCAGCGAGGTGTTCCCGCCGCTCCATGCCTCCATCCACCTCGCCAACTACCTCACGAGCTTTGCCACACCTCACGACACAAACCCCTCATTCCATCCACTACGCCAAGTTCCCAGAACACCCCCCAAACACACCCATATTAGCACGCACAGGGTGACCTAGGCACGCATGCTCAGGCCACCCCACGCCACGCCGACCACCATACCACCTTCTCCATGCTCAGGGAAAGCTCTTTGCATATTTTGACAAGGCCGCAAAGCCATTTTCTTATTGACAGGGTTCAGGTCTTCGCCGCCATTGACGGAGGATGAAGCAAGCTCGAGAGCTTCATCCAGGACTTCAGGCACCAGGCTCCAAGTCCTAGGTCGTGTGGGTTTCCTTCGCGTACACCCTCAGCCCAGCAATTAGCGTCAACATCCCATGCAACTGCTGCAATTTGTGAAGACATCCGCTGCGAGCGCCTGCGAAGTAAGGTGGGACAACATAGTCCCACCTCGAAAGATAGTGAGCGGCAACAATGATATAAAGTGAAAAAGTTTCAGGGGCTTATCGCCTCCTGACCACGGGGTGAGGTCCCACTCACCCACCGCCTCATCCATGACCCCACTACCCGCGGACATGGCCCTGACCCATATACCCGACCCAAGAACCCGAGAAGGCTCTAGGAGAGCGAGCCTAAGAGAGAAGGAAGAAGAGAGATCACAGGGAGGGTAGGGGTAGGTTTTGCTCTCAGGAGAAGAAGGGAAAGCCAAGGAAGGAAGGGCGGCAACCAGAGAAGCTAAGGAAGGTGAAGGCAAGGCTAAAGAAAGCAAGGCTGAAGAGGAGCTGAAGTCAGAGACAAAAGGAAAGGAGAAAGAAGAAAGAAGAAGAAGACAAGGGCTAGACAAAAATCAAAGAAGAAGCCAAGAAGAAGACAAGGGTCGAGAGCAGAAGAAGGAAAAGAAAGAAGAAGATGGAGATCAGACAGAGATCAAAGAAGAGAAGCACTGTAGCAATTTCACATTTAAGACGTCTGATTTTCACATCAGACGTCCATATTTTTTGTGCTTCTATATACATTGATATCTTGTGGATCTATTTACATTTCTTGCATTATAATCTTGACTTTTCATTGCATATTATTTCAAATTTGAAAGTTGTGTTCTTGATTTTTAGACCCCAATTTGCTCCCTGTATTCAACCTCGGATTTAAAACTTCAACTAATAAAATTCATTAATTTTCAAAGAAATTTTGGCTATATTACAATGCTTTATTTTAAAACCCAATTTTGCCTTGTAAATATTTTGGCGCTGTTACCGGGGAGTAACAGGCGATTTAGAAATCTTGGTCACAACTTCTAATTCAATACTAACTTGATCTATCTCTTTTGTTGTGATTGTTTCAGGGGAGAAGATTCAAAAGAAAACAGCCACACAACAACCACACCTGGGGTAGGTAATCTCTGATTAGCCCTTTCTCTTAATCCCCTCATTCTGAAAAGGAAAAACAAAGAAAAAATCAATTTAATGCTACTTGTTTTCCATATTTAGCTAATTCACCAAAGTTTCCTGATTTTGATTTCAACAAATATTAAATTGTGCATCCATTTAATGTAACTAGGGCTACCACCTTCTTGATTGAGCCCTAGATACCAAATCTGTGGCAACTAAATTGGACCACAATTAGAGCCAAATTAAGGATTCCAATTTAGGGTTTTAAAGACACATCTTTTCTAAGCAAGAATCAAGTTTCCAAAAAGAGGTGTGCCTAAGCCTTGATTGAAAAGACTTATTCAAGAGAAGCATTAAAAATCAAGCTCTTAATTTCACTTGAACCCTAAAAGAAAGGACTTAAAGCTCTCAAAAGGACAAATAGGTGAAGTTGACCTCTTGTTGGGTCAACCAACCTTGAAATTAGGTCACTTTTGCACTCAAAACATCTAAAGTTCAAGTGGAACCCTAAGCACCTTTGATCTTAAATAAAAGTGGTAGACTTAAGAGGTCAAGGTTCCCATTCTGGTCTACCTGGAATCTTAGTGACAAGAGAGGTCGGGTGAGCGAAACCCTGTAACTCTTGAGGATGCTCTACCGTGTAGGGATCTTTGCAGGACTCTCCTTGATGAGAGCCTCATCATGAACCCTAACTAGCACAAATTAATCTAAATAAGTGTGAAGAAGCTTCTACAAAACCTAAAGAGAAGCTTAACTCAGAAAATTCTGAATTAAAGAATAAGACAAATCATAAGGGGTAAAACTGTAATTTTACTAATGCAGTACGTAAACAGGGTAATTAAGGGTCTAAACACAGGTCAAATAATCTTAATAAGGAGGGAAGTAGGATGATCTGATCTGAAAAGGGTTATAGCAACTTCTAGGAATTAAATGACATTCTGTAACCTTAAAACAAATCCACTTTAATTCACGAGGTTAGAGGTAGGATAAAAATCAACTAAACCCTCTAAAATTCATGGAAAAATATTCTCTAGGGTTGAAAACCTTCAATTTGGCCTTTCAACCTATTTTGACCTAAAATGAGAACCATGCCCAATTTATGACCAAATTTGGGTTTTTGTGCAAATTGACCGGTCAAACATGGTCCAACCTAAAATCAAATTTCACCATTAAAATCCTTAGGTTCAAATTAGGTTGGCATAAAAATTTGAGCCTAAGAAAAGACCATCTTGACCGACTTTACAAATTGGTCTTCTTAAATTACTTTTTAAGCCTTATCTTTTGAAACCCTTGCAAATAGCCCCCTATCTTTCTCATCATTCTTTGCAAAACGGTCCTCCCTGCCATTCTGAGCAATGCCATACCTCCGGCGACCTTGCTTGGAGGATGGCGCCGCACAGGGCATGGCGCCCGTTCTCAGGAACAAACGGGAGGTTCCCTGCGTCGTCCTCTGTCGCATGGACCCTCCCCTGTGTCCTGCAACCGGCCATGCCTCTCGTGCGAATGCACGAAAGGCATGGGTCTCCTTCTCTGTCCATCTCCGGTGTGCGCTGCATGTTTTTCCCTCGGGCCGCTCTCCTCACCAGTGCCTTTATAAGGAGCGGCAGGGGCATCCGTCCAAGGCAAGCTAGTTTTGGCTGAGAAGAACCGTCGATTTCGTCTCTCCCCTCTCCGGTCAGACAGCCCAAGCCTCTGGCGATCTTTCCTCCTCCTCCTCGCCGCTCTACTACCATACTGCAGCAGAGCCCACTCTGCCCCGTCTTCCCACACCAGGCCGCACCAACTGACGTCTCTGAATCTCCTCGTCGCTGTTACTCCTCTTATGGGCACCTTCGTCCCCAGCTCCGGCAGGCACGAGCCAGACGTCTTCCTCTCCCTCTTCGTCGACTAAGTAGGTAGGAACCTTCCCCTTACTCCCCTCTTACTTTTCCCCTCTTAAATTGGCATTTTAGACCCCTCAACTGCCACTACCACCTCCATCTGCTTCACCTTCGGCCGCCATCTCCGGCGAGGTCGCTCCACCTCCACAGGCCATTTCACTCCTCGCCAACAAGCCCAGAAGCTCCCCCTCACTCCACTCAAGCGTTTCCCCTACTCCATTCACTGCCCTTCACCTCCAGACCACCCCCCGAACACACCCACTTCCGCACACGCAGTCTGCCCTAGGCACACGGACACAGGTGTTCTTGCTCCTCGTCGACCCTCGCATCGCCTTCGCCACACTCCAGCGAAGCTCCCTGTGTTTTCTAACATGGATGAGAGGTCGTCTTCATGATTTCAGGGTTCAACCTCCTCGCCACCTTTGACGAGCTACTGGAGCTGCTTCGCGGGCAACTCCAGACTTCTTCGGCCCTAGGCGTAGGCCCCAGGCAGCGCGGGGCACTTCCGCAGGGATGCCCAGGTCCTCAATTGGGGTTGCGAGCCTTCGCTGCTGCCCCAATTGTGCGAAGCCTTCTCCACGAGCGCCTGAGATTTGAGGTGGGACTTTAGCCCCACCTCATAAGTGTGTGGCCCTGCACCCACACTTAAATTGATTTTGTGATATTAATTGTTTGCCTCCGATACACACAAGGTGAGGTCCCTCACCTATTCACGCGCCTTGTCCGCGGCACTGCCCACGCGGACCTAGTGACCCAACCCGACACACCTGTGCACTCCTCGCGCACCACCCATGCCGGTGCGCCTGGACCTGGGCGCACAACCCGACCCAATTACCCAGCTCTGGGAGAGCTTTCCAAAGAGATCTAGAGAGAGAGAGACGCGGGGAAGGGGTAGGGGTAGGTTTTGTGCTGATCTTTGTATGTGTGTGCAGGATAAAAGGAAGAAGCAGGCAAAGGAAGAAGAAAGGAAGGAAAGGAGCCGAAGGAAGAAAAGAAGAGCCGCACTGTAGCAACCACACAGTTAAGCCGTCTGAGCACTGAATCAGATGTCGGAGGGTCAGTAGCCAGACCAAAGAAAAACTGCAGCTGCTGAAGAAGAAGAAAGAAGACGAAGAGAAGAAAAAGAAGAAGAGGAAGGGCCAGAGCAGAAGAAAAGAAGAAAGGAGGAAGACATAGCAGTTGAAGGAAATCTGAGAGAAGAAAAGAAGAAAGAGGAACCGCTGCAGAAGAGAAAGAAAGAAGAAGGAAAGAAAAAGAAGATAGGAAGAAGAGAAAGAAAGAAGAAGAAAGAAAGAGAAGAAGAAAAAGTCAATTCTTTCTCTCTCTCTCTTAATTTTTGTAAAACCTTATATTGTGAATTTATAGGCTTCTAGAATTATAGTTTGCTCCCTGAGTTCGACCTCGGGAAACTTGTCATTCCGAGTAATAAATTGTATTGAACTAGTAACTGTTTTGTTATACCACAACGACTATAATAACTATACAGACAAAAGGAGTTCCACTCCCTCTTTGGCTGCCCAGGTATTTCTCAGGTGGACGAATTTTCTGACTAAGGGGTATCATCCGCCCTGAACCTCTATAGTCATCCAAATTTTTTGGGTGTCTTGATTGGGTCCAGCACATTCTAATCTCGTCTAAACCATCAGTGCATGTTTGGTAGGAGGTCCCTAAGACCATCCTGAAGACCACCTTTAGCAATCCACTCCCGCTGAGGCCAAGTCTCGATGTCCGTGTTTGTGCAACAACCCCACCCCATAGACATCTCCTCTGATTCATCAGAACCAAATTCCCCTTCTTCCATTATCATGGCACAACCAGTTGAAGAAGAGAACAATCTTGAACACCAACTCCAGCACCTAAATGATCTATTTCAGAACTTTGTAAACCCGCCGCAACGTCCTTTGATGCGAGATCACTATAATCCTGCTGCGGTGGCGATTGAACCTCGAGTCCAAATTCCGACTGGGGGTCCTGATTCTGAACTCAAGCCCAACATGATTCATGCTATTCCAAAGTTTCATGGGCTTAACTCTGAGGATCCCTTCCAACACATAAAACAACTCAAACATCTGGCCCAGACCTTCGGGTCAGATGTATAAAATCGGGATATTCCTCTTATGAAGATGTTTTCCTTCTCTCTCATGGACAAGGTAGCTCATTGGTATCAGACTTAGATGCGTCCAATCAACACGTGGGTTGAACTGCAATCCGAATTCTTGAAAAAGTTCTTCCTAGTTGGTCGGATGAATGCCTTGCGCCACCAGATCACACACTTCACTCAGTAATCTGGAGAACCTCTTCATGAGGCATGGGACCATTTCTTGGATCTCATGCGAAAGTGCCCCCATCACAGAGTTCCTAAATGGAAACAAGTCCAGTCTTTTTACAAGGGACTCCGTGAAGACATTCACTTATTCATCAATGCAACCTACGGAGGAAATATCATGGGTCACCACGAAGACACTGTGTGGGAGATTCTCGAGAATATGTGCGAGAACTCCATCAATAATGACTCCATGGGCTTATTCGACCGGACGAATGCCCGCACATCGATGAATCCAAGGGGAGCACATGAGACACAAGGCCTGTCCGCATCCGTCGACTTGGAACTGATGGCTAGTCGATTGGACAAGGTCTTTATCATCGAGAAGAAGGTGGACGAGCTGACTTGACATCTATAGTGAGCCACCTCTGCGCGAAACCCATTTCCAAAGCCGCCTCTTGGGAGGGAAACTGTGCAGAACATCTATCACTGATCTTCTCAGGAGATGGACCTGTATCCACCTCCGTCTGACTCCAGGATCGGAGGGAACTCCAATCTGACTTACTCTAGTTGGGGGAACTTTGAACCCTCGTACTCTGATTTTCCTGAGGTTCCTCAGACCTGCGAGGACCTCAACGCCATCCAGAATGACCCATTCTCTAATACCTATAACCCTGGATGTCGAAATCATCCCAACTTCCTATGGGTGGGAAATACTCAGAATCAAAGACCACCTTATCAACCCCATCCACAAGCTCCTCGTCCTTACCAGCCGCCTCAGCCTCGGCCCAACCCCACCTATCAATCTGGGCCAAACCAAGCAGGTCAAATGACTCTTATCCTTCAGACTCTGGCTGACATTCAGAAGATGAATGCAGAAATACAAAAACAGCACAAGGACGAGATCATAGAGGTTTACAATCAACTCACCTAGATGGCGAATACCCGCCAACCTGGCACACTCCCTTCGTAACCTTTGCCGAATCCAAATAACGTGTCAAACCAAAGGCGTGTTATGAACCCAAATCCGGGCTAAGCCCACATGATTTATCAGGCCCCTTCTATTCCATCACCCGATGGAATGGAAGCTTTGACATCTTATGCGAGATTTCAACAACAGCCACCTATTTTACCAACCCCAAACCAAAACCAAGAAGGACTAAACTCCGTAACAACCTATAGTGGTAAAACAACTCAAGGCCCACCTTATCCAAGCCACTCTAAGCCTGGTAGTAACCCAAGCCCTAGGATAGTTATCCAGGACACCCCTATCCCAGATTAAGAACCTGGACCTATTTTAGAGGAACCAACCAAGGTTCCATTTCTTGAGGCCATGACCAAGGGAAAGAGGATAACCAAACCCATGGCTCCTGAGGAGGATCTGGTCAAGCTCTTTGAATAAGTCCATATAAACATCCCCTTGATGGATGCAATCTGCCACGTATCGGTTTACGCATGATTTCTAAAGGACGTGTGTACACCCAAGCGTAAGCTGCGAACCAAAGTGGGAGTCCGATCGTACTGTCAAAGTAAGCCAGCTCTGTAATTTTGAGAAAACTTCCACCTAAGGCTAAAGACCCAGGTACTCCCCTGATTTCATGTACCATTGGTGATACCCAATTCGACAGAGCCTTATTAGATTTAGGTGCCTCCATAAACCTGATACCTATATCCCTCCTTGACCACCTTGAAGAATTTGAGCTTAAACCGATAGAGGTGACATTGCAGTTAGCTAACCGATCCATTAAGTCACCTAAAGGATACTCGAGGATGTCATCATTAGGGTACGGGATTTCTATTTCCCGATGGATTTTATAGTCTTGGATATGGATGCACCAGAAAACCCAAGGGATACACCAATCATACTAGGGAGACCCTTGTTGGTCACTGCTAGGGCCAATATAAATTGTGAGGAGGGCCAAATTGAACTGAAATTCAGGAACCAAACACTACAAATTGACATCTTTAAGGCCCAACAAGGGATTAATTGTGGTGTTATAAAACAAATATGTGATATCAAGGCCGTGGTTGATGAACCATATATCGAGGACAATCTGATTACTCCCGATCAACCACAAGAAGATCAAAACCTGCAATCAGAGGAGTCTGACCCTGATCTAGATACACCCATAACACCTTCCCTTGCTCCTGACACACACCCTGAACCATCCGTTGCTACTGATAACCCCGTTCTAGAACTCAAGCCTCTTCCCGACCATCTGAAGTACGTCTTTTTGGGTTCCAATCAGACATTTCCTATGATTATCAACTCTGGACTCACACCTGACCGGGAATCCCATGTGATTACTGTTCTCTAGCAACATCGTAGAGCCATTGGATGGACTCTCAATGATTTGACCGGTATCAACCCCTCTTACTGCATACACCGTATCTACACCAAAGAGGGCACACGACCTTCAAGTGAGATGCAGAGACATTTAAATCCTAATCTGCAGGAGGTCGTGAAAAAGGAGATCATTATGTGGTTAGATATAGGGATCATCTACCCGATCTCTGACAGTTGGTGGGTGAGCCCAATCCAGGTTGTTCCGAAGAAGGCAGGACTCATTGTTATCATGACTAAAACCAGAGAAGTCATACAGACCCGTGTGGCAAACTCATGGAGAGTCTGCATTAATTACAAAAGACTCAATTCCTCCAAGAAGAAGGATCATTTCCCACTCCTGTTTATTGATCGGATCCTCGAGAAACTAACGGGAAATAGGTTCTTCTGCTTTTTGGATGGGTACTCTAGTTATAACCAAGTGGAAATCCATCCTGAGGACCAAGAGAAGACCACTTTCACCTGCCCCTTTGGGACATACGAATTCCGAAGGATGCCATTCGATCTCTACAATGCACCCGCTACTTTTCAGCGGTGCATGCTTGCCATATTCTCAGATATGGTACGTGATTATGTGGAAGTCTTCATGGATGACTTTTCAGTTTTCAGAGAATCATTTGACGATTGTCTCCTGCACTTGGTCCAAATCCTCGGGCGGTGCATTGACATGAATCAGGTTCTTTCCTGGGAAAAGAGCCATTTCATGGTGCCTAAAGGAATTGTCCTGGGACATCTCATTTCAGAAAAAGGCATCCAAGTCGATCGAGCCAAGGTGAACTTGATTTCCAAACTCCCTATGCCTAGCTCAATCAAGGACATCTAATCTTTTCTTGGGCATGTCAAGTTTTATCGTCAATTCATTCTTGATTTCTCAAAAATCGCATGACCCCTGACCTCTTTGCTCTCTAAGGATGTACCTTTTGAAATCTCCAAGGAATGCACTCAAGCATTTGAAATCCTCCGTGACCGAGTTACCCAAGCCCCAATTCTACAGTCCCCTGATTGGTCTCAACCCTTTGAGATCATGTGCGATGCATCTGATTTCGCTGTAGGAGTGGTACTGGGGTAGAAATTGACGGGAAACCCGTGGTCGTCTACTACGCTAGCAAGACACTTGACGAGGCTCAGCGTAACTACACAGTTACTAAGAAAGAGCTGCTAGCCATAGTATTTGCCCTAGAAAAATTCAGATCCTATCTCCTGGGTTCCCATGTTATCATTTACTCGGATCACACAGCTGTGAGGCATCTCCTTGCGAAGAAGGACACGAAACCTTGATTAATCTGCTGGATCTTGCTATTCCAAGAATTTGACCTCGATATTCGTGACAAAACAAGAAAACAGAACATGGTAGCTGATCACTTGTCCTGCCTTCCTTCTTAGATCATCGACCCATCCGGAGCCATCACGAAACATTTTCCTAATGAGCACCTTCTAATTATCAATACGGGGCTTCCATGGTTTGCTGATATAGTAAACTTCCTGGCATCACATCAGATCCTTTCTGATTAGCCGAAAGCCAAGAAGGACAAATTGCTTTCCAATGCCAAGTACTACTTCTGGGAAGACCTGTATCTTTTCCACATCGATGCTGATCAAACTATTCGACGATGTATCCGGAAGCGGAAATTCGAGACATATTGTCTTTCTGCCATGACCAAGCATGCAATGGACATTTTTCAGGTCATAAAACCGCAGCAAAAGTCCTCCAGTGCGGCTTCTATTGGCCCACAGTTTTCAAAGACGCATACAATCACTGTAAGGCATGTACCGGTTGCCAGACCTTGGGCAACATGAGCCATCGTGATATGATGCCTTTACAGCCGATTCTAGTATGCAAAATCTTCGACATATGGGGGATTGATTTCATGGGACCCTTCCCTGTTTCAGACAGCTTCGAGTACATTTTACTCGCTGTTGACTACGTGTCCAAATGGATCGAAGCTATTCCGACCCGAACCAATGATCATAAAGTGGTTATCAAATTCATTCATCAGAACATCTTTTCACTGTTTGGGATTCCACGTGCTATAATTTCTGACGGAGGGACCCATTTCACTAACGCTCAGTTTAGGTCACTATGACCAAATACGGGGTGTCACACTGAATCTCTACTCCTTACCACCGCCAAACTAATGGTCTAGCTAAGCTATCAAATCGGGAGATCAAGAAAATCCTCCAGGTTACTGTTCGACCTGACAGGAAGGACTGGTCATCCCAGCTTCTGGAAGCTTTATGGGCTTATAAGATCGCCCACAAAACCCAATTGGGTATGTCTCCCTTCAGATTGGTGTACGGGAAGGCATGTCACCTCCCCGTAGAGTTGGAGCACAAAGCCTATTGGGTAGTACGGAACTGCAACCTAGATCTTTCTAAGGCAGAAACCCATAGAAAGCTTCAAATGAGCGAGATCGATGAATTACGCCATGACGCGTATGAGAACTCGCGAATTTACAAAGAGCGAGTTAAGGCCTTTCACGATAAACACGTCTAGAAAGATCTTCCATCATGGTCAAAAAGTCCTACTCTTCGATGCCAAGCTTAAACTGTTCCCAGGAAAACTACGATCAAAATGGATCAGACCCTACCTCGTCCGACGAATCTTTCGAAATGGAGCCATTGGGATCAGTCCACTCAGCCATGATTCCGAAACTTTCCTCGTGAACAGTCAGAGACTCAAACCATTCATTGACTTGATCGATATAAATTTAGCTGAGATATCCTTTATCCTCCATTCTCTCTGAGCTCATTACGCCCAGCCGATGGCATAAAACTCAGCGCTTAACAGAAGGCAACCTGTCATTCTTGAAAAACCCAAAACCTTTCTTGACATTCCTATGCTGAATTCATATTGCACTTTAGGGTTCATCCATTAGAACAGCTGACCCCACCTCAGGTACCTGTACCCGAGTCCAGAAATCGTTCACAACAATCACCTCCACCCGTTCGCCCACCCAAAACTTGTTCTAATGAATGATCTAAGCTGAATTCGAACCCACCTAATTTACAATGGGGACATTGCAAATCATAGGCATGGGGGGGTATGAAAGTGCAAAACACCATGAAAACTCATCTCACAATAAAAGGTTTCAACAAAAAGATCACATATCACAAAAAACACCCAAAAAATAAAAAAATCTTAAAAAAGAACAAAAAATACTGAGGGGAGAGAAAATTTTGAGGCCATACAAATCATGAAGAGAAAATGAGGAGGAAAAGAGCAAAATGTCAAAAAAGGAGCACAAAATGAAAAAGAGAAAAGAGATAGTCATTAGTAAGAAATTAAGGGATTAACCGAAGTTCTAGATCATACCAAGAAAAAGAAAAATGAAGGAAAAAAGTGCTAATGAGACACAAAAGAAATTGGTAGGAACACTGATCTTAAGCCTCTTGGGCTAGACTCTTAGGCTTAAAAATTCAAGTATCCGCTAAGATTTGGATAGTCCTCAAGAGGTTGGGGAAAATGTGAAGCATAAGTATTAGGCCTAAGGCTTAGGGAGTATTCGGCCTCATTAACTGACCTTTGGTTTGCGGGACTCGGTAACCTAAGCACCCCAATCCATACATAGTCTGGTTCAGTGCGCATAACTATCAAAATCACGCAAAAGCATTTAAATGTTCTGAACAAAAGTCACCTAGATTAGGAGCGGCCGATCAACACAAGTTGATTTGGACGAGTTCCCAACGCGGAGAGGCGGGAAATTCCCCTCGAAGATGCATAATAACATATCGTCACCTCGGTGCTTATCTCCTAGGATATTTACATATCCTACAAGGGGCACGTAAGCACCCTATGCTGGTTCAGATGCCATGGGTGTCATTAGCATGAAATGTCGATTGCCAGGGTCTGGATTTAGCTACAGAATGCCACGGGTGAAATTGTCTCGAAATCTCGAAAGTCAGGATTCTGAGGGTTGCCATGGGCGGTGCTATCACGAAGCATCGATTGCCAGGGACTCTTTGAGGATTAATGATGGGGATGAGGAGTCCGATACAAATTGTGTTGAGAAGCCAATCCAAAGCTAAAAATAAAAAGAAAAGAGAGAGAGAAAACTCTCCAAACAAATAAATCCTCTGTCTCTCTCTTACAAAAAAAACGCACTGCAAACTGAACCAAGGCTAAAATATGTTTCAAGCACAGGTGCTTTAACTGCGGAGTCCAATGAACCTTAGGATAGTTCCTGCGGGCCTTAAAAACCTTTATGGAGGATCGAGGCTAGAGCTGGTCAGGTCTAGATCTTGGTTGATACCTGAGTACCTCTAGGCCTACTATCGATGTTCTAACCTAATCAAAAAGAAAAGAAAAAAGCATTCATCATAATTTGTGAACATAAAAGGAATTCATGATCTAGAACAGAAGTTAGAACCTTAAAATTTTGTTAAAGGACTAGCAAAAGCTAGGCATGGGGATATGATGGGGACACCATCATGAGCCCGAACTAGCTCATTTTGACCCAGAAAAGAGAACAAAATCTTCTAAATAACCAAATGGAGGTCCTAACTCAATGAATAACCCTTCTGAAAGAGAAGCTAGAAAAAAGGGGTAAAACTATAATTTTACCATTGTAGTGCAACAACGGGATTTCTCATGAGCTAAACACAGGTCAAATGATCTTAACAAGATAAAAAGTGAGTTGGTTCAAATAGGAAAGGGTTCATGTGAAATCTGGGAATTAAATGACTTTTTGTAACCCTAAAAGAGACCCACTTAATTTAACAAGGTTCTAGTCAGGATAAATTCACCTAAATCCTCTAAAAATCATGGAAAAATATTCTCTAGGGTTTAGAACCTTCAATTTGGCCCTTAGAACCTATTTTGACCTAAATTGGGGTCTCAGCCAAATGTTTGCCCTAAATTGGATTTTTTTATAAATTACCCAGTCATACGTGGTCAAACGTAAAATCCAACTTCACCATTGGATTCCATAGGTCCAAATTAGGTTAGTACCAAAATTTGGACCTAAGGGAAATTCTCCTTGACCTACTTTGCAAAAAGGTCCAGCCCAAATACATTTCTACCCCTAACTTTTGAAAACTCCTGCAGACACCCCCTAACTTCCTCATCATTCTTTGTAATTAGGTCCCTCCGCCATTACAACGAAGGAAATCCTACTCCGGTGAGGAATCGAGGGAAGGAAAACCCTAATTTCTCATAGAATCCCTTTCAAATTTGAAAGGGAGATTCTCTAAGAAATCTCCTCTTATGTAAACCCATCATCGAGCCCTAATTTCCACCCAATCTCTCATGCAAACGCATGAGAAATTTGGGTCTCTCTGACCTTCCAACTCCGGCGAGGTTGCTGTGCTTGGAAGCTTGGCTTCCAAGCATAAGACCTGCCAGGGCTTATAAAAGCCTCCCCTGATCCTTCCATAGATCCCAAGCTTGAATTGGCCTGAGATACCCCCCCAATTCCTCTCTTCCCCTCCGGTCAACCACCCAGCAAGCTCTGGCGACCCTTATCTCCCTCTCTCATTGCTCTGCCACAATACCAGTGGCAGAGTTCCCTTTATCTCCTTCGTCCGCATCGCGCCGCACCAGCCGACGTCCCTACAGCCCTCTCGTCATCGCCATTCTCCTCCCACTGGGTCCTTCGTCTTTGGCAACGGCAGTACGAGCCAGCTACCTCCTCTGCATCTCCCTTCATCTAGCCACCCTCAGATAAGTCCTCTCTCTGTTCTCATCCCTTTTCTAGCATTTATTTCTTCAAATTCTCCTCGACACTCGCAAACCACTGCCATCTTCTCCTCCTCCGATCAGACCACCGGCGAGGTGTTCCCGCTACTCCACGCCTCCATCCACCTCGCCAACTACCTCACGAGCTCCGCCACACCTCACTGACACAAACCCCTCATTCCATCCACTGCGTCCAAGTTCCCAGAACGCCCCTCGAACACACCCATATTCACACGCATAGGGTGACTTAGGCACTCACGCTCAGGCCACCCCAGGCCACACCGACCACCGTACCACCTTCGCTGTGCTCAAGCGAAGCTCCCTGCGTATTTTGACAAGGCTGCAAGGCCATTTTCTTGTTGATAGGGTTCAGGTCTTCGCCGCCATTAACAGAGGATGAAGCAAGCTCGAGAGCTTCATCCAAAACTTCAGACACCAGGCTCCAGGTCCCAAGTCGTGCGGGTTTCCTTCGTGCACACCCTCTGCCCAGGAATTGGCGTCAACATCCTACATAGTTGCTGCAATTTGTGAAGACAACCACTGCGAACGCCTGAGAAGTAAGGTGGGACAACATAGTCCCACCTCAGAAGATAGTGAGCGGCAGCAGTGATATAAAGTGAGAAAGTGCCAGGGGCTTCTCCCCTCCTGATCACATGGTGAGGTCCCACTCACCCACCACCTCATCCACAACCCCACTACCCGCGAACCTGGCCCTGACCCATATACCCGACCCGAGAACCCGAGAAGGCTCTGGGAGAGCGAGCCTAAGAGAGAAGGAAGAAGAGAGATTGCGGGGAGGGTAGGGGTAGGTTTTGCTCTCAAGAGAAGAAGGGAAAGCCAAGGAAGGAAGGGCGGTAGCCAGAGAAGCTAAGGAAGGTGAAGGCAAGGCTGAAGAGGAGTTGAAGTCAGAGACAGAAGGAAAGGAGAAAGAAGAAACAAGAAGAAGACAAGGGCCAAACAGAAATCAAAGAAGAAGCCAAGAAGAAGACATGGGTCGAGAGCAGAAGAAAGAAAAGAAAGAAGAAGGAGATCAGACAAAGATCAAAGAAAAGAAGCACTGTAGCAATTTCACATTTAAGACATCTGATTTTCACATCAGACATCCATATTTTTTGTGCTTCTATATACATTGATATCTTGTGGATCTATTTACATTTCTTGCATTATAACCTTGACTTTTCATTGCATATTATATCAAATTTGAAAGTTGTGTTCTTGATTTTTAGACCCCAATTTGCTCCATGTGTTCGACCTCGGATTTAAAACTCCAAGTTATAAAATTCATTTGTTTTCAAAGCGATTTTGGCTACATTACAACACTTTATTTTAAAACCCGATTTCTCCTTGTAAACAGTGGGGGTTGTGTGTGAAGTTAGGAACTAAGGGTGGATAAATAGTCTAAAGAGGGAGAGAGAGAGAGAGAGAGAGAGTAGGGGACTTAGCGAGGTAAGAGAGATCGAGATGCATCTAGCGTTGGTCGGTCGGACGCGAAGACGAAGGTGAAGTCCGGTGAGGTAGAACGATGAGGATGAAGGTTGAGGGAGCTCCTGTTGTGGCTAGCGAGGAGCAAAAGACAAAGAGGAAGAGTTTAGGCAGTCTAATTTAATGGTTGGACGACAGGAGAACGGAGGTCGAGGAGGTTGCTGGAGTGCAAGTCGAACACGGCTAGAGGAGGAGGAAGGTGGTTTTTGGCTGATTCTTGGCTGAGTACGCTAGAGGATCCTAGGACTTATATAGGGGTTGAATTGGACCTTAATTGGGAGGAAATCATGAGATTTCCTCGCAATTTCTTCAATCAAAATGCATTGAAATTGTGGAGATCGTCGAAGGTCTTGGGTCCAAGTTAGATCTTGGGGGATAGTTCAATCGATAGAAGATCTTCTTAGGAGTAATCTCTCCAAGTTTAGAGATATTTCACCTTAGATTGGAGGAGAAATCGCCAATCGAAGGTCAATGGTTTGGTTTGAAGGACTTGTTCACACAATAATAGCGACAGGGGCATATTTGTGAGAACGATGAGACTTAGGAACCTTTTGGTAAGGAAAATTGAATCCTAAGGGATTAGATGTGAAAAATAGAGTGTTTAGGGTCCAAACTGCAAACTAGATCAAGATGGACTCTAATTGGGCCCAACTTTTGGTGTTAACCTAATTTGAACCCAAGGAATGTAATGGTAAAATTGGATTTGAGTTTTAACCACGTTTGACAGAGTAAATTGTATAGAAGCCCAAATCAAGGCAAATTCCCATCTAAAACTCTATTCTTAGTCAAAATGAGTTCAGACGGTCAAAGTAAAGGTACCAAACCTCTTAGAATATTTTTCATTGATTTTTCGTAGGTTTAGATTGATTTTATCTCAACTAGAACCCTTTCAATTTAAGCGGGCCAGATAATTAGGGTTTTCAGTACTATTTTTACCCTCAAAATGCATGAAACCCTGATTCAATCAGTGCGAGCCCACGTCTTGGTCTTTTAAGTTTATTTGACCTTTAATTAACCCCTAATCAACCCCTTGGTTAATTTGCATTTGTAGCTGGATTTTAAAATGGCAGAATTAACCTCATTTTTCTATCTTCTCAAAACAGTTTAGTATGGAGTTGTGACCCTCAGATGATCATTTAGGAGCATTTACCAATTAAATCTGACTAATTTTGGTTAGTTATGACGCATGATGGTGTTACCATTATACCCCTATGCTTAGCTTTTGCTAGTCCCTAGCAAAATTCTATGGACTAAACCAGATCTCTAAGTTGGATTTTAACCGTCAGGATGCCTTACTGAGCCACATCTCTAGAAATTAGTTCAAAATACCAATAATAGGCCTAGAGATACTCAAGTACCAGCCAAGATCCAGACCTGACCAGCCTCAGCCTTGGGCCAGCCACGAAGGTTTCTAAGGCCCACAAAAATTGCCTAGAGGTTTGTTGACCCCAACAGTTAAAGCACCCATGTGTATACATAGCAAGTCCAGGTTCAGTTTGCCAGTGCATTTTTTATAAGAGAGATAAAGAAGGATATTTATTTTGAGAGTTTTCTCTCTTTTCTTTTTATATTCCCCTAAATTCAACATCGGATTAGCCCTAAACACGATCTGTATCAGATTCCTTATCCCCACCATCAATCCTCGAAGGGTCCCTGGATTTCGATGTTTCGGGATAGCACCTCCCCTAGCAATCCCTAGAACCCTGCTTTCGACACTTTGGGATAGTGCTGGCCATGATGTTCTGTAGTTAAATTCAGGCCCTAGCAATCGACATTTCGGAATAATCCCTCCCATGGAAGTTGAACCAGTACAAGGTGCTTACATGCCTCTAATAGGAATTTAGATATCCTAGGAAACCAGCACCAAGGAGACGATATGTTATTATGCATCTTCGAGAGGAGTATTTTTCATTCCACCTTTCCGCGCCAGGAACTCATCCAATCAACTTGTGTCTTCGAGCCGCTCCTAAGCTAGATCTTTGGGAAAATATTTTCAGAATAGAACACTTTTGTCATTATTCTTTATTAAACACACTAAACCAAACTAGTGTGTGATTTCTAGGTGCCTAGGTTACCTACCTGTTGAACGTTGGAGGACTATGCTATCGGAGTTGGTTTTGCAAACCAATTGTTGTAGTTCTAGTAGCGAAGAACTCGGGTTCAACAAATAACATTTACACCGGAAATGAAATCTCGGGTTAAACTTAGGGAGGCAACATCGATCAAAATTCACAATTTTATATTTTTTTTGTGTTTTTGTTTAAAGAGCGGAATAATCACAATGGAAGAAATATAGACAATAAGAGAGAGAGAGAGAGAAAACATTCACTTGATGTTGCAAAATGACTTTTACAATTAAGAAAGCGAGAAATTACACTAGAGAGATGGAAAATTATTACAACTAGAAAGCAGGAAAATTCTACTCCAGAAAGCAGGAAAAAGGAATGGGAGAGAGAAGTTATCCTCCTCGATGATCGCTTGGAGAATGAGCCGGATGAGAAAACTCCTGGAAGACGAGGAATGGAGCGGGAAGAAGGAGGTCAAAGCAGGAGGAACAGGAACAAGGCAGCACGTCGTCGTCGTCGTGGGATCTGCTTCCGAAATGGGGCCGAAAATTTGATTTTAGTTCTTGAGGAGCATCCCGGGTGTGGGACAAACTTCTCTTGAGCTTTGGAGAGGGAGAGAAGAGAAGGAAGGGATGGGAAATTCATATGGAGGGGGTCTCCTTTTATAGTTGCAAGGAGTGGGGGCATTTTGGACATTTTAATTTCAAAAACATTAACATGGGACCTTTAGTGATGGACTTAAATGTCACTAAAGGTCCATCCTGGGCGACGTGTGCGCACGCCGCGCGTGCCTGCTACAATTCTCCGCCCAAAACACCTGAGCACGTTCATGCGTTATCAGCCACCCTCGCCCGCGCCGCATGCCCGCATGAGATCACGCGTAGGCGCCGCGCATTTGATCGTGCGGGGGCACTATCGTTCGCTCAACGCCACTTGATGGGAATCAAACGGCTCCCATTGCGTGCCCGCACGCTCGCTTGTTCTGATTTCGTGAACTGGGCGAATTCGAGCGCACGCCCGCTCTTCTTGCAAAGGGCGCTGGACCAACACGCTGCGAGGCCGACAATGCCTCGTTTAGAGATTAGGCGTGCACAATCTACGACTGTTGGATGGAGATCCAACGGCCCAGATCGTCCATGCCTTTGGCTTCAGAAATTGAATGGAGAGGGGTGACTGGTGCTGGGAGGCTATGATGGCGCCAGGTGGTGCCTTCTAGGCCGTCCATCTTCTGAGTGATGTAGATGGTACCATGGGAGTCGGATTGGATCGATTTTCGCACCGTTAGGCTACAATCGTCGATCCGAATCCATCTTTGCAGTCGGATTTGACGTCTGAGGTGAGGATTAACACCATCTTGGTCTTTGCTCTTGAAGGTTCCTCGGTCTCTATTTAGTGCTACAGATGTTCGATTAGGACGATCTTTGAGTCGTTGAACTCCAATCGTCGCCCTAATCAGATCCGTACGGTTGGATCTTCGATCCGAGGTCCTAATAAAAAGTTGCCCTGTCCCTGACCATAAAAAGGAGACAATTACTATACAATTTATACAACTTGATCTAAATGCATGATTATTCATCTTATGCACTATTTACAATGTATGATGCTAATGTGACACTAAGAAAATGCATTAATTGACATTTTAGGTTAATCAGATGTATGCACATTACACCCCCATGCCTATCTTTTGCTAGTCCCTAGCAAAAACTACATGCTATTTATAAAAGAATTAGGTTGGAATACTTGGCCATAAGTTATTTTCAACATTAAGAAATCTTTTTTACTCAGGATCTAAACTTTCAAAGACACAATAGCGCTTGGGTATCTGCCAAAATGCAGACTGCCTTAAGCCCTTGGCCTATTCAAAAAAAAAAATTCTTTTTCTCTTTTTCTAATTTTTTTTGGATTTTTGAGTTTAGGGTTAAAGAGTGGCTTTCTACGGCCACCCAACCCACCCAAGATTTGATGAGAACCCTAAGTTCTAAGCATCTTATTGTGAATGTGATAGACTCATTGATCGGCAATTAGAATGGACTTCGGGTTTCTACGCCTCTAGGTGACTTTAAAAAGAGAGTTCTGCCTAAAGGTGTATCTCTACGACCGGTAGCTTTCTCCCAACTTTTATTTTTATGGGGTCAACACAAGGGTGAATCCAATGTATATCTCCCCAGCTTATTCTACATCTCCGCTTCTTCCTAAGTATTTTGGGAATTTTTAGTGCATTTCTTGAGCTGGGTTCTAGACAACCGGTCGATGAGCTGTTACCACCGACAACTTACCAGCCATACTCGTGTGGCAAAGTGTAGCTTATTTCTTTTATTTTTTTTTTTCTTCTCTCCTTTTCTTTGTCTTTTTCTTTTCCTTTTGACTTTTGTTTCTTTTTAAGTAGGTGGCTTCCTTGGTCTAAGATTTACCTAAAGGCAGCAAGAAGAGAATGGTCCAGTGACTAGTCTCTAGACAACCTACCTATAGGTTGTTACCCATGATAACTTGCTAGCCATATCACCCTAGAAGGTTCATTAGCCACCCAATTTCCTTTAAAATTGTCGATTAACAAGTCAGTGACAAGATAGTGTGTAGATGCTTTAGACTTAAAGTTCCCTCAAATCAGAGGGTGGGTTGATAAGTCGTATACTTATCACCCAAACTTATTTAATCAAATTACAATAAAATTCAAGATGGTGACTCAAAAAATAAATCCACATTTTAGTGGATACCCAGGCTGATTAAGCCCAAAGACCTGAAGGGTCTTTGTGATCAGATCCTGATATAATATTTCCTAAGATTGAAAAGTCCTAATGTCCAAGTATTCCTTCCTAATTCAATTTTTTTATGTATATATAAGAAGAGAAATAGAATTTACAAGAATTTCATAGAGCTGACAAAATGATTCAAAAATGAATCCACCCACCCATGCCTAGCTGATGCAATGTCCACATTGAGAAAAAGAGACATGAAGGGAAGGGTAGAGTATGGAAGATATCACCTGAATATGAAGCTTGGGTCAGCTCTGAGTCAGATTGTACAACTATTGAGGTTAATGTCGTCAGCTAGGCGAAGCCCAGCCAAAGAAGTCACAATATGGCTAGAACAACCATGTCTGAGACGGGTTCTGGAAGAGTACGGTCAATAACAGGCTTTAGACGTTGACCGTTGACTTTGAATGAATTACCCATCTTCGGGTCAGAGATCTAAATGCCTCTGTTTGGAAAAATCTGGTCAATAATGAAAGGCTCATTCCATTTCGACCTAAGTTTGCTGGGAAGAGCTTATGTCGAGAATCGAATAGCCAGACCTTCTGGTTCGGCTCAAAGCTCTTGCAAGAAATTAATTTGTCATGTAGAGCTTTGTTCTAAGCCTTGTAGATCTTGGAATTCTCATATGCATCATTTCTAAGCTCCTCCAACTCAGATAGTTGGTGTTTCCTGGTCTTCCCGACTAAACTCAGATCTAGATTACACTGCTTGATTGCCCAGAATGCCCTATGTTCAATCTCTTTGGGTAAATGGTACGCCTTTCCATACACCAGATGAAATGGAGACATGCCGATGGGCATTTTATATGTCGTACAATAGGCCGAAAGAGCGACCTCAAGCTTTTGAGTCCAGTCTTTACGATCAGGCCTAACCATTTTCTGTAGAATATTCTTGATCTCCCGATTGGAGATCTCGGCCTATCCATTCGTCTAGGGATGATAAGGTGTGGAGATTTGGTGATTAACCCCATATTTAGCCAGCAAATTACGAAACTGGGCATTAGTGAAATGATTGCCACCATCACTGATGATGGCCCTCGGAATCCCGAACCTGCTGAAGATGTTCATCTTGACAAAATCGATGACCACCTTGTGGTCAATGGTTCGGGTGGGAATCGCCTCAATCCATTTGGACACGTAATCTACAGCGACGAGAATGTACTGATGTCCAAATGAAGGGAGGAAGGGTCCCATGAAATCGATGACCCAAATGTCGAAGATTTCGACAGGAAGAATCGGATTTAGGGGCATCATATCTCTCTTAGTTATGCTCCCAAGTGCCTGGCATTGGGAACACGACCTTGAGAAATCTTGGGCATCCTTGAATAAAGACGGCCAATAGAATCCAGATTGCAAAATTTTTGCAGCCGTCTTTTTCCTGGAGAAGTGTCCACCACATGTAGATGCATGGCAGAACTCGAGTATACTGTTGAATTCGTTCTCCGAAATACATCGGCGAATAATCAGATCAGAGCCGATGCGGTATAGTTCAGGGTCCTCCCAGAAGTAATATTTAGCCTCAGATTTGAGTCTATCCTGCTGTTGCCTGGTCCAATCCTGGAGGTTTTGACCAACGGCCAAATAATTAACAATGTCAGCAAACCATGGGGTTTGGACGCCTAAAACTGTAAGGATGGTTTCGCCCAGAAAAGTATCAACAATCGGGATGTCCGGACGAGAAGAATCACTCAGAAGTATCGACAAATGATCTGCCACCACATTCTGTACCTCGGATTTATCCTTGATTTCAAGATCAAATTCTTGAAGCAGAAGAATCCAACGAATAAGCTGGGGTTTGGCATCCTTTTTTGCCAAGAGATGTCTAAAGGCCGAGTGTTCGGCATATATAATGACGTGAGACCCTAAGAGATAAGCCCTGAATTTCTTCAAAGCAAATACTACGGCTAGTATTTCATTCTCAGTAACAATGTAATTCCTCTGGGCCTCGTCCAGAGCTTTACTAGCGTAGTAGATGACAGAGCGCTTCCTATCAACTTTTCGACCAAAAACAACTTCGACCACGTAATCAGAAGCGTCGGTCATGATCTCAAAAGGGGCTATCCAAACCGGTGGTTGCAACACCGGAGCACAAGCGACTGCCATTTTAATAAAATCAAATGCCTTATGGCAAGATTCGTCAAAATCAAACGGTGCTTCTTTGGCGAGAAGATTGCTCAAAGGACGAGCAATCTTCTCCTGTAGAATCCCACATGACCAAGAAATTATCGAATTTGTTTAACAGATGTGGGAGGAGGAAGTTTAGCGACAGCATCAACCTTAGCTTTATCCACTTCAATTCCCCGTTCAGAAATTACATGAGCCAAGACGATGCCTTTTTGTGTCATGAAATGACTCTTTTCCCAGCTAAGGACCAATCTTGTTTTGATGCATCGTTTAAGAATCATTTCAAAATTAGCTAGACAAGAGTGAAACGATTCTCCAAAAATAGAGAAATCATCCATGAAGACTTCCATAAACTCTCCCACCATGTCAGAGAATATAGCCAGCATACACCTTTGAAAAGTCGCAGGTGCATTGCATAAGCCGAATGGCATCCTACAGAAAGCAAAGGTTCCGTAGGGACAGGTGAAAGTAGTTTTTTTTTATCCTCAGGATGGATAGGAACTTAGTTGTATCTCGAGTAGCCATCAAGAAAACATAAGTACTTCTGCCTGGCTAATCTTTCCAACTTAATCCGAGTTGGAGAAACCACCCTAACTTCTCTTGGAAAAACCTGGGGCAACAAACCTAATTCCGACCTAGAAACTATGCTCTGCAACAACCAATGGGTCAGGGTCATGTGTATACTCAGTTGCCCCCAAATCAGGTCAATCAGCCAGCTTGGAATGCCTGTCAACCTGTAGGGCAAGCTGATTTGAACTGACAAATGGTAGAGATGCAAGGATCCATCCTCCAGCTCATGCAGCAAATGAAAACCTCGCTGGACAACTTGCAAATCAGGCTCATTGCTAATTCTCGTCAACCCGAATCTCTACCATCCCAACCCGTACCCAACCCATGAAATATCTTGAATCCGGGCAACCAAGCCCACGGGTACGAAAATTAGAGGGACCCGCACGCACACGCTCAGGTGGTTGAGTAGGGTCCTTCCTCTTCTTCTTCTGCACATCAACAATTCTTGGCTAATCAAGCCCCTCCAATCTTTCCTAACCCTCCCCAAGAACCAAACTCATGCATATGGAAATTCTGTTACCTTGAGGAGTGGTAAACAAACTCAGGATCCACAACCGCACTGTTCTGATTTACCGAATCCTGAAGAACCTGAGGAGAGAAAGGAGAATTCTGGAGAAGAAATCAAGGCTCAGGAACCTGATTCCAAAGATCTGACTCATGTTCCTTTTCCTGAAGCCTTGATTAGATCAAAGAGGAAGAAGTTTGATGATAGCAATGAGGAGCTTCTGAATATTTTCAAGAATGTTGAGATCAATATCCTGCTCCTCGACGCTATCAAGCATATATTGGCTTATGCGAGATTTTTAAAGGATTTATGTATATAAAAGCGTAAGTTGAGAGAATCTATTCCGAGGAAGGTGGTACTCTCCGAGCAGGCTAGTTCTGTTATCCTGCACCACCTCCCTCAGAAAAAGAGAGATCCTAGTGCTCCGTTGATTTCTTGTGTCATCGGAGATTACACTTTTGATAGAGCACTTCTGGATCTGGGTGCATCCATCAACCTAATTCTGACTTCTCTTTATGAGAAGTTTGGATTAGGTGAACTTCGACCGACTTCAGTAACCCTGCAGTTAGCAGACTCTTCGATCACAAACCCGTGAGGTGTTATTGAAGATGTTATAGTTAAGGTTAAGGATTTCTATTTTCCTGTAAATTTCCTTGTCCTTGACATGGATGTACCAGAAAATCTGAGGAATATGCCCATCATTCTGGGGCATCCGTTCTTGGCTACCGCTAAGGCCAACATTAACTGTGAAAGTGGTAGCATGGAAATCACCTTTAGGGATCAACGAATGAAATTTGATATTTTTAAGGCGATTAATAAATTTGAGGATTGTGGATTTATTAAGGAACTCAAGGATGATAATGTGAACAGTGAAACTTGTATGATGGTTTCTGCAATTGAAAGTTCCTCCTTTGATGATGAATTGGACCCGCAACCCTCTATGGTAGACCTGCTATCTTCTGAAGAGGTTATTAATTTTGTTCACTCTCAACCTCTTCCTCTTGATGAGTCATCAGCATCTTCCTTACCTTCAATCATCAACCCACCCCAGCTTGAACTGAAACCATTGCCTGAGAATTTGAAATATCAATTTTTAGGATCACAGAAGATGCTCCTTGTGATTATCAGTGCTAAATTAACAAAGGAGCAGGAGATTAAATTGATTAAGGTCCTGAAGGAACACAAGGAGGCAATTGGTTGGACCATTCATGACCTTAAGGGGATCGAGCCATCTTACTACAATCATAGACTATTCTTGGAAGATGGATCTTGCCCTTCTCGCCAGATGCAGAGGAGATTAAATCCAAATATCCGAGAAGTGGTCAAAAAGGAAATCATTAAGTGGCTCGATGTAGGAATTATTTATCCAATCTTTGATAGTCCCTGGGTAAGTCTCGTCCAGATTATTCCCAAGAAAGCTGGGATTACCGTTGTGACTAACGAGAGTGGAGAATCTGTCACAACTCGTTCAGCTTCCTCTTGGAGGGTTTGTATCGATTACAGAAAGCTGAACATGGCCACGAAAAATGATCATTTCCCTCTGCCTTTCATTGATCAAATCTTGGAAAGATTAACCAGGAAAAAGTACTTTTATTTTCTTGATGGCTACTCGGGATACAATTAAGTTCCTATTCATCCTGAGGATCAGGAAAAAAATACTTTCACCTGTCCCTACAGAACCTTTGCTTTCTGTAGGATGCCTTTCGGTTTATGCAATGCACCTGCAACTTTTCAAAGGTGTATGTTCGCCATATTCTCTTACATGGTGGGAGAGTTTATGGAAGTCTTCATGGGCGATCTCTCTATTTTTGGAAAATCATTTGACTCTTGTCTAGCTAATCTAGAAATGATTCTTAAATGATGCATCAAAACACGATTGGTCCTTAGCTGGGAAAAGAGTCATTTCATGACACAAGAAGGCATTGTCTTGGGTCATGTAATCTTTGAACGGCGAATTGAAGTGGATAAAGCTAAGGTTGATGCTATCGCTAAACTTCCTCCTCCCACATCTGTTAAACAAATTCGATCATTTCTTGGCCATGTGGGATTCTACAAAAGATTCATCAAGGATTTCTCGAAGGTTGCTTGTCCTCTGAGCAACCTTCTTGCCAAAGAAACGCCGTTTGTTTTCGACGAATCATGTCATAAGGCATTTGATTTCCTTAAAACGTCAGTCACTTATGCTCCGATGTTGCAACCACCGGTGTAGACAGCCCCTTTTGAGATCATGATCGATGCTTCTGATTACGTGGTCGGGGCTGTTTTGGGTCAGAAAGTTGACAGGAAGCCCTCTATCATCTACTACGCTAGTAAAATTCCGGATGAAGCCTAGAGGAATTACACTGTTACTGAAAATGAATTACTAGTCATAGTATTTGCTTTGGAAAAATTCAGGGCTTATCTCTTAGGGTCTCATGTCATCATTTATACTGACCACTCGGCCTTGAAACATCTCTTTGCCAAAAAGGATGCCAAACCCCAGCTTATTCATTGGATTCTTTTGCTTCAAGAATTTGATCTTGAAATCAAGGATAAATCCAAGGTACAAAATGTGGTGGTAGATCATTTGTCGAGACTTCTAAGTGATTCTTCTCGTCTGGACGTCCCGATTGCTGAACTTTTCCAGACGAAACTATCCTTACAATTTCACGTGTCCAAACCCTGTGGTTTGCTGACATTACTAATTATTTGGCCATTGGTCAAATTCCCCAGGATTGGACCAAGCAACAACAGGATAGACTCAAATCTGAGGCCAAATATTACTTCTAGGAGGACCCTGAACTATACCGCATCGGCTCTGATCAGATTATTCATCGATGTGTTTCAGAGAACGAATTCAACAGTATACTCGAGTTCTGCATGCATCTGCGTGTAGTGGACACTTCTCCGGGAAAAAGACGGCTGCAAAAACTTTGAAATCTGGATTCTATTGGCCGTCTTTATTCAAGGATGCCCAAGATTTCTCAAGGTCATGTTCCCAATGCCAGGCACTGGGGAGCATAACTAAGAGAGATATGATGCCCCAAAACCCAATTCTTCCTGTCGAAATCTTCGACGTTTGGGGCTTCGATTTCATAGGACCCTTTCTCCCTTCATTTGGACATCAGTACATTCTTTTTGTTGTTGATTACGTGTCCAAATGGATTGAGACGATTCCCACCTAAACCAATGACCACAAGGTGGTCATCGATTTTGTCAAGAAAAACATCTTCAGCAGGTTCGGGATTTCGAGGGCCATCATCAGTGATGGTAGCACTCATTTTACTAATGCCCAGTTCCATAATTTGCTGGCTAAATACGGAGTTCATCACCGAATTTCCACACCTTACCATCCTCAGATGAATGGATAGGCCGAGATCTCCAATCAGGAGATCAAGAATATTCTGCAGAAAACTGTTAGGCCTGATCACAAGGACTAGACTCAAAAGCTTGAGGACGCTCTTTGGGCCTACCGTAAGGCATATAAAATTCCCATTGGCATGTCTCTCTTTCCTCTGGTGTATGAAAAGGCATGCCATTTACCCGTAGAGATTGAACATAGGGCATTCTGGGCAATCAAGCAATGAAATTTAGATCTGAGTTTAGCTGGGAAGACCAGGAAACTCCAACTATCTGAGTTGGAAGAGCTTAAAAATGATGTATATGAGAATGCCAAGATCTACAAGGCTCAAACCAAAGCTCTACATGATCAATTGATTTCCCTCAAGAGCTTTGAGCTGAACCAGAAGGTCTGGTTATTCGATTCTCAACTTAAGCTCTTTCTCAGCAAACTTAGATCGAAATGGAACAGCCCGTTCATTATCGACTAGATTTTTCCAAATGGAGCCATTCAGATCTCTGACCCTAAGACGAGAAACACATTTAAAGTCAACGGTCATTGTCTGAAACCTGTTATTGACCAAGGAGATATACACTAAATTCACCCTTGTCTTGACCCCATAAATATAAAAGTAGGGAGAAAGCTACTGGTCGTAAAGATACACCTTTAGGCAGAACTCTCTTTAAGGTCACATAGAGGCGTAGAAACCTAAAGTCCGTTCTAATTGCCGATCAACGAGTCTATCACATTTACAATAAAATGCTTACAACTTAGGATTCTCATCAAATCTTTGGTGAGTTTAATGGCTGTAAAAAGCCACTCTTTAACCCTAAACTCAAAATTACAAAAAAATTAGAAAAGAAGAAAAAAAAGGAAAAGAAATTTTTCTTTGAATAAGGCGAGGGCTTGAGGCGGTCTACATTTTGGCAGATACCTGACTGCTATTGTATCTTTGAAAGTTCAGATCCTAAGTAAAAATTTTTTAATGTTGAAAATAACTTATGCTCCAGTAATCCAACCTAATTCTTTTATAAATAGTATGAAGTTTTTTCTAGGGATTAGCAAAAGATAGGCATGGGGGTGTGATATAAACATATTTATATTACATAACATGTCTATTTATGCATGTTCTTAAGCATAGAATTGCATGCATACTATAAATATTGCATAACATGCATCATCATGCATTTAGATTAATATGAATAAAATGTAGATTAATTGTCTCCTTTTATGGTCAGGGACAAGGTGACTTTTTATCGGGGCCTCGGATCGAAGATCCAACCATACGGATCTAATCAGGGCGACGATTGGAGTTCAACGACTCCAAGATCGCCCTAATTGGATATCCGTAGCATCAGATAGAGACCGAGGAATCCTAGAATATCAAGGGCCAAGATGTTGTTAATACGCACTTCAAACGACTAATCCGACCACACGGATGGGTTCGAATCGACGATCGCAGCCTAATTGCATGAAAATCGATCCAATCCGATACTCGTGGCACCATCTACATCACTCAAAAGATGGACGGCAAGATGGTGCCACATGGCGCCATCTCAGCCGCCCAACCGGCCACACGCACCCACTGAAGCTCTTCTGGCCAGCGCTTCTCCGCCGTTGGATCAAGATCCAACAGCTGCGAGGCGCGTGCGCTTTAGTTGTGCGCTCGACACAAACACGCCCGTAGCACATTGGTCGAGCGCCTCATCTAGACGAGGAGGCGTGGGATCAAGCCCCCGTACACCTCAAATTGGAGCAGGCGTGGGGGCGCGATCATCCGCACGATCAAGATCCAACAACACCACGCGGCCGATAGCACCCACGCGCTATCTGACGCCCTGCGTGATGCGGGATCTCACGCACAAGGCGCGCGGTTGAGGCGCGACGAGGAGAGATCTCAGTTGTACGATCTCACGATCAGACAACCAAGATTTGATGGACGTGGAGCGCACGTTGAGGCGTAGAAGGCGAGTAAGCACGCGAGCGCCACCCACGAAGGCCACGTTCAGGCCTTTAGTGGCAGATTTATCCATCACTAAAAGTCATGAATTAATGTTTTTCAACATGTAATGATTAAAATGCCCTCACTCCTTACAACTATAAAAGGAGACCCCCTCCATATGAATTTCTCATCCCTTCTTTTCTCTCCCTCTCCAAAGCTCAAGAGAAGCTTATCCCACACCCGGGATGCTCCTCAAGAGATAAAGTCAATTTTTCGTCCCCATTTTGGAAGCGGATCCCGTGACGACGATGACGTGTTGCCTCGTTCCCGTTCCTCCTGCCTTGACCTTCTTCCCGCTCCGTTCTTCGTCCTCGAGGCGTCGTCTCATCCGACTCGTCCTCCAAGCGATCGTCGAGGAGGATAACTTCTCTCTCCCATTCCTTTTTCCTACTTTCTAGAGTAGAATTTTCCTGCTTTCTAGTTGTAATAGTTTTCCTACTTTCTAGTGTAATTTCTCACTTACTTAGTTGTATAAACATCTTGAAGTATCAAGTTGATGTTTTCTCTCTCTCTCTTTCTCTGATTGTTTATGGCGCTTCATTTCATTGTAATTACTCTATTTTTTAACAAAAACACGAAAAAAATATAATTGCAAATTTGGATCGACGTAGCCACCATGAGTTTGACCCGGGATTTCTATTTCGGTATAAATTTTATTTGTCAAACCGAGTTCTTCGCTATTCAAATCACAATGACAGGTTTTCAAAATCAAATTCGATAGTGTAGTACTTCGCCAATTCAACATTTCCTCAAAATGATCTAGTAGGGATGTGGGGTTCAGGTTTATGGAGGCTCCTAAATCCAATAAAGCTCGATCGAACTCTTGGTCAGCTATCTCATAGGAGATTAAAGGGGTGCCAGGTTCTTTCACTTTCTGCGGGAGTTTGCTCAAGATGATAGAGTTGGCTTACTCAAACAACATAATCGAACTCCCATCTTTGTTTCACGGCTTACGTTTTGGTGTACATAAGTCTTTTAGAAATCATGCGTAAGCCGATATGTGGCGGATCGCATCCATCAAGGGGATGTTTTTTTAGACTTGTTCAAAGAGCTTGACCAAGTCTTCCTCGAGTGCCACAGGTTTAGGTTTCCTATTTCCTTTTGTCAAGGCCTCGGAAAATGGAACCTCTGTTGGTTCCTCTAGGATTGGTTCAAGCTATGGATCTGGGATAGGTGTGTCCTAGATAACAATCCTAGGGGTAGGCTCTGAATAACCAGGGCTAGAGTGGCTAGGATATGGTGGATCCTGAGTCATTTTGCCACTACATGTAGTAACAACATATAGGCCTGCCTGGTTTGGGTTCGGAGTTGGCAAGAGTGGTGGTTGCTACTGATATCCTGCATACAATGTGGAAGCCTCCATCCCATCGGGTGATGGAGCAAAGAGGCCTGATAGACATAGTGAGCTTGGCCTGATTTGGATTCTTAACGCACCTCTGGTTCGAAACGTTATTAGAATTCAGCAGAGGTTGGGAAGGGAGTGCACCAGGGTGGCAAGTTCTAGCCATCTGTGCAAGTTGATTTCGAACCTCTGTGATCTCTTCCTTGTGTTGTTTCTGCAAAGCCGCATCAGTCTTTTGGATGTCAGCCAATGCCTGCAAAATCAAGCTCATTTGATCTTCCTTGGTAGGCCTGGATTGGAAATTTGGGTTGGGCATAGGCTGAGCGGGTTGATATGGTCGCGGAGCTTGTGGTCAGGGTTGGAATTGAGGTCTCGAGTTCTGATTATTTCTCGACTGTGCAAAATTCAAATGATTATGCCATCCTAATTGCGTAGCAATCATAGGTCCTAATCAACCTAAATAATATTCGAACCTAGCTTAATTTGTAAATATTGCATTCATATCACGCATATCATACATTGCATCATTTTATATAGAATAAGATGAGATATCTTTCTATTTAATGTTTTTGTTCTTATTTGCAGGTACTGAAGTGATCCAGGATGTGAGATAGAGTGGAATAAGGCAATAAAGAGAGAAGGCTGATCTAGACAAGAGGAGTGAGGAGGATAGCCTTATCCCTACCCTTAGAAACCTTAGGACAGCCTTCCTAAAACCAAAACCACTTCCATTAGGACATCTTAGCCTTAGAACCCAAAACATAGATAGCACTATCCATGTTCTTATCCACCTTATCCCTCCCTCAAACACTTAGGAACCAAAACCTACCTTACAAAACCCTAAACCCACCCTCCAACACCTTTCTGGACGTCCAGATATTAGGCTGGCGTCTGATTTCTGTAGAAACTCAATCCAGGAAGCCAAAACTCGCACTGACACAAAATTAGACATCCAACCTAACTTCCAGACGTCCAATTTTGGAGTATAAGATGTTTGATCACTTGTTTGGACGTCTGGAGTTGTTCTCTGGTTCCTGTTTTTGTTGCTAGAAGCTCAAGCTTGCCTCTTTTGACCCAAAAACCCCACCAAACACCTTAGGAAACCTAATTAGAGACCTCCTAAGCCTATCCAACTATTCATACCCTTAGTTATCCTATCCCTAACCCAATTGAACTATCCCATACCTAATTGGGTGCATCTACAATTAATTGGGTGCACCTGAACCCAATTAGATCCACCCAAGATCTAATTGACTCCTACCTACCCATACAAGTTTAATTAGGCTCAGTAGAACCTAATTAGACTCGACCTAGACCCAATTAGGTTCACTCCTCTCCAATTAGACTTACCTAAGCCTAACTAGGTCCACACCCACCTAATATAGATTGACCTAACCTATTTAGCACCTAATCCTACCAAAACCCACAACATCACTCTACAAAATTTAAATACATACACTTTCCTTAGCACACACCTTCCTTTTCTAAACCTACCAAAATACACACACACCATCTTAGGAAATCTTAAAACCTATGTGCGTCAACCTAGATCCTAAATAGGTGGGTGAATCCTATTTTTGGATAGCCAACTTGCGACTACCAAAAGGAGGCCTTCCCATAAAAGCCAAGAGAAAGAGGTGTCGCACATGCTCTTCTCCTCCACTTCAACTTCCAACCACCAACACCCTCCCTTCCACCCTCCAAAGGTCGTCCACTCTCCTCCTCCATGGATGGCTAGAAGAAGCTTCATGGTACTCCTCCTCCTCCAAGAAACATCATGGACGGCTACGCAAGGAGAAGAACAAGGCTTCATCAACATCCCCCTCCTCTTTTCTTCTTCTTGTGGGCGTGCCTTCTTCTTCCTCCATAGAGAGTCCACGCCCCATCTTCTTCTCCTCTCCTAGACTACCATAGAGGAGACCATCTTCAAAGTCTTCTCAAAGACGGCCATTGGTAGAGAAAGGGTACAACACCCTCCTCTCTACTTGGATGCACACACCCTCTCTCCATTCTTCTTCTTAATGGAAGACCAAGAAGGCTTCTCCATAGCCTCTCTTGGTTGATCCCATTCTTTAGTTGTCTTTCTTTCTTTTCATGTATCTAAACTTATAACTACTTAATATTTAATGCACAATATTCTTTTGTCTAGTGGTTTTATGTGCATGCTCTTATTTTCACTTCTTATGATTTTGATGCATGCCTCTTAGTCTCCTTAAGAACATTCCCTTTAGGGTTAGTCACATCATGCACGGCCACCATGGCCTCACTTAGATGCACTTAGTCATTTAGGGTTATGGGTACGTGGTAGATTTAGGCTGTGTCATATTAGGTTTCACTTTTCAAAACACAAATCAAAAACACAAAAAAATCGCAAAATACAAAAAGACCAAAAAAATTAGGTTAGGTTAGATTTAGGTTAGAAAAGTGGATCCAAATCAAAACTTGTTTCTTATGCCTCCCAGAGATGAACAACCAGGACTCAAGTTATAAAAGAAAAAAAATCTACGCAAGTTACATTAAAACAAATATTTTTTATTAAAGGGTTTAGCGCAACTATACTACGAATTCGACGACGTAATTCAAATCACGCGCCAAAATAGCTTTATCACATCCAAGGTTATAAGAGTTGGAGAATGGATCATTTTGGATGTCATGGAGATCCTCACAAGTCTGAGGAACTCCAAAGTAATTAGAGTACGAGGATTTTGAGTTCTCCCAACTAGAGTAGGATGGTCCGGAGTTTCCTCCGAAACCAGGATAAGATGGGGTTGGATATGTGTCCATCCCATGATATGCGTGGTGGTGAATGTTATGCACAGCCTCCCGACCTGAGAATGGTTATGCATACGTGTTTTGCTACGCAAAGGTGGCTCTCTATAGATGTCAAGTCAATTCATCCACCTTCTTCTCAATGATGGAGTCCTTATCCAAGTGACTGGCCACCAACTCCAAGTCGACAAATTTGGATAGGTCGCATGTGCCGTATGCCCCTCGCGCGTTTGTCAATGGGTGAATGGTTGTTCAATCAAACACACCCATAGACTCATTGTTTATGGAGTTCTCGCACATGTTCTTGAGAATTTCCCAAACAATGTCTTCATGTTGATCCATGATGTTGCCACCACAGGTGGTGATGAGAACCTCATCATGAGCCATAACTAGCTCATTTTGACTTAATACAAAGGATAAAAGCTCCTACATAACTCAAGGAAAGGCTTAACTCAGAGAATTCTGAGTTTAAGGAGAAAACAAGTCATAAGGGTTAAAAATGCAATTTTACCAGTTAATCTGCATACAGGGTAATTCAGGGTCCAAACATAGGTCAAACAAACCGAATAAGAAGGAAAGTGGGATGATCTGATAAGGGCTACAACAATTCCAAGGAACTAAATGATAATCTGTAACCTTAAAACAAACCCACTTCAATTCACGAGGTTCGAGGCAAAGTAAAAATAGAATAAACCCTCTAAAATTCATAGAAAAATAATCTCTAGGGTTTAGAACCTTCAATTTGGCCTTCGGAACCCATTTTGACCTACATTGAGAACCATGCCCAATTAATAACTTAATTTGGGTTTTTGCGTAAATTGACTGGTCAAGCAAGGTTTTATCTAGAAATAAAATTCACCATCAGAATCCTTAGGTCCTAATTAGTCACGTATAAAAACTTGAGCCTAAGAAGAAACCTTCTTGACCAACTTTACATTTGGGTCCTCATCTATTTACTTTGGCCCTCAACTTTTGAACCCTCGCATTTTGGCCCCTAACTCTTCTTCGTTCTTTACATTCAGGTCCTCCCTGCAAAACCTGCCAGCACCACGCTCCGGCGACCTTGCGCGGAGCATGGCGCCGCGCAGGGTAAGGGGGAGGGCCTGCCAGGTCAAATGGGGGTGCCCTGCGTCGTCAGCCGTCGCAGGAACACCCCCCTGGTCGCTGCAACCCACCATACCGGCCGTGCGAACGCACGGACGGTATGGGTCTCCTTCCTCCGGCGTCCTCCGGCGAGGGAGACACGTCGTCTCTCTTCGCCCTCCTCTCTGATTCCGCCCCTATAAATACCCCCGTCGCTCCGCCGTTCTTGGCAGCTCGGTCCAGATGGAGAAACACCCTCTTTTCACTCTCTTCCCACTCTGACAGGAAGCCCTCCAGCTCCGACGATTTTTCCCTCCTCCTCCTCGTCGTTCTGCCGCACTACCAGCAGCAGGGCTGCCTTCCCCTACTCTTCCTGCGCCGCGCCACACCCAGCGCGCGCCTTTCCGGCCCTCTCCTCGCCGCCGCCCCTTCCCCTGGGCATCTTCTTCTCCGGCGACAGTCGATACGACTGTCGCCCTGCTCCTCCCCCTTCGTCCCTGCAAGTAAGTTAGAACTACTTCCCTTCCTCTCCTCTTTCTTTTCCCTATTTCAATTTGTTCAATTAAGCCCTCGACCGACCCTGACCACCGTCACCCCCTTCGTCTCCGGCTACCCTCCGGCGACCTGCTCCCATCACTCCAGCAACCCACACGGCTCGCCGACCACCGCAGAACCTCCGCCTCCTCACCCTGATCAACCTCTGCCCTTCCACTTCCCCCAAATCACCCTCTACAACTCCACCGAACAAACCCATCTCCCAACCTGCAGTTTGACCTAGGGCAGCCCTTAGGCTCCGCCCCGCCGCCTGCACACCCCCCGACCACCTTCGTCGTGCCACGACGAAGGTCCTCCGCGTTTCTGATTGGGCCGAGAGGCTGTTTCTCTGTGGGCAGGTACCTGCGCTCCCCGCCGCCATTGTTGAAGCGAAGCAGCTTCTTCACCTGCTGCCCTAGGTGCGCCACGCCCAGGTCACGCTCCCAGGCAGTGCGAGGCGTCTTCGCGAAGTGCCAGGCTGCAGTTGAGGCGAAGCTCTCGCGCGAAGCCCCCGCGCTTCGCCTCGACTGCCGCTGCTTCCTCCGCGCAGGCATCCAAATTGGGGTGGGACTAGGTGGCATTGACAAATAGTCTGATGTCCTCACAAAGTCCTTGGTAAAAAGACTGAACTTGTTCCCATTTAGGAACTCCGTGATGAAGGCATTTCTCAAGAGATCCAGAAAGCGGACCAATGCCTTATGAAGTGGTTCTCCCACATTCTACGTGAAATGCATGATCTGGTGCCTCAAGGCATTAGTGTGTCCAACTGGGAAGAATTTCATTAGGAATTCACATTGGAGTTCCTCCCATGCGTTGATCAGTCGAGTCAAGGTTTGATACCAATGGACAGCCTTATCCATAAGAGAGAAGGAGAACATCTTCATGAGCAATATGTCCCAGTTCTGAACAGGTGGTCCAAAGGTCTAGGCCAGATATCTCAACTATTTGATGTGCTGGAAGGGATCTTCAAAGTTCAAGCCGTGAAATTTTGGGATTGCATTAATTAGATTCAACTTTAATTCAATGTCAGGTCCTCCAGCCAGGATTTGAACCATGGGTTCGATCGCCACCGCTGCGAGATTGTAGTGATCTCGCATCTGCAGGCACTACGGGGGATTCATGAATGCATGGAATAGATCAATGAGACATTGTAATTGATTCTGAACATTGGGCACTTCTTCTGGATTCTCCATGGATGCAAATGATGGAAAGTTGGGCTCGGATGTGGAAGGATCGGAAGAGATCTAGATCTGATCAGATGGGAACATAAACGATTGGGTCAAGGCTTGACCCTTACGAGAGTGAACTGCTAATGGAATCCTAAAGACTGATCTTAAGGACATCCTCCCGTACATGCACTATGGAATTAGATGAGGGATAGGATGTGTATTGGACCCAATTGAGGCACCTAATAAGGCTGAGTGACTATGGCAATTCGAGGCAAATGGCACCTCTGGATCAGAAACTTACCCACCCGAGAATTACTTGGGCTGCCAAGAAGGGAGAGTCCCACAAAGACTCCTACACCTTAGAGCATCCCCAAGGGTTACAGGGTTTCCCCACCTGACCTTCTTTGTCATCGAGATTCCAAGTACACCCAAATGTGTGAGCCTGACTCCTAAGTCTACCAATTATAACCCTCCTTATGCCTTGAATTTCACTTGAACTTGAAGTTGATTTGATTTGTGACTTAATTTGGAGGTTAGTTGATTCACAAAGTGAACCAACTTCACTTGACCTATCAAGAACCCAAATCACCCTGAATTGGATTACAAATAGGTTATTAGGTCATAATTTTAATGATCCAAGTGATTATAGAGCCTTCATTTTAGGGCCCACTTAATTAGATCAATTCAACCAAGGGCACAATGCGGGAATATATTTCCTTTTGAAGCAAGAGTGTATTCTTCGAAACCCTAATGTGCACTACAATAAAGAAGGCTTTTGGTCACCAAAGAGTTTAGAATCGTCAACAATTACCGTCACCAAAACTTGCATGGCGAAAGGGTTTTGGTCATGGTTCTACGCAAACCCGTGACTAAAAGTAGTTATTTTTGGTCACGATGTTAAAACCGTGACAAAAGGGTTTTTGTTACGGTTTAATTAAAACCGTGACCAAAGTCCCAACCATGAACTAGTTGGGCTATAAACCATGACCAGAAATTGGGAGTAGAACATAAAAATGGTTTGGTCACAATGTAGAAATCATGACCAAATGGATTCTTTGATCATGGTTTATAAACCGTGACCAGAAGTCTCTTAAATAAAATAACTAAATAAATATAATCAAACCCTATGTAACAAGTAAATGTTAATATAGGGAGACTAATAAAAATTCTCATAGATAGGACCATGAATGATTCATAGGAATTGAAGTAATTTTTCTGGTAAGGAAAAAACATAGGAACGAAAGAAACTGTAACCTTATCAAGTTAAAATTCAAAAACAAAAATCATAAATATCAATTTTCTTTTTACACAAATGAAATTATCTACATCTAAAGAATACCATAAAAAGTAAAGTAATACGTTTTACTTTGCGAAGAACTAAAGAATACCATAAAAGATCGACATATTAAGCCCTAGAAAAATTTTTCTACTTTTAATAACCTATAAAGCATGGAAATAAACAAGTCCAAGATGCATGAAAATACAAATAATAAACACATTAGGTCAAGGTCAACTATCCACTGTTAGTAAAAGATGAAGTTGTTAATTTGATTTTTTAGTGACAATATTACCAACTATTACACCCGAATCCTCAAAGCAACTTGCTCCAAAGAATAGTTAACTAAAAGTTAGTGATCCCTATAATTTAGAAATGCAATAGTTCCATGGCATTTCACTAATAAGAGATTGTATTTTAAGAAATCTCATGTTATTATTGTTAAAATAGTTATAATTATATTTTTATAATGACAAATGAGCTATTTCCTTGGGAAAGACTAACATATGGCAAGAAGGATTTAAAGAAAAGGATCAAGGAAAAGGAAGGACAAAAGAATTTCTTTTATAGTTTATTTTATTTGTTTAGATTGTAAAAAGTCTTGAATTATTCTTAGGATGTCTTTAGAATTTTAATATTCATATTTGTATCCTTGAATTTGTAAAGATTTACTTCCGTTGATTTTTTAGACGTCTCAATTTCCCTTTAGACGTCTGATTATGATTTATAAGACATCTAATTTACCTATCCAGACATCCAATACCTTGTCCAGAATCTAGATTCATAGCCAGTCTTTTCAACCACTATCATCTAGATTTTTCAGATGTCTATTATGCTCTTCAGACGTCTGTTATCCTCTTCAGATGTCTATTATTGTCTTTTAGACGCTTACCTGAGTTTTGATATCTCTTTAACTCAATAGAACAGTCATAATCTTAGGTGTTTTTCATACGTCTATCGTCTTCTTGAGCCGTCTAAAAATGACCAACGTTCACTTTCTATCCAATGATCAAATTGACTGCAATTGATTATGTCAGTTTCTCTTTTGACTTTGGACCGTTGTCCAGTTTTTATTTTTGATAGTTTACTTATCCAAACGTCCAATTTATTTTTTAGACATCTGAAACTATATGCTCAGATGTCTAAGTTTTTGTTCATACGTCCATGTATTTGTTCTTGTGAAGTCCAGTAAGGACTACTTTTTCTCTAAAGCTTTTTCAGGCATCCTAGCTTATTCTTGGGCGGCTGAAATAGTCTTTTCAGATGTCTATCTTGGTTTTTCAAACGTATGATACAGTCAGATTTTGAGTAAATGCATTGTAGCCATTCTACCTTAATTTATTCCATTTCAATTCAAATTCTAATGACCACCTAGGCTTAAATCTAACCTCCTACACCTATATATACCCCCATAAGTAGCCTTAAGAAAACACACAAAGAAAAATACATCCTAGTCATTTGAAAAGCTCTTGATTTTTTGTGCTCTCTTGTGTGCTCTCTTGTGCTCCATTTGTGCTATTGTTTCTTTGAGAGCAAACCTTCTTCCTGCTGCTCATAGGTTTGATAAGGGAGAATTCTAATACTTTTATTCAAGGCTTATACGAATATATTATTTTTGATAGTTTATTTGGGTATCCAATTTGTGGGTTTCCCGTTTCCTCTTAGTAGAGGGGCAAAACTCTTCTTGGGGTTTGTCCAAGAAGAGGGGAATTGTAAGATTACTTGTTAGTAATTCCTACTTGGGTAGGGGCAAAATCCTATATTGAGAGATCTATGTAGAGGTTTTTCCTGCAAGGGTTTCCTCCCTAAATACCTACATATTGTTGCAATTATTTCAGATTTTTATTGTACAATTCAACTTCCCCTTCTTGTGCCACTAACAGTTATACCCATGGATTTATTTATTTCATCTTTTTCTACATTAAAGCATAACCATGTTCCATATGGGTATAATAAGACATTCTACCTTTAATAAATTATGGAAGCAACAAATGCTACAATTTTCTACTGAAAACAACATCCTGTCACCAACAGACTACTGTTCAAAAATGAAGCAGCTAAATTGTAAGGAGCCTTACTTAAAATGTCATTAAAGAATAAAACTCATATGTCCAACTTTTGTCAAGATTATCCTAAGGGGCAGTGGGCATGTTTAAAACAACCTAGTTTAAAGGGACAAAACCTATATCAAATGCCCTTTAGTAGCTAATAACTGAACATAGCAACCTAGTTTGAAGGCGGAGCTAAGGGTTGGTGGCATTTGATTGAAGGTTGCTGTTGTGCCTTTGATCAGGGTGTAGCAGCGATCTGAAGGGGTGCAGTGTATCTGAGGTGTGGTGCTCTAAGGTGGGGCAGTACATTAAATATGGGGTTGATACTTAGACTATAGTGTCATTTGCTCTAAAGCTATCCCAGATCTGATTTGAGGATTGGTGGTGGTGGCAAGAGGTGGTCTTGGCCAAACTTCTCTGAGATATGGTTTGATCATGTGATCTAGAATTAAAGGGGGTTGGCAGCATTTGGGATTCGGATTGAAGAATCAGGCAACTGGTTTTTTTTATCAAATCTGTTGAAGAGGGGGTACGCATGGCTTATCGAAGATTTCGTGAATGCTTGGTGGATGTGCATGTGAACGAGTGTGGTCGTGTTGCTCTTTCTAGTTGCGGCAGATTTAAACAAAGTTTGAAGGTTGCTTCGGGGATATTGGTTTTATTTTGTATGAAGTTATTGCAGGAGTTGTTAAGGCAGTAGCTGGTCTAAATTTTGCATCAATTGCAAGGATGCAAAAATCGGCAATTGATATTTAGTCGGTGAGGTCACCAATTAAGGAGTATACGGTATGCAGGTGATTAATCGAAAATTAATCGGTTTAGTATTTTTAAGTATTTAAAAATTTAAATATAATCATATATACTATTATAGATATTATATATACATATATACAAATTGAAAACATGCACAAATGTATTACTATTTTTTTTTGACATGTATATTCTCTCAAGGAGACTTGATAAGCAATAGAGAGGGCAATGGTGATGGAAGACTAAGGAGGATCGAAGAGAGGGGCGTGGGTTTAGGGTTTCACTAAGATTCAAATGTAGGGGGAGGGGAATGGAGATGTTGGTAGGGTTCTTTTTTTCTTCGACATGCCAATCAAGACACAACAAATTAAACTCCCGATGTTCAATCGAACGATTAATCAATCGATTAATCAGATAATTGGTCAATTAATCAACCCACTAGATTATAGGCTCGAATATTGATATGCAATTCAATCCCCAACTGCATATGATTAATCGACCACATAGACCAATATTTGTAGCCTTGATAAGTTGTAAGGGAAAATATTGAGCTTATTGATTTAGGGCCAGATATATAAATTAGAGCAGAAAGTTTGAAAGATGGATTGCCTTATATTGAATTCATAGAAGAAGAGGTTGATTCAATGAAAAGGTCCTTTGAGCGTTGTTTGGTTGCTTATTTCTCTCCAATTAGACCTAATATGGATAAATTATGGAATGAAATCAAAGCTAACTAGGATCTTAAAACTGCCTTCTCATTGGGGTCAATTGATTCAAGACATGTTTTAATTAGTGTCATGTGAACATGATTTTTTCTTGGTGTTTGTAAGGAATGTCAGTATTTTTTATGGCAAAAGAGTTTCAATTTTTAGGTGGACATCTTCCTTCAGACCTAAAAAAAGTTCAACAATATGTTCAATATGGATTAGATTGCCTTATTTGAATCTTCATCTTTGCAATAGAGGAGCCATGATGTCCATTGCTAATGCAGTTGGAAATTTTTTTGGCCTTGATGTTGATATTTTTGATCTTGTAACTCCAGATTTTCCTCATATGATGGTTGAGATAGATCCATCCAAACCTCTTCCTGATGCTCTTTGGATTAGGAATGGAGATCAGATATTCAAACAAAAAATTATATACAAGAGGTTGCCAAACTTTTGTTCTAGATGTCTAAATGATTGGCCATGATCTTGATAATTGTAGAAAGAAAAAAAAATGATGGGGAGCAACAATTTTAAGGGAATGGTCAGCAATATCATAGAAAAGAAGTTGTGTTTGAGCAGAAAATTAATGAATTGCACAATGGACCACAGCAACACCATGGTGGTGAGGCATCAAAGTGGCAGCTGAACCTTTGCCATGAGAAGCAAAATGGGTATTCAAATGTTGGGTTTGGTAAGGGGCAACTAAAAAAGAAACAGCATCAGCTATTTGGGCAGCAAGTTGATGGATTGGTTGGCCATAATCAGAAAATTTTGAACCATCAATTATTGAATGAACATGGGGGTGACCGTGAGAATAGACATCAATAGCAACATTTTCAAGGTGAAGATTCATGTTGGAAGCAGGTTTCAATTCAAAATTCTTTTGAAATTTTACAAGATGTGAACCATGATCAAAATCTTCAGGACCAGCCCACTATGTTTTCAATGCATGAAGAGGAGCTTGTTGTTTCACCATAGTAGCAAATGAAAGGAACAAGCAACAAACATCTAAAGGCAACCTTGAATTGAACCAACATCTAGACTTTTAGAAGAGGCAGGGAATCACAAGGGAACAACAACAACAACCAAGCCTTCTCCCACGCTAAGTGGGGTTGGCTATATGGATTCTTTGCCTCCACTCAGATCTATTTTGAATCATTCTAGACTTAAATTGAAGTAATTAAGACCATACTTAATAGTTTCCTTCCAACATTTTTTGGTTTTTGTCGCCTCCTCTTAATGGTTTCAACTCCCAACTCCTTGCATCTCCCAACTAAGGCATTTAGTGGCTTTCTTTGCAAATGTTCAAACCATCTTAGACATGTCTCTCTCATTTTATCCTAACAAGTATAAATTTATTCATATCAATTAAGCGCGAGGCAAAGAAGATACATTGTAAGTATAGAAAAATTATGGAGACACACATTGATATACCGAGAAATAAAGAGCTATGGGTCGGGGATGACCATATTGTTAGGTGGAAAGATGATGCAGAGGCTAATCATGGAGACGCACATTTCAGTTTTATGATGAAACACCTTACATCGATTGCCATGGAATGTAAGGCAACAAAGCTTAGAATCAAGATGATGCGTGATCCTGTCACCAACGCACCATGCGCTTAGAATCAAGGACGCATCTTTACCTTGAAGGCATCGGTCTTCCCCTTGGTGACCTAGTTCTTTGAGATGCACCAATTTAGCACCTGTTGTAGCGAAAAAATCGTCGCAGAAAGGTTGAGTTTTGAAAACCCATCATTGTAGTGCAATTTACGAGAAAAATCGTCAACAAAAAAATTTTACCGAAACTCAAAAGAATTCTGGGTCGAACACAGGGAGGCGGACGTTTGATTAAAAATTACATTTGTTTTATTTGTCACGAAGCAAAATAGCTGGTCGAAATTATTCAAAACTAGCTACTACTTAAATAATAATGAATAGAAGAAAGAGAGAGAATATTACAAATAAAGACAAAATAGAGATAGAATTAACATGGATTTCATAATCACAGAATGATGTCTATTACAACTAGCCATTACAATAGAAAGTGGGAAATCTTACACTAAAAAGTGGTAAATCTACTCTGGAAAGTAGTACAAAGAAGTTGGAGAGAAGTTATCCTCCTCGACAGCTGCTTGGAGGACGAGTAGTGTTGACGGAGCGCCCGGACGAAGGTGGTGAGATGTTAGACAAAGAAGAACGACGACAGACGATGAAGAATGGGGCAGGATGATGTCGCAGTGGGATCTGCTTCTCGAACGATGGTGAGAGGACAACAGTGGGATGCTCCACGAAGGAGGTGAGAAGGTGGAAAAATTATATTTTTAACTCTAACGGAGAATCCTAGGTTTGGGATAAGTTCTTAGAGCTTTGGAGGGTGTGAGAGAAGAGAGGAAGGGATGATTGAAATGTGGGGGGCAAAGGCCTTTTTATAGGTGTAGAGGTTGGGGGCAAAAAGGTCATTTCAATCAAAAAAATTAAGGGGGTTTTTAGTGACAGATATAAACGTCACTAAAGACCCCACGTTGCTGAACGTGCATGCACGCCCATGCCTCCTCTCCTCACGCTTCAACGCCTCACAAACGATCACGTGATCTCAGCCATCCAACCGTCGCTTCTTCTTCAGCACCTTCGCCTGCCCATGTGTGATGGCGCATTGGATCACGCATCATTGCGCGCATGCGTAATCCTCGCCCATCCCTTGAGCCACGTTACTCGCATCTGCGCTGCCCATGCTTCATCCAACGGTCCAATTTCATGCACACCTGCACTTGCGCTCGATTTGAGGCACGCGGGGCTTCGAACCTGTGCCCTCCTCTCACGTGTTGAGCGCTCAACCACTATACTGAGGCAAGTTTTTTGTCGTGATTATGTTTTAAGGGATGGGTGCTAGTGGCCGTTGGATCAAGATCCAACGGCCCAAATCTGATCGCACGGTTGAGGAAAGAGGAGTACGTGCCTTTGGCCGGTGTGGGGCGGCTGAGATGGCATCACGTGGTGCCATCTTGGCCGTCCATCTTCTATGTGTTGTAGATGGTGCCACAGATGTCGGATTGGACTGATTTTCACGTCGTTAGGCTGCGATCATCGATCCGAACCCATCCATGTGGTCAAGTTTGTCATCTGAAGTGTGGATTTACACCATCTTGGCCCTTGATCTTTGATCTTCCTCGGATTATATCTGATGCTACGGAAGTCCGATCAGGTCAATCTTGGAGTCGTAGAACTCCGATCGTCGCCCTGATCAGATCTGTATAGTTGGATCTTCAATCCAAGGCCCCGATTAAATATCGTGCTATCCCTGGCAACCAAGAAGAAGAAATTACTATACAATTTGTACAATTTGACCTAAATGTATGATGATGCATGTTACGCAATATTTACAATGCATGATGCTTATATAATACTAAGAACATGCATTAATAGGCATTTTTGGCTATTCAGATGTTTACACATTAGCACCTCCCTCGTGAACTCGTCCAGGTTCTTCCCATCATCGATCAAGGTACGAATCCATCCACACAAAACAAAAGCATGAGGATCCAAACTACTTATTGTTGCTATTGTTCAATTAGGGCATGTGCAGGTGTTTAAGTGGAGGAAGGGAAGGGAAGGGAAGGCACAACTAACTTGACGACCTCCATGGGGACCTGGATGTTGTAGTGGTTGGCGAGCCTCTGGAGGTTGTTGAGCTCGGAGATGAGGGCATTGAGGCGTTGGAGGAGGGGGAGCTATAGTTGGACACTAAAGGAGGAGATGGTGAGGTGGAGCTGGTGGAGGGTCCCTAGGGTCTTCTAGATCGACCCGATCACCTGGTTCAACCCTTGCTTCGACTTCTCCTCCTTGCTGGAAGACGCCGCTACACCCGACATCGAGGGGTGTCCATTCCCTGTCGAGGCAGGGTTGTTGTTCTCCATCGGGAAACACTACGGTGGATTATTGGTCGAAGCTTGTGACTATGTGAGAAAAAGAAGCATGACCCATCGATATTTACAAAGAAAAAGGGTTTAAGTCTCTTTCCAAGCACCTTTTCAAGACCCTCCCCTTGTTAAAGGCTTAGAAAAGCTCTTAGCTTAACCATCGCTCATTTAGAAAAGGGGAATGAAATCATAATTATTTTAAGAGGAGGTGAGAGATTATGGGACTGCGAGTCATAAATGACGTGCAGACAAGGGGTTAAAGGTGATTTTTTCCTGCTCCATGAACATGCATAAATCTCTGACATTCCATTCGGTAACATAGGCCTCCTTCCAACCACTTCTTCAAGTTCAGCACTGCAAGAGACAAGAGTCACAACATGTGAAGATTCCAAAGACTTTTTGCCCCCAACATCGAAGGCAGATGATTGTTTCGTTTCTCGAAAATGGAACAGTTTATCAAGTGATTTAACTTCAAAGATGAAGGCCGGCATAATATTATCGAATTTACATCTAGAACCTTCTGTATTAAAGACCGAGGACATTATATCATCAGTTAATATGGGTGAATGTTCAACTTCCTTGGGTTTAGATCCATAATCTTATCAATTAGTAGTCATATTTTGTGATAAAAGTCAGACCTTAACTGGTTTTGTCAATCAATGCAATTCCTTGATCTAAAATAGATACTATCTTGAAACCATTAGGATATATATTACTAACGGTACTCAGAGAAAATAGATGATTAAACTCAGATAGTAGTGGCATGTGCAGCTATATACTCGATAATAAACAAATTTCACTAGCATAAAGCTAATGATATCAAGTTTAGGTGAGGCAAAAAAAACAAGCCAATAATCATTCGTTGTTCTGTCATGATACGCATTAATAGGACTTTTTTTTATTTGTTCGTTATGTATTTCTATCCCTATTTGGACCCATTCATGTTCTATAAAAGGAGGGGTAGCCTTTTAATAACAAATTAGCCAATTCTTCTTTTTGAACAAATTATTGCAAATAACATGGTGATTCATAAGAGAATAGGAATGCAGCGCTAGAGATTTGTGTGGCCACACTAGCAGGAAAAGTCAAAGGTCATCGAATCATTTAGCGACCTATCAAAGGTCGTCGAACTGTCACCCTCATCAACTGCACCAACTTTGACTCGCTTTCTCATAAATCATTAGTAGAAGCTCACTAGATCATCTAGCAACCATTTGTCCCTTTTTTAATAATTTACGATTTCATTTCCTTTTTCTAAATTTCAAGGAGTATGATGCCTCATTTGCCTAATACCCAAATAAAGAGACTAAAGATTAAATGTAGTAATCTGTGCTACAAAATTGCATAATGAAATATAAGTTTTGTATTGAGCGTTAAAGACATTGAAAAGATGACAAAGTTGGTGGTCAAAATGCTAAGAGACAATAGAGCTATTCAAGTAGTGCCACTCAGTAATTACCCCTGGTTTTGCTTTGATCATCATAAGATTAACAATGGAAACTCCTCCAATGGAGAATTCAGTGTAGTGGTGTTTCGTCATTGGACCATTGACCTATATCCAACCATATGTTAAATTAAAGAACAAAGTGTGCAACATTTTGTGCGGTTCACTTTTCTCATTGTCATCATAACTACTACCACTAACCCACTTCTAATACAATAAAAATAAAAACTACTAATAATATATTAACCCACCCATCGTATCTACCTCCACCCATCCATCACTTACCCCACAATTCCCAAACCTTCCAAACAAATCTTTACAGAAAGCCTACACAACCATCATCAATTGAATGTGGACTCCATCATAAAAAGTATATCAACAAAACCATTCATCTAAAGAGAATAGAAATCAATTATAAATGGTTAAAAGAATATCTCAACACAAAAATTGCAAGGAACATGAAAAAATTCATACCCTCAAAGTACATGTAGACTCCATCCTTTCGATGCCATGGCTTGCATTGCCAAACAATATAGCTGGCAAGACCTTTCTCAGGTCAGGCTTCCCCTTCTTCACAATGGCCATGACCATGTCACCAACACAAGTAGATGGGAGCCGGTTGAGGCAACCCTTGATCCCCTTGACAGAGATGATGTACAGATTCTTGGCCCCAATGATGTCTGCTGTTGTAGCGAAAAATCGTCGCAAAAAGATTGAGTTTGGAGAACCCGTTGTTGTAGCACAATTTGCTAGAAAATCTATCAACAAATAAATTTACCAAGACTCAGAGGAATTCCATGTCGAACATAGGGAGGCTACGTTGATTCACAATCCGTAATTTTTTTTTTGTAATTTTAGTTTTAAGATAGGATAATCACAATGAATCTACTTTACTTGCGATATTAACACTAGAAGAGAGAGAGAGAATAAAACAATTTTTGTAACAAAGCTAGTATTTTTACAACTAGAAAGTTAGAAATATTACAACTAGAAAGCGATAAATCTAATCTAGAAAGTGGTAAATCTAATCTAGAAAGCAGTAAAGAGAAGGGAGGTGAGAAATTATCCTTCTCGACAGCTGCTTGGAGGACGAGTCGAAACGGGCAACGCCTAGAAGACATAGAGCAGAGATGGATGTTTATCAAGCTTTCGTCATGTTTTAAGGAAATTACGTTGTAGTACAGTCGACAAATAGCTCTCAAACAGATAAAATTTATTACTCTAAATCTAAATTGAAGTTCGAGGTCGAACACAGAGAGTAAATACGAAATTCACGTGTTAATCTTCAATTGCATATAAATGAGCACCATAATCGAAGCACAAAGAGATATTCAATGAATAATATCTACTCAAATTGATATTCAATTATAAGCATGAGTATTTCAATAGATCACAATGATAAAAAGAAATCTAAGACAAAATAATGGTGATTTAGATCACCAATTATTAGCCTAAATTAAGCATATATTAACTACTCAAATATTTGAACATATCATCAATCAGAAATGCCACGCAAGATAAGTGGCCAAAGTATCAAGCCAAATCAATCAAAAATGCTTCCACAGTATCAAGCTTCAATGCCACATCAGACGTTGCCCAAAGTCTTCAAATGACTTAAGTGAAAGCACAGCACAAGGCTTTTATAGAAGCCTTCTTCTTTCTTCCTCAAAGCACAAGGCCTTCAACGACTAAGTGTTAACCGCAGACTCAGAGGAGCAAACCCGCCCTCTCTCTCTTCCCTTCTCTTTTTCCTCTTTCTCAGATTAATCGGGTCGCTAAATGGGTAAACGGATCCAGGTGACCAGGGCTTCCAAGCATGAAGGTAACCGAGGTGTAAGGGCCTATGTGAAGAGGGGCCCGACCCCTGTGTACATGGGCAACCGGGTAAGGGCACAAATGCCTTTTATGTGTAGCCAGCAGCTTGAGCATTCATGAGGTGTCACTATATCCCACTCTCTTCTTCACGAAATGCAGCTGAAGAAGCTCCTTCCAATTGGCGTAGCTGCTAAGGATGGGGTCTTCAATAGACGACCTAGAAGCCTTCCTAGAACAATTCCACATGGCCTGGGAGTTGCATCAGGTTGTCTCAACATTGAAGGCGATCGAACGGAGTTGGGGATGGAGGCGATGCCAGTGGATGACCGACGTGACCTAAAGACATGAATACAGGCTTGAAAGCCCTCGTTAAGCAGCTCCTAGGCTTCACCGAAGCACGACGAAGGTGGTGGTGGTCTCGTGGCTTGTGAGTGTGTGTAGCGGTGTGTCAGAGTCGGAGGAGGAGCGTGAAGGTGGGTAAGTTCAATGGGTCGCAAGAGTGGGTGGAAGACGAAATTAAGTGAGGGCTTTTGTTGGTGGAGGAACAGCGATGCTTGTGGTGGTGATGGCGAGGCAAACGAAGGTGTGTAGCATCGGGGAGGCCTTGCCGGAGATGTGGTCGAACGTGGAGAAGACAACAGGGGCGGTGGTGATATGGAACAAGGGTTTAAGGAGCTAAAACTAATCTAACTAGGTAAAGGAAGACATTATGCTATCTATTGGATGAAAGGGGAGGGGATCCGTGTCAATTTTGTCAGGCCAATGCCAAAGAAGACGAAATCTCCGGTGGGCAAAGTAGCGACGACAAGGGGAGGTAGATAGCGCTCGCTAGTATCGCAACGTGGGGAGGAACAACAAGAAGTTCCTATTGGCTATTTTCTGTGACGGCGAGTGAAGAAGGTAGTTGAAGAGGGTCGCCGGAGTTGGTGGAGATGGAGGTTGGGGAGAAGAGAAGAAGGGGATTCCGATCTCCAAACCAAGCTAAAGAGAACGACTGTGCACCAGGGGTCTTTTATAGGGCATTAGGAAGGCATTCCAAGCTTGGAAGCTTGGAGATTTTACGAAATAGCAAACCCTTGATTTCAAAAGGGTTCATATTAGGTTTTGGGCAAGAATTAGAGCCCAAGATGAAGCTCAGATTGAAGAGGATCTTTTCAGGAGTTCTCCTTCCAATTTTGGAAGAGATTGAGCGTAAAATCAGGGAGAACTCCTTGATTGAAGGTCGGTTGCAGGTGTGTTCACATGGAAATGGCGGCAAAGACCTAATCACGAAGAAGATGACAAAGTTAAGGGGCAATTTCGTAGGGATTTCAAAAGCTAGGGGCTTATGTGAGACAGAAAGAGTCATACTAGACTGAAATGCAAACTAGGTCAGGATGATCTCTGATTCGACCCAAATTTTGATAAAAACTTAATTTGGACCTAAGGAATCTGATGGTGAAGTTAAATTTTTGTTTTGACTAAGTTTGACTGAGTAATTTGCGTAGAAACCTAAATTAAGGCAACTTTCCATCTGAGACTCTATTTTAAGTCAAAATGAGTTCCATTGTTCAAATCAAGGATACCAAACGTTATAGAATATTTTTATTTGAATTTTAGTAGGTTTAGGTAAATTTTATTCTAACCAGAACCTCTGTTATTTAAACAAGTCTGAAATTAGGGTTTCGAGTGTCCGTTAATTCTCGAAATGCTTGAAAAACACATTTCTGTCTACACGAACCCTCTTGTTAGTCATTAATGCTCATTTGACCTTCATTTAACTCCTGAGAAACCCCATGATTACTATGCATTTATGATTTTCTGTTAAAATTGCATATTTAACCCTTTTTTAATGCATTCTTCTTACAAAGGATATGCAATGAATTATGACTCTCTAGCGGTTATGTAGGAGCATTTGTCTATTGATTCTGATTAATTAAAGCTAGTTATGGTCGATGATGACGTTATCATCAATGGAAGACGGAGAACGAAGCAGGAAGAACTAGGGGCGAGGCAGGACGTTGTCATCCCAGGATCCACTTCCGGAACAAGGGCGACAAGACGACCACGGGTGCTCCATGAACGAGGTGAGAAGTGGACAAAAATTTGATTTTACTCTAGAGGATCATCTCAGGTTTAGGACAAGCTTCTTTAGAGCTTAGGAGAGGGAGAGGTGAAGGAAGGGATGAAGAAAGTGTGAGGGTTGTAGGGCTATTTATAGGTGAAGAATGGAGCAGCAATTAAGTCATTTCATGTTTAAAACATTAATGCAGGGCCTTTAGTGACGACTTTAAGCATCACTAAAGCCCTGAACGTGGGCGTAGGGCATGCGTGTGCCTGCCTCCTCAGCTTCAGCTACCTCAACGCATGCCCACGATTAGGCATTCTCAACCATCTGATCGCAAGATCAGACGGCTTAAAACATATCGTGCCTCGTCAGCTTCATCGCGCCTGTCGCGTTCGATCGAGTATGCAGAGGCACGTACAATCGCGAGTGTGCGCATTGCAACATCTCTATGCGCCACGTCGACACCTTCGCCTCCACCCAATTGAGATCCAACAGCTCAATTGAGCCATTCCCTATGCGTGCTTCAGGATTTGAGGCGATGCACAGCTCGATCTCGCGACCTCCACGTCACCCACAGGCACGCTACCAATGTGCCATCGCCTCAAATTGTCTCAAATACGAAAGCGTGCGCATCCGCTCCAAACCGTTGGATTTTGATCCGACGGTCAAGATTTGATGATCAACTGAAGAGAGAGAGCAGCAGCGGGCTTTGGGCTGGTTTGGACGGTTAGGATGGTTCCATGTGGCACCATCCTAACTATCCATCTTCATATGCTCGTAGGTAGTGCCACCGATGTCGGATTAGATCGATTTTCACGCCGTTAGGCTATATTGTCGATCTAAACCCATCCATGCAGTCGAATTCATCATTTGAAGTACAGATTTACACCACCTAGCCCCTTGACCTCTGATCTTTCTCGGGCTACATTTGATGCTACGGAAGTCTGATCGGGGCGATCTTGGAGTCATTGAACTCAGATCGTCGCCCTGATCAAATCTGTATGGTTGGATCTTCAATCTAAGGCCTCAATTAAATATCGCCCCGTCCCTAGCCACTACAACAATAACCAAGCCTTTTCCCACACTAAGTGGGGTCGGCTATATGGTTTCTTTACCTCTACACAGATCGATTTTCAACCATTTCAGGACTTAAATTAAGTAATTGAGGTCATACTTAATAGTTTCCTTCTAACACTTGTTTGGTCTTCCTCGCCCCCTCTTAGCGGGTTCAACCTAACTTCTCGCATCTCCTAACTGGAGCATCTAGCGGCCTTCTTTGTAAATGTCCAAACCACCTTAGATGTGCCTCTCTCATTTTATCCTCTATCGGTACCACCCTAACCTTTTTTCTAATAATCTCATTTGAAATACGGTCCTATCTTGTATGACCACACATCCATCTTAACATCTTCATTTCTTCCACAGACATCTTCTGTACATGCCTATAGTTTATAGCCCAGCATTCAAAATCGTACAACAAGGCTGGTCTTACCACAGCTCGATAGTATTTTCCTTTAACTTTTAAAGGAACCCTCTTATCATAGAGAACACCAAAAGCACCCCTCCATTTCAGCCACCCTGCATTAATTCTATGTGTAACATCTCCATCAATTCCACCATCATGTTGGAAAATGGATCCCAAGTACTTAAAAACATCTTTCATTGGAATGCACTCTTCTCCAATTTTTACATCAATCCCTTCATTGTTCCCTCTACTACTAAATTTGCATTCCATATACTCAGTCTTCATCCTACTTATGCGTAATCCTTTATCTTCCAGGGCTTCTCTCCAAAGCTCAAGTTTTCTATTCACTCCATCTCTTGTCTCATCAACCAACACAATGTCATCAGCAAAAAGCATACACCAAGGCACCTCAACTTGGATATGCTTCGTCAACTCATCCATGACCAAGGGACTAGCAAAAACTAGGCATAGGGGTATTTGATTAGCCCATAGTTGTGGGCTATTTAAGTATTTATGTTCCTAGAGATTAGGTTAATTCTAACATTTATTTAGCATAAATTAGGATGTAAATAGATTAATTCATATTTTTAATTTAATTACATAATCCAAGCATTGCATTCATATTTTAAGTGCATTAAGAATTCGCTTAGAATGACATTCATCTAATTAGTTAACCAATTAGGTACATTGTTTTCATTAACATAAAAGTTGAGGGTCTGTATATAAATGATCATAATATTTTAACATTATTTTCTTTATTGTTCTTCTTTCAGGAACAGCTGGCTGCCGCTCCAACGCCACCAGCTGCCGCAGTGAAGAACCCATTCAAGGAGGAGCGGATATGTTGGATCTGGTCGGGCAGCTAATTTCAAATTTGTGCAGGCCACTACAAAAGGAGGAGGGAGGCAGCCGAGCTCAGGAGGCCTCCACCACCGACCCACCACTGTGCAGAGAGATCTTCTCTCTTCCATTCCATACCGCCGGCCTCAACCGTGGCGGCGAGTCTCCACCACCGTGGGTGTGTGGTGTGACAGGCCACACTGCCAACCGGAGCTCGTCCGCATTACCGTGAGCACCTTAGCATGCATCTCCCTCCCCGTCGTCATCAACCACCACCGCTGCAGCCACTGTGCAATCACCCTCTCAGTCAGTTAAGACGTCCGGGAAATTTCCCGGACGTCTGAAGCCACCCGCTCACCTTCCACCTGCAACCTCATCGCTACCCCCCGCCTGCGCACCCGTCTGGAGTCCACCCGCACCTGCACAACCACATCCGCCCATTTCACCTCCAGCGCCATCTCCACGCCCTACAGCCTGCGCACCCGTTTGAAACCACCTGCTCACCTTCAGCCTGCACCTCACCGCTCACCCGCGTGCACCAGCCTACACACACGTGTAAAGCTACAGTAACCGGGCCATTAAAAATTACATTTTCTGCCATTGTCAATTTTTATTAATATTTTATTGATTCTGCATTGCGACAAATATCCTCTAGTTACTCATAATTGCTATTTCAGCATTGTTTCTTGTTTCAACCTTAATCTGAAGGCAAATCTGGCTTGATTCTTGTCCAAACTAACTACGAACAAAGGTTTTTAACTGGTGCGAATTTAAATAGTCATTGCCTCCCTGTGGATATGACCCGCTCCTCTGCGAGTGGTTATTTCTTTTTAAATATTGATTAGTCGATTTTTCCACCACATAAAACTGCAAACGACTTTAAAACGAATAATCGACTAGTCAAATGGCACCGTTGCCGGGGGGTCGCGATGAGGTTGCAGGCTGAAGGTGAGTGGGTGGCTTCAGACGTACTTGGGATGCCCTGAAGGAGTTTTTGAAGAAGTACTTCCCCATGAGCAAAACAAATCACTTTAGGAGGGAAATTATGAGTTTTGTTCAAAAGGATGGGGAAGCATTCCATGATGCGTGGGAGCACTTTAACGATTTGCTGAGACTTTGCCCACATCACCAGGTGCCTAAATGGCAACTAGTTGAAAGGTCCTACACTGGACTTAATGATTCGCATAGGCAAACTGTGGATGGTGCCTGTGTAGGAACCTTTCTATCTAAGATTGAGGATGAAGCTTGGAACTTATTTGATACTTTGAGTGAGAATTCTATTCACTTGAATTCTGCCTACATGGATAGAAAGCCCACTCTCATGCAAAGAAAGTTGGAGGCGAATGAGGCAAGGGACACCCAGAATTTAGCCTATCAAATTCAATTATTGAATCAAAACATGGAAAGGCTTATGTCGAACCCGAGTTCATTCATACCTAACACCTCCACATCCCAAGCTTCCGAATGCTTAATTTGTCAAGGCAATACACACACCACTGTGGATTGTCACTTGGCCTCCCAATTCCCTGAGCTTGTACAAGTGGATTTGAATGCCGCTCAAGGGTTCCGTCCAAGACCTCGTAATGATCCTTTCTCCAACACTTATAATGAGGGATGGAGGAACCACCCAAACTTTTCATGGAGACAAGGAAATGTCTCAAATTCAGGGAATTACAAACCACAATCCTTTCAAAATCATCAAATGAACCAACCTCAGACCTTTGCCCAACCTAAAACCTCTGAGATGGATGAATTGAAGGCGATGTTGAAAACTATGCAAGAAAGTCAAAGTGCCATCATCCAATCTCATGACAAGGCTATACATGAGATGAAATCACAAATTGGATACCTTGTTGAGGCCGTTAGACAGAGGGAGACTGGGAAGCTCCCCAGTGCTGCTGAGGAAAATCCTAAAGGAAAAGGGATTGTCTTTAGGGAGCATGCTCAGGCAGTGACTATTCTGAGGAGTGGGAAAGAAATTTCCAAACCCGATACTCCTATAGTCTCACCCCCTAAAAAACCATCCACCCTGACTTTCACCCCCACCGGAGAAGACTTGCCCAAATCTTCTCTACTTGAAATCACCTCACCGGAAGAAGTTGCCCCCGTTCCACCCCTTACTCGACATGACAACCCTTCCACCCAAAGATCGAGAGTGCCTTTTCCAGAGCGCTTATCCACCTCTGGACAGACTTCTGCTGGCTCATCTGGAGCCAAAGATAAGACGGATGAGATTATGGAAACTTTCAAGCAAGTGCAGATTAACCTGCCTTTGCTTGAAGCTATCAGGCAGATTCCGTCTTATGCCCGCTTCTTAAAGGACCTGTTCACGAAAAAGAGGCATTCTAGAAAACAGGTCCAATCAAAAGTTGTCCTGCCTGATTCTGTTAGCTCAATTGTTCAACATGGCACACCCCCGAAACTTAAGGACCCAAGAGCCCCATACATCTCTGTAGTTATTGGTGACTTACAAATTGATGAGGCTCTACTTGATCTGGGTGCGGGGGTGAACATCCTTCCAAGCTACGTGTATGAACAACTTGGGGGAGGCAATCTGAAGCCTAGCCCTGTAATCCTTCGAGTTGCTAATCGATCACTTAAGACACCACGGGGAATTTTGGAAGATGTCCTCATAAGAGTGGAGGATTTCTTCTTTCCCGTTGACTTCTTAGTTTTGGACACTGACCCTACCAACAAGCCAACCAAACCCTCCATCATTTTGGGCCACCCCTTCCTTGCAACTTCTCATGCTTCAATTAATTGCAATACTGGGGCATTGAAAATGGGCTTTGGGAACAGGAAAATCTGGCTTAATGTGTTTGATGCTTACAAACAAGCCGGACTTGAGGATTGTTCTCAAGTTGAGGTAATAGATGACCTGATTGAAGAGGCAAGTCCTGCAATGTTATGTGATGACCCCCTTCAGCATGTCATGCTAAATGAGCATTCCCATCTCTTGGAGGAATGTGAAGGGGATATACTAGAACTAGAGGAATTGCTAGGAGTTTCTGCTGAGTCTCTTCCCCCATCATTTTCGCCGAAGGTAGATTCGCTACCTGAGATGGGGACATCTATTATGAAACCCTCAACCATACAAGCCCCTGACCTTGAGTTGAAACCCCTCCCTGACACTCTCAAGTATGTTTTCCTGGGTGCCAATGATACGCTCCCCGTTATCATTTCTGTTGTGCTATCTGAGGCACAGGAGGGAGCCTTGATTGAATGACTGTCTAGGCACAAGGAAGCTATTGCTTGGAGCATTGCTGACATTAAGGGTATAAACTCTACACTCTGCATGCACCACATTTATACTGATGATTCCATCAAGCCTTTTAGGGACATGCAGAGACGTCTGAACCCTAATATGAGAGAGGTTGTAAAATAGGAAATCCTAAAGTGGTTGGATGCTGGGATCATATATCCCATTGCCGACAGTAAATGGGTCAGTCCCATTCATGTGGTACCAAAGAAGGCAAGCTTTACTGTGGAACTCAACGACCAAGGTGAACAAGTTGTCACTAGACCCTCAACTGGATGGAGGGTATGTATTGATTACCGCAAGCTAAACACCGCTACCCAGAAGGATCACTTTCCTTTGCCTTTTATTGATCAAATTCTCGAAAAATTGGCAGGGAATAAGTACTATTGCTTTCTCGATGGATATTCTGGGTACAATCAGGTGGCAGTCTTTCCTAATGACCAGGAAAAGATGACATTCACGAGTCCTTATGGTACTTTTGCATTCAAGCGTATGCCATTTGGATTATGTAATGCCCCTGCAACTTTCCAGCGGTGTATGATGTCTATCTTTTCGGACATGATTGACGAGTGTGTTGAAGTATTTATGGATGACTTCTCTATTTATGGCTCGTCTTTTGACCAGTGTCTCCTGCCCCTGGAGAATGTGTTGAAACGATGTAAGGAGACTGGTTTAGTCCTCAGCTGGGAGAAAAGTCACTTCATGGTACAGAAAGGAATTGTACTTGGGCATGTTGTATCCAAGCAAGGTTTGGAAGTAGATAAAGCCAAGATTGATTCTATTTCCAAACTTCCATTGCCTACGAATGTCAAATAGATTAGATCCTTTCTAGGCCATGTTGGCTTTTATAGGCGCTTTATTAAAAATTTTAGTAAGATTTCTAGGCCACTTTGTGACTTGTTGGCGAAGGAATCTTCCTTCAGTTTTGATTCAAAGTGTGCCAACGCCTTTTAGACTCTAAAGGAGGCCTTGATCTCTGCACCTATTCTCCAAGCTCCTGATTGGACACTCCCATTTGAGCTTATGTGTGATGCTTCGGATTATGCAGTGGGAGCTATCCTTGGACAAAGGGTTGAGGGAAGACCTCATGTGCTGCATTATGCAAGCAAGACTTTAACCAAACCTCAGCAAAACTACACCGTCACTGAAAAAGAATTACTTGCTGTAGTTTTTGCTCTGGAGAAGTTTAGGTCATATCTACTTGGGTCTAAGGTGGTTATTTTTACTGATCATGCAGCAGTGAAACATCTCATTGCCAAGAAGGATTCTAAGCCACGTCTGATTAGGTGGATCTTACTCCTTCAAGCATTTGACTTGGAAATACGTGAAAAGAAAGGAATAGAAAATGTTGAGGCTGACCACCTGTCTCGCCTTCCTCTTAATGACACTCTTTCTGGAGACATTCGCAAGACATTTCCCGATGAAACTCTAATGACGGTAACACCAACTTTACCTTGGTATGCAGACACTGTAAATTACTTGGTCACTAGACAAACTCCTGGCTCTTGGGATGAGCAGAAAAGAAAGAGATTCATTTCTCAAGCAAGATATTTTCATTGGGAAGAGCCAGAATTATTTAGAATTGGACAAGACCAAGTATTGAGACGTTGTGTGCCTGAAGAGGAACAACAAAGTGTGCTAAGTTTTTGCCATGAACTTCATTGTGGAGGACACTTTGGAGCTAAGAAAACTGCTTTTAAGGTTCTCCAGTCCAGTTTTTGGTGGCCTTCCTTATTTAAGGATTCTCATAATTTTGTTAAGGCCTATATTAGATGTCAATGGACTGGAACGATTGGGAAGAAAAATGAAATGCCTCAACATCCTATTCAATCTGTTGAAATTTTTGATGTGTGGGGAATTGACTTTATGGGCCCCTTCCCGTCGTCCCATAGTTTTGAATATATCTTGGTGGCAGTTGATTATGTCTCTAAATGGATAGAGGTCATTCCTACGTGCACAAATGATCACTCTGTGGTTTTGAAATTTGTGAAGGCCAACATCATACCCCGTTTCGGCTGCCCCAAGACTATTATAAGTGATGGGGGACCTCATTTCCGAAACCACCACTTCAATCGGTTATTCAAGAGTTTAGGAGTGACTCACAAGGTTGCTACCCCTTACCACCCTCAGACAAGTGGCCAAGTTGAAGTATCAAATAGGGAGATAAAAAATATTTTGGAAAAGACGGTTAGACCTGATAGGAAAGACTGGTCCCAAAAGCTCAATGATGCTTTGTGGGCTTATCGAACGGCCTATAAGACCCCTTTGGGTACTTCTCCCTTTTGGATGGTGTATGGAAAAGCGTGCCATTTACCTGTTGAGTTGGAACATAAAGCACTTTGGGCTATTCGAAGTGTTAACATGGATTTAGAAAAGGCAGGTAAGGCACGACTTCTAGAATTAACTGAGCTTGAGGAGCTGAGGAATGATGCTTATGACATCTCTCAAGCTTATAAAGAAAGAACTAAGGTCTTGCATGATAAGATTATTCTTCGAAAGACCTTTGAGCCCAACCAACAGGTCTGGCTTTTCAATTCCAGACTTAAGCTTTTTCCTGGGAAGTTAAAATCTCATTGGGATGGGCCTTACATAATCACCAAAGTATTTCCACATGGAGCTGTAGAGATCAAAAATCCTTCCTCTTCAGCAACTCCCTTTATCGTCAACGGTCAACGGTTAAAATCGTACATAACTTTAGATGGCCATCTGGTTGACGAAGTCACTCTTGAGGAGCCTTAACTCCTACCATTCTCCGCCTCAGGTAATATCTTCCTTTAGCTATTTTTGTTTTCAATGAGGACATTGTTTGAACCAGGCATGGGGAAGAGGACCTGAGGCATTTTGTTTATAGCATGCATATACAAAAAAAAATGACAAAAAAAAAAAGAGTTTTGAGCTTAACTGGCTAAATCTTGCAGTCTTAAGCAAATCAGAACTCTAGGGTAGACTAAGCTAATCCTAGGGTCAAACTTTAGAAGCTAAATGAGCTACTAGCTTTAGACCTTTAGGGTCCTTTGTGGACTTAAAAACTTAAGTAGGAGTTAAGTTGTGGACCATTCCTCAAGAGGTTGAGGAAGGGAAGCTAGGGTTTGAGTTAAAAGGTGGGGTAGTACCTGAAGTCTTATTCTACCCTTTGGTTTATGGGTCCTTGTAACCCAAGCATCCAAATTTCACACACTTGGTCTGGTAATTAACTTAATTTTTTTCTTTCTGAAAGGAGATTTGGTTCTCTTAGTTTTGACTTAGGAGAGGCTTGAAAGCACATTTTGATTGGAAGAGTTCTCGCCGCAGGAGAGGTGGAGTATATACTCACCTTGAGGATGCGATGATAACATATTACCTCCTCGGCGCTTATCTCTTAGGATATCCATCCTGCTGGGGGCATGTAAGTGCATTGTGGGGTTCAGGTACCATGGGCAGCCCTATCTCGAAGTGCCAATTGCCATAGGCCTAAATTCGCTTAAGAAATCCATGGGCGATACTATCTCGAAGTGTCTATTGCCAGGAGTTCTTGGGGTCGTTATGGGCGGTGCTATCTCAAAGCATCGAAAGCCAGGCACCCTTCAAGGTATGGTAATGGGGACAATGAATCCGACACAGACCATGTTGATAGCTGATCTGAGGTTAGACTTAGAAGAATCAAACAAACAAAAATATATATATATATATAAAAGAATTTTCTTTAACTTAAATAACTTAGACCATTGCACAAGCACAGATGCTTTAATCTCAGGGATCAATAAACTTTAGGGCAGAGTTAGAAATCAGGGAAACTTGTGCCTGCAACTCGTCTTTAGCCGACCTAGTCTGTAACTTAGCAACTACTTAGGAACCTTGGGTCTGGAGTCTGAACTGAATATGCTTCTGAAGGAAGACTAAGTGAGTTGACTAGTCTACTTGGAGTGCTAGGTTTCGCTCAATTTTGCTAGGGACTAGCAAAAACTAGGCATGGGGGTATTTGATTAGCCCATAGTTGTGGGCTATTTAAGTATTTAAGTTCCTAGAGATTAGGTTAATTCTAACATTTATTTAGCATAAATTAGGATGTAAATAGATTAATTCATATTTTTAATTTAATTACATAATCCATGCATTGCATTCATATTTTAAGTGCATTAAGAATTAGCTTAGAATGACATTCATCTAATTAGTTAACCAATTAGGTACATTGTTTTCATTAACATAAAAGTTGAGGGTCTGTATATAAATGATCATAATATTTTAACATTATTTTCTTTATTCTTCTTCTTTCAGGAATGGCTGGTTGCCACTCCAACGCCACCAGCTGCCGCAGTGAAGAACCCATTCAAGGAGGAGCGGATATGTTGGATCTGGTTGGGCAGCTAATTTCAAATTTGTGCAGGCCACTACAAAAGGAGGGAGGCAGCCGAGCTCGGGAGGCCTCCACCACCGACCCACCACTGTGCAGAGAGATCTTCTCTCTTCCATTCCATACCGCCGGCCTCAACCATGGCGGCGAGTCTCCACCACCGTGGGCGTGTGGTGTGACAGGCCACACCGCCATCCGGAGCTCATCCGCATTACCGTGAGCACCTTAGCGTGCATCTCCCTCCCCGTCGTCACCAACCACCACCGCCGCAGCCACTGTGCAATCACCCTCTCAGTCAGTTAAGACGTCCGGGAAATTCCCCGAACGTCTGAAGCCACCCGCTCACCTTCCGCCTGCAACCTCATCGCTACCCCCCGCTTGAGCACCCGTCTGAAGTCCACCCGCACCTGCACAACCACATCCGCCCACTTCACCTCCAGCTCCATCTCCACTCCCTACAGCCTGCGCACCCGTCTCAAGCCACCCGCTCACCTTCAGCCTGCACCTCACCGCTCACCCGCGCGCACCAGCCTGCGCACACGTCTGAAGCTACCCCCACCATTCCAGCAGTGCCTCACCGCTCACGCTCGCTCACTCCATCTTCCGCGCACGCCCTCCTCCCACGCCTGCAGCCTTCGCCATCTCCACGCCCTCCAGCCTGCGCACCCACTCCAACAGAGCACGCAACTGCCCGCACGCCTGCAGCAGAGCCAAACCAGCCGTAGCAGCCGCCCGCACAACCGAACACACCCTCCTCCCAAGCCTGCAGCACCCACTCACACCGCCAACAGAGCGCGCGGCAGTCCGCCCACGCCTCCAACCAGCGCGCGCCACGCCAGCCAACAGCAGCTGCAGCCACCTCCGCCGGAGGTCGTCCGGCCGCCGCGCGACACGCCTCCACCACCATTTCAAAGCCTTCGGTCCAGGAACTTCCTCCGAGCTTCCCGCGTCCGGCCGTCCACTCCTCGTCGCGTACGCCAAAGGGGAAAAAATCCCCTATTTTGCTACAGTAACCGGGACGTTAAAAATTACATTTTCTGCCATTGTCAATTTTTATTAATATTTTATTGATTCTGCATTGCGACAAATATCCTCTAGTTACTCATAATTGCTATTTCAGCATTGTTTCTTGTTTCAACCTTAATCTGAAGGCAAATCTGGCTTGATTCTTGTCCAAACTAACTACGAACAAACGTTTTAAACTGGTGCGAATTTAAATACGTCATTGCCTCCCTGTGGATACGACCCGCTCCTCTGCGAGTGGTTATTTCTTTTTAAATATTGATTAGTCGATTTTTCCACCACATAAAACTGCAAACGACTTTAAAGCGAATAATCGACTAGTCAAAGCTTCTCCTGCACTTCCTTACTCCACCACCAAGCCTCCTTTTGTCCTGGAACACCTCCTTTAGACACGCCTGACACCTCCTTTGCCACCTTCCTAATATAGTTTGCCATATTTAACCACATTTCATCAGCACTACCATCAAGATCCCAAGTCTTTTGTTGCATCATCTTCTCTTTAAATCTCACTTGCTCTTTCTTAAGATTCCACCATTTCATTCTCAAATTCTTAGGCACTAATTTTCTCTTCTTTGCCTTCTTCAAATGAACATCCAACACCAAAAGATGATGTTGAGCAGTTAAACTCTCCCCTGGAATAATCTTGCAATCTTTACAAGATAAATGATCCCTTCATCTCAAAGCAAAGTAATCGATCTGCGTTCTTGTAAGCCACTTTTATAGGTAATCAAATGCTCTTCTCATTTTTTGAAGAAGGTATTTGCTATGAAAAGATCATAAGCCATAGCAAAATCAAGGAACGTCTTCCCTTCTTCATTCCTAACACCAAAACCATGATTTCTATGCACTCCTGCATACTCTAAAGCATCTTTTCCCACATGCCCATTTAAATCTCCACCCAAGAAAATCATTTCTCTCTGTGGGATTCCTTGAATTATCATATCAAGCTCTCCCCAAAATTTATTCTTTATTCTTTCCTCCAGACCAACTTAAGGTGCATAGACTGAAATGACATTCAAGATCCCTTCTTCTAAAACTAATTTTATTAAAATAATTCAATCACCCAATCTCTTAACCTCAACCACACTCTCCTTCAAATCCATATGAATTATAATGCCCATGCCATTTCTACCTTTGTCCCTTCCTGAATACCATAGTTTGAAATCTGTTCTCTCAATTTCCTTTACTTTTTCTCCAACCCACTTAGTCTCTTGAAGGTAAAGAATTTGAATCCTTCTCCTTACCATTGTATCCACAATCTCCATGAGCTTGCTGGTCAAAGTACCAATATTCCAACTACCGAATCTCAGCATTCTTTGTGACACACTTCGATGGCGAAGTGGTGGAACTAGCTTCCATACTAGCATGCGTTCCTCATGCGAGAACCCTTGCTCATTTTGGACTACAGCCGAGCGGCGATGTAGCGGAACTAACTTCTTTACTCGCACGTGTTCCTCATGCGAGAACCCTTGCTCATTTTGGACTACATCTGGGCAGCGATGTAGCGGAACTAACTTCTTTACTCGCATGCATTCCTGATGCGAGAACCATTGCTCATTTATCACAACACCTGAGCAACGATGCAGCGCATCGCAAGTAGGGAACACCCCAACAAAATTTGAGTGTTTGCTAGAACCCATGTTTAAAGATCAGACAAATTTTACGCTGGTGTTAACGAGGCGAGATTGTGGTTTTAAAAGATGTTCGTTGCACTATAAATGAAATCACCACAAAAGCAAATAAGAACTTATTACTAGAAAACCAAGGTATTCGAGGTCAAACATAGGGAGCAAATTGGTATTTGAAAACTAAGATCACAACTTTCAATGTTATAAAATGCAATTACCAATCGAATCAAAATTATGAAGTAAAAAAGAGGTCAATGTATAGAGAAATTCAAAAATAAAGGACATCTGATGTAAAATTAGACGTCTTAAGTTGTTGCTGCAACAATTCAAGGCTTTTCTCTATTCTTCTCCTTCTAATTTCTGACTTTGCCTTCTTCTTTCTCTCTTCTTTCTCTTTCTCTGCAGCCACTCTTCTTCTGCCTTCTTCTGTCTTCTGTCGTTCTTTGTCTTTCTTCCTTAACTCTTCTTTCTGTCTTCTTCTCTTCTTCCTTCTTTGGCTTGCCTTTCCTCTGCTACAATGTCGTCTCTTACCTTTGGCTTCCGCCTCTTCTTCCTTCTCTGCTTGGCCGCAAGTATGCTTCCTTCTCCTTCTTCTTTCTTTCTTCAGCCTTTGTCTTCTGTGGCTAAGTCCTTCCATCAGCTTTGAACTCCATGTCCTCTGCCTTTGCCTTCAAGTCCTGCATTCAGCTTCTTCCTCTTCTTCAGCAGCTGCCTCCTTCTCCTTCTCCTTCTTCTTTCCCTGCACAGCACAGAGCAAAACCTAACCCTACCCTCCCCTGCGTCTCTCTCTATTTCTCACTTAGGTACGCTCTCCCAGAGCCAAGTAATCGGGTTGTGTTTCTCATGCCCGAGTCCAAGCGCACCGGCGTGGTGTAGTGAGCGAGGGTGCTAGGAAAACGGATCGGGTGCCAGGTCCACGTGGGTGTGAGTCACGGACGAGGCAGGGGCGTGGGCGAGGGACCTCACCCCATGTCATTTGGAGGCGATAAGCTACAAACAGAAAAACAATAAATACCACTCACCGCGCTCTTGAGTTCACGAGGTGGGACTAAAAGTCCCACCCACTTCTACTTGCACCCGCAGGAGGAAGGTCCACGCAATTGGAGCAACTAATAGCTTCGCTGTGCTAATTGCCTGGGAGTGTGCGTGCATGAGACCAGCTCGCGTCTTCTGGACCTGGGAGCCTGGAGCACTAGAGCCTGGAGCAACCTCGCAATCTCCTTCGCGTCGTCGCTAATGCAGGCGGAGGTGCGAACCTGAAATTCACACACACGACCTCGTGACCCTATCAAACAACGTGGGAAGCTTCCCTGTGTCACAGCGAAGGTGAGGCGGGGGTTGGCGTGGTGCAAAATGACCTAGGCATGCGTGCCTAGGTCAGACTGTGACCGTGAAGGTGCGTGTGTTCGGTGGAAGTGTAGGGTGTGTGTGGCGGTTGGTGAAGGGGCGGAGGATGATCAGTGAGTGATGGCGAAGGGGATGAGGTCAGTGGCGAGGCGTGTGGATTGGGGGAGTGACGGATTCGCCTTGCCGGTGGTCGGTCGAAGATGAGGGAGATGAAGGTGAACAGTGGCTATCGACAGTCGTTTTATAAAATTGAATGAGGGAAAATGAAAGTGGGAGGAGAGAAACTTATCTACGTGTAGCTAGACGAGGGGGAGGTAGAGCATACGAGCGGCACATATGTGCCGTCTTCAAGGAAGAAGACCCTGAGGTGAGGATGACGGCAACGATGAAGAGGTCGGAGGGGCACACGCGGGTATGACGCAACACGGAAGAGCAAGATGAAGATAACTCTACCACTGGTATGGTGGAAGAGCGACGAGAGGAGGGAGGAGGAATCACCAGAGCCTGTGGGCGGTTGACCAGAGACAAGGAAGGAAGAAATTAAGGGGGTATCTACGGCCGAATCAAGCTTAAAAGATGCACAAAGGACCAGGGGTTCTTTTATAGCTGCTAGCCGAGACCCTTGTGCTTGGAAGGCAAGCCTCCAAGTGCAAAGATCTCGCCGATGATGGAAGGTGCGTAAGACAACCAAATCTCTCGAGCGTTCGCACAAGAGATTTGGTGTAAATCCGATCTGGAGATCCTGTTCAGACGATGGAGAAATCCTTAGAGAATCTCCCTTCCAAATCTGGGAGATCTTTGAGGATTCGGGGAGATATCCTCCTCAAATCCTCGCCAGAGTGGGATTCCTCCTCTATAATGATGGAGGGACCTGAATGTAAGGGTGGCTAGGAAGTTAGGGGGGTCTGTGCAAGGATTTTCAAAAGACAGTGGCCAGAATGTAATTGAGTGGACTAGTTTGCAAAGTAGGTCAAGGTGACCTTCCCGTAGGCCCAAATTTTGGTACAAACCTAATTTGGACCTAAGGAATCCAATGGAGAAGTTGGATTTTGGGTTTGACCATGTTTGATTAGACATTTTACATAGAAACCCAAATTACGTTAAATACTAAGCTAGGACCCCTATCTAGGTCAAAATAGGTTCCAAATGCCAAATTGAAGGTTCTAAACCCAAGGGGATAATTTTATATGAATTTTAGAGGGTTTAGTTTACTTTTATCCCGACCAAAACCTTGTGAAATTAAGTGGATTTATTTTAGGGTTACAGAATGTCATTTAATTCTTAAATCTCACAATAACCCTTGTTTGACTGAACCATCCCACGTTTCACCTTATTAAGTCCAATTGACCTATGTTTAGCCCCTGAGAAATCCCATTGATGTATTGCAATGGTAAATTACAGTTTTACCCTTTAGTTCATGTTTCCTTCCCAGAATAGTAATTCCTTGAATTAGGCCTTCCTTTAGGTTATGTAGGAGCTTTTGTTCACAATCTCAGGTCAAAATGAGCTAGTTAAGGCTCATGATGAGGTTCTCATCATACCCCCATGCTTAGCTTTTGCTAGTCCCATAACAAAATTTCAAGGTTTTTACATCTATTCTAGACCATGAGTTTCTTTTACCAGTTGTGATAAGTGCTTTCTCTTTTTCTTTTGTGATTAGGTCAGATTGCCGATAATAGGCCTAGACATACTCAACTACCAACCAAATCCGAACCTAACCCGCTTTAGCCTCAGTCCTCCGCAAAGGTTTTTAAAGCCCGTAGAAACTATCCTAGGGTTTGTTGGACTCCGCGGTTAAAGCACCCGAGCTTGAGACATTTTTAGCCTTGGTTCAGTTTGCAATGCATTTTTGTAAGAGAAAGACAGAGGATTTATTTGTTTGGAAAGTTTTCTCTCTATTTTCTTTTTATTTCTAGCTTCGGATTAGCTTCTCAACACAGTCTGTATCGGATTCCTCGTCCCCATCATCAATCCTCAAGGGTCCCTAGTAATCGATGCTTCGTGATAGCACCGCCCATGGCAACCCATAGAACCCTGGCTTCCGAGATTTCGAGATAATCTTGCCCATGGCATTCCGTGGCCGAATCCAGACCCTGGCAATCGACGTTTCATGATAATGCCACCCATGGTATCTAAACCAATAGAATGCTTACATGCCCTCGGTAGGATATTTAAATATCCTAAGAGACAAGCACCGAGGAGATGATATGTTGTTACGCATCTTCGAGGAGAATTTCCTGTCTCTCCGCACCGGGAACTCGTCCAAATCAACTTGTGTTGATCAGCCGCTCCTAATCTAGGCAACTTTTTTAGAACATTACAATGCTTTTACGTGATTTTGATAGTTATGCGCACTGAACCAAACTGTGTGTGGATTGGGGTGCTTAGGTTACCGAGTCTCGCAAATCGAAGGATAGTTAATGAGGTCGAATACTCCTTAAGCCTTAGACCTAATACTTAAGTTTCGCATTTTCCCCAACCTCTTAAGGAATATCCAGATTTTAGCGGGCACTTGAATTTTTAAGCCTAAGAGTCTAGCCCAAAAGGCCTAAAGTCAGTCTTCCTACTAATCTCTTTCTATGTCTCCTTAGCACTTTTTTCTCTTTTTTCTTGATGTGGCCTAGAACTTCAGTTAATCCCTTAATCTTTTACTAATGACTATTTCAATTTTTCCATTTTGTGCTCCTTTTTGGCATTTTGCTCTTTTCCTCATATTTTGTATAGCCCAAAAAATTTTCTCTCCCCCCTCAATTTTTTTTGTTATTTTTCAAGATTTTTCAATTTTTTTGTGTTTTTTGTGATATGTGATTTTTTTGTTGAAACCTTTTCTTGATGTGAGTTTTCATGACATTTTGCACTTTCATACCTTCCCATCCCTACGATTTGCAATGTCCCCATTGTAAATTAGGTGGGTTCGAATTCAGCTTAGTTCATTCATTAGGACAAGTGTTGGGTGGGCGAACGGGTCGAGGTAATTGTTGCGAACGATTTCTATACTCGAGTACGGGTACCTAAGGTGGATTCGACTGTCCTAATGGATGAACCCTAAAGTGCAATATGAATTCAGCATGGAAATGTTAGAAAAGGTTTCAAATTTTTCAAAGAATGACGGGTTGCCTCCCGTTAAGCACTGAGTTTTACGCCATCGGCTCGGCGCAATGAGCTCAGGGAGAATGGATGATAAAGGATGACTCAGCCAAATCTGTATTGGTCATGTCAATGAACGGTTTAACTCTCTAACCATCCACGACGAAGGGTTCGGAATCATGGCTGAGTGGACTGATCTCAACGGCTCCATTTCCAAAGATTTGTCAGACTAGGTAGGGTCCGATCCACTTAGATCGTAGCTTTCCTGGGAATAATTTGAGTCGGGCATCAAAAAGTAGAACCTTCTAACCAGGATGAAAGATCTTTCTAGAAATGTGCTTGTCGTGAAAGGCTTTAACACGCTCTTTGTAAATTCGTGAGTTCTCATACGTGTCGTGGTGTAATTCATTGATCTCGCTCATTTGAAGCTTTCTATGGGTTCCAACCTTCGAAAGATTTAAGTTGCAACTCCGTACTACCCAGTAGGCTTTATGCTCCAATTCGACGGGGAGGTGACATGCCTTCCCGTACACCAATCTAAAGGGAGACATACCTAATTGGGTCTTGTGGGCAGTCCTATAAGCCCACAATGCTTCCAGAAGCCGAGATGACCAATCCTTCCTGTCAGGTCAAACAGTAACCTAGAGGATTTTCTTGATCTCCCAGTTTGATAGCTCAGCTAGACCATTAGTTTGGAGGTGGTAAGGGATAGAGATTCGGTGTGACACCCTGTATTTGGTCATCAATGACCTGAACTGAGCGTTAGTGAAATGGGTCCCTCCATTGGAAATTATTGCACGTGGAATCCCGAACCTTGAGAAGATGTTTTGATGAATGAATTTGATAACAACTTTGTGATCATTGGTTCGGGTTGAAATGGCTTCGATCCACTTGGACACATAGTCGACAGCTAGTAAGATGTATTCGAAGCCATCCGAGATAGGGAAGGGTCCCATAAAATCAATCCCCCAAATGTCAAAAATCTCGCATACCCGGATCTGTTGTAACGGTATCATGTCTCGATGGCTCATGTTGCCCAAGGTCTGGCAACGGGTACATGCCTTACAGTGATCGTAAGCATCCTTGAAAATTGTGGGCCAATAAAAGCCACATTGAAGGACTTTTGATGCAATTTTGTGTCCTGAAAAATGTCCACCGCATGCCTGGTCATGGCAGAAAGAGAGTATGCCTTTGATTTCTGCTTCCGCGACACACCGTCGAATTATTTGATCAGCACCAATGCGGAATAGATACGGGTCTTCCCAAAGGTAATACTTGGCATCGGAACATAATTTATCCTTCTTGGCCTTCAGCCAATCGGATGGGATTTGATGTGATGCCAAGTAGTTTACTATGTCAGCAAACCATGGAAGCCCTGTATCGATAGTCAGGAGGTGCTCATCAGGAAAGTATTCCGTGATGGGTCCGAAAGGGTCAATGATCTCAGAAGGAAGGTAGAACAAGTGATCAACTACCATGTTCTGTTTTCCCGCTTTGTCATGAATCTCGAGGTCAAAAAAATTCTTGCAATAGCAAGATCCATTGGATTAATCAAGGTTTCGCATCCTTCTTTGCAAGGAGATGCCTCATAGCCGTGTGATCCGAGTAGATGATAACACGGGAACCCAGGAGGTATGATCTAAATTTTTCTAGGGAAAATACTACAACCAGCAGCTCTTTCTCAGTAACCGTGTAGTTACGCTGAGCCTCGTCTAGTGTTTTGCTAGCGAAGTAAATGACCACGGGTTTCCCGTCAATTTTCTACCCCAAAATCGCTCCTACAGCGAAGTCAGATGCATCACGCATGATCTCAAAGAGTTGAGACCAATCAGGGGACTGTAGGATCAGGGCTTGGATAACTCAGTCATGAAGGTACATCCATAGAGAGAAGAGTAGTCAAGGGGCACGTGATTTTTGAAAAATCAGGGATAAATTGACGATAAAAACTGACATGCCCTAGAAAAGATCGGATGTCCTTGATCGAGCTAGGCATAGGGAGTTTGGAAATCAAGTTAACCTTGGCTCGATCGACTTGAATGCCTTTCTCTGAAATCAGATGTTCCAGGGCGATTCCCTCAGGCACCATGAAACGACTCTTTTCCCAGGAAAGAACCAAATTCACGTCGATGCACCGCCTGAGTATTTGGACCAAGTGATGGAGGAAATCGTCAAATGATGCTCCAAATACTGAAAAGTCATCCATGAAGACTTCCAGATAATCACCTACCATATCTGAGAATATAGCAAGCATGCACTGTTGAAAGGTCGTGGGTGCATTGCAGAAATCGAACGGCATCCTTTGGAACACGTACATCCTGAAGGGGCAAGTGAACATGGTCTTTTCTTGGTCCTCTAGATGGATTGCCACTTGGTTATAACCAGAGTACCCATCAAGAAAGCAGAAGAACCTATTTCCCACTAGTTTCTCGAAGATCTGATCAATAAACGATAGTGGGAAATGGTTCTTCTTCGTGGAGGAATTAAGTCTTCTGTAATCAATGCAGATGCTCCACAAGTTAGCTATTCCAGTTGGTATGACCTCTCCGGTTTAAGTCATAATGATGGTCAGTCCAGCCTTCTTAAGCACAACCTGGATTGGACTCACCTAGCGACTGTCAGAGACCGGGTAGATGATCCTTGCATCTAACCACTTGATGATCTCCTTTTTCACGACCTCCTGTAGATTAGGGTTTAAACGTCTCTGCATCTCTCGCGAAGGTCGTGCGCCCTCTTCTGTGTAGATTTGATATGTGCAATAAGAGGGGCTTATGCCAGTCAAGTCATCGAGAGTCCATCCAATGGCTCTACGATGTTGCTAGAGAACAGTAATCAGATGGGATTCCTGGCCAGGTGTGAGTCGGGAGTTGATAATCACAAGAAATGTCTGATTGAAGCCCAAAAGGACGTACTTCAGATGATTAGGAAGGGGCTTGAGTTCCAAGACAGGATTATCAGCAACAGCAGGCGATTCAGGGTCTGTATCAGGGATAAGGGTCGGAGTTATGGGTGTGTCTAGATCAGGTTCAGACTCTGTTTGCAGGTTTTGATCTTCTGGTGGTTGATCGAGGATAATCAAGTTGTTCTCAACATGCGATTCATCAACCACGGCTTTGATATCACATATTTGCTCTATAACCCTGCAATTAATCCCTTGTTGGGCCTTAAAGATGTCAATCTTCGGAGTTTGATTCCCAATTTTTAATTCTATTTGGCCCTCCTCATAGTTTATGTTGGCCCTAGCAATGGCCAGAAAAGGTCACCCTAATATAATCGGTGTATCCCTTGGGTTCTCAGGTGCATCCATATCCAGAACTATGAAATCCATCGGGAAGTAGAAATCTCGTACCCTAACAATGACATCCTCGAGTATTCTTTAGGTGACTTAATGGATCGATCGGCTAACTGCAATGTCACCTCAGTTGGTTTAAGTTCAGACTCTTCAAGGTGGTTGGTCGGGCGTGTTTCGCGTGTAAGAAATCGAGGTTATAAGTAACCTGTCATCGTAGTTGCAAAACACGTCGATCAAATAAAATTTATGCTGAAACTCCAAGGGAGTCCCAGGTCTAACACAGGGAGGTGACGTTTACTTTATTGAAAATCGTGCTTCGTTTCGTTTCCTTTTGGTATTTTAGGGTTTTGATTTTTTTTTTTTGTATTTTTGAAATAAAAGACAAGCAAATGATTCACAAGATAGAGATGTGGAATGAAAATGGTATATATATCTATCCAATGTCTATTACAATCTACTATGAAAGCATAAAAAGAAAGGGAGGTGAGAGGAAATCTCCCGAATTGGCTGTTCGGCGAGACAACGGCGCCTGGAGGAAGCTTGGACGAAGGAGGTGAGGAGAGGGATGACGGAGGAGAGATGCTGGAGGACGTCATGTTGAGGAAAGCTTTGGCGTGGCTCCGGAATGGAGTTGAGAAGACGGAGGTGATCTGCTACTGGAATGGAGGTGGGAGGACAGCTCCAAGGTGACCTATGAAGGGAGATGGGAAGTTGGAGGAATATTTGGTAGGGTAGAGGTTCGCTGCACTAATAGGCACCTTAGGAGCTTGAGAACAAGATCTAATGGAGAGTTGGTAGGCTTGCTAGAGCTTGGGAGTAGGTGGGAGTAGAGTAGGTAGAGATGGCTTGGAAGGGAGGGGGTGAAGGTCCTTTCATAGTGGTGGAGAAGAGGCTAAAAATGGATAAAGGACCTCTAGCGACCTCCAGACCGTCGCTGGAAACGTTGCTGTAGACAGCTCGCCTCCACCTACGCCCATAGCTGGCTCTGCTGGCTTGTAATAAAATAGCGACCGCTGTAAGCGTCATTGTAGGTCAGCCCAGCTATCGCTGAAAGCTGGCGCCAACCACCCTTGCGCCCGCGTCGCCTGCTCCACTCATCACGCGTGCTGACTGCACACGCCCAACTGTGTGCGCGTGTGCTGTGCGCTGGTGTGTGTGCTGGCCCGTGCGTGCGCGCGCGCGCTGCCGCTGCACTCCAAGTGCCCGCCTAATTGTGAATTGGAGGGGTTGCGGGGAATCGAACCTGCGCCCCTCCTTTGCAAACCCGCGCCTCCACCGTTGCAGCACTCCTCCACTTGTGTCACGTGGAGTGTTTTGGTGCAGGCGCTTACCAGCCGTTGGATCTTGATCCAACGACTAGGATTAACAGCGTAGATGATGAGGGAGAGTGGGCAGTGGCTGCTGGCCGGGTTTGGGTGGCCTGGATGGCGCCACGTGGTGCCATCTAGGCCGTCCATCTTCTTCTTCTTGTAGAGGGTGCTACGGTGCTCAGATCAAGATGATTCCCACGATGTCGAACTGCGATTATCGCTTCGAATCCATCCGTATGGTCGAATTTTCCATCCAAAACCTGTAAGGATGTCACATTGCTCCCCTAGCCATATAAAATGAAGGAATTAATATATAAAATATACTACCATCCTAAATGCCATGCAATGCTAAGCCTAGGAACTATCAAAAATAAGCAATTTATCTTGAATTTATGTGTGTTCATCATACCCTCATGCTTACTTTTTGCTAGTCCCTAGCAAAATTAACCTAAACGCTTTGTATAAAAGTAGAATCAAGGTTCGAGTAATTAGGCAAGATTCATTGATTGCTTTAGAAAATCTCATCCCCAAGACCTAATTACAAAAACTCAACAGTGCTTGGGTGCCTGCCAGAACACAGACCGTTCGAGCCCTTGCCTTATTTAAGAAGATAATTTTTTTTTTCTAATTTTTTTTTGTACTTTTGGAGTTTAAGAGTTACGGGATAACTTTTTACGGCTACCCGACCCACCCAAGACTCGAAAAGGACTCTAAGTGCTAACCATCTTTGTGAAAAAGTGATAGACTCACAAAACGGTCGTTAAGACGGACTTCGGGTTTCTACGACCCTAGGTGACCTTGCCTAAAGGTTTATCTTTACGATCGGTAGCTTTCTCCCTACTTTTATTTATGGGGTCAACACAAGGGTGAATCCAGTGTATATCTCCCCAGTTTATTCTACTTCCCCACTTCTTCCCTAAGTGTTTTGGGAATTTTGGTGCATTTATTTTTTTGTGAGCTAGGTTCTGGACAACCGGCCGATGAGCTGTTACCACCGACAACTTGCCAGCCATACTCATGTGGTGAAGTGTGGTTTTATTTTTTTTTTCTCCTTTTCTTTTTCTCTTTTTTTTTCTTTTCTTTTTTTTTATAAGTAGGTGGCTTCCTTGATCTAAGATTTACCTAAACGCAGTACAATGAAAATAGTCTTGTGGCTGGGCTCTGGACAACTGACCAATGAGCTGTTACCACCGAAAACTTATCAGCCATACCACCCACGTCGATCCATTAGCTACCCAATTTCCATAAAAATCGTCGAAAAATGAGTCAGTGCAAAATAGTGTGTGTAGATGCTTAGGCTTAAAGTCCCCCCAAATCAGAGGGCGAGTTGATATGTCGCATACTTATCATTCCAAATTATTTATCAAATTAAAATAAATTTTAACTGGCGAGGACTCGAGACTAAATCCACATTCGAGTGGGCACCCAGGCTAATTAAGCCCCAAGACCTGAAGAGTCTAAGTGTTCAGGTCTACAAGAATCAATTCCTAAAGTTTACAACTCCTAGTGCATAAGTTCTCGTCTCCTAATTCTTTTTTTTTCTCAAATTATTTATTTTTTATTATTTTTATTTTTTCCTTTTTTTTTAAACAAGAATCGAATAACAGGAAATCACTGTTACAGCTGACACAATGGTTATAAACTATGTCCACCCCCCTATGCTTAGCTATTACAATGTCCTCATTGTAAAAAAATGAAAGCAGGCAAGACAGTAGAAGTGGAAGAATAGCACCTGGTTTCCATGAGACTCAGGTAAGCTTGGAACAGTCTTTACATGTGCTCAGTTTAGTGCCTTCAGCTGGGCGATGATCAGCCTGCAGTGGTTATGGCAAGGTAAGAGCAACCTTGTCCGAGACGGGTTCGAGGAGCACATGGTCAATAAAGGGTTTGAGACGCTGCCCATTGACCTTGAAAATATTACCCATCTTTGGGTCAGAGATTTCAACAGCCCCATTAGGGAAAATTCTCTCAATAATGAATGGGCTGCCCCACTTAGACCTGAGTTTACCAGGGAAAAGCTTCAATCGAGAATCGAAAAGCCAGACCTTCTGGTTCGAGTCAAAGCTCTTACGTGAAATCATCTGGTCATGGAGAGCTTTGGTCCTTGCCTTATAGATTCTGGCATTTTCATAAGCATCATTTCGAAGCTCCTCCAACTCAGCTAGTTGGAGTTTCCTGGTTTTCCTGGCCAACTCAAGGTCCATATTACATTTCTTAATGGCCCAAAATGCCTGGTGTTCAAGTTCTACAGGAAAGTGACATGCCTTCCCAAATACTAAACGGAACGAAGACATACCAATAGGCATTTTGTATGTCGTACAGTAAGCCCAAAGTGCAGCATCTAGCTTTTGGGTCCAATCCTTCATATCAGGCCTAACGATTTTCTGCAAAATATTCTTGATCTCCCGATTGGAGACCTTGGCCTGTCCGTTCGTCTAAGGGTGGTAAGGTGTGGAAATCCGATGGCTCACCCCGTATTTCCCCAGTAAATTCCAAAACTGGGCATGAGTGAAATGTGTGCCACCATCACTGATAATTGCCCTAGGAACCCCGAACCGACTGAAGATATTTCTCTTCACAAAATCAATGACCACCTTGTGGTCATTGGTCCGGGTGGGAATTGCCTCAATCCACTTGGACACGTAATCAACAACGACCAGAATATACTGGTGTCCAAATGAAGGAGGGAAGGGTCCCATAAATTCGATGCCCCAAATGTCAAAAATTTCGACAGAAAGAATTGGGTTCAAGGGCATCATATCTCTCTTAGCCATGTTCCCGAGTGTCTGGCATCAGGTGCATGACCTAAAGAATTCCTGGGCATCCCTAAATAATGAGGGCCAATAGAATCCGGATTGCAAAATTTTTGCGGCCGTCTTTTTCCTGGAAAAGTGTCCACCACAAGCGGATGTGTGATAGAACTCAAGTATGCTATGGAACTCGACTTTCGAGACGCATCGGCGAATAATCTGATCAGCGCCAATGCGGTACAACTCAGGATCATCCCAAAAATAATATTTGGCCTCAGATACAAGTATATCCCGTTGTTGTTTGGTCCAATCCAGGGGGATTTGACCAATGGCCAAATAATTGACAATATCCGCAAACCAGGGGGTTCGGATTCTTGAGATTCTGAGGATAGCTTCATCCGAAAAAGTATCAGAGATCGGAACATCCGGATGAGGGGAATCAATTAGGATTCTCGAAAGATGATCCGCCACTACATTTTGTGCCCTGGCTTTATCCCTGATTACAAGATCGAACTCTTGAAGTAGTCGAATCCAGCGAATATGCTGGGGTTTGGCATCCTTTTTGACCAAGAGATGTTTTAAGGCCGAGTGGTCGGTATAGATGATGACGCGAGAACCTAACAGATAAGCCCTGAATTTTTCTAGATCGAAAACTACAGCTAGCAATTCTTTTTCAGTAACGGTGTAATTCCTCTAAGCCTCGTCCAGAGTTTTTCTAGAGTAGTAAATCACAGAGGGCTTTTTCTCAATCTTTTGACCCAAGACAACCCCGACGGCATAATCAGATCCGTCAGCCATAATCTCAAATGGGGCTGTCCAGACAGGTGGTTGCAATACCGGGGCACAGGTGACGTCTATTTTTAATAAATAAAATGCCTTACGACATGATTCATCTAACTCGAACGGCGCGTCTTTGGCCAAAAGGTTACTCAAGGGCCGAGCAACCTTCGAGAAGTCCTTAATAAATCTTCTATAAAAACCCACATGCCCAAGAAAAGAACGAATCTGTTTTACGAATGTGGGTGGAGGAAGTCTAGAGATAGCATCCACCTTAGCTCTATCAACTTCAATTCCCCGATTAGAAACCACATGACCCAGGACGATGCCCTCCTAAGTCATAAAGTGGCTCTTTTCCCAGCTAAGGACCAGCCGTGTCTTGATGCATCTCTGAAGGATCAATTCCAGGTTAGCCAGGCAAGACTCAAAAGAATCTCCGAAAATGGAGAAATCATCCATGAATACCTCAAGACAATCTCCCACCATGTCAGAAAAGATGGCCATCATGCACCTTTGAAAAGTCGTAGGCGCATTGCAAAGCCCGAACGGCATTCTACGGAATCCAAAGGTTCTGTAGGGACATGTGAAAGTTGTCTTTTCCTGATCTTCGAGATGGATAGGGACTTGGTTATATCCCGAATAACCATCCAAGAAGCAAAAATATTTTTGCCCAGCTAACCTTTCGAGGATTTGATCGATAAATGGCAAGGGGAAGTGATCCTTTTTAGTGACAATGTTCAGCTTCCTATAGTCAATACAGACTCTCCAAGAAGAAGCTAAACGAGTGGTGAAGGTTTCCCCTTTCTCATTAGTCATAATGGTTATTCCTGCCTTCTTGGGTACAATCTGAATGGGGCTAACCCACGGACTATCTGAGATTGGGTAAATAATCCTAGCATCGAGCCACTTAATTATCTCCTTCTTGACCACTTCTCGCATATTCGAGTTTAGTCTCCTTTGCATTTCACGAGAAGGGCGGGATCCATCTTCCATGAAAATACTATGATTACAATAAGATGGCTCGATCCCCCTAAGGCCGTGGATGGTCCAACCAATTGCCTCCTTGTTGTTCTTAAGGACCTTAATTAACCTCAATTCTTGCTCCTTAGTCAAATCAGCACTAATAATCACAGGGAGCATGTTTTCAGGTCCTAAGAACTCATATTTCAAATTTTTGGGCAATGGTTTTAATTCCAGCTGGGGTGGGTTTAGAATCGAAGGAAGGGAGGATGCTGATGAAGATTCATCAGGACGATCCAGTGGAAGAGGCTGGAAATGAACAAAATCAACAACCTCTTTATAATGTGGCAGGTCTACCATGGAGGAGGGTTGTAGGTTGGGTTCGCTAAAGCTAATGGAGTCCTCGAGTGCATTGATTGTCATACACGTCTCAAGATCCTGATCCTCGAGTTCCTCAATGAATTCACAATCCTCAAATCCTCTTATCGCCTTAAAAATATCCAGAGTTAATTTCTTATCCCCAAAGGCAATCTCCATACTACCACTTTCACAGTTTATGTTGGCCTTGGCGGTAGCTAGGAACGGACGCCCCAGAATGATGGGCGTGTTCCTCAAATCATTGGGTACATCCATGTCGAGGATGAGGAAATCTACAGGAAAATAGAAATCCTTGACCTTGACAATTACACCCTCAATAACGCCTCTCGGTGTGGTGACCGATCGGTCCGCTAATTGTAGCATTACTGAGGTTGGCCTGAGTTCACCTAATCCAAACTTCTCATAAATAGAAGTGAGGATTAGGTTGATGGATGCACCTAGGTCCAATAGTGCCCTATCAAAAGTGTATTCCCCAATAATGCATGAGATCAAGGGGGCACCTGGATCTTTCTTCTTTTGAGGAAGGTGATGCAGGATTACAAAACTTACCTGCTCAAAGAGAATCACCTTCCTCAGAGTGGGTTCTCTCGACTTACACTTTTGGGTACATAGTTCTTTCAAGAATTTAGCGTAAGCCGGGATGTGCTTAATAGCATCAAGGAGCGGAATATTGATCTCTACGCTCTTGAATAAATTCAAGAGCTCCTCGTTGCTGTCTAGGGTTTTCTTCTTCTTGGTTTTCAATAGGGCCTCAGGGAACGAAATATGGGTGGAATTTTCAATTTTCGATCCCTGGGCCTTGTTGTCTTCTTCAACCTCCTCCTTCTCTTTCTCAAGCTCCCCAGGATTTTGACTTCTAGAAGGTAATTCTGGGTTCTGGGTCTACTTCCCACTTTTCAAGGTGACAGAGTTTGCAGAGGCATAAGGGTTTGGATCTTGAGGTGGATTAGTGAAGATTGGAGGGCCTTGGTTGGTCATGTAACCAGAAGAGGAAGAAGAGGGACCCTACTCAACCACCTGAGCATGCGCGTGTGGGTCCCTTTGATTCCCATACCCTTGGGCTCTATTGCCCTGATTTTGCACATTACGCGGGTTTGGTACGGGTTGAGATGGTAGGGATCCAGGTTGTTACGTGTTTGCAATTAGCCCAGATTGCAAGTTATCTAAGGATGTCTTCATTTGTTGCATAAGCTGAAGCATGGACCCTTGCATTTCCACCATCTGCCGGTTCAAATCAGCCTGACCCACGGATTGTTGGGCATCCAAGATGGCTGATTAACCGATCTCGGGGACAACTGGGTGTATACTTGACCCTGACCCATGGGTTTTTGAGATGCATAGTTGCTAGGTCGAGATTGGGTCTGTTTCCCCAGATTTTTCCAAGAGAAGTTAGGGTGGTTCCTCCATCCCGAGTTGAAAGTGTTGGAATACGGGTTGGACCTAACATTCTCTTGCAATGCATATGCATCCTCATAAAACGAGGATGAAGAGAAGGAAGGATCAGAGAAACTGGGATCAAAGGCCCCAGTTTGGAACCCATATGGTTCTGAGAAATCCTGGCTCACAAGTTGAGCCGACTCGAGTTGATTCACGAATTCCCGCCCCGTGGGAGCTCGTGAGGAATGGAATCCCGAATTCTAGGATTGAGTGGGTAAAGAAGTGTTTCCTGAATTCCCAGACATCCATTCTTCCATTTTCTTAGCAACCAAGTCCATTTTATCCAGTTTATTACAAATTAATTCCATGTCAAATGAATGAGAGTCCTGGATCTCATTAGCACTTGACCTAGGTTGTTGGGACAGGTTGAAAGCATCCATGGAGGCATGATTAATTGAGTTCTCGCTCATTTCCTCAAACAAGTCGTATGCGCTATCTGCATCCCTGTTGAGAAAATTGCCTCCGCAGGAGGCATCCACATGATTACGGAGTTGCTCAACCAACCTGTGATAGAAACTCTGCACGAGTTGCCATTTCGGCACCTCGTGGTTTGGACACTTCCTCAAAAGCTCATGGAATCGCTCCCAGGCACCATGAAATGGTTCCCCCGGCCGCTGGGCGAAAGTGGTAATCACCCGTCGCAAAGCATTGGTCCTTCCGATAGGGAAGAATTTCTTCAAGAAAGCTAACTTAAGAGCAGCCCATGTTTCAATCGGCCTTCCTATAGTCTGATACCAATGTGCAGCCTTATCCTTGAGAGAGTGGGGGAAAAGCCTCAAGATCATTTGCTCTTCGTTCACATTCCTTGCTCTGGTGGTCTGAACCAACGTGGTTAGATCTTCCAGGTGCTGGAATGGGTCCTCTGAGCCAAGCCCATGAAAATGCTTAATCAAACTTAAGAATTGGGGCTTGATTTCGATGTCTCCGGTGGGAATCATGACCCCGAGACATTCCCCATAGTTTGAAGGATCGTAAAAATCCTTCAAGGGCCGAGCGCCCTGACCATGCATGCATTGGAACCATTGCTGCATCTGCTGCAATTCTTCCAACTGCCTCTGAATCAGCTCCTGCTGGTTCGGAGGCAGGGGAGGTAATTGTTGATCAGCCATGGGATCTGCTTGGCTGTAGCTCAACCTCTAGCTCCTTGAATGGTCTAAAGGTCCTTCCAATCTAGGGTTCAATGATCTCCTCCCAAGCATACACTAGAAGGAAGTCGGAAGGACGGGGAAAAAAAAAAAGAAAAGGGAACCCCGCAACACAAGAATACAAGCCTGTCCTTAGATGGGGTAGCCTAAGGTCTACTGACTCTCAAAATCCATCCTAAGATTATCGATGATTTACTCTACTTATGTCCAGGCAATCCAACCAGTTAGAAGGAGGGACTAGGGAGAAGGTTCTTCCTTTGGCTTACACCTCTGGTTCCTAGTGTACCCCCCAGTCGTGGTCGTTTGACGCTACTCCCCTAGCTAGACATCAGATTAACTAGTATAAGCAGGTTAATTGTGAATAATCTCAATCTGGATCCTGATGAGTGAATGAGTCCTTAGGGCCAACGTCTAATTTATTTTAGTTAGGCTTAGGAAATTGGTGCTCTAGAATGTGATGGGCCCTTAATGGGTTGTGCCCTTAATGATTTGTTTGAGAACGTGTGAATGTGCACAACCAAGAGATTTTCAAGCAAGAGTATTAATAATGAGGTGAGTTTTAGGATTCGAATCTTACTTAATAGCTTTTAGGATTCAAATATTAGGTGTTTTCAACCAAGTTTTGTGAGGCAAACCAAGTTTGCTATTGAAAGCACGTGTTCAAGTATTTTCCTTTAGAAATCAAGAAAAATATGAAGTGCCTGGCTTGACTTAATTATTAAATCCTATGGGGCAGCTAGAAAATGAACCTCTTTTAGATTAGGTGGTGCGGCCCAAACAATTCACTCAATTGGCTCAAATGCACCACCGATTAAGGCACACAAAAAGATGGTTAACCTAATATGATTTCTACTCTTTTATGTGTTGAATTCGTGTACCGGGTCCACAGGTCGGAAGCCCGGTTGAGTAGATGAAAAATCAAGTCCGATTATGTGCCTCAAATGTGGGTGTATAGAGTGTGTAAATTAATTTGTCCCACAGAAATATCTTTTTACATATATATATATAAGATGTGGGTGAGATGGGTGAAGGTGGAAAACAAGACAAACAGAGTCTATCCTAGGGCTTATGCAAACACCTAAGTAGATTAAGTCTTGGTTATGATTGTGGCGAAATGAACTAGTGGGGGGGAAAGTGGGGGACACCTACAGAGTACTCTACCCGCACTTTACTCCGATCTACCGCACTTGGATCTCCATGCTAGGGTACCTGCAAGACAGTAGATCAACAACAAGTAGGGTTAGTGCTATGTAAATGCAAAAAAACACAATAAACAATAAAGTAAATTCCGTTGCCTCCCCGGCAACGGCGCCAAAATGGTCGGGCGTGTTTTGCATGTTAGAAATAGAGGTTACAAGTAACCTGTCGTCGTAGTTGCAAAACACGTCGATCAAAAGAAATTTATACCGAAACTCCAAGGAAGTCCCAGGTCGAACACAGGGAGGCGACGTTTACTTTATTGAAAATCGCGCTTCGTTTCGTTTCCTTTTGGTATTTTAATGTTTTGATTTTTTTTTTTGTATTTTTGAAATAAAAGACAAGCAAATGATTCACAAGGTAGAGATGTGGAACGAAAATGGTATATATATCAATCCAATGTTTATTACAATCTACTATGAAAGCATAAAAAGAAAGGGAGGTGAGAGGAAATCTCCCGAATCGGTTGTTCGACGAGACGACGGCACCTGGCGGAAGCTTGGACGAAGGAGGTGAGGAGCGGGATGACGGAGGTGAGATGCTGGAGGACGTTGTGTTGAGGAAAGCTTCGGCGTGTCTCCTGAATGGAGGTGAGAAGACGTAGGTGATCTACTACCGGAATGGAGGTGGGAGGACAGCTCCAAGGTGACCTATGAAGGGAGATGGGAAGTTGGAGGAATATTTGGTGGGGCAGAGGTTCGCTGCACTAGTAGGCACCTTGGGAACTTGAGAACAAGATCTAATGGAGCGTTGGTAGGCTTGCTAGAGCATGGGAGTAGGTGGGAGTAGAGTAGGTAGAGATGGCTTGGAAGGGAGGGGGTGAAGGTCCTTTTATAGTGGTGAAGAGGCTAAAAATGGATAAAGGACCTCTAGCGACCGCCAGACCGTCGCTAGAAACGTTGCTGTAGACAGCTCACCTCTACCTACAGCCATAGCTAGCTCTACTGGCTTGTAATAAAATTGCGACGGCTGTAAGCGTCGCCGTAGGTCAGCCTAGCTGTCGCTGAAAGCTGGCGCCAACCACCCTTGCGCCCGTGCCGCCTGCTCCGCTCATCACGCGTGCTGACTGCGCACGCCCAGCTGTGTGCGCATGTGTTGTGCGCTGGCATGCGCACTTGCAATGCGCTGGCCCGCGCGTGCGCACGCGCGCTGCCGCTGCGCTCCAAGTGCCCACCCAATTGCGAATTGGAGGGGCTGCGGGGAATCAAACTCATGCCCCTCCTTTGCAAACCCGCGCCTCCACTGTTGCGGCACTCCTCCACTTGTGTCGCATGGAGTGTTTTGGTGCAGGCGCTTACCAGCCGTTGGATCTTGATCCAACGGCTAGGATTAACGGCGTAGGTGATGAGGGAGAGTGAGCGGTGCCTGCTGGCTGGGTTTGGGTGGCCTGGATGGCGCCACATGGCACCATCTAGGCCGTCCATCTTCTTCTTCTTGTAGAGGGTGCTACGGTGCTCAGATCAAGATGATTCCCACGATGTCAAACTGCGATCATCGCTCCGAATCCATCCGTACGGTCGAATTTTCCATCCAAAACCTATATGGATGTCACATTGCCCCCCTAGCCATATAAAATGAAGGAATTAATATATAAAATATACTACCATCCTAAATGCCATGCAATGGATGTTATGCAATATTTATAACATGATATGCAATGCTAAGCCTAAGAACTATCAAAAATAAATAATTTATCTTGAATTTGTGTGTGTTCATCAGTGGTCAAAGAGGGATGTAGGTATTAGGTTTATGGAGGCACCTAGGTCTAACAAGGCTCTATCAAATTGGGTTTCACCAATTTTACATGAAATCAGGGGAGTATCTGGGTGTTTAGCCTTGGGTGGGAGTTTACTCAAGATTACAGAGCTGGCTTGCTCTGATAATACGATCGGACTCCCACTTTTGGCTCGCGGCTTATGCTTGGGTGTACACACGTCTTTCAGAAATTTTGCGTAAGCCGGTATGTGGCGGATTGCATCCATCAAGGGGATGTCTATCTGGACCTATTCAAAGAGCTTGACCAGATCCTCCTCAGGAGCCACGGGTTTGGTTATCCTCTTTCCCTTGGTCAAGGCCTCAGGAAATGGAACCCTAATTGGTTCCTCTAGAATAGGTCCAGGTTCTTGATCTGGAATAGGGGTATCCTGGATAACTATCCTAGGGCTTGGGTTACTACCAGGCTTGGAGTGGTTTGGATAACGTGGGTCTTGGGTTGCTTTACCACTATGAGTTGTTATGGAGTTTAATCCTGCCTGGCTTTGATTTAGGTTTGGTAAGATGGGTGGCTGCTGCTAAAATCCTGCATAAGATGTCGAAGCTTCCATCCCGTCGAGTGATGGAACTGAAGGGGCCTGATAAATCATATGTGCGTGGCGTGGATTTGGGTTCATAAAGTGCCTCTGGGTCGGCACGTTATTTGGGTTTGGCAGAGGTTGCGAAGGAAGGGTGCCAGGTTGGCGGGAATTCGCCATCTAGGCAAGTTGATTGCGAACCTCTGTGATCTCGTCCTTGTACTATTTCTGCATTGCCGCATTCGTCTTCTGAATGTTAGCCAATGCTTGAAGGATAAGAGTCATTTGATCTTGGTTTGGCCCAGATTGATAGGTGGGATTGGGTCGAGGCTGAGGCAGCTGATATGGACGAGGAGCTTGTGGACGGGGTTGATAATGTGGTCTTTGAGTCTGAGAATTTCCCATCCATTGAAAGTTGGGATGATTTCGCCATCCAGGGTTGTAGGTATTGGAGAATGGGTCATTCTAGATGGCGTTGAGGCCCTCGCTAGTCTGAGGAGCCTCAGGAAAGTCAAAATACGAGGGTTCAAAGTTCCCCTAACTAGAATAGAGTGGATTGGAGATCCCTCCGATCCGAGAGTCAGACAAGAGTGGATACGGGTCCATCCCCTGGGAGGATTGGTAATAGATGTTCTGCACAGTTTCCCTCGCAAGAGGTGGCCATGTGATAGCGAAAATACACGGTTTGTTAATTAGGTCGTTGTAACGCGTAAATCCGCTTTCCCTCTTAAATTTATATTCCTAGATAGGGGAGTATCTAGGGTAGTCCAAGGTAGCCAAATGTTTGCAATAGTGATTCTCTTGCTTGGAATACAATCTCAACTTTCTTTTTGGTATTTTTTCAATATATCATTTTTTTTTGTTTTTAAGCTAAGGCAACATGCGAACTGGTGGCGGAAAAGGTGATTTACACTTCAATTTAAATACTACATCTATGTGGCAAGTAGAGACTCTCCCTAAGCTCACTCTAGGCAAGTGGAGGCCTAGAATAATTAGGGAGAGGGAGTGAAAAATGCTAAAAAAATAAAGCAAGTAGAAATGCAAAACAGAAAATTGCAAAGAAGGCAACTTGATTGATGAAATATGTTTTACAAAAAAAAAAAGCCTAGTAGAGGAATGCTTCTACTACTAGAAAAATTAAAATAAGAAAAGCAAACACAAATCCTCTAGATAGATGGTGAAGAAGAGCGCTTCTTGTTCCAAGGTTGGTGGCTCCCAAGCTTGAAAAGAATCCTTCAACTCCTTCCTTGCAGTGCTCCGCCAAGGTGATGTCCTCCAAGGCAAGCCCAAAGGGGGCGTGCCCTAAGCTTCTCTCCAAGGGTGGACATCCACCCTAGGTCCTTCTCCCTTTCCTGGCCATCCTCCTTGAAGTGGAAGAGTCCTCCTCCTTGGCGTGGCCCAAGTTGAAGAGAGTGGGGAGAAGAAGGCACCAAAAGGGCTGGTGGTGTGCCCCTTTAATCTCCTTCTCTACTACTTCTTCTTGGCCATAGGTATAGGTGGTTTAGGTAGCAAAATACACTAATGGAGGATGCTCTAAAATGGTTGTAGGTGGTGGGTTTATATAGAGTAGGAAGGGGGGCTAAGGTGACTCTTGGAATGGAGGGCTAAGATGGAGAGATGGAGGTGGTTGGGGATCCTATGGCTAAGGGCAATTGGCGCCAACTCAAGGGGTGTTAAGGGGGTGGTTATGGTGGTGTTGGTGGCTTTTGGTGGTGGAGAGACACCACCATTTTGGCGCCATCCTAGGGTCTTCTAGAAGGGGGTTAGGTGGATGGTGGAGATGGATTTTAGGAGAGGTGTATGGTGGAGATGAAGGGAATTTTGGAGGGAAAGTTGGCGCCAAAAGGGAATGGTTCTAGAAGTTCATTTTGGAGGGAAAACAGGTGGCTTTTGGTAGTGGTGATGGGGTGTGATGGTGGTGGCGCCAACTTGGAGTAGGATAGCTAGCTTAGGTGAGCTTAGTTGATGGAGCTAGCTAGGGTTGACTTTGAAGGTGGTGGATGGCCAAGGAGCTGGTTGCTAGCTAAGCTAAGCTAAGTTAGCTTACCTAAAGGTGGAGTAGAGGAGAAGGTGTTGGAGCTAGGGTTTGGAGGGAGGAGCTGAGGAGGAGAAGTCTGGAGCTGAAATTGGAGCTGGCTGCTGCTGAAGAGGCTGGCATGGAGCTACTCTAGCTAGCTTAGCTTGCTAGTTCTTTGATAGTTGCTAAGCCAAGCTAAAGTAAGCTAGCTTCTACCATGATGAGCTAAGGTGAGCTAGGTCTGGTGCTCCCGGGGAGACTCAAGCTGGTTGAGGCAACTAAGGTAGCTTAGCTCAACTGAGTTGAGCTAAGCTAAGTCCCCGGGAGTTGGACTTGAGCTTCCTGAGCTGGGATGAGTTCTTCTTCAGCTGGCTGGAGTTGAGTGGAGCTGGATGTAGTTGGATCTGAGCTGGGGTGAACTCCTGTCAACTCAGCTGAGCTAGCTAGAGCTCCCTGTGGACTAGTGGGAGCTGAGATGAGCTAGACTCAGCTAAGTTGAGCTGGATCTGAGCTGACTTGAGCTGCCATTCAGCTGAGATTAGCTAAATGGAACTGGGATGAGCTAACCCTAGTTCAAGTGAGCTAGGTTCCAGCTGCGGTGAGCTGGATCAAGCTGAGGTGAGCTGGATCAAGCTAAGGTGAGCTGGATCAGGCTGAGTTCCAGCTAGTCTGGGCTTCTCCTTCACCATTTGCCTTCTTGAGTGCTAGGGTTTTAGGGATCTATATATCTGTACATCCCTAACACTCACAAAAACATATTAAAAAGATAATAAAAAATGCAATGCATGCCTAACCTATTTTATGCCTAAATGCAGCCCAAAAACCCGTTTGCGGAGTAAAATCGTAAGAGCTAGGTTTGTTTTAATGCATAAGAATGATGATAAACTAGCGTTTATCACACCCCCATGCTTATCTTTTGCTAGTCTCTTAGCAAAACTTAGAATGGAATTTTTGGGAAATCTAATTTTTTCGACTTTTGAGGAGAAAAAGAGATTAATGGACCTTGGTAGATTAAAACACTGGAGGTATGGGATTTGTTAAAGATAAACATCAGGAGTTGCTTTTGGATTCAACCATTAGACAGAACGGGATCAATATATCCTCCAGAAAATTCTCAAATTAACCCCTTGTTAATTCAAATGACTTGAAATGTTTGTTTTTAGGATTTTTTTGGCTCATGAATCTGATTCTCAACTTGCAAAATCCTTTAAAACCTTGTGGCTGTACTTGTGAGAAGCCAACATTTATAAGGGTGTGTTAATTTATTTATTATTACTTTTTTTTTCTCCCCCATGCTTATTTTTAGCTTAGTCTTACAACAGATGTGTCGGGATCATCATTTCCGTTACCATTCCTCGAGGGGGTTCTGGCGCCAGTAGTTCGAGATAGCACAGTCCATGACACCACCCAGGAGCTCACAACCCCAAAACACGATGCAGTGAAAAGGGGCGCTCCAAGCAAACTCAAGCTCTTGCTCTGACACTATAGGTAGAGCACCGTCCAAGACACTTGAGCTACTAAAATGCTCTTTAATGCTCCGTCTAAAGATATGAAATACAGATATGGAGCAATGCCAAGGGGGTAACATGTTGACATCGCGTCCTCAAAGGAGACATTTTCCTCCTTCACGGCGGTGGGAACTCAAACCAATTATCTGTTTCAGACTTTTACTAAGTCCAAACAAGGGAGTTTTTCAAATTTTTAGTTATTTTTAAGTGTTGGCTTGTGTGTGAAGAGTGACACAAGAAGTTTCTCAAAACATGCAAGTTTTTGAATCAGAAGCTAAGTCAAATATTTTCCATATTACAAAATAGGATCAAGTCACCTAAACTATCATGAGTTCAGGTGGAATTTTATAGAAGGATATCTGATCTAGTCTAAAATAGACCCTGGAATTCTAATGATCAGATCCATATCCTCATCCTTAGTTTGTTAAAGATTAAATCCCATTGTACCAAAAGTGAATTTTTCGACCTTAGTCCCGATTTCAAAATTTTTCCTCAAAAAGTTTTGAACATTTTTATTTTTTTGGATATGCAAGCAGGAAATAAATTAAACAAAAATGCATGTTTTTAGGTTTTGAAAATCCTAAATCGATCGTAAAATTTAAAAACACCCCCCCATGCTTAAGATATGCCATGTCCTCATGCATTAGGAAGGAAAAGGGATCACCTTAGTGAAGAACGGTCAGGTTTAGGAGGAACAAAACTAGGAAAAAGAAGAAAAAAGGGAAAGCAAGAAAAAATGATGGGTTACCTCCCATGTGTTGATTGTACGAGACTGAGTTTGATACCAATGAGCAGCCTTGTCCATGAGGGAGAAAGAAAACATCTTCATAAGTAGAATATCCCAGTTTTATGCATCTGACCCAAAGATCTGGGCCAGATGCTTGAGCTGCTTAATGTGCTGGAATGGATCCTCGGAGTTAAGCCCAAGGAATTTTGGTATGGCATGAATCATATTGGGCTTGAGTTCAGAATCAGGACCTCCAGCCAGGATTCGGACTCGAGACTCGATTGCTACCGCAGTGGGATTATAGTGATCTCGCATCATAAGACGCTGTGGTGGGTTTACAAAGTTTTGAAATAGATCATTTAGTCACTGAAGCTGGTGCTCAAGGTTCTTCTCTTCTTCAATGGATTGTGCCATGATGGAAGGAGAACTTGGTTCTGAATTAGAGGAAAGATCTATGTGGTGGGGTTGCTGCATAAACAGGGGCGTCGAGGCTTGGCCTCGGTGGGAGTGAATTTCTAAAGGAGGTCTTAAGGATGGTCTTAAGGACCTCCTACCAAACATGCACTGAAGGATTTGCTGAGATCAGAATGTGCTAGTCCCAATCGAGACACCCAAAAAATGTTGGGTGACTATAGAGGTTCGGGGTGAATGATACCCCTTAGTCAGAAAGGTTGTCCACTTGAGAAATACCTAGGCAGCCAGAGAGGGAGAATCCCGCAAAGACCCCTACACGGTAGAGCGTCCCCACGAGTTACAGGATTTCCCCCACCCGACCTCTCTTGTCACTGAGATTCTAGGTAGACCAGAATGGGGACCTTGACCTCTTAAGTCTACCTCTTTTAGTTAAGATCAAGGTGCTTAGGGTTCCACTTGAACATTAAGTCTTTTGAGTGCAAAAAGTGACCTAATTTTAAGGTTGGTTGACCCAAAGGATCAACTTCACCTCTTTGTTCCTTTGAGAGCTTTTAGGTCCTTGCTTTTAGGGTTCACATGGATTAAGAGCCTAATTTGCTTATGATTTTTCTTGGATAGATCTTTTCAAACAAGGCTTAGGCACACCTCTTTTTGAAATTTTTGCTTCTTTGCTTAAGAGATGTGTCTCTAAAAACCCTAGCTTTGCAATCCTTAGGTTGCCTCTAGTTGATCCAATTTAGTTGCCTCAAAAATTGGTATCTAGGGCTCAATCAAGAAGGTTTTAGCCCTAGTTACCTTAATTGGATGTGCAATTCAAAACGTGTTGAAATGAAAATCATGCAACTTTGGTAAATTACTAAATATGGAAGCAAGTAGCCCTAGATTGATTTTAATTTATTTTTTTTCTTTTTAGACTTTGAGGGGATTAAGAGAGAGGGATATGAAAGTTTACCTATTCCTTGGTGTGGTTGTTGTGCAGCTGCTTTTCTTTCCTTTTCTTCCCCTGAGACAAACACAACAAAAGAGAGATTAAGTTAGTATTGAATCAGTGGTTGTGATCAAAGTTTCTAAAATGCCCATTGCTGCTCGACAACGGCACCAAAATGTTAACGAGGCGAGATCATGGTTTTAAAAGATGTTCATTGCAGTATAAATGAAATCGCCGTGAAAATAGATAAGAATTTATTACTCGAAAACCAAGGTATCCTAGGTCGAGCACAGGGAGCAAATTGGTATTTGAAAACTAAGATCACAACTTTCAATGTTATAAAATGCAATGACCAATCCAATCAAAATTATGAAGTAAAAATGAGGTCAATGTATAGAGAAATTCAAAAATAATGGACGTTTGATGTAAAATCAGACGTCTTAAGTTGTTGCTGCAACAATGCAAGGCTTTTCTCTATTCTTCTCCTTCTGATTTCTGACTTTGCCTTCTTCTTTCTCTCTTCTTTCTCTTTCTCTGTGGCCACTCTTCTTCTGCCATCTTCCTTAACTCTTCTTTCTATCTTCTTCTCTTCTTCTTCCTTCTTTGCTTGCCTTTCCTCTACTACAGTGTCGTCTCTTTCCTTTGGCTTCTGCCTCTTCTTCCTTCTCCTTCTTCTTTCTTTCTTCAGCCTCTGTCTTTTGCAGCTAAGTCCTTCCTCCAGCTCTAGCCTCCTTGTCCTCTGCCTTTGCCTTCAAGTCATGCCTTTAGCTTCTTCCTCTTCTTCAGCAGCTGCCTCCTTCTCCTTCTTCTTTCCCTACACAGCACAGAGCAAAACCTACCCCTACCCTCCCCCGCATCTCTCTCTCTAATTCTCTCTTAGGTACGCTCTCCCAGAGCCAGGTAATCGGGTTAGGTTTCGCGTGCCCGGGTCCAGGCGCACCGACGTGGTGTAGTGCATTAGGAGTGCTAGGTAAACGGGTCGGGTGCCAGGTCCGTGTGGGTGTGAGTCACGAAAAAGGCGGGGACGTGGGCAAGGGACCTCACCCCGTGTCATTTGGAGGCGACAAGCTAAAAATAGAAAAACAATAAATACCATTCACCGCGCTCTTGAGTTCACAAGGTGGGACTAAAAGTCCCACCCGCTTCTGCTTGCGCCCACAGGAGGAAGGTCGGCGTAATTGGAGCAGCTGGGAGCTTCGCTGTGCTAATTGACTGGGAGTGTGCGTGCACGAGACCAACCTGCATCTTCTGGACCTGGGATCCTCGAGCGTTAGATCCTGGAGCAACCTCGCAAGCTCCTTCGCATCGTCGCTAATGGTGGCAGAGGTGTGAACCTAAAATGCACACACACGGCCTCACGGCCCTGTCAAACAACATGGGAAGCTTCACCATGTCACAGCGAAGGTGAGGCAGGGGTTGGAGTGGTGCAGAATGGCCTAAACGTGCGTGCCTAGGTCGGACTATGACTGTGAAGGTGCGTGTGTTCGAAGGAAGTGTAGGCCGTGTGTGGCAGTTGGTGAAGGGGTGGAGAATGATCAGTGAATGATGGCGAAGGTGATGAGGTCAGTGGCGAGGCGTGTGGGAGTGACGAATTCGCCTCACCGGTGGTCAGCCGGAGATGAGGGAGACGAAGGTGAACAGTGGCTATCGACGGTAGTTTTATAAAATTGAATGAGGGAAAATGAAGAGTGGGAGGAGAGGAACCTATTTGCATGTAGCTAGACGAGGGGGAGGCAGAGGAGACGAGCGACGTGTATGTGCCATCGTCGGGGAAGAAGACCCTGAGGTGAGGATCTCCCCGAATCCTCGCCGGAGTGGGATTCCTCCGCTGCAATGGTGAAGGGACCTGAATGTAAGGGTGGCTAGGAAGTTGGGGGGTCTGTGCAAGGATTTTCAAAAGATAGGGGCCAGAATGTAATTGAGTGGACTATTTTGCAAAGTAGGTCAAGGTGACCTTCCCGTAGGCCCAAATTTTGGTACAAACCTAATTTAGACCTAGAGAATCCAATGGTGAAGTTTAATTTTAGGTTTGACCATGTTTGACTAGACATTTTACACAAAAACCCAAATTACGTTAAATATTGAGCTAGGACCTCTATCTAGGTCAAAATAGGTTCCAAAGGCCAAATTGAATGTTCTAAACCCTAGGGGATAATTTTATATGAATTTTAGAGGGTTTAATTTATTTTTATCCTGACCAGAACCTTGTGAAATTAAGTGAATTTGTTTTAGGGTTACAGAATGTCATTTATTTCTTAAATCTCACAATAACCCTTGTTTGACTGAACCATCCCACTTTTCCTCTTATTAAGTCCAATTGACCTATGTTTAGCCCCTGAGAAATCCTGTTGATGTACTGCAATGGTGAAATTATAGTTTTTCCCTTTAATTCATGTTTCCTTCCCAGAACAGTAATTCCTTGAATTAGGCCTTCCTTTAGGTTATGTAGAAACTTTTGTTCACTTTCTCAGGTCACAATGAGCTAATTAGGATTCATGATGAGGTTCTCATCAGCTAGCTGTCGGCTACCTTCCACAACCCTCCTTGACTCGGGCTTGGGACCGGCAATGAAAAGGCACATGAACCTTAACATAAGCGGAGTTCATCCCTGGCCACTAAAAAGAATAAATTACTATACAATTCGTGCAATTTGACCTAAATGCATAATTTTGCATGATATGCAATATTTACAATACATGATACTTCGACGATACTAAGAACATGCATAAATAGGCATTTTAGGTTTCTTAGATGCATACACATCACACCCCCATGCCTATCTTTTACTAGTCCCTAGCAAAAACTGTATGTTATTTATAAAAGAATTAAGATTGGGTTTCTTGGGCAAGTATCTGAAGACCTGAACAACAGAGACACAACAGCACCCAAGTATCTGCCAAAATGCAGACCTCCCAAACCCTCACCTTATTCAAAGGCAGAAGCATTTTTTCTTTTTCTTCTTTTTTAATTTTTTTAGGGTTTTTAGTTGAGGGTTTCGAGGTAGCATTCTATGGCTACCCAACCCACCCAAGACTCGAAGAGAACTCTAAGTACTAAGCATCTTTATGTGTGAAATGTGATAGACTCACTAATCGACGACTAGAACAGACTTAGGGTTTCTATGCTCCTGGCTAACCTTCAAAAGGAATTCTGCCTAAAGGTGTATCTATACATTCGGTAGCTTTCTCCTTACTTTTATTTTTATGAGGTCAACATAAGGGCGAACCCAGTGTATATCTCTCCAGGTTATTCTACTCTGCTTCTTTCTAAGTGTTTGGAATTAAACATGCATTTTTGTGGGCTAGGTTATGGACAGCCGACCAATGGACTGTTACCCACAATAACTTGCCAACCATACTCGTGCGGTGAAGTGCGGCTTATTTCTTTTCTTCTTTTCTATTTCTTTTTTCTTTTTCTTTTTTTGGATACTTTTCTTTTTCTTTTTTCTTTTTTTTTTGAATTAGGTGACTTCCCTGACCTAAGATTTACCTAAAGGTGGCAAGAAGAGAATGGTCGTGTGATTGGGCTCTAGACAACCGACCAATGAACTGTTACCCACGATAACTTGCCAACCATACCACCCTCAAAGGTTCATTAGCTACCCAATTTTCGTTAAAATCATCGAAAAGCGAGTCAGTGCAAATAGTGTGTAGATGCTTGACTATAAGTTCCCTCAAATCAGAAGGTGGGTTGAAAAGTCATGTACTTATCACCCCAACTTATTTAATCAAATTAGAAATACATTCAAACTGGAAAGGACTTGAGGAACAAATCAACACTTTAGTGGACACCCCAGCTGATTAAGGTCGAAGACCTGAAGGGTCTAAGTATTTAAATCCTACTGTATTTTTCCCAAAGGTTGAAAAATCCTAATGCCCCAATATTCTTTTCCTAATTCAATTTTTTTTAATAAATAAAGAGAAAAATAAGTAGAATTTACAAGAATTCCACAAAGCTGACAAAATTATTCAAAAATGAATCCACCCCCTAATGCCTAGCTAATGCAATGTCCTCAATGAAAATAAAAGGCATGAGAAGCAGGGTAGAATGATGAAAATATCACCTGTATTCCATGATGTTTAAGTCAGCTCTGAGGCAAACTGTACAAGTGCTGAGTTTAATGCCATCAGTTAGGCAAAGTCCAACCAAAGAAGTTACATTAAGGTTAAAGCAACCTTGTCTAAGATGGGTTCTGAAATAACACGATCAACATAAGGTTTCAGACGTTGTCTGATGACCTTAAAAGAATTACCCATCTTTGGGTCAGAAATCTCAACGAATCCGTTTAGGAATATCCGATCAATGATAAACGGGCCACTCCACTTTGACCTAAGCTTGCCGGGAAAGAGCTCAAGTCGAGAATCAAAGAGCTAGACCTTCTGATTTGGCTCAAAGTTCTTGCGGGAAACCAGCTGGTCATGAAGAGCATTGGTCATAGCCTTGTAGATCTTAGCATTCTCGTATGCGTCACTTCTAAGTTCCTCCAACTCATATAATTTGAGTTTCCTGGTCTTTCCGACCAAACTTAAATCAAAGTTGCATTTCTTGATTGCCCAAAATGCCACATGTTCAATCTCAACGAGTAAATGACATGCCTTTCCATACACCAGAGGAAATGGTAACATGCTGATAGGCGTCTTGTATGCCATATGGTAGGCCCAAAGAGCATCCTCAAGCTTTTGAGTCCAATCTTTTCTAACCACCTTTTGCAGGATGTTGTTGATTTCTCGATTGGAGATCTCAGCCTATCCGTTCGTCCGAGGGTAGTAAGGTGTGGAGATTCTGTGATTACCCCATATTTTGCCAGTAAATTACGGAACTGGGCATTTGTGAAGTGAGTACCACCATCTCTGATGATGGCCCTCAGAATCCCGAACCTACTAAAGATACTCTTCTTGACAAAATCAATGACCACCTTGTGGTCATTGATTCGAGTGGGAATAGCCTCGATCCACTTGGACACGTAATCAACAGCAACGAGAATGTACTCGTGTCCAAATGAAGGGAGGAAGGGTTCCATAAAATCGATGCCCCAAATGGGAAGCATTGCGTTTAGAGGCATCATATCTCTCTTGGTTATGCTCCTGTGTGCCTGGCATCGAGTACACGACCTCGAGAATTCTTGAACATCCATGAATAAAGACAGCCAATAGAATCTAGATTAAAGTATTTTTGCAGCCATCTTTTTCCCGAAGAAATGTCCACCACACATAGATACATGGCAGAACTCAAGTATGCTTTGAAAGTCATTCTCCGGAGCACATCAGCGAATAATTTGTTCAGAGCCGATGCGATACAATTCAGGGTCATCCCAGAAGTAATATTTGGCCTCAGATTTGAGTCTATCCTATTATTGCTTGATCCAATCCTAAGGGATTTGACCAACAGCCAAATAATTTACTATGTCTGCAAACCAAAGGGTTTGGACACCTGAAACTGCCAGAATAGTCTCATCCGAAAAAGTATCAGCAATCGGAATATCCGAACGAGAAGAATCACTTAGAAGTCTCCAAAGATGATCCGCCACCGCATTTATCTTTGACTTCAGGATCGAATTCTTGAAGCAGAAGAATTCATCAAATGAGCCAGGGCGTGGCACCTTTTTGGCCAAGAGATGTCTCAAGGTCGAGTGGTCGGTGAAAATTATTACATGAGACCCTAAGAGATAACCCTGAATTTTTCTAAAGCAAATGCTATAGCTAGCAATTCCTTCTCAGTAACAGTGTAATTCCTTTGGGCCTCGTCTAGAGTTTTGCTAGCATAGTAGATGACAGAGGCCTTTCTATTGATCTTTTGACCCAAAATAGCCCCGACCACGTAATTAGAAGCGTCGGTCATGATCTCAAATGGGGCACTCCAGACTAGTGGTTGCAACACCAGAGCACAAGTGACTGCCATTCTAAGAAAATCAAATGCCTTGTGGCACGATTCATTAAAATCAAATGGCGTAACTTTGGTGAGAAGGTTGCTAAAAGGTCAAGCAACCTTGAAGAAGTCCTTAATGAACCTCCTATAGAATCCCACATGACCGAGAAATGAGCGGATTGGTTTAACAAATGTGGGAGGAGGAAGTTTGAAAATAGCATTGACCTTAGCTTTGTCAATCTCAATTCCTCGTCCAGAGATTACATGACCTAAGCCAATACTTTCTTGTGTCATGAAATGACTCTTTTCCCAGCTAAGGACCAATCTTATTTTGATGCATCTTTTAAGGATCAATTCAAGATTAGCAAGGCAAGATTCAAACGAATCTCCAAAAATAGAGAAATCATCCATGAAAACAAGCATAAATTCTTCCACCATGTCAGAAAAAATGGCTAGCATGCACCTTTGAAAAGTTACAGGTGCATTGCAAGGCCCGAATGGCATTCTACAGAAAGCAAAGGTTCCATAGGGACAGGTGAAAGTCATCTTTTCCTAATCCTCGAGATGGATAGGGACTTGATTGTATCCCGAGTAACCGTCCAAGAAACAGAAGTACTTTTGCCAAGCTAATCTTTCAAGGATCTGATCGATGAAGGGTAAAGGGAAATGATCCTTTTTGGTGGCTATGTTTAGCTTCTTATAATCGATACAGACTCTCCAAGGGGAAGTTGAACGAGTTGTGACAGATTCTCCTTTCTCGTTAGTCACAACGGTAACCCCGAGTTTCTTGGGAACAATTTGCACAGGACTTACCCACAGACTATCCGAGATCAGATAAATGATTCCTACATCAAGCCACTTAATGATTTCTTTCTTGACCACTTCTCGTATATTAGGGTTCAATCTCCTCTTCATCTGGTGAGAAGGGTGAGATCCATCTTCCATGAAAATTCTGTGATTGCAGTAAAATGGCTCAATCCCCCTAAGGTCATGGATAGTCCAACCAATTACCTCTTTATGTTCTTTTAAGACCTTGATCAGTTTTATCTCCTACTCCTTAGTCAATCTAGAACTGCTAATCACAGGGAGCATCTTCTTAGGTCCTAACAATTGATATTTTAAACTCTTAGGAAATGGTTTCAATTCGAGCTAAGGCATGTCTAAGATGGAGGGTAAGGAGGTTGTTGATGAAGGTTCATCAAGACAGTCTAGAGGAAGAGGTTGTGAATGAAGAAAATCAACAACGTCTTTAGGGTGGCGAGTCTACCATAGAGGGTTGTGGGTTAGGTTCATCAGTACAGGAGGAACTCTTAATAGTAGATACAGCATACAGGTCTCAATATTCAAATGATCTTCCTCAAGTTCCTCTATAAATCCACAATCTTAAATTTATGAATTGCCTTCAAAATATCCAGTTTCAGTTTCCGATCCCCAAAGACAATTTCCATGCTACCACTCTCACAGTTGATATTGGCCTTAGCGGTAGCCAGGAACAGACGCCCCAAAATGATGGGTGTGTTCCTTAAATTCTCAGGTACATCCATGTCAAGGACAAGGAAATCTATAGGAAAATAGAAGCCCTTAACCTTGGCAATAACATCCTCAATAACACCTCTCATATTTATGATCGAATGGTCCGCTAACTGCAGCACTACTGAGGTCGGTCGAAGTTCACCTAATCCGAACTTCTCATAAAGAGAAGTCAAAATTAGGTTAATGAATGCACCTAGATCCAAGAGTGTCCGGTCAAAAGTGTAATCTCCGATAACACATGAAATCAAAGGGGCACCTGAATCTCTCTTTTTCGGAGGAAGGTGATGCAGGATAACAGAACTAGCCTGCTCAGAGAATATCACTAACGGGAACACCATCATGAGCCATAACTAGCTCAATTTGATCTGATTAAGTCATTAAATGCTCCTACATAACCATCAAGAGGCCATAATTCACTACATAATCATTCTGAGAGAAAGACAAGCAAACAAGATTAAAATTTTAATTTTACCATCATAGCTTGAATGCAGAACAACCACGGGTTTTCCCAGGGGATAATTAACGGTCAAATGGTCTTAAAAGTCTAACAAGTGGGTTAGAATAGACAGAAAAGGGTTTTCGCGTATTTTGAGAATTAAATGACTTCTAAAACCCTAAAAACAAACTCACTTAATTAATTGAGGTTCTAGTCGGGATAAAATCCACCTAAACCCTCTAAAATTCATAAAAAAAATATTCTCTATAGTTTGGTACCTTCAATTTAACCATCAGAACCCGTCTTGACCCAAAACAGAGTCTTAGACAGACATTTGCCCTAATTTAGGTTTTTGCATAAATTACCCAATCAAATGAAATCAAAACCTAAATCTTACTTCACCATTGGATTCCTTGGGTCCAAATTAAGTTTATATCAAAATTTGGGCTCAATCTGAGATCATCTTGACCAAGTTTGCATTTTGGTCCAGTCAGACTCTTTCTATCTCATTCAAACCCTTAGCTTTTTGAATTCCCCAGCTTTGTCGCCTTCTTCACAAAAAGACCCCTGCCACCATGAATCCTATTCCTATAACTCCGGCGACCTTTGATTGAAGAGAACTCCTTCTCTGATTAATCAATCCCTTCCAAAAATGGAAGGGAGATTCCTTAAGGAGTCCTCTTTCCATTGAATCCATCCATGAGCCCTCAAACTTTCCCAATCTCTCATGCGAACGCATGAGAGAGTTTGGTATCTTAGAATTTCCAACTCCAACGATATTCCAAGCTTAGGAAGCTTGCTTCCCAAGCTCAAAACATCCCCCAGAGGCCTACAAAAGGACCCCCAGATCAGGCCGAACTTCCCAAGCTTGATTCCAACCGTGAAACCCCTCCTTTCCTCTCTCCGCTCCAGCCGCAAAGCTCCACAAGCTCTGGCAATTCTTCCTAACTTCATCATCCATCCACAATACCAATGGCCGGATTTCCTTCCTCTCTCTTGTCTGCTCTTGGCCGTACCAGCAGGAGGCCCTCTATCCCCGTCGTTGTCGCCATCCACCAGAGCACCTTCTTCCCTGGCGTAGGCCTACCAACACCAGTGCCATTCTCCCCCCTTTCATACGTTTAGATTAGGTTAGATTAGTTAGCTTAGATTCCTAGTTTAGATTCCTACCCAAAAATAACCCTCGACTCAACACGCTCACCTCTGTCTTCTCGGTCTCCGACCACTCCTTCGGCGAGGCGGTTCTACTACTACACAACTCCATCCGCCTCGCCAACCGCCACACAACCTTTGCCTCATCCTCCTCTACACAGCCCCTCTCTCTATTTGCCACTCCACTCACCCACATCATCCACCAAACAAACCCACCATCACGTGCCATCTCCAACATCGCCCTACACCTACACGCACACATTCGCCTCAATACATGCACCACTACATTCGCCGTCCTCCGACGAAGTGCCTAAAGTATTTTAACAGGGCAAAAAGGTCGCGCTTCTCCTTTCAAGTATACATTGGACCTCTACCGCCCTCTGCCCATCGCCGCCTTCATTCTTCGAAGTCTAGCTACGAAGCTCCAGGACACACCCTCTAGGCATTGTGGCTTTGCTCAAAAAACGTGCTCAGGACTCCAATTGTGGGGGATACCCCTAGCAACCAATGAAATCAGACAAAGAGGCATCAGCGTAGCGCACGCGAAGGGAGGTAGTGGGATAGTCACACATCGGGCGCTGACAGCCATGAAGAGGCGCAAAAATTATTTTTGTCCTATAGGCTCTTCACCTCCTAACAAGAGGGTGAGTTCCTCCTTACCCACGCACGCCTCACTCGCGACACTATCCTTCACGGATCTGGCACTCAACCGTATACCCGCCTAAACCTAAGCACTCCTCACCCACCACCCACACCGGTGAGCCTGGTCCTGGGTGTGCGTCTGCCCATTTACCCAACTACCCTGACTGTGGCCTGGGAGGGCAGATCCCAAAGAAAGAAGGAGAGAGAGAGCAGGTTAGGGGGGTTTTGCTCTCTATGACACTTAGCCAAATCTGAGAGTGCCTCCCTTGTGTGTGAGAACAAAAGAGAAGGCACAGAAGGAGAAGAACTTGAGAAGAACAGAAGAAGGCCAAGGAAAGAAAGAAAAGAAGAAAAGGAAAGGAAGAAGGCCAGAAGAAGAGAACAGAAGAAGAAAAGAGGAAGAATAGTGCTAGGGAAGCACTATAGCATCTATTGGTTAAGCCGTCTGATTAAATGACTCGACGTCTGATTTGAGACTTTATCTGATTATTTAAGTATCTAAGTTGAATGGTTGATGGCACTGTTGCATTATTTGAACTCAATGCATATATGCTTAAGTTAAATAATTGGTGATCTAAATCACCATTGTTTTTGCTTTGAGATTCTTTTTGCCATATGTTAAACTCATACTTTATATTAAATATCATTTCTGAGTTATTTCTTGTGCTCATTTACTTGTTAATTAAGATTAGCGATTGAATTCCTATTTGCTTCCTGAGTTCAACTTTGGACTTCATTTCTGATATTCGAGTAATAAATGCTATTTGTTTTCAAGCGATTTCGACCTATACTACGACGCAGCATTTAAAACCTTGATCTCGCTCTATTAACAATCACCTTCCTCAGAACAGATTCCCTCGGCTTATGCTTCTGGGTGCATAAATCCTTTAAGAATTTAGCATAAGCCGATATGTGTTTGATAGCATCGAGGAGCAGGATTTTGATTTCAACATTTTTTAATATATTCAAGAACTCCTCATCACTATCAACAGGCTTCTTCTTCCTGGGTTTAATCAAGGCCTCAAGAAAAGGAACATGAGTCAGATCCTTGAAATCAGGTTCCTAAGCCTTGATTTCTTCTTTAAAGCTCTCCTTTCTTTCTTCAGGCTCACCAAGGTTTTCTTGACTAGAGTAGAGTAGTCGTGGGTCCTAGGTTTTCCTTCCACTCCTCAAAGTAACGGAGTTGACAGATGCATACAGGTTTAGGTCTTGGGGAGGGCTAAGAAAGATTGAAGGGGCTTGATTAGCCAGAAACCCCCGATTTGATGAAGAAGCAGAAGAGAAAGGACCTTGCTCAACTACCTGAGCATGTGTGTGTAGGTTCCTCTGATTCCCGTACCCTTGGTCTCGATTGCCCGGATTCTATATGTCGCGCGGGTTGGGTACAGGTTGAGATGGCAGAGATCTGGGCTGACAGGTATTAGCAGTGAGCCTGGTTTGTAAGTTGTCCAGCGAGGTTTTCATTTGTTGCATGAGCTGAAGCATGGATCCTTGCATCTCTACCATCTAACGGTTCAAATCAGCCTGCCATATGGGTTGATGGGCATTCCAAACTAGCTATTAACTTGATTCGGGGGCAGCTGAGTATAAACATGACCCTGACCTATTGATCTTTGAGGAGCATAGTTTTTGGGTCGGAATTGGGTCTATTTCCCCGGATTTTTCCATGAGAAGTTAGGGTGGTTCCTCCAACCTGGATTATAGGCATGGGAATATAGGTTGGACCTAACGTTCTCCTGTACAGCATAGACATCCTCATAGGACGAGGATGGGGAGAAAGAAAGGGAGGGATCAGAGAAACTGGGATCAAAGGCCCCAGTTTGGAACCCATGGTTTCCGAGTAATGCTAGCTCACAAGTTGAGCTGCATCCAGTTGATTCACGAACTCCCGTCCAGAAGGAGCTTGCGAAGAATAGAATCTCGAATTATGGGATTGATTAGATCGAGAATTGTTCACAGAGTTTTCATCCATCCACTCCTCCATCCTTTTGGTAACCAGGTCCACCTTATCTAGTTTATTACAAATTAGCTCCATATCGAATGAATGAGAGTCATAGATCTCATTAACATCCGATCTGGGTTGTTGGGACCAGTTAAACGTATCCATAGAGACATGATTGATTGTATTTTCACTCATTTTCTCAAAAAAATCATGCGCACTATCTGCGTCTTTGTTAAGGAAATTGCCTCTACAAGAAGCATCCACGTGATTTCTGAGTTGCTCAGTCAACCGGTGGTAAAAGATCTACACGAGTTGCCATTTCGACACCACGTGGTGTGAACAGTTCTGCAATAGATCCTAGAATTACTCCCAGGCACCATGAAACTACTCCCTTGGCTACTAGAAGAAAGTAGTAATCGCCTATCTCAATGCATTGGTACGCTCGACTGGAAAGAATTTCTTTAAGAAAGCCGATTTAAGACCATTCCAAGTTTCAATCGGCCTTCCAATTGTCCTGTACCAATGTGCGGCCTTATCCCTAAGAGAGTGGGGGAAAAGCCAAATGATCATTTGCTCCTCGTTCACGTTTCGTGCTTTGGTGGTCTGGACCAAAGTGGTCAAGTTCTCCAAATGCTGAAATGGGTCTTCAGAGCCAAGCCCATGGAAATGTTTGACCAGACTTGACACTTGGGGCTTGATTTCAATGTCTCCGACTAGAATCTGGACACTGAGACATTCCACGTAAATTTAAAGGATTGTAAAAATCCTTCAAAGGCTGAGCACTCTGCATTCTCTGGAACCATTCCTGCATTTGCTGCTTTTGTTCCAGCTACCCTTGAAACATCTCATGTTGATTCTGAGGAAGAGGAGGTTGTTGGTCGGCCATGGGATCAATTTGACCAAAATCCAACTTACACCTCCTAGAATGAACTAATGGTCCTTCCAATCGGAGATTCAATGACCTCCTTCCAAGCATAAACTAGGAAGAGGTCGGAAGGACTGGGGATAAGAACCCTATAGCACAACAAAACAAGTCTGTCCTTAAGTTGGGTAACCTAAGGGCCTAAGCTCCAAGATAGATACAAACTACAGCACGAATTTCGTGTTGTCCTTAATCCAAAAGCTAGTTAAGTTGGGATGGTGAGACAGGGGGAGCGTGTCCCGAAGGCCACTAATTATGCCAAACCCCTGCCTGCTTAAGTCGTTTGACAGTCTGACCACCCAACTTAGAACCTTCTGGAGAAAGCAAACGTCACAAATTCGCACCACAGTTCGGAAAATATCTTGAAATAGACAGCTGAGTCCTAAGGCCAACATCTACTTGATTTTATAGCAGGCTTAGGATTGTAGTGCTTATGGAATATGGTGGGCCCTTAGAATGGGTTGTGCCCTTAATGATCGATTAAACACATGTGACTGCGTGCACAACCAAGGTTTTCAAGCAAGATTATTCGGATGAGTGGATTTTAACATTCAAATCTTGCTTAGGTAGCTTTTAAGGTTTAAAAATAGGTGAGTTCACATAGAGGCAAACAAAATCTTTCAATCACGGGTGAAGATGGTTTCCTTTTAAAATCAAGAATAAAGTGGAGTGCCTGGTATTGACCTAAATTATAAACCCTAAAAAGAAGCTACTTGATAAGTTGTTTTTAAATGAACTAATACGGCCCAAACAACTCAAACAACTAGCCTTAATGCACCACTGAGTTAGGCACACAAATGGTTACCTAATTTGATTTTTACTCAATTATATGTTTGGATGTGTGTGTACCGATTCTAAAGATCGGTTGACCAGTTAAGTATGAAAATCAGAAGAGGTCGTGTACCTCTCTGTTTTTTTGAATTTTTTGTTTATATATGGAGGGTGAGATGGGTGGAGGTGGAAATCAAACAATCAAAACTAAACCTAGGGTATATGAGAACACCTAGGTTAATTAGGGTTTGAATTAGTGATATGAAATGAACTCTATGGAGGGGGGAAGAATGGGGAGCCCTTACAGTTGTCTTCAACTACACTTTACTCCTTTCTATCGCTTGAAGATTTCCTGTGCAGAAATGCGGGAAGGAAATAGAGATTCGTTGCCTCCCTAACGGTGCTAAAATGTTGTAGCGGAAAATCATCGCAAAAAGATTGAGTTTGGAAAACCTGTCGTTGTAGCGCAATTTGAGAGAATCCATCAACAAATAAATTTACCAAAACTCAAAAGGAATTTCAGGTCAAAACAAGGAGTCTACGTTGATTCGCAATTCGTAATTTTTTTTTTGTAATTTCAATTTTAAAATAGGATAATCACAATAAATCTACTTTGCTTGCGATATTAACACTAGAAGAGAGAGAGAGAGAGAGAACATAACACTTTTTATAATAGAGCTAGTGTTTTTACAACTAAAAAGTTGAAAATATTACAACTAGAAAGCGGTAAAGAGAAGAGAGATAAGAAATTATCCTCCTCGACAGCTGCTTGGAGGACAAGCCAGAATGGGGCAACGCCTGGAAGTCGTAGAGTGGAGATTGAAGATGGAGAACGAAGCGGGAAGAACCAGGGGTAAGGCAGGACGTCGTCGTCGTAGGATCAACTTCGGGATTGAGGGTGAGAAGACAACCACGGGTTCTCCACAAACGGGGTGAGAAGTGGACAAAATTTTGATTTTTACTCTAGAGGATCATCCCGAGTTTAAGACAAACTTCTTTAGAGCTTAGGAGGAGAGAGGTGAACGAAGGGATGAAGAAAGTGTGAGGGTCGTAGGGCTATTTATAGGTGAAGAATTGAGGGGCAATTAGGTCATTTCATGTTTAAAACATTAATGCAAGGGCCTTTAGTGACGAATTTAAGCGTCACTAAAGCTCTGAATGTGCGCCCACCTCCTAAGCTTTAGCTGCCTCAACGCACACCCATGATTGGGTGTTCTGAGCAATCGAATGGTTTAAAACACTTCACGCCTCATCAACTTCATCACTCCCGGTGCATTCAATCGAGCGTGCAAAGGCACGCACAATAGCGCATGTGCGCACCGCAGCATCTCCGTGTGCTACGTCAACGCCTTCGTCGCCGCCCAATCGAGATCCAATGGCTCAATTAAGCCACGCCCTATGCGTGCTTCTTGATTTGAGGCAATGCGTGGCACGATATCGCGACCTCCGCATCACCCACAGGCACACAACCAATGCGCCATTGCCTCAAATTTTCTCAAAGACGAAGGCGTGCACATATGCTCCTAACCATTGGATTTCGATCTGACAATCGAGATTTAATGACCGGCTGAAGAAAGAGAGCAACAACAGGCTTTGGGCTGGTTTGGACAGTCAGGATGGTGCCACGTGGCACCATCCTGACCGTCCATCTTCATATACTCGTAGGTAGTGCCACAGATGTTGGATTGGACCGATTTTCACATTGTTAGAATGCGATCATCGATCCGAACTCATCTGTGCAGTCGGATTTGTCATCTGAGGTACAGATTTACACCACCTAGCCCCTTGACCTCTAATCTTTCTCGGACTGCATCTGATGCTACGGAAGTTCGATCAAGGCGATCTTGGAGTCGTTAAACTTCGATCGTCGCCCTGATCAGATTCGTATAGTTGGATTTTCAATCCGAGGCCCCGATTAAATATCACCCTATCCCTGGCCACCAAAAAGAATAAATTACTATACAATTTATACAATTTAACCTAAATGCATGATGATGCCTAATATACAATATTTACAATACATGATGCTTCTATGATATTAAGAACATGCATAAATAAATATTATAGGTTACTTAGATGCATACACATCATCTGCATGCTTAACGGTGGCTAACACAGGAGACCGAGTGACATCCTGAACTTGTTCCCTGTAGTACCTATTTCACCAAAATTGAAAAAACCAGCTTCATATAAAGAAAATTAAAACTAAACTGATGAAGCTTTAGATTTAAAATATTTCTACCTATTTATTATCGAATCAAAAAGGAATGGTGGAAAGATGCCCTTAAAATATCACTTCTACCCATTTTTCTATTTAACCTATCAAACATAGTGGCATCAAGGATGTGCTTAGAAGGGTAAGTATGGTCGTCTCAAGATTTATTCCTATGACATCTAGATGCCAACTAGAGACTAGCCACTATTACCAAACAAGGGAAAATAGAAAGCTCTTTGGTTAAACAAGAACACTACTAAATGCAAAACCATTACCATAAAAACCATGATGATGAGTGAATAGTGTGCATAATAGACCATCAAAATCTCTCAAGAAATTTACTTAGGTCAAGAAGAGAAGAGTTTCAATAGCACACAAAATGATTATACCAAGTCATGTTGTCATGCTGAACATACCTTGCTGGAAGACTTATAGCAATTCTTTCTCCTAGAAATTAATTTCAACGATATAAGATAACATGTGAATTTTTCCACATGGAAATTATAATGAGGGAAAATCTGAGGTATCAAATAACAGAAGCAATATTAGCATCATTATTCTATAGAAAAAAGAAAAGTTATGGACAACACTATTAGCACACTAGTTTTTTTTTTGTGAAAAGGTATAAACATATAAGTTATTACCCTGATCATGTCGAAGCAAGCAACCTAAAGGTATTTATATTCTTAGAAAATAATATGGAGTCATACCATATACATGGGAGACCGAGAAGCCACCACCCCTGCCACCCCTTCCCATCCTTCCTACCCTTCCTCTTCCGCATCCCCAAGAGCACAGCTAGCACGGGATGCTTGAAGTCGAAGCTCCTAGTGACCTCCATCACCAAACCGATCCCTCACCGAACCACGACCGCAAGCAGCCTAAGCACGGCATTCTGCTGCCTAAACTCCTTGCAGTTTAACTCCTTGTGCATGTCATCCAACTTTCGTGAAAAGATCATACGCATGAAACTGTCGAAGCTCCTCACAACCGTGCCACCACTCGACTTCCTGATCAAATGGCTCAGCACCACGGTGGCATGTGCGAAGTGTGGACCATCCCATACTTGTTGACGTGCATCCTCCAAGCCTCGGGGAGCTCCACACACCTCAGAGACGATGAGGGTGGCCATGCCATCGTCAACGTGCCCGATGGTGCCAATGTTAATGTAGGGCTTCTTACGTTCAAACTTGTTGTGGGCGACACAGATGCGGGCGAAGCGGCTTGGTGGAGGGAGGAGGTGGAGGTGCAGAGAGGGAGGAGGAGAAGAGGAAGAGTCAGGTTAAGGGGAGGATGTGGTGGGGTTTGGAGGAGGAAGTGGAAGAATTGAGGAGGGCGGTGGTGGTGGAGGAGAAGAGTGTAGGGTTTATGTCGAGGGGAAGGAGGAGGAGAGGGGAGTGGAGGAGGAGGATTTCGTGGTGGTTGGGGAAAAGGTTTCCATTATGGGGGATCCGAACTAGGGTTTAGCAAAATCTAGAAGGGAGTGGGAAGGGTCATCATCATCGGAGGTATAGAAGAGAGAAGAGAAGCGAGCAGGAAGGGTGAGGGTAACATCAAAATTTCCCACCTTTGGTCATGGTTATAAATGGAACCGTGAGCAAATTCTTCAGCCACGGTTTCAAAAAGCGTGATCAAAAAACCTTCGGGGGGTGGGTGGCTCCAACATCAAAATATTCTGTCTTGGTCAAAGTTTAAGTGAAACCATGACCAAAGGCTTCAGTCACGGTTTTTAAAACCATGACAAAAAGTCAAAATACAAAATAAATCTCTCCCTTTTTACCACAGTTGTGGATAAAACCGTGACCATAATTTACTTTTAATCACAACTTCTAAAACTATGACAAAGTATCGATGTCCAATTCTCTTTTTTTTTAGTAGTGGTGAAAACTCTAAATTGACTCTATTTCCACATCCAATTGTTCCAAAAGATGATACCTTGGTCTCAATTAAGAAGATGAATAGACCAAGGAACCTTATGTCCCTAGTATGTGAAGTATCGTGACAGAAATCTCTAATCAAATTAAATTAAATCAAATCAAGAAACATTATTGATGATTACTATGTAAGTAAAGCAAATTGATCCTAATTGATTTTCTTTTCGATCTTTTCAAGAGATGCGGGGCTTAAAGAAGAAAATGTGATTACCTACCCCTGGTGCAGTTGTTTGTGCAGTCAATTTTCAGATTCACCTGCAATAACTTAACAAATCAAATATAACATGTCAGAATGAGATTAAAAAGTGTGATTAGTGAATGAAATGCGTGTTGTTCCTCGGTAATGGCGCCAAAATATTGACAGCGAAATTGCCGTAGTTTAGGAAAACATCGCATCATAGTATAGTGATGAAAATCAAATCGGAGCCTCAGTCTCCCAATGATCAGATCTCAATTAAGAGCCAACAGTATCCTCAAATCAGAGCCTCAGTCTACCCAAATCAGGCATCAAGAACAACCTCCAGACAACCTAAGTGTCAAGCGCCAAATCTCTAAATTTTTGCTTAAGTGTAAGGCACAAAACCCAAGAATCCACAGTGCAAAATGCCCCTTCCTTCCCTGTGAGCAAGAATACGACCAATGGGGCCCAATTAAACAGTTCAGAACTTTCGCTGGAGCACGGTGAATGTAATAGTGTGGTGTATTAGGTGAACGTGTGCGTGGAATGACCGGTCGAGGTCGGTGATGGCGATGGTGAGGTGTGTTGTTCGACCGGCGGTTCCAGAGGTCAAAAGCTCCAATAACCTTGAGGCTTTTGATCTCTAGGATGAGAGGAACATTCAGGTGGTGGTGGTGTGTGATTTTGTGGTGTGGAGTGCCAGTGCAAGCTCGTCAGAGCTCATGTCGGAGGTGGACAAGACAAAGGGGGAGAGCAGCAATCGAGTGGTTGAAACTGAGTGATAAAGGCCTAATAAGATGCTAGAGAGGGAGAGAAAGCGATTAGGGTGCTTAGGAGAGAGATAGCAGGCGAGATGCGTCTGACATTGGTTGGCCGGACGTAGAGACGAAGGTAAAGTTCAGCGAGGGAGGGCGGCGATGACAAGGGCTGAGAGAACTGCTATGGCTGGCAAGGAGCATAAGAGAGAGGAGTTTAGGCCATCCAATTTGATGGTTAGACTGTCGGAAGGAGGAGGCGGACAAGGTCACCTAAGCCGAAGACAATGATGGTTGAAGGAGCAAGGTGTTTTCCGGTCAATTCTTAGCTGGGAAATGCGTGAGAAGGTGAGAGAGCTTATAAAGAGGTGGAATTTGCCCCCCAATGTGATGATTTTGTGATCTTTGTGATTTTAGCAAGTTTCGAGCTTGCCAATCTCGAGCACACCGGAGGCAATTTCGATTGTGGTTGAACTCACAAGGATGCTAAATTGATTCGAGATGATCTGATGATCGGTCTCACCAAATTTGGCAAGATTTGAAGTCTATCTCCTCCAATTCCATGATTGAAAATCGACGTAGTGGGTTTGAGATGTTCACACTGCAATGGTGGCAAGAGCATTTTTGAGAAGACAATGACAAAGTTATGGGCCTATATGCAATAATCTTGAAACCTAGCGGTCTGAATGTGAGAAACAAAGTTTTTAGAGACCCAAATGCAAACTAGGTCAAGAAAGACTCTAATTGGACTTAAATTTTGGTGTTAATCTAATTTAAACCCAAGGAATCTAATGATGAACTTGGATTTGAGTTTTGACCATATTTGACTAAGTGAATTACACAGAAGCCCAAATCAAGGTAAATTCTAGTTTGAAATTTTATTTTTTGTCAAAATGAGTTCAAATGATCAAAAGCCAAAGGTACCAAACCTTTTAGAATATTTTTCAATGTTTTTTAGGAGGTTTATATTGATTTTACCTCAACCAAAACCCTTTCAATTTAAGTGTGACTAATAATTAGGGTTTTTAGTACTATTTTCACTCTCGAAATGCGTAAAATCCTGATTCAGTCAGTGTGAGCTCACTTCTTTGTCTTTTGACCTTAAATTAACCCCTAAGTAACCTTGTGGTTAATCTACATTTGTGATGTGTTGTAAAATACCATAATTAATCATATTTTCTTGTCTTCTCAAAATAGTTTAGTACGAAATTGTGACCCTCAGATGATCATCTAGGAGCATTTATCATTTGACTCTGACTAATTTTGGCTAGTTAGGACCCATGATGGTCTACCATCAAGTACCATCAAACGACAGTAGTTGCAAGCTATTGATGCAAAAAATACGTGATTTATAAAAGTAGATTTTTTAAGTCATACAAGTAAATCTCGATCGACTTTTGAATTTATAAAACCTAGATGGTGGGGTATCTGGCGTTATCTAAGGAGGAAACTTTAGTCAATAAATGACTCTCTTGCTCTCTCAAATCTCCAATCTTTTTGTACTTTTGGCTTTGTAATTTTTAGGTTTTTGGAAATAATCGGGATAACAGAGTAGCGAAAGTAACTGTTGGTGCTAGAGCACCACGATCATTTGTTTTGATGATAACAAAACACGTGTTATTTAACATTTGCAATTTGAGTCCTAGATTTCAGGTCAATTGCAAATGTGGACGTGTTTAGACGGAGTTCGAGCTCGCATCCAAGACGGATTGGAGGAGCTTGACGGAAAATAGAGGAGGTTCGCGTGGAGCGAAAGATTGAAGATGGAAGGAAATGAAGAATAGGATAGATTTCCTTCTTTTGTACTTGTTGTATTTTTCGTTTCTTTTGTTGCTCTTTATTTCCTTAGATATTTCATGTTAAAGAGCCTCAAAGAACCCTAACAGTAGTCCTAGGAACACCGGCACAACCCTAGGATACTTAGGTTTTCTGTAGAATACTTAGAAAACCAATATAGGGTTCAAACAGCACTTCCAGACGTCTAATTCCCAAATCAGACGTCTGATAAAGCATTTTAAGACGTCTGACTATTGTTTCAGACGTCTGATAACTATTAGGCTGGACTTAGTATTCTGTCTGATGAAATCAGACGTCCAGACCTTAGTCCAGACGTCTTAGAAGACGTCTAATGACTTTGCCAGACGTCCAATTAGTGGACCGTTGGCTGGCTTAGCAAACAGTCGAAAATATGACCGTTAGAGCCTTATCAGACGTCCTTAGGTATTTCCAGACGTCTGATAAATGACCGTTTTGCCTCGGCTGACCCAAAATCTCTTCTCAGAGATTTTCTAGCCGTTGCAACGTTTGGAAATCAATTCCCACAGTAAAAGTAGGTTTCCAGACGTCCAGACTTAGTGCCAGACGTCCTGTATGTCGTCTGATGGACTTGCACAAAAACCCTGTTTAGATCTGATTCAAGTCAAGGAGAAACCCACATAGAATCAAACGTCTGACCTTGAAATCAGACGTCTTAAAGTGGCCTTCCAGACGTCTGATGCACGAGTTAGACGTCTGATAACCCTGTCAAATGTAATCATTGTCCTGATTTCGGCCTGATTCTCTTGGACTTTGTTCCCAATGGCTATAGAACCCTTTCTAAGCCTTCCAAAGCCTTCCTAAGGCCTCTATAAATAGAGGGGAACCCTTGCAACACAAAAATACACAAGAAAAGCACTTAGACACACAAGAAACACTTTGCAATACACTGAGATCAAGTATTTCCACTCTCTTGTGTCCAAGAAGCTCTTGCTCTCTAAGCTCAAGTTCTACATCTTGAGAGCATCATTCCCTTCGCGCACCCGCTCTCCCGCCGTTGTCTACGAGAGCGATATTGCGCCGTTGCATGGCTCACGCACCCGCGTCATCGTCGACGCACTCCTTGCAAAGGGGAGTTTCCTAAATCCTATAGAAGCTAGGTTTAAATTACTTTGTTGGCTCTATAGGTTTGTTGTTTTATTTTATCTTTGTTATTTGGTTGGGTATTCGCTTTGCGAATTCCCGTCTCCTTCGTGGGACAAAATCCTTCTCGTGGAGAGAAGGGGTTGAGGAACGCTACCCTCGTACTTGTAGCATGGTTGTATTGAGGTTGAATCACCCTCGTTTTAAGTGATTCGGTTTAGTGGATTTTGATCAACTAGGTTGATCGGAAAATCCTAACTCGAGAGGGTTAGGTGGTGGTTTTCACCCGGTTTGGGTTTCCACCTAAAAATTACTTGTGCACATTTTTTGATTGCTTATTTTGTGAGATTGCTTTATTTCAATTCCGCATTTTTTTCGTCACGCTGATCTCACCCCTCCTAGTACAAGTAGAAACTTTCAGTAACTACGCCTAAGTGACAAGAATGTAATCTTCCTTTCTAAACTCACCCTAAGCAAGTGCACCTAAGGCAATTAGAAAGGAAGAGTGGGTGAACTAAAGAATAAAAGTCTACCTGAATTGAAAGCACATACAATGAAGACAAATTGATATATTGAAAAGGAGATAATGTCTACAAGATGTACTTGGAGAACTCAGTTGTGTGAAGGATCCCATATAACTAATCCCCAAGTAGAGGAATGCCTCTACAATGATAAAGACAAAAAATATAAGTAGAAAATCTCCCAAATAAAGTTGAAGAAGAAGAATCTCCTTGATCCAAGTACAGTTGCTCCTGAACTTGAAAAGGGGATCTCCTTGCTCCTTCCCTGAATGCTCCTCCTAGGGTGGTACATGTCCACCCTAACCTCCTTGCCTAATCATCCTCCCAAGTTTGCTCCTTGGGTTTGGCACAAGAAAGAAGGGAAGAAGACAAAGGAGTCTCATTGATCAACTTCCTCCTCCTTCCTTCGTCGAATATGGTGGATATGGGTAGTGAATTATGTAAGCAAAAGATCATTTATTTGGTGGTAGCATGGTGGTATATATAGGGTAGAATAGGGGAGGGTTGGCATGGATAATTGGAGGGGTAAGATGGCCTTTGGATGGGTGGTATGGGATCTAGGATTAGGAATAGGTGGCGCCAACTTATAGGGTGTAAAGGGGGATTGGTTAAGGGTTTGGAGTACCTCTTGGTGGCCGGCCATGGTAGTGGGATGTCACCAATTTTGGCGCCAAGGAGAGTGTTCTAGAAGGGGGTCTTTTTGGAGGGAAAATGGAGGGTGGAGATACACTTTGAGTTGAGGTGTAGGGTGGAGATTTAAGGAAGGTTTTGTAGGGAAAGTTAGCGCCAAAAGATGTGGTGGTTATGATGGTGGTTGTGGGGGGAAAGGGTGCCATAGTTGGCGCCAACTTGAAAGGGTGGCAAGGGATGGTGGTGGTTAAGAGAGTTGGTGCCAAAACAAGGAAGAAGTAGGTGGTGCTTTTGGTGGAGCTAGGTAGGAAGGTGGACAGCCATGGAGTAGAGTTGAAGTGGAGCTTAGCTAGTAGAAGAGTAGTGGAAGAGCTAGAGTTTAGCTGGAGGAGCTATTCTAACTCTGCATGGAGCTGTTTTGTAGCTAAGGTGATCCTTCATTGAGCTCATCCACTAGCTTAGCTAAGTAATTCTTTGCTAGTAGCTAGGCCGAGTAGGATGAACTGAGTTGAGTTAGTCTCAACTATTCTAGAGCTGAGATGAGCTAGCTCTGATTTTCTAGAAGACTCTCTAGCTAGCTAAGCTAGCTACCTTAGGTCCTGGAGCTAAGCTCAACTGAGTTGAGCTAGGTTGAGTCTTTGTGAGATGGAATTGAGTTGACCTTAGCTAGTTGAGGACTCTTCAACAAACCAAGCTTAGCTAGTTGAAGAGTAGTAGTTAAGCTTAGTCAAGTAGAGCTACATGAGCTGTGTGGAGTCGGAATGAGCTGGATCCAACTGCATTGAGTTAGGTTGAGGTGGAATCCAGTTGAGGTAAGTTGGATTGAGCTAAGATCTAGCTGGAATGGGTTCCATCTTCTTCTTCTTGATAGTGTGCCTTTCACATTGCCAGGGTTTAGGTGATCTTCACTGTTGATCATCCTTGACAATGACATTAAGTGTATGAAAACCAAAAATAAGGGGAAAACAATGCAATGCATGCCTAAACTATGAAATGCCTAATTGCAACCCAATACCATAATGTAATATGGAAAACCTAGGAACTAGATGTGATTTTTCGGTTAAGAATGGTGATAAACTACTATTTATCACATCCCCATGCTTATCTTTTTTCTAGTCCCTTAGCAAAATTGTTTTACAAAACGGTTTTAGGATTTCTTTTTGAGGAAAATACTTTTACGAGACCATGGTTGATTGAGAAGTAAGGAAGATACAGGATTTATTTAAGATAAGCATCATGATTTATCCTTAGTTCCAAGGGTTAACATAAAACAAGATATGTCTATCTTCCCAAGAATTCAACAAAATTACCCCGTCAGATTCCAATTATTTCAACTGTTTTCACAGTAAAAATCTCCTTGACCTAAGAAATCGATCCAGAATTTGTGTGACGATGAAAGAATCAAGTGTCAGTGCTTTGTGAATGACCAACTTTTTTTTTCTTAATATTATATTTTGATGTTTTTGTTATTGTCTCGCCCATACTTATCCTCAGATTAACCTTAACAGAATTATGTCGAAATCCTTGTCCCCGTTACCGATCCTCGAGGAGGCTCATGCTCCGATGCTATAAAAGCACCGTCCAAGACACCTTCGGGAGCGCTACAACCCAACACCTTGTTGTACTATGAGAGGAACTCCTTTCGAATCCAAGCTCTCGCTTCGATACTTCAAGATAGTACCTTGTGGCACGAATGACCATGTGTGAATCACAAGATGTACTTATGTGCTCCATATATAGATATGGAATATAGATATAGAGCAAGCATCGAAGGGGCAAAATGTTGGCATCACTTCCGCAAAAGAGAGTTTTCTCCTCCATGGTAGGGACTCATCCAATCAAAACTGCTTAAAGTTTCACCTTAAGTTAAACACAGGGAATTATTGATTTATGTATTTTGGGCTTTTTATTTTCGTTGGCTTGTGCATGTGGAATTTTTTAAACTTAAGCTTCAAAAGAAATTCAAATTTCTAGACTAAAAACTAAGTCAAGTACTATTTAAACTGCTAGACAAAATTGGGGCCAATTGGTTTCTTCAAGGGTGAAAGAGGATTTCTATGGGAAATATACTTGATCGAATTTAAAATTTTAGACCTCAAAGATCTAATCAAAGGATCCTTGGATTCGTCCTTAAGTTTTGTTAAAGATTAAATCCCAAATAAAGTCACAACCTTAGTCCCATATTTTAAAAAAAATAAAAAAAATCCTTAAAAGTGTTTTGTGATTTTTATGAGTTTTGTGAAAAATGCATGCAAAAGGAAGAAATTTTTGTATTTTTGGATTTTGAAAACCCCGAAAAGATTGACAAAATTTAAAACATCCCCCCCATGCTAAAGATATGCAGTGTCTGCATGCATAAGGGAAAAGATATCACCTAAGTGAAGAGAGGTCAAAGTCAGGATAGTCAAAACCTGAGAAAAGGAAAAAGGAAAGTAGGACAACAGTGGGTTACTTCCCACCCAAGGCTATCTTTTACTCCTTTTCAACTGGGCGTAGTGTGTAGCATGGACGGAGGAATGTCATGGAGGTAATTAGAAATGCGGATGCCCTCCACAATTAAATCTTCCTCTTGGTCCCCAAAATGATGAGAATTAAGAAAGAGGGGGAAGTCGTGAGCAATGGAAACATAACTTGGGTCTAGCCAAGGTTGAAACTCTAGATGCAGGCCAGGCTGGGGGGATCAGGTGGAAGGTCCAAGGAATATTGGAAGTTAAAGTGGTCGGGGATGAAGGTTGGTGATGAGGTTAAGGTGGGATGGTGACGTGAAATCAGAGTGGAGTATGGTGACTCAAGAAGAAGGGTAAGGCTAGTTCCCAGATTTATTGCGTCATCGACCACTTGTTTAATTTTAGAATCTGAATCATCGAAGAAATTAAGTTCTAAAGTAGTCAAAGGATAATAGGAATCCACAAGCATTGTTTCTTCCACTAATTCATTGATTTCAGAAACAAAGTCCTCAAAGAATCCATCCTCATGGAATCTCCTAAAAGCTTTGAAAATGTCTAAGGTAATTGTTTAGTCATCGTAAGTAATGTCCATTTTGCCTGAATGACAATCAATATTAGCTTTTGCGGTGACCAAAAAAGGACGTCCCAGGATGATAGGGGCATTTATCAGTGTTTCAAGTACCTCAATGTCAAGGACCAAAAAATCTACAGGAAATAAATAGTTCTGGACCTTGACAAGTACATCCTAAACAATCCCCCTAGGTTTAATTGTAGATCGATCTACTAATTTCAATATGACCTTAACAGGTTTTAGATCACCGATCTTAAATTGCTCGAATAATATAGTGGGGATAATATTAATGGAGGCACCTAAATCAAGAAGGGAGAGGTCAAAAGTTGTGTCATTAATGATCACAGAGATGAGGGGAGCTCCTAGATCTTTCTTCTTGGGAGACAGCTAGCTCTAAACTACAGAGCTTACTATCTCCAAAAGGATAACCCATCCTTGGTTTTTGGTCTACCTTTTGGGAGTAGAAATATCCTTGAGAAATTTGACATAGCCAGGTATATATTTGATTGCATCTAAGAGGGGAATATTAATTTTGACTTGCCCAAATAATTCCATAAGTTCCTAATTTATGGGCTCAATTTTCTTTCTTTTCTTATTGGTGGAGAGTAAAGCTTAAGGGAAGGGAATGGGAGATTTGCCTTTTGAATCTTTTTCTTTTTCTTCCTGAGTCAAGGTGGGAGAAGAGTGAACTTACATAGGTGTAGGGTGATGAGTCCACTTTAGTGAACAATTATTTGGCCTAAAAGTGTTGATTCCATATATTTATATGCATTAATTCATACATATTAGTTCATAATAAGTAAATGTAGATTGTCGTAACTTTTATGCATCTGCTAGTTAGTTCTTCTAAGATAAAGTGCAAAATAAATATTAGCATAGGTTGTGTTTTGGTATATTTTCAAGTATAAATAATTACATATTTCTTCCAGGGATATTTGCAAAAAGAATACGAAACACTGTGAAAAATCAGGTGCATGCGTGCAAAATCTTCGTCAACCATTCTCGCACCACCGTTACAAGAGTCTCGCAACAATTTACCACTCCCCCCCCCCCCCAAGGTTTGCGACCACCACATCAATATCTTGAGGTTGTTGGAGAAGACTTCGAAACAACACAGAGCAAGGGAGTTGACAAGGATTTCTATAAAAGAGGCCCACGTGCAAAGGGGGGATCATCTTCATCTTCTTCGCACCGCCCACCGTGCACAAAGCTTTCACCGTGGAACATAAGGCTCGCACCGTGATGCCACCGCAAACTCCTCGTCGATCGGCGGTGCGGTGACAGCGCACTACCTCACCGTAGCAACCACGCGTGTGCCTCCACATGTGTGCAAGCCACCGGCGCCACATCTACTTACAGCACGCTTCCACTCCTTACGCACCACACACAGCGTTGCACCAGCCACGCACGGCCATCCTCCTCGCGTGTGCTTTCCCACCAAGCATTATTCATCTTCTTCATCACCGCCAACAGGAAGAGACCCCAAAGCCAGTATCCACGTTCCACGTTGTCCGGCCTCCACCCTCCTCGAGTCACGCCATCATTGCTAGCACGCATATCGCATGCTCACCAACAAGCCCCACCATCCACAGCGCCTTCCTTGTCATCTCCACGTCGACGTCAAGAAGCCATTGCCACCAGTCTCCCTATCGTTGCGCGACCACCGACAGCCATCTCAGCCCACATCGAGATCATCAACACGAAGCCCTTGTCAAGGTGAACCTTCCCCTCGATCCTTGTCATCGACCGTGGACCTTCCTCACGTGAGCACGGCAAAGGAATGCTCTGTTTTGCTACAGTAAAGCTTCAATTACTATTTATGAAAAATGCCATTGCCACTTTACTATTGATTTATTTAATAATTTAATATATTGCAACAAATTTGCATGAGAACCCTCTGATATGAGCACGTGGGCCTTAATTCCACATGCGTGGAAGGAGGATCGATGACCAGAGACATATGCTTCCTTTAGATTTAGATCAGGCTAGATAGACATTAGACATTTAATTTATATCTTGTGGATCCTTGTTGGACATTTTTGGGAACGTGTTCCCAGTGCTTTTTATTTCTTATCGCTCTTGTATGCGAAAGCGTCTTTTCGGGAGCGTGTTCCCATTTTATTTAGATTGTAGGTTTATTAGAATTCTTTGAACTGCACGTTAGTTAGTTAAATTAGATTAGGTTTGTTTGCTTATTATCATAAAAAAAGAATATATATATGTATATATATATATCCAAATTACTTGCTAAAAGCTGCATATCTTTAGGACGACCATCTAGGATTGCTTGAGTAGCATCTAGACTTACTGCATTGCATGCATTTCTGCATCGAAGAGTGCTGGAGCAAGGTACATACTTCCTATCTTTTTGCATCAATTATCTGCACACGCATTGCATTTGGATATAATTAAAGAAGACCACTTAAGTAGACTTAAAAAGATTAATCAAGTGGTCACATTGCTTCTCGAAAAGAAAGTAAAATATACATGAAGTGTTTGAATAACTTGATTGTGATTTTCAAAAGAAAAATCACTTTTCGTAGTGTGATGCAAACTTCTTCCACTGAGGACACACTAGGCACTGCACTAGGACTTGGACCCTTAAGGCTCTAGGCATCGATCACTTTATCGGTGCAAACCCTCCTATCTCACTTTAAAACTGTGGTATTAATTTTTGCCCGAGTGATTTGATACACTAAGGAGGGGGACACCCTATAAAGGAATTCAAGAGTAGTTAAGAGGTACCGCTAACGCATCGCCTCAAAGGAAGGGTTCGCCCTACTTGCGTCCCTTAGTTCCATCCTTGGAGTACCTTTTCACTTGAGCATCTGAGAATATCATTGCGGCAAAGTATACGTCGCTAGGGCACTCGAAGGTCTATTTAGGGTGAGTAATTGATCGACAACTTGATTGGTTACCCAAAAGAACTAAAAGTAACCTCAACCTCCCTAATAGCCTTTGACCAGGAATGTTAAGACCCGTGCTGTTAAGCCTTTTTAAGACATCCAGACTTTATGTCAAACGTTTGGACTTATTCCCAGACGTCTGAAAATCAAAATTTTCATGTACGAGCTCGCGTGGGTGCGCGTGCTGCGTGCAAACAGTACACGTCCTTCATTTTTTTTTCTTCTCTCTCCTTCCGCCCGACGAAATCCCTAAGCCCACACCCTTATATAAGCCCCTCCTCTCCCTCATTCCACCCCCACTTCCCAGCAACTTCCTCCTTTCTCCAGCGAGAGCAGTAGAGCGAGAGCGGCGTGAGAGGAGAGGAGCAGCATGAGAAGGAGAGGAGAGCAAGCTTGCGAGCTCGCGTGGGAGCTCGCCGGTGAGCTCGTGGCCGGGGCGGCGCGCGCGCAAGGCGGAGGAGTGCGTCGGGGAGGTCCTCCCCGACACTGCTGCAACCAAAGCAGCAAGCGAGAGGGCGCGACATAGCCACGCACAGCGCGAGAAGGCGGAAGCAGGTTCTGGTTCTGGGATTTTCCCAGAATCAGACATCTGGAGTGACCGCCAGATGACGGTGCGGACGTCTGGAGGTGGTGCAAGACGTCTAAGGAGGAGGCTTCACGAAGGTACATCTCCTCTGTGGATACGGCCATGCAGGCCGCTCCGTCGATGCATTGTTTCATGCCAATTTCAGAAGATTTTGGTTGATTCGCGCAGGAGTTGCTTCAGGAAGGCGCGGGACACGCCCTCCCACGCACTTTGGACGTTTGGGCGAGGCACCAGACGACAAGAAGCACTTCCAGACGTCCGGAGGGGTGGTCGGACATCTAGAACTGGGTCCAGACAGTCCAGCGAAGTTCCTGGACGTCTGAGTAGCGCAGAACTTGAGGTATGGAACTGGACTCTTTTAAGACATCTGGAAGTTGTTCCAGATGTCTAGAAGTTGTTCCAGACGTCTGATTTGAGTCAGAATCACTATTTTTGACCAATTTAGGGTCCGTTTAAGGTCTAATTTCCGCAATTAAGATACCGATGTTTCCCGTATGATTTCCTCTAGTTGTTAGAAGACTTTCTATATTGTTCTAAGTATTCTCTTGTGATTGACCCTTGTGATAAGACTGATTTCCATTGCAGATTCGGGGCTTGCTGAGGCACGTGAGCCTACTGTTCAAGTCCCCATTACTCCTGGATTTACTGGTAGAGTGTCTTCCCCTTAATTTAATTAAACTTAAATTCATGTGTGAAATGAATGATTAGAACCTAAGATGTGGCATGAATCCTAGGACTAGAAATACTGGAATGTCTGTATTGAATGAATGGATTGCAGTCTTGAATGAATAGATAGAATGATAATAAATACCTGTAAATGAATAACAGTTGCCTGTGAAATATGTAGTAGTTGTACAAGTTAATTGTTGAATGTAATTCTTCTGTTGCACAAAGAATATGAGCTGCATGTATATAATTTGAAAATGAAAAGGTGAATGTTGGAAACACGAGCTATCTGTGAATAAACTGGATATGGAAATGTGAACGATAGAATTACAAATTGCATGTGTATAATCTGAGAATGGAAATAGAAATGATGAAAGCTGGTATGGAATAACATGAGGAATATGAGCATGAACCCTACGGGGAATTAGTAGTTGAGCCACTGGAAATATATGGAATGGATATGGGAATGCGATGGGAAATGTGCTACCTCTTGAGTACGTGGTACCAAGGAGAGCGATGTTACCTCTTAGTGCAGAGCGGAGTTAGCCGCCCTTGGGTTAGGACCTGATGTTAGGATTGGCCACTCTGTACCGACTTTTTGGCCCTCGTATAACCGGGGAAAGCTACTAGTGTAGGGAGGGAGCTAGCCACCCCACGGGGCCCGAGGTTCAGCTAGCCGCCCTACACTGACTTGTTAGGCCCACTGGGCAAACCAGGGTAGTCAAGCGAGGGTGCGCGAACTGTGGAGGGACGAGACCCCTGTTTAGTTCTTAGGGGCTAGACCCCTGTTACTGAAAGGGCATTGCCCTATACTGGTTCTGTGTTGTGCTTTGGACGCACCTACTAATGGAAACGACTGACCGCGTGCCAGTGCTGGGTAGCTACCTGTGCCCTTATCACGCGTGCCGTAGTCACCGTTACGTCTGTCCGTGACCTTGGGGTGGTTGACTGGGTGTAGGACCACCACGGAGGACTCTCCCAACCAGGAGAGCACCACGTGCGACTTCTACTCTTCGGAAAAGACTGCAATTAAGATCGTTCCAACAATGAACATTCGAGATCAAGAAAGAGATCTGATAAATAAACTAAGTGGTGAAAGAAACAATAATTAGTTAAAGAAAGAAAGAAATTGAAAAACAACAGCTACTTGTCCACCTTTACTGCTTTAGTTAGTTGGTTGCCACTCTACTTAGCATTCGCTGATTTCGTGTACTCATAACCCCTTTCAGGTCCAGGTGTTGAGCAACCAGAGCCTACGGCTGCAGAGGGTGTTGGGCCCAGTAGAGCCCAGTAGTTGTAGCTTTCTGTTGTACTCCTTTTTCAGTTGTAGTGAGTAGTTTCTTGTACCTTTATATTCAGTACTCTTTTGTTCTGCACATTATATTCCTGTACCCATTTACTTTTCTACTGTTGTGGTGGTGTGTACTGTAGTAGTTTTACTTCTTTACTGCTGTACTTTTGTTGCTGTTAGTTACTTAGCATAATGAATGTGGTTTACTTTCTTGCTTTTTGGTTACTTTCTCGTTGGACGACTGAGTCTTGGGATCAGTCGAGTTGGTCCAGTCTTGTGCCCTGTAGGGATTCGGGAACCGAGTCGTAACAAGGAATCTCAAGTGCCTCACTTCTCTTATACCACTTACGTGGGAATGGAGAAATACTGCCTTGACTCCATTTAGCCAAACTAGCAAGGTTGGAAGAGGGCTTAAAGTGCTTTAACCTAACAAAAGACCTCTTGCCTTGTGTTTGCTTGGTATATGCTTAGTAGGAGCTCTCTTAAAAAGTCTTCTTTTCAACCCTGAGCCTGAGAGAATTATTAAGAAAGCCAACTAAGAAAGAAGAAAAATGGTTGAAGAAAGGCCTAAAGAAGAGATTAGGGTTGGTGAAAATCAAAGGACCTTGAGAGACTTTCCTCCCTACAACCCACCAAGCCTTACCTTTCGAAGACCTGGAGTGGATAATCCATATGAAATCAAAAGCAACACCATATATTTGCTCCTCTCTTTCTATGGTACTGCTAGGGAGGATCCCTACAGGCATCTTGGGGAATTCACCAAAGTCTGTTCCACGGTGAAGCTCCAAGGCTTTACTGAAAAAGCCCTGATGAGGACCCTATTTCCATTCTCCCTTAAGGATAAGGCCAAGCACTGGTATCATACCCTCGATGCAAGGGTAAATGAATGGGCCACACTTAAAGGAGAATTCTTGAAAAAGTATTTTCTTATGAGTAAGACCAACCATTACAGAAGAGAGATTATGTGTTTTACTCAACAAGAAGGGGAGCAATTTCACAAGACTTGGGAGTGCTTTAATGACTTTCTTAGGTTATGCCCCCATCATTAGGTGCCAAGATGATATTTGGTCGAAACGTTCTATAACAGATTATCTAAAAGGCACAGGCAAACCATCAATGCAGCTTGTGTAGGAACCTTCATGACCAAAACTGAGGATGAAGCCTAAGCATTATTTGAAACATTAAGTGACAATTCTATACATATGTCATCCGCCTATCAAGAAAAAAAATCATCAATCTTGCAGAGAAAGAGGCCCATGAAGCCGAGGCTACTCAGGATTTGGCTTATCAGATTTAATTATTGAACAAAAACTTTGATAGGCTTTTAGCAAACCCCAGCATGAACCTGCAAGCAGCCTCTATCTTTTAGGCTTCAAGTGAATGCTCCATTTGCCAAAGCACAATACACGCCACTACAGAGTGTCACCAGGAAAATCAATTCCCTAAGTTGATTCAGGCCGACCTAAACGCGGCCCAAGGTTTCCGCCCACCTCCTCGCAATAACGCTTATTCTAATACCTATAATATGGGGTGGCGGAACCATCCAAACTTCTCATGGAAGCAAGGTGATGCTTCTAACTCAGGGAATACAAGACCCCTACCTCCCCAACCCATCTAGCAGCCATCCTATGCAAACCCTCCTCAGAATAAGCCTTCTGAGATGGATGAACTTAAAGCCATGATGAAAGCGATGCAAGAACATCAGAATATGGTCATCCAATCTCAGGATAAGATGATTACTAATATGCAATCCCAAATTGGTCATCTTACTAAGGCAGTTAGGCAGCGAGATATGGGGAAGTTGCCTAGCTCTTCTAAGGAGAACCCGAAGGGCAAGGGGATCATATTCAAGGAGCACGCCCAAGCTGTGACCGTGCTAAGGAGTGGAAAGAAAATCGACAAGCCTGATAGCACTCCTATGGTCACCTCTCAGGATTCCCCTCCTACACCAGACCTGACTTCCATCTCCACCGAGGAAGAGCCACACTACTCTCCCTCGCTTGAAATCACCCACCCTGAGTATGTCATCATTCCACCACCCCTTTCCTGCCATGATGACCCCTCTACCCAAAAGCCGAGGGTGCCCTATCTAGAGCGCTTATCTACTCCTAGGGAATCTTCGGTTGGCTCATCTGGAGCCAAGGATAGGACGAAGGAGATTATGGACACTTTTAGGCAAGTCCAAATCAACTTGCCCCTGTTGGAAGCTATCAAAAAGATCCCGTCCAATGCCAAGTTTCTAAAGGACCTGTGCATCCAGAACCGCTGATCTAGGAGATAGGTCCAAGCTAAGGTCATCTTTCCTGACCATGTTAACTCGGTTCTCCAACATGGAACACCCCCCCAAAATGAAAGACCCAGGGGCCCTGTATATTTCAGTGGTTATAGGTAACCAATACATTGACGAGGCTTTGCTCGATCTGGGCGCAAGGGTGAACATTTTACCGAGCTCTGTCTACAACCTTTTGGGAGGAGGTGATTTAAAGCCTAATCCAGTCATCCTCCAGGTCAGAGATAGATTGCCTAAGACACTACAGGGATTACTAGAAGATGTCCTCGTGAGAGTGAAGGACTTCTTCCCTGTTGGCTTTCTTATGCTAGATACTGACCCATGTAATAAGCCCACCAAGCCATCCATTATTCTAGGACGTCCCTTCGTGGCCAAAGCCAACGCCTCTATCAATTGTAGATCAGGGGCACTTAAAATGGGCTTTGGGAACAAGAAGATCTAGTTGAATGTTTTTGATACCTAAAAGCAATCTGAATTGGAAGATTGTTCCCAGATTGAGGTAGTTGATAAAATCATTGAAGAGACTACTCCAACACGCTTATGTAAAGATTCCCTTCAAAAGGTCATATCTAAGGACCATCCTCTGACTATTGAAGAAACTGAAGGGGATATACCCGAATTAGAAGAATTGCTGGGGGTACACATAGATTCTCTATTCCCTCCCTGGACCGTAAAGGTAGACCTGTGAAACGTCGGTTTTGTATTTGTTATAACGTTGTAGTAAAGCCGGTTATTACCAACATTTCAAATATAAATTTTTTACTCGGAAAATGAAAGAGTTCCCGAGGTCGAACTCAGGGAGCAAGTCGTATTCTAGAGATATACATGTTTCTTTTACAAAATAAAGAGAGAGGGAAAGAATTTGTTGTGATGTTCTTCTTTCTTTTTCTTCAGATCTCCTTCTTCTTCTTTGTTCTGCAGAGGTGATGTTCCTCTTCAGATCTCCTTCTTCTTCTTCCTTGGTTTCTGTCTTGGCCTCTCTTCTTCTTTTTCTGCAGTCTCTTCTGTGAATGTTTCTTCTTCCTTTCTTTCTTCAGATCTCCTTCTTCTTCTTCCTTATGGCTGCAGAGCTTCTACCTTCAGCTACTAAGTCTTCCTTTCTTCTTTTCTGCTTTGGCCGTTGCTCTTCTTTTCTTTCTTTCTTCAGCCTGCCTTCTTTCCTGCTCTGGCTGCTGACCTTCCGTCGTCTGACCCGGTGCTTCGACGACTTAACTATGCATTTGCTACAGTGCAGCTCCTTCTTCTTCGCCTGCACTTCTTCTTCCGCGGGTCTTCTTCTTCGCCTGCACACTTCAGAGTTTCTCGTCAGAAGCAAAACCTACTCTACCCTCCCCCCCCCCGCGTCTCTCTTTCTCTCTGAAACCACTCTAGGGAAAGCTCTCCCAGAGCTACCGGGTAACCGGGTTCGGATCAGGCCCGGGTCCAGGCCCACCGGCGTGCGTGGTGGGCGAGGAGTGCAGGTCAGTCGAGTCGGGTCGGGTCGGTTCGGGTCAGGTCCGCGGGGCGTGAGCGCGGACGAGACCGGGTAACCGGGCGGGTGAAGGGGACCTCACCCCGTGTACTGAGGCAGTAAGGCTACTGCACTTTTGCATCTTATGTCGCTGCGGCTCTTCAGGCGTTTCCGAGGTGGGACTAAACGGCCCACCTCAATTGCGCGCCCGCAGCGGGGAATTCAGCCGGAGATGGCAGCGTCACGCGGAGTTTTCTTCCTCGGCTGCGAACCTGGTGTTTTGCCAAAACTCCTCGCAAGGCCTGGGAGTGAATCTGGGCTTGGCGCTGAGCGTGGCGCACCTGTAGCTGCAGGCGGAAGCAGGTCCTCCTGCGCGTCAATGGCGGCGGAGGTCGGGTGGCCTGTCCACAAGAAAACGGCCTCTCGGCCTAATCAGAGAGTGCCAGGAGCTTCGCCAGGGTGCGGCGAAGCTCGTGTGGGTGGTGGCGAGGCGCGGGGCGGCGTGCGAGGGCTGCCCTAGGTCGGACTGTGGGTCGGAGGATGGGTCTGTTCGGTGGAGTTGCAGAGGGTGATGTGGGGGAAGTGGTAGGGCGGAAATTGATCAGGGTGAGGAGGCGGAGGTCCTGCGGTGGTTGGCGAGCCGTGTGGGTCGCTGAGGTGATGGGAGCGGCTCGCCGGAGGGTGGTCGGAGACGAAGGGGGTGAAGGTGGTCAGGGTCGGTCGAGGGCTTAATTGACTAAATTGAAAGTGGGGAAAGAAAGAGGAGGAGAAGGGGAGTAGCTCTAGCTTACTTGCAGGGACGAAAGGGGAGGAACAGGGCGACAGTCGTATCGACTGTCGCCGGAGAAGACGATGCCCGGTGGGGGGAGGACGGCGGTGACGACGGGGCAGAGGCAGCGCGCGCCGGTATTGCGCGACGCGGGAAGAGCAGGGGGAGAAGTCTCTGCTGCTGGTATTGCGGCAGGGCGAAGAGGAGGAGGAGGAAGAACCGCCGGAGCTGGTGGGCGTCTGCCGGAGTGAGAAGAGAGGAAAGTTGGGGGTTTTCTCCGTCAGATCCAGGCTGGGAAGAACGGTGGAGCGACGGGGGGTATTTATAGGGATCAAACAAGGAGGAAGGCGGAGGGAGACGACGTGTCTCCCTCGCCGGAGGATGGCCGGAAGCAAGAACCCATACCGTCCGTGCGTTCGCACGGCCGGTATGGTGGGTTACAATGACCAGGGGGGTGCCCCTGCGACGGCTGACGACGCAGGGCACCCCCGGTTTACTTGCCAGGTCCCCCACCTCACCCTGCGCGGCGCCATGCTCCGCGCAAGGTCGCCGGAGCATGGTGCTGGCAGGTTTTGCAGGAGGGACCTGATTGCAAAGAACGAAGGAGAATTAGGGGCCAAAATGCGAGGGTTCAAAAGTTGAGGGCCAAAGAGTAAATATATGAGGACCAAAGTGTAAAGTCGGTCAAGGAGGTTTCTTCTTAGGCTCAAGTTTTTATACATGACTAATTAGGACCTAAGGAATCTGATGGTGAATTTCATTTTCATATTAAACCTTGTTTGACCGGTCAATTTGCGCAAAAACCCAAATTAAGTTATTAATTGGGCATGGTTCTCAATGTAGGTCAAAATGGGTTCTAAAGGACAAATTGAAGGTTCTAAACCCTAGAGATTATTTTTCTATGAATTTTAGAGGGTTTATTCTATTTTTACTTTGCCTCGAACCTTGTGAATTGAAGTGGGTTGTTTTAGGGTTACAGATTATCATTTGGTTTCTTGGAAGTGCTGTAGCCCTTGCTAGATCATCTCATCCCACTTTTATTCTTATTAAGTTGCTTTGACCTATGTTTGGGCCCTGAATTACCCTGTATGCAGATTATACTGGTAAAATTGCACTTTTACCCCTTATGACTTGTTTTCTTCTCAAACTCAGAATTCTCTGAGTTAATCCTTTCCTTGAGATATGTAGGAGCTTTTATCCTTTGTATTAGGTCAAAATGAGCTAGTTATGGCTCATGATGAGGTTCTCATCAACCTGCTACCTGAGGCAGGGACATCTCAACTTAAACCCTCAATCTAAAAGGCTCCTGAGTTGGAGTTGAAACCCCTCCCGAGCATTTTGAAGTATGCTTTCCTTAGCCCTAACAACACATTCCCCGTTATTATCTCGTCTGCATTATCTGAATCGCAAGAGGGAGCTCTGCTTGAATGTCTACAAAGGCACAATGAAGCAATTGCTTGGTTGATAGCTGATATTAAGGGTGTTGATCCCTCCCTTTGCATGCATCATATATACACGGACGAGTCTGTGAAACCCTTCCGAGACATGCAGAGAAGGCTTAACCCCAATATGCGGGAGGTTGTTAAAACGGAGATTCTAAAATAGCTGGATGCAGGAATTATCTATCCCATTTCAAACAGTAACTGGGTCAATCCGATACATGTGCCTAAAAAGGCAGGAATCACCGTGGAAGAAAACGACCAAGGAGAGTTGGTAACCAATAGACCCTCAACTGGTTGGAGGGTCTGCATTGACTATCGCCAGTTGAACACGACTACCCAGAAAGACTATTTCCCCTTACCGTTTATTAATCAGATTTTGGAATGATTGGCGGGAAACAAGTACTTTTGCTTCCTTGACGGGTACTCTGGGTATAATCAAATAGCCATCTTTCCTGATGATCAGGAGCGTACCACCTTCATGAGTCTGTATGGCACATTTGCGTTCTGTCAAATGTCATTCAGGTTATGTAATGCTCCTGCCACTTTCCAACGTATGATGGCTATTTTTTCTAATATGATCGATGAGTTTGTAGAGATTTTCATGGATGATTTCTCCATTTACGGCTCATTGTTTGACTTATACCTTTCGCACCTTGATAAAGTCTTAACCCATTGTGAAGAGGCAAAACTGGTGCTTAGCTGGGAGAAAAGCAACTTTATGGTCAGCAGGGTAGTGTTGGGGCATGTGGTTTCCCAGAGAGGATTAGAGATGGATACCGCAAAAATTGATTCCATCTCTAAGCTTCCATCGCCCACCAATTTTCGTTAGGTTAGATCTTTCCTTGGCCATGCTGGGTTCTATAGACACTTCAGTAGAGATTTCAGTAAAATCTCTAAGCCACTTTGTGACCTATTAGTGAAGGATGTTTCCTTCGATTTTGATGATAGATGTGGCGAGGCGTTCCAAGTCTTGAAGAAAGCCCTTATTACCGCGTCGATTCTCCAAGCACCAGATTGGACCATCCTATTTGAGCTAATGAACGATGCTTCTGATTTCGCAGTGGGAGCAATCATAAGCCCTTATTACCACGTCGCACCACCCACCGTGCACGAAGCTTTCACCGTCAAACATAAGGCTCGCACCGTGATGCCACCGTGAACTCCTCGTCGATCGACAGTGCGGTGACAGTGCACTGCCTCACCATAGCAACCACGCATGCACCTCCACACGCGGCGCCACATCTGCCTCCAGCGCGTTTCCGCTCCTCACTCACCACACACGGTGTTGCAGCAGCCATGCACAGCCATCCTCACGCGTGCTTTCCCACCAACAGGAAGAGAATCCAAAGCCAGCAGCCACGTTCCACGCTATCCGACCTCCTCTGCCCTCCTCGAGTCATGTCATCATCACTAGCACGCATATCGCGTGCTCGCTAACAAGCCCCACTGTCCACAGCACTTTCCCGGTCATCTCCACGTCGATGTCGAGAAGCCATTGCCATCAGTCTCCCTGCCATTGCACGACCACCGACGACCATCTCATCCCATGCTGAGATCGTCAATGCGAAGCCCTTATCGAGGTGAACCTTCCCCTCGACCCTCGTCGTCGGCCTTGGACCCTCCACCTCACACGAGCACGGTAAAGGAATGCTCTGTTTCGCTATAGTAAAGCTTCAAGTAATATTTATGAAAAATGTCATTGCCACTTTACTATTCATTTATTTAATGATTTAATATATTGCAACGAATTTGCATGAGAACCCTCTGATATGAAGTAATTGCGTAGAAAGTTGAATTAGATTTGAAATAATGTTGCAAGAGTTTGAATGCATATCCATTGATATTCCTGAGTAGATACGTCATCATTAATTATTTCAATAGGCTAATTCCTCCCTGTGGAGATGGCCTAATCATTGTGGTTAGAAATAATTAATGTTTTGGTAGCCGATTTTCCACCACAAAAGCTTTACAATGAGACGTCATTTTATGTTTAAAATTTTAACGAAAGTGAAGATCGACTCATCATGGGGTGAGTTTCTTATGTAGATTGAATAAATTTTCAATCATTTCTTCAAAAAGTTGATAGGCACACTCGACATCTTTGTTTAAGAAGTTGCCACTGCATGAGGCATCCACAAATCATCTCAATTGATCTTCTAATCCATGATGGAAGATCTAAACTAACTGCCATAGTGGAACCTCGTGATGTGGACAACTCCTAAGTAATTCCTGAAATCTCTCCCAAGATTCATGTAGGGATTCACCAGGTTTTTGTTGAAAGGTCGTAATAGATTATCAAAGAACATTAGTATGACCAATAGGAAAGAACTTTTTAAGAAATGCACTCTTGCATTGGGGCCAAGTTCGATAGATTTGCCGATAGTTCTAAACCAATAGGTGGCCTTGTCCTTAAGAGAAAGAGGGAAAGCCGCATAAGCCAAAGATCTTCTCGCACATTGTGGGAACGAGTGATTTGGGCGAGGACTGTGAGTTCCTCTAACTGGCTAAAGGGATCTTCCTTAGGTAGGCCATGAAAATGTTTAATAAGATTCAGAATAGCTTGCTTGATCTCAAAGTCCCCTGCAAGAATCACCACCCCAGGTCATTCCTCATAATTAGATGGATCATAAAAGTCCTTTAGAAGAATGACAGGCTCTTCAAGGGGTAGTGGATTCTACCTTTAGTTGGCTAGGTTCGTGACTGTCCTAACCAACTGTTGTTGATTATCTTGCAGTTGAGCCAGTTGCTCAACCATCATTAATAAGGGATTAGTTGGGAGACCTTGGTTTTTGTTCATTTGGCAGTTCTACATTAGGAGGCATTTCAAGATTAGGGAAGTTAGGGTTGGGAATGTTAGAATGAGGATTAGCTGGTGGCTTTTGAACGAGAAGGTTAGGGGCAAGTTGTGAGTGAGAGACAGAAGTAGAAGTGGACCTATTTTGCAAGTTTTCCATATTTTTAAAATGGAAGAGGAAGAATGAGAATGAAAAGAAGTCAATCGTCTAATGCAGGGGGCAGAATCAATTAGTCCCTCCAAGTGCAAATTCTAGGACCTTCGCCTCGGCATACACTTTATGAAGAACAAGAGGAGGAGAAAAGGGAGGAGAAGAGAGAAAAAAGTGTGCAATTCAAGCAATCAAAAAATTCCAACCCTAACTTAAGCTTAACTCCTTAAAAAAACCTTAGACTTGGGAAGCCAAAAATTAAGAAATCAATAATTAATTCTAATTCCCAAAATTAACCTAACTAGAATAGAAGAGGTGACTTGGGTCTAAACATGTCTTGGGAAAATCACCATGGGCTTATATAAACTCATGCCCGTCATTTGACTTCCCTCTTAATCTTAACTAGGTTTGATTAAGGGAATTAGGATCAATTAAAGAAATCTTAAAATTCGGATATCAAACCTAAAATTAAATGAAGCCCTTAAGGGTCAAGTGACTACAAATTTTAGCTAGGCTTAGAAAACTTGGAAGCAACTCCGCCTATGTTGAGGTTCGTGTGCCTTTTCATTGCCGGTCCCAAGCCCAGGTAAAGGAGGAGGGTTGCGTTAGGTAGCCGACAGCCAGCGTAAAATTTGTCGGATCTTTAAACATGGATTCTAATAAACACTCTGATTTTGTTGGGGCGTTCCCTACTTGCGACGCGCTGCATCGACGCCCAGCTGTAGTGATAAATGAGCAAGGGTTCTCGCATGAGGAACGCATGCGAGTAAAGAAGTTAGTTCCGCTACATCGCCGCCTGGATGTAGTCCAAAATGAGCAAGAGTTCTTGCATGAGGAACGAATGCGAGTAAAGAAGTTAGTTCCGCTACATCGCCGCCAGGATGTAGTCCAAAATGAGCAAGGGTTCTCGCATGAGGAACGCATGCGAGTAAAGAAGCTAGTTCCACCACTTCGTCATCAAAGTGTGTCACAAAGAATGCTGAGATTCGGTAGTTGGAATATTGGTACCTTGACCAGCAAGCTCATGGAGATTGTGGATACAATGGTAAGGAGAAGGATTCAAATTCTTTACCTTCAAGAGACTAAGTGGGTTGGTGAAAAAGCAAAGGAAATCGAAAGAACAGGTTTCAAACTTTGGTATTCAGGAAGGGACAAAGATAGAAACGGCGTAGGAATTATAATTCATAAGGATTTCAAGGAGAGCGTGGTTGAGGTTAAGAGATTGGGTGATCGAATTATTTTGATAAAATTAATCTTAGAAGAAGAGATCTTGAATGTCATTTCAGTTTATGCACCTCAAGTTGGTCTAGAGGAAAGAATAAAGAATAAATTTTGGGGAGAGCTTGATATGATAATTCAAGGAATCCCACAGACAGAAATGATTTGCTTGGGTGGAGATTTAAATGGGCATGTGGGAAAAGATGCTTTAGAGTATGCAGGAGTACAAGGAAACCATGATTTTGGTGTTAGGAATGAAGGGAAGACATTCCTTGATTTTGCTATGGCTTATGATATTTTCATAGCAAATACTTTCTTTAAAAAACGGGAAGAACATTTGATTACCTATAAAAGTGGCTTAACAAGAATGCAGATCGATTACTTTGCTTTGAGAAGAAGGGATCGTTTATCTTGTAAGGATTGCAAGATTATTCCAGGGAAGAGTTTAACTGCTCAACATCGTCTTTTGGTGTTGGATGTTCATTTGAAGAAGGCAAAGAAGAGAAAATTAGTGTCTAAGAATTTGAGAATTAAATGGTGGAATCTTAAGAAAGAGCAAGTGAGATTTAAAGAGAAGATGATGCAACAAAAGGCTTGGGATCTTGATGATAGTGCTGATGAAATGTGGTTAAATATGGCAAACTGTATTAGAAAGGTGGCAAAGGAGGTGTTAGGCATGTCTAAAGGAGGTGTTCCAAGACAAAAGAAGGCTTGGTGGTGGAATGAGAAGTGCAGGAGAAGCTTAAAATTAAAAGAGCCTATTTTAAAGCCTTATATCGAGATAAGACCGATGAAAATATGGAAAACTACAAAAGAGCAAAGAAAGAAGCAAAGAAAATTGTTAGTGAAGCAAAAGCAAAAGCTTGGGAGCATTTTTATAAGAAACTTGATTCTAAAGAAGGTGAAAAAGATATTTTCAAGTTAGCTAAAGCAAGAGAGCGAAAAGCAAAGGACCTTACGCATGTAAGATGCATCAAGGATGAAGAAGGAATGGTGCTTATAGCTAGTGAGGATATAAAGACAAGATGGAAAAGATATTTTCAATAGCTATTTAATGAAAAATAAAAGAATGATATCATCTTAGGGGAGTTAGTTAACTCAGAAGAGTATGTGAATCGATCATGTTATCGAAGGATTCAAAAGAAAGAAGTAGAGGAGGCTCTGAAGATGATAAAAAGTGGGAGGGTTGTTGGACCTGATGATATTCCTATAGACGTCTGGAGAATGACGGGAGAACGGGATATAACTTGGCTCACAAATTTATTTAATACTGTGTGGAGAGGCAAGAAGATGCCAGAGGAATGGAGGAAAAGTTTTGTGGTACCTTTATACAAGAACAAGGGTGATATACAAGATTGTTCCAACTATAGAGGTATTAAGTTGATGAGTCATACGATGAAACTTTGGGAAAGAATAATTGAAAGAAGGGTGAGGCAAGTCTCTATGGTAACTGAAAATCAATTTGGCTTTATGCCAGGCAGGTCTACTATTGAGGCAATACACTTCTTGAGACGTATGATGGAGACATACAAAGTGAAGAAAAAGGATTTACATATGATTTTTATTGATTTGGAGAAGGCCTATAATTCTGTCCCAAGAGATATCTTGTGGAGAATTTTGGAGAAGAGACAAGTGCCAATTATATATATCAACCTCATAAAGGATATGTACTATGGAGCTGCAGCTTGTGTAAAGACTAAGGATGATTTAACAGACTACTTTGATATCACCATTGGTCTGCATCAAGGTTCGACTTTAAGCCCTTATCTTTTTGCCTTGGTTATGGATGAGTTGACGAAGCATATCCAAGTTGAGGTGCCTTGGTGTATGCTTTTTGCTGATGACATTGTGTTGGTTGATGAGACAAGAGATGGAGTGAACAGAAAACTTGAGCTTTGGAGAGAAGCCCTGGAAGATAAAGGATTACGCATAAGTAGGACGAAGACTGAGTATATGGAATGTAAGTTTAGTAGTAGAGGGAACAACGAAGGGATTGATGTAAAAATTGGAGAAGACTGCATTCCAATGAAAGGTATTTTTAAGTACTTGGGATCCATTTTCCAACATGATGGTGGAATTGATGGAGATGTTACACATAGAATTAATGCAGGGTGGTTGAAATGGAGGGATACTTCTGGTGTTCTCTGTGATAAGAGGGTTCCTTTAAAAGTTAAAGGAAAATACTATCGAGCTGTGGTAAGACCAGCCATGTTGTACGGGTCTGAATGCTAGGCTATAAACTACAGGCATGTACAGAAGTTGTCTGTGGCAGAAATGAAGATGTTAAGATGGATGTGTGGTCATACAAGAAAGGACCGTATTTCAAATGAATTTATTAGAAACAGGGTTACGGTGGCACCGATAGAGGATAAAATGAGAGAGGCCCATCTAAGATGGTTTGGACATTTACAAAGGCCACTAGATGCTCCAGTTAGGAGATGTGAGAAGTTGGAGGCTAAACCCGCTAAGAGGGGGCGAAGAAGACCAAACAAGTGTTGGAAGGAAACTATTAAGTATGACCTCACTTACTTTAATTTAAGTCCTAAAATGGCTGAAAATCGATCTGTGTGGAGGCAAAGAATCCATATAGTCGACCCCACTTACTGTGGGAAAAGGCTTGGTTGTTGTTGCTGTTGTTAGAAAACTTGGAAGTGCATGGAAAATGAAGGGCGTTGATTGGGATAATGCCTGATTATTTCTTTTTTTATGTGTGTGCAAATTGAGGAGGAAAGTGTTGCCCAAACCAAAATAGTGAATATGCAAACACATATTATGGTAAATGATTTTTAGGGTCTGATATAGAATATGTAGATTTTGGGATTCTCTCTTTTAATGTATTCAAACAAGTTTGAAAGTGTTTCACAAAATAAAGCAATCAAGTTTGGAGTTAATGGAATTCAATTCCTTTAAATTGATTGCGTGACTAAGAGAGAAAACAAAAACCTTAAAGTAGAAATCCTACGTAAGCAACTCCTAAAATGAAATCTCCTTTTAAAAATATTTTTATATGGTGGTCTAAACAAGACTACCACCTAAAAGTAAATCAAACAAGGATTCAAAAAATGATTTTTTTAAGAGTTTTGAAGTTTATGTAGTATATTTTTGGAATTTTTTTCTATACTAGTGTCTAAAATCAGAAAAGATAAATTCAAAAAATTGATTATGTAGAAACCTCAAACAATTTGTGAAATTTTTGAAAATGTTATATGTTATAGATATTTTCTCAAGGATTCCAGAAATATAATTTTTACCCAAATTTGATAAGTAAATAAATTTAGAAAATTCACATATAGTAAAAAATAGTAAGGAATTAGGGTGTGACTCTTGTTTAGTCCACAAATTTTGAAATTTTCACCATTTTCCCAAATCTTCTAAAATTTGGAACTGATTGCACAACAATCATAGGACTTAAATGACCCAAATTAAGTTGAAACTTAGCACAATTATAGGCTAATTCATGCATTAGTTGCATACTTTGCATCTTTCCTGCTTTATTTAGATATTCATGAAATAATGCTATAATAATGTATTGATTAGTGTATTATTTGGTTTGTAGGTAAAAAGAAGCTCAGGAGATGACTTGAAGCTGGGTAGAAGCAAGATGGAGGCTAGAGCTGCAGCAGAGCTCGAGCAAAAGCCATTCAATAAAGCTACACTCAAGTTGAAGACATAATGTAGGAAAGAGGTATACTACATTACTTATAGGATTTTAATGCTTAGATTAAATTATGAAGAACATAGGACATTTCTACACCTATCCCTAACCTTAGGATATCCTTAGACACCATCCCAAACCTTAGCCACCCTCGCTATTAGGTCACCTTAGTCTAAAATACCTCAAAACCCACATTTCTGCCCACCTCTGGACATCCAGGTAGGATGTTGGACGTCCAAGCTCCTTAGATTCTACCCACAGGGCATAAAACCCAATCTGATTCAATATTGGACGTCCAGACAATGTGTCAGACATCCAATTTCTGCAGAAACCCGAGACAGAACCTAAACTCCATACTGATTCAATATTGAACATCCAAATACTTAGACTTCTGATTTTGAAGTATAAGTCGTCTGATCTTAAGATCAGACATCTGGAACCCTTCTATTGTTGTTTCATAATTAAGCCTAGATCTTTATTCTTAAGGCCTATGGCCCAATCCTACACCTTAGGAAACCTAATTTAAGCTACCCTAAGCCTAGTACACTACCCTAAGACACTCCTAAGAACCTAATTAGGTTCTCACTAAGCCCAATTGACTTTGAACTAAGTTAATTACACTTTATGTAGTCAATTGGACTCATAGAATCCAATTGAACTCAAATCTCAACCACCACAAGTCTAATTGGACTTAGTGAGAGTCATATTAACTCAAGTCTAATCTAATTGGGAACTTTATCTACCAATTGGACGCATGTTGACCCAATTAAACTTGGTTAAGTTTAATTGGATCAACCATTTAGTAATAGGTTACACCTAGACCTATTTTTAGATACCTTAATAGAACCCACCTAGGACCTAATTAGAAGTAGACCAACTAGTCCACTTGACCCACACATTCACGCCCACACACACATTTACTCACCAACTCTAGAGAAAGATCTAGAATGGCCACACATGGTCATTCTTAGATCCACAAAATGTAGATCTAAGAAGAGCTATTTTTAAACCCATGGTCAACCACTCTAGAGAACTCTAAAGACTTCTCTTGAGAGCACCTTGGTCGTCCAAGAAGTCTATATAAAGACTAGGTTGGACAGCCAAGGCCCCCATCTTGGATGTTCCATTGGTGGCTCCCACCTCCATCTTCATCTTCACGAGCTCCCTCCATCTCCAAGCACCATTGGACATCCAAGAGCACCACCTCCTCCACCTCTCAAGAGGTCAACCTACCCACCCTTGACCGTCCCTCTCTTCCCTCCTACCACCTAAAGCCACACAGCAACCAAAGACCACCTTTGGTGCCCCGTTTTTCCTGTAGATTTACTGTTCTTCGTAGTTTAATTTACGCATTATTTTTACTGCTAAGTAGCGTAGTGTTACCGCCTTCCAAGAGTGCACGCATAAACTCTTCATAGGTTCCATGCGCGCAGCTCTCTTCTATTAGCGTAGATCTTATCATTTTCAAATTCCTTATACAAGCATTCCTCTAGAATCGATTGTCATGACTTGATTCCATAAAATAAAATTATCTTCAGCCAAATCACAATCTCTTTGTGTGAATAAAATGGCAGTTCCGGAACATATAAATGACTTCTTGCTAAATAGGAACACGATTGGAAATCTCATATCGGTAGCAGTAGTGCGCACTGAAACACATATCTTCACGTTTGTCATTTTCTTAACTCGTGCACATACTACGTACAAATAACACAACCGGAGAATCCTATTTACACGTAATTAAAATCAGACTGCGATTCTAAGTAGAGAAAAAAATAATATCAAAATCAATTTTGCCATCTAACGCCTCCATAAGAACGATCGGAACACTCACCGTCTCCTTATAAATGTTTTGTTTGAGTCGTATTTTGCTCTATACTGCGACGTTTTCCTGATCAAATCCGCATTTTACAATCTCAGTAAATGACGCCATTGCTGGGGAGGCAATGCAATTTTGATTTCTGATTTCCAAGCGTAATCCTAACATATTTGCTTCTACTTGCTTTTGATGTGCAAGAACAGGAAAGAGCAGATTCCACGTACACATCAAGCACAGTGAAGATTTTAGGTACACACCAAATTCTTAGCTTTAGGTTTCTTTTGAATCTTAGGATTAGAATTGCTTTTTGAAAAAAAAGATATGCAAAATCTCTTTAAAAAGAAAAAAAAAATCTTAGCTTTAGAGTTTTTTTGGAATCTTAAGACTAGATTTGCTTGTGAAAAATAATTTGAAAAAAAAAATTCTCTCCAAAAATGAAAAAAATTCTGAAAAAAAGAAGAAAAAAATTACAAAATTAAAAAAAAAAAGATCTCTTGAGTAGGAGGCTATTCTCTTTCAAAAATCATTTGAAATGCCTTCTTACTACTTTCTAAAATTCAGCCAAAATATTTTCAGCGATTTCAAAAATCAATTGCCAAAATTTAGTGATCCAAAAATTTGAAAATTCAGGATGAAGTTAGATTTTCAAATTATCTCTCCAACGACACCATTTATTTAAAAAAATTTGATTTTTGGAATTTTTAAAAATTCTCGAAATACATGGGGTTCAAATAGACTCATCCGAATTTTTCTGATTTTTAAAAAGTGATTCTGAATAGCACACAAATTTGATTTGACTAAAAATGGTACAATTTAAAAGATTATCAAATTAGATTTCATTTCCATATTTTTTCCTAATTTTTGGAGCACAATTGATATTATTTTAAAAAGAAAAACCAACAAGGGATCCAAATTTCAAGTCTGCACCCCTACTAGTTAAAAATTTATAATTATTTATTTGGGATAGTAAAAATTTTAAAAAAAACATTTTATGTAAAACTCATTGAAATATGAATATGACCACCAAATTTTAAACCATTTCGATTCAAATTGTGTCTTAGAGAATATTTTTAAGTTGATTTGTGGTCTACTACCAGAAAACTTAGTTAATTGCATGAACCCTAGGCTCAACTTTTAGGATTATATTCTAGAGACCACATTAGACTAGCTTGAACTTAATCAAGTCCAGTGATTAGCCGATGAGTTAAGTCACCTTGTGGATTACTCACCAACACCCAAATTGAAGAAAAAAGTTAAGTAAAAATTTTCGTAAAACACATCAATTAACCTGAATTTGTTATCGAACTACTAGGTCATCACAACCGCTTTAGCCAAACCCATTGCCAAATCTACGTGATAGTGTCAAACGACCGTGTCTAAGGGGTACAAAGGATCCAAAGGTGAAAGTCAAAGGAAGAACCTTCCCCTTAGTCCCCTCGTAACAGATTGGCTAGGTTAGCTTAAGGGGTTGGGATTATTTTCGATCAATTTTGTAACAAATTTTTCTCTAATAATTAAAATCTTAATGAAATATTTGGTCATCCGATCTTAAGAACCACTTGATTGACAAGGCCTTAGCCATGCTTAGCTTGGCTACACCAACCCGAGTTGGCTGGTGTATGCAAGGGAGGTCACACCTCAATTGGTTGGACCTTGGGAGCCAATCCCAAGGTAGCGAAGGCAACTCATCGCATCACCTGGACCTTCTTCTCCTCTACCTTCTTCTCCTACTTGATTAGCCGAGATGGCTAACCCTGGACCTGAACCTAGTCAGGATCCAGAAAATCTAGACCCGATGAATCATCTGGAAGCCCGGGTCATTGAATCAGAATAGAGAAATGAGCAGAGCATCGACAAGATTCTCAGTACATTGGACCGATGCAGCATCCACCACGCGGAGAATAGCTGTAGGATTTCTATGATCTGGTGACTAGTTCTGGCACCTTGAGTCCAAATTCCCGTAGACAGAGATGCATTCTAACAAAAGTCGAATGTAATAAGTCTGATTCAGACTTATTTTATGCAAACTCGAATGAGGATCCCTTCCAGTACATTGAGGACCTGAGTCAAATCGCAGAAATGGTTCAACTTAGGAATGTTGATTTGGGAATTGTTCTCATAAAGCTTTTTCCATTCTCTCTCAAGGATAAAGCTTCATATTGATTCAAGATCGTCGGAAGGCCAATTGGAACCTGGGCGAAACTACGTCGTGAATTCCTCCAAAAATTCTTCCTGATCGATCGAACAAACACAATGAGGTGCACGATTACGACTTTCTCCCAAGGACTAGGGGAGAAGTTACATGATGCCTGGGATCGATTTCATGATCTTGTCAGGAAATGCTTGCACCATGGTGTCCCAGATGGCACCTAGCTCAAATCTTTTACCATGGGTTGGATGACACACATCAGTACCTGCCGATGCATCTAGAGGTGAGAATTTCCTTACAAAGGACTAGAACACATTCGAGTTGTTCGAGTCCTTGGCGAAGAACACAATGACTGTCACGTCAATGAACCAATTCCGGCGACCTGGACAGCAACGAGTTAGTGTCCAAAAAGCCCACATCGAATCTGCCTGAGCTGATATGGACATTATCATCAGGAAGCTGGATAAGACGGATCTGCTCGACAAGAAGCTTGACGAATTAATACGAGCTCGACCGGAATTCTCTGGTAATTCTGCTGCATCTAGATCATCGTATGCACCCCGAGTCCCCCTGCCCGAGTAAATTTACTCGGGATGCATTTTCTCAATCTTCATGGGATCCTGCATATCAGGAACCCGTGAGTAATCTCGATCTGGAACCGCATAATAAGGGTTACGCACCACATGATTTTAATGTGTATTCCCTTGACGAATATACGACTCAGACATCTTCAGCCTACGAAGATGTCAATGCTATCTACGAATACCGGCGTAATAACCCAAACTCAGAGACGTATAATCCTGGTTGGTGCCAGCATCCGAATTTCTCCTGATCCGGTAACTCATAGAGACCAAATCAAGATCCATACTACCAGACCAGACAATACGGGAATGTGCAAAACATGTACCTAAGGCAGTAGCCATTCCCGTCTCAACAACAATCCCGTTCTATATATCAGTCGTTGCATCAAGCTGCCAGTCACCCTCCAAAGAGGGTTGATCCTTTGGAGGCATTGAAAGAGGAGCTGCAAGAATCCATGCGAAAATCTACTCAGGACAACTTGCATATCATAAAGGCGATGGCTGACCAGATATAGAAAATACAGAACACGCAGAATCAGCTGTTGTAGGAGCATAGATAATAAGGAGCCTTGCCCTCCCAACCTATCCCTAACCCGAGATATGTGCAGAACCAGGGCACCCCGTCTGGGTTCTAAGCACCGCAGGGACAGGCACATGCTATATTACAGGTGCCTCTTCCACCACCTGGTTATGTTCAACGTCAATCGCCTTTGCTGCAAAATCCCGCTTATTCTGCCCCTTCAGGTCCTCTGCCACCTCATGGACAGCACGTTGATGCGAAGGCTGTCACAATGAGTGGGAAGAAGACAAAAGACCCACCATTTAGGTAGGCGGGTCATGATTTTTCTCGCCCTCTACCACAGGATGGCTCGTCTCCTTCCTCTTCATAGGAGCCACCTATGGTAGACAAGGGCAAAACACCAATTAACCCAGAGATTCCCGTCCCTTTTCCTAAGGCTTTGACACGAGATTTAGCACGAAAAAGAGGTACACAGAATTTCGAGGACCTTAAATTGATGTTCAAAGTACATATTCAGGTCCCTCTCCTCAAGGCTATAGATCGCATCACTACTGTCACTAGGTTCTTTAAGGACTATTATACCCTAAAGCGACAACAGAAAAGTGGATGGTAGGTGGTACTGTCAAAGGAAGCTAGCACTATGATTCTAGTTGACTTACCGCCTAAGAAAGACATGGGTACCCCACTCATTTCCTGCATTTTGTAAGATTGTCCATTTGATTGGGCCCTTCTTGATTTAGGTTCATCCATCAACCTAACTCTCACCACCGTATATGATCGTTTTTTATTTGGGGAGTTGAAACCCACCTCGATGACCATTCAACTAGCTGATCGATCAATAAAAACACCGAAGGGGTGGTTGAGAACGTGATTGTTAAGGTCTGTGGATTCTGCTTTCCCATGGACTTTTTCATTCTCAATATGGAGGTCCCTCCTAATCTCCGTGATGCACCGATTAATTTGGGTCTCCAGTTTTTGGTGACAACCCACACAAACATCAACTATGCATTCGGGTGTATGGAGATTGCCCTAGGAAATGAAAGACTTGGACTAGACATATTCAGGGCATCATAGAACTTCAACTGTGATCTTATCAAGGATGGTGAAGACGAAGAATAGACTTTTTGTGGTAACATTGGGCTCCTTTGTAATGACCCAATGTCACATTCGTCTTCATTGTCAGGGTTTTTGGACCTTGATCCACACGGGACCGAGACGACTGCGATGCACATTTCCTCCTGCAAATCCAATTATCTGGGGCGTTCATCTGAACACGACACCCCTGATTCTGATCATCCTGAGCCATCAATTACTCATTTGCCCCTATTGACGCTGGATGGCAAGACTGCAACAAGCGAGTTTTCCGTTAATGCAACCACGACTGACTACTTCGTAGGTGCCGAATCAATGGAAATTCATGCAAATCAAGATCATCAAATTTCCACTAGTGATTCTTCTCCCACTCATGACTCTGATTTCCACCCACCCATGATCAAATTGAAGCCCTTACCTGATTCACTCAAATATGTGTTTTTGGGCGATAGTGAGACATATTACCAGTGCTCACTTGACCCTAGAACAAGAGCATCAATTGATTTCAGTTTTACAAGATCATAGGGCTACTATCGGGTGGAGCATTGGTGATCTCCGTGGAATTTTCCCCTTGTATTACACTCATCATATTTACACGGATGAGGGGGTGAAACCTTCAAGACAACATCAAAGACGGCTAAATCCAAATATGTTGGAAGTTGTTAAGGAGATCATTAAACGGTTGGATGCTAGCATTGTTTATCCGACTTTCGACAACAAGTGGGTGAGTCCTATCTAGATTGTGCCCAAGAAAGTAAGACTCACCATCATTAAAAATGATAAGGGCAAATCCATCCCAACCCACACCGCGACTTCGTGGCAGGTTTCCATTGATTATAGAAAATTGAGCACGGCTACCAAGAAGGATCATTTTCCTTTACCATTTATTAATCAAATCTTAGAACAATTAGCAAGACGTAGTTTCTTTTGCTTCTTGGATGGATACTCCGGGTATAATCAGGTTGCGATTAACCCAGTAGACCAAGACAATACTACTTTCACATGTCCCTTTGGAACATTCGCTTTTAAGCGAATGCCCTTTGGCTTCTGCAACGCACCAGCGACATTTCAATGTTGTATGATGGCCATTTTCTCTGATATGATTGGGGACTATGTGGAACTATTTATGGATGACTTCTCCATTTTTGGAGATGATTTCTCGTCTTATCTTGATAACCTCACAAAGGTTTTAAAGAGGTACATTAAACTAAACCTAGTATTATCATGGGAGAAAAGCTATTTTATGGTGAGGGATGGCATTGTACTAGGTCACGGGATCTCATCTAACGGACTCGAGGTCGACCAAGCTAAATCAAAATTCATATCTCGATTACCTCCACCTAGCTCAGTTAAGCAAATCAGATCATTCTTGGGTCACGTTGGATTTTATCGAAGATTTATTCATGATTTCTCGAAAATCACACATCCGTTAATGAATCTTTTGGTAACCGACAACCCATTGACTTCAATTCCTCGTCTCAGCACTTTCCAGACTTTACAAAGCATTGTTTCTGATTCCCCGATTCTCCAACCATCCGTTTGGTCTATCGATTTCAAGATTATGTGTGATGACTCTGATTTCGTTGTCGGAGCCGTTCTAGGCCGTCGAGAGCACCATCCATTTGAAATTTACGACACTAGCAAGATGCTAAATGAGGCTCAACGTAATTATACGGTTACTGAGAAAGAACTACTAGCCGTAGTATTTGGGTTGGAGAAATTCAGATCATATCTACTTAGGTCTAAAGTAATAATTTTCACAATCATTCCGCCCTCCGGCACTTGTTGGCAAAGAAGGATGCCAAACCCTGTCTTACTAAATGGGTCTTTTTGTAGGAATTGAATGTCGAAATTCGCAACAAGACCGGAGCTCATAACGTAGTGGTGAATCATTTATCTCGATTAGACCCAGCCCACATCCCTTTTTCCCCGCCTATCTCAAATCAATTCCTAGATGAGTCTCTTTTGGCAATTAATTCTGTCGAATTTCCTTGGAACATGGATATCGCAAATTATCTTGTCGCAGGCAAGAATCCTGCAAACCTATCCAAGGACCAAAAACTCAAATTTATTTCTGAGGCCAAATTCTCTCTTTGGGATGACCCCTTGCTCTTCTGCATTGGAGCTGATCAGATTATCAGAAGGTGCATCCCCAACTCTGAAATCTCTAGTGTGTTATCTTTTTGCCACAGCAATAGTTGTAGAGGTTTTTTTCAAGCCAAAAAATCGCTGCAAAGATTTTACAGACAGGTTTTTTCTAGCCAACCATTTTCAGAGATACACACGAATTTGCCAAGCATTGCAAGCGATGCCAGTCGGTCGATTCTATGACCCGGAGAGACATGATGCCTCTCCAACCCATTCTAGTTGTAAAAGTGTTCAACATTTGGGGCATTGATTTCATGGGCCCTTTTCCAAACTCGCACTGCCTCGAGTACATACTTCTCGCTATTGATTGTCTCGAAGTGGGTTGAAGCCATCCTAGCGAGACAAGCTGATCATAAGACCGTCATCTCCTTCATACGGCAATTGATTTTCGCGAGATTTGGTGTACCCCACGCTCTGATTAGTGATGGGGGCAGTCACTTCATCCATGCTCATTTCAGATCACTATTAAAAAAATATATGATACATTATCGTATTGCCACCCCGTATCATCCACAGACTAATGGACAGACTAAAGTGTCTAACTATCAAATCAAGCTTATTCTCCAAAAGACGGTTAGACCCAGATGGAAGGACTGGTCAAATAGACTGATTGATGCACTTTGGGCATATCAGACCACATACATGGCCCCACTCGGAAGGTCACCATACCGTATGGTGTATGGAAAGTCTTGTCACCTTCTTGTCGAGCTGGAGCACCGTGCCTTTTGGGTAATGCAAAAGTGTAATTTTAACCTCAATGCAGGAGGTTATGAAAAGAAGCTCCAGCTCAGCGAACTGGAAGAAATTCAATAGGAGGCCTACAAGAACACGAAGATCTACAAAGGCTAGAGAAAGGCCTTTCACGACCGCCACATCTGGAGGAAAGTATTCACGCCTAACCAGCAAGTCTGGTTATTTGATTCACGCCTTAAATTCTTTGCAGGTAAGCTCAAGTTCAAGTGGACTGGCCCGTACATTGTGATTCACCCATATTCCAATAGGGCAGTCCAAATCATTATTTCATTAAGGACGTGTGATTGAGTTTTTGCCCAGTTGGAGGCATTAAACTCAGCACCTATACATATATGCAGATTTTTTATACATAGCATATTTTCTTTTAGCACATTTTACTACATACTATATCAAAGTGTTGGTTTATGCGGAACGAAAATTCAGGAGCGATTCCAGGTAATTTCTATCTACTTACTTTCTATCTTAATTTATTTCCTTTATATTCATGCATGAGGACATGCAAGAACGTAGGCATGGGGGGAGGGGGGTAGTATACATTAAACAGAAAAATTTTCTGCTAACACTTAGAAAACCTCTAAGCAGCATGTTAATTGCACTTTAGGGTCTTAAATTAAGAACAATCGACTCCACCTCCAATGTTTACATTAGAGCTAGAAATCGTCCGTAATAGTCACTTCTAACTCGTTCGCTCACCTTTTGTTCTAAATTAGGACCAAGCTAAATGTAACCCAATAAGGGAATAATATTGAAGTGCAATTATAAGAGGTTAATTGTACATAGCATTTATGTCTATTGCATCCATGAATAAAGATTTTTATCAAAACATTTTATTAGGGATTTTATTCTTTAGTTGGTTCCTGACTTTAGAATCCATTACAATTTTCACATTTGCACATACATTTTGCAATAGACTCATCGTGAAGATCGATAGACGTCTTTAGTTTGTCCAGAAGAAGCAGTGCTTCTTTTCTTGAACCCCTGGACAGTGGTTAGGGAGTCAGAAAAATCTTCTAGTAGATCCACCAAACATTTGTGAGATGAGTAAAATGTCTACTAGTGCTGTAAAACTAGCACAAGAAATCTTAATTTCTAGATAATTAAGTAATGATACTCTAAATTAGGCATAGTTTTCACTCTTGGCTCCCGCGTATGAACTTTCTATGAACTTTTTAGAACCACCAAATAAGGCAAATACGCAGCGATCAAGTTCTAATAAAACTAGGCCTAAGGTGGCTAGTTATGACTGTCCTTTACAAAATCCTTGACTGAAGGAGGATGTTGATATCAAGATCAAAAAATATGTTGTCCTATCCTTCCCTTTCCTGGTGTCAAGAGTAGGCACTTCCACCAAATAAGACACCTAATTTCCTCTTGAACACCACAATCACTAATAATATCTCCTGAATAAAATTCACGTGTCATGTTCTATTGTGAAAAAAATGTGTATCGAAAAAAAAAAAAAAAAGCAAAAAAAATGTGAGTTATAATTATGTGTAGCGTGTTTTTTTAATTACATTGAAGCAAAATTACCCACCACATTTGCAATCCACCAAATACGGTCTTAACCTACTTTTCTGTATTTCTGACTGCCTGAATACTGGCTGAAGAGTTCTGACTTAGTGTTATGGTTATAAGAACTTTATTAAAATGTTAATGCCATGTGAGACCACCAAATATGGATTATATTTGTAAATCTGGTGAAATTGTGAGCTCAAGAAAAGAAAAAAAGAGAGTGAGTATAAAGGAACCAAATAGAGGATAATTTTTCTGCTTCTCTTTGAGTTGATTTATTTGATAGTTTGGTAATCTAAATTCGACAGTACTATTCTATATGTAGCACCAGATGAGTGTGAGCCACCAACTACAAACCCACCTGACTCAGACATCTACTACCTAAACTAATGAATAATATACTCAAAATGAATAAGATATGCAATGAATTATATACACAAAATGATATTTAATAATGAGCAATTGTATCTCAAAAAATCAGTGGGATAAAAAGAATATCAACCCTAAAAATGATGATTTAAATCACCAATTAATCCCTTCAATTTAAGCACACCTCACAATTCTCAATTAAGCCAAATGTTTCAATAGTAACCCGAATCATATATCAGCCAAGAACCAAATAAATCACAGTACCTTCAATCAATCGTCAAACCCTAAGGTCAAGTGTTAAGCTTTTAGGCACAAGGACAACCACAAAGTAAGCTTTCTTCCTCAGAAGCCAAGTAAGGCACACACCCCGAGGGTCCATAGTGCAAAACTCTCCCCCACCCCTCTCACAATTTCTCCTCTCTATTCCAGAACCTGGCATTAATCAGGTATATAGCGGGTAATCGAGTTGTACAGTACCGAGCAAGGGACCAAACCCGAGTGGCAGTGGCCGCGGGCAAGGTGTGTATGGCATGTGGGAAAGGGGACCCGACCCTCGTGTCTTGGGCGAGGGGTCAGGTTCACAAATTCCACTTATATGGTGCTATGCAGTTGGAGCTAACCGATGTGGGACTAATGTCCCTTCATTCTCCTTCGTGAGCAGCTGCAGGTGAACTCCAGGTGATGGAAGCTGCTACAGCTGGTGCTTTGCTCAATTGGGAGCCTGGGAAACTACCTGGGAGTGGTCTTCGTTGATTGGAAGTAGTAACGTGGTGAGAGGAGGGCAATCGACGACGGAGGAGTGGTGGTGATGAACGACAGCGACGTAATGCCCGGCGAAGGCCTGAAATGATGAATATGGGCTCAAAAGCCCTAGTTAAAACTCTCTTGAGCTTCGCCAAGTGGTGGCGAAGGTGACTCTTGTGTTTATGAGGTGTGAGGAGGTGTGTGGTGGCATGACGACATCAGGAAAGACGCTTGAGGTGTGGGTTGTTCAGTGGAGTCGTGGTACAATCGCTTTGCATGATAGGTTTAGGGCTTTTGATGGAGTTGTAGCGAAGCTTTTGGTGGCGGAAGCAAGTGATTGGTGGAGTGTGGCGGCAGCACGACTTGGCGGCTGAATTGATAAGGACATCGCCAGGTGTGGAGGCATCGCCGGCTGTAGGGAAGACGATGGGGAAGAGAGGCTATTGGCGGCTGAATTGATAAGGACAAGGATGGTTCCTAATCTAGGGAGAGAGAGGAGTCGAAAAGACCTACTTACAGATGAAAAGGATGAGGAATTGGCGCCAGCTTTGATTGGCCGACGCCGAAGATGAACTCTACGATGGAAGAAGCGACGAGGAAGCAAGGGTCTGAGGGCTCCTGGCTGGTATGGCGAGGAGTGGACGAAGGAAAGGAAGATCCCTCTGCCTATCATACGTCGCAAAGGGCAATGACAGAGATTTGGAGAAGCTCACCGAAGTCACGGCGGAGGTGGCTGGAGGGAGAGAAATTTGAAGAAGTTGAGGCCAAACCACACTAAAGGGCACGGTAGAAGCACAAGGAGCTTTTATAAAGCTCAAAACCAAGCTTTAATTAAGGAAAGGAGCTTGATTGGACCTTGTCTCGAAGGAAAGAAATCCACAATTTCCTCGAGCTCGCCTGAGCTCTAGGATCAATTCCAATCCCTCAAATGGGGTTGGTTGGATTCCTGATTGTCTGATCAGCAATCCCTCCAATTTTGGAGGGATATGGAGTCGAATTGAGAGAGATCTTCTCTCTTGAAGGTCAGAAGGACCCATTTGCGAAGAAGATGAGAAACTTAGGGACCTAAATGCAAGGAAATTCGAAAGCTAGGGGCTTAGGTGTAAAGAATAAAGTTTTAAGGGGTTAGATTGCAAACTAGGTAAAGATAAACTCTGATTGAGCCCAAATTTTGGTATCAACCTAATTTGGACTCAAGGAATCTAATGGTGAAGTTGGATTTGAGTTTTGACAATATTTGACTGGGAAATTTACACAGAAGCTCACATTAGGGCAGAATTCCGCTTAAAACTTTGTTTAGGGTCAAAATGGGTTCAGATGGTCAAACCAATGGTACCAAACCTCTTAGAATATTTTTATATAAATTTTAAGAGGTTTAGATGAATTTTATTCTGACCACAACCTCTTTAATTTAAGCGGGTCTGAAATTAGGATTTTGCATTATTTTGGTTCTCGGAAAGCGTGAAACCCTATTTCTATCTGTGTGAACCCATTTATGGTTTGGAGTGTCTCTTGGTGGCCGACCATGGTGGTGGGATGCCACCAATTTTGGCGCCAAGGAGAAGGTTCTAGAAGGGGGTCTTTTTGGAGGGAAAATGGAGGGTGGAGATTTAAGGAAGGTTTTAGAGGGAAAGTTGGGGCCAAAAGATCTGGTGGTTATGATGGTGGTTGTGGAGGAAAGGGTGCCATAGTTGGAGACAACTTGAAAGGGTGGAAAGGGATGGTGGTGGTTAAGAGAGTTGGCGCCAAAGCAAGGAGTACGTTGTGTTTTTGGTAGAGCTAGGTAGGAAGGTGGACGACCATGGAGTAGAGGTGAGGTGAAGCTTAGCTAAGCTAGCATAGCTACTAGCTAATAAAGGAGTAGTGGAAGAGCTAGGGTTTAGCTGGAGGAGTTGTTCTAACTCTACATGGAGTTGTTCTGTAACTGAGGTGGTCCTTCATTGAGCTCATCCACTAGCTTAGCTAACTAGTTCTTTGCTAGTAGCTAGGCTAAGTAGGATGAACTGAGTTGAGCTAGTCTCAACTATTCTAGAGCTGAGATGAGCTAGCTCTAATTTTCTAGAAGACTCCTTAGCTAGCTAAGCTAGCTAACTTAGGTATCGGAGCTAAGCTCAACTGAGTTAAGCTAGGTTGAGTCTTCATAAGCTGGAATTAAGCTAACCTTAGCTGGCTGAGAACTCTTCAGCTGACCAAGTTTACCTAGTTGAGGAGTGGTAGCTAAGGTTAGTCAAGTAGAGCTGCCATGACCTGTGTGGAGCCGAAATGAGCTAGATCCAACTGCATTGAGCTAGGTTGAGGTGGAATCTAGCTGAGGTGAGCTGGATTGAGCTGAGATCTAACTAGATGGGTTCCATCTTCTTCGTCTTGATAGTCTACCTTTCACATTGCCAGGGTTTAGCTGATCTTCATTGTGTGATCATCCCTAACAATGACATGAAGTGTTTAATAAGGGAAAAACAATGCAATGCATGCCTAAACTATGAAATGCCTAAATGCAACCCAATTCCATAATGTAATGTGGAAAACCTAGGAACTAGATGTGATTTTTAGGTTAAGAATGATAATAAACTGGTATTTTTCAGGTATCAAAGGAACTAGAGGTACAAGCCAGAGGAAGAATCTTCTCCCTAATTCCTCCCTCTAACTCGTTGGATTGACCGAACAAAAGTAGACCAAATCATTTATAAGCTCAAGACATGTTCTGGGATTCTGTAGGTCTTTATTTTTAGGTTAAGAATGATAATAAACTGGTATTTTTCAGGTATCAAAGGAACTAGAGGTACAAACCAGAGGAAGAATCTTCTCCCTAATTCCTCCCTCTAACTGGTTGGATTGACCGAACAAAAGTAGACCAAATCATTTATAAGCTTAAGACATGTTCTGGGATTCTGTAGGTCTTTAGCCTACCCACCTAAGGACAAGTTTAAATTGCTTGTACAGCAGGGCACCTTTCTCTTTTCCCTCTTGCACCTCCATGTATCCTTCCACATCCTACACACACTTCCACCCCTACCCTTCTACCACTACTTATCCCCAAGATGATTACTTTCCCAACCCGACCAATGACCACCCATCCACTAGTTGGGATAACTTTGATTGAGGATATGATTCATAACCTCAGTGTTCAGGGTCTAACCCTAGACATCAAGACTATGATTACTATCCTTCCCACAGCTACACGGATTATAGATCTCTGGCTTCTTGTGAACAATCTGATCTGATCTACAGTCAAGAAGGATATGATGATTATAACCCATACCCTCTCCAAGATGACAGTTCTTATAAGTTACCTACCTTTAATGATCAACCTGAAATGGCCTACTATCAGAGAGGACCCCAAGAACCTCAATCTTTTGACCCTCATAGGCTAAACCCAAACCCACCCAACCCTAAACAGAACTATTCAGCTCAGGTAGACCAGGTCCAAGACAGGGTGCTGGCTAACTTAACGAACACCATTAGATCTTTAGAAGCTCAGCCAACACCCTGCACTAAAGCATTGGAGCCTTTGATTAAAATGATTGATGATCTGAATAAGTCTTTATTAGATTGGCTCCAAGGCGTGGAGGATAAGGACCTGAGTGAGTTATTACTTGGGAGGCTATCAAAATTGAGGATAAGATTCGTGGTTACTTTAATCCAATATTGGGATGATTCTCAAGATGAACCCACTTTAGGAGAGTCAATGTCAAAACCCATTTAAGCACCTGTTTGGGGGGACATCTTTTATGAGACCTACGAGGACAAGATTGATTCAAAGCAACCAATTGAGGATGTATTGATTCTTTTACCCAAGATCCCCAAGCCAGGGTACGAGGAAAAATGTCTCTGTGGACCAAGGAATAATATATGATTACGAGACATATTAATAAGAATCAAGAATTTTTTGACACTGAGGGTGAAGAATTTTTAAGAAAAGTCTCACTTGAAGTTAAGGAGAATGATTTTAGTGAGACATACGAGCTTGAAGAATATGATAAATCATTTGAGGGCGCTATAATTGAGCATTATATTTAGTTGGGGCTAACCTAAAGGATCTAAATCCTGACTTAATGGATGATTTAATCAATAGCCCCAGTCCTCAACCACACCTCGAAGGGCACAATGATAATTTTATTTTTGAAATCACTAAATCCAAGTCAATCCTGATTCAGCCACAGTTGTTAGACTTGGATATTTTAGATGGGGTGCATAACAATCTGGAAGTCCCAGAAACTCAAATTATGGAGGATAGGAGTTTGGAAATTGTGGGAAGCTAATTCTGGGGGAAACAAAATTGTGGATCTAAGGGTTCCTCTTTGCCTCAAACCTCCAACTTTCTACCAGGACCCTTGTGATATTTTTGATCCTGAGGATGTGCAACCCAAGTATAGAATAATTGATTATCTTTTCGAGCTAAACACTAAAAGGACAAACACATCTACTAATTTAGACCTACCTATTGTCAGGCACTTTAGACTTGGGTTACACGAACACAAACTACAGACCCAACCCCACAAGGTGAAAGGTCTTCAATTCTGGGTATTTATCACTCAGAGCCTTAGAACCACCCGACCTTGGGACATGGGCCTGCATCACAATCTGGTCCACATCTGTGGATACACTCTCCTAGAGAGTCTGAGGATCAATCTTTTTCCTCGGATCTCGACCCACCACTCTGATTCATTTATTCATTTGATTTGTTTGTATATTATGCCCAGTTAAAGGCACTAAACTCAACACTTGTATGGTCTATTCAGATTCAAAGCTTATCGGTTCAGCATGGAATGCAGGTGCTTTCTTCTCTACTCTGTTCCTTTCATACCTTTATTTCTACAATGAGAACATTGCATTAGCTAGGAATGGGGGGATAGATACACTTCTAAATTGTTTTGTCAGAGATTCCTTTCATTTTTTGTCTCTTTATGAAAAAAATTGAGAATTAGGAAAAGAGAACATACGCATTAGGAGTTTTCAACTTTATGAAATAATACAATAGGACTTAACACTTAGACTCTTCAAGTCTACAAGATTAATTAGCTCGGGTGTCCAAGCTTGAATTTATTTTTTAATTGATCAAATAAGTTAGGGTCATAAGTGCACGACTTATCAACCCGCCCTCTAATTTGAGGGGACTTATAGTCTAAGCATCTACACATATCTCGCACTAACTCACTACTCAAGCAATCTTAGCGAAAATTAGGTAGCTAATAAACATACTAGGGTGATATGGCTGACACTTTGCTATGAGTAACAGCTTATAGCCGGGTGTCTAGAGTCTAACTACTCGACTCAATCTCTTTGGCTATTGCCTTTAGGAAAATCTTAAATCAGGGAAGCCACCTACTTAGAAAAAAAAGAAAAAACAATAGAAAAACATCCAAAAAGAAAAGAAAAAAAATGAAAAAATAGAAAAAGGAGAAAAAAATTAAGCCACACTTCACCGCACGGGTATAGTTGGTAAGTTGCCGTAGGTAACCCTCCATTGCCGTCTGTCTAGAGCCCAACCCACAAAAATGCACAAATAATCCTTAAACCTAGGGAGAAGTGGGGAAGTAGAATAACCAGAGAGATATACACTGGGTTCGCCCTTGTGTTGACCCCACAATAAAAGTAAGAAGAAAGCTACCAATATGAAACATAAACCTTTTGGCAGAAAACTTTCTTTAGGGTCACCTAGAGCTTGTAGAAACCTAAGGTCCATTTTTGTCACGCCCCGAAAATCGTTTCAATGGATTACCAAGGGTGAAGACAAAAAAATGGCCCAACAGCAAGACGGTTAAGGTCAAAGCAGTTCAAGACAAGTCGAAAGGCACCTAATTCTATCAAACTAAGTAAAATAAAATGAAACGAAATAAAGTAACATCGGTAGAGTATCCTTGTTGGAGGGAAGGTTTCCAAACTCCCCCTCTTGCAAGAAGAACCTGCAACTGTACCATCATAGCAATCTGATGTCAAAGCAAAAGCCACGTAATAGAATATCATTCACTACAAAGACTCACAGAGTTCCCTGATACATACTATCATACACACACACACACACACACACACATATACATATTTATACAAGCCTTGTTTCTTCCCCCACCACAAAAGTAACATACATCAACCAAAGGAAAGGACTACAAAAGGGGAGCCACAACTGTCAACAACCACAAAAAAAAAAAGATGGCTTGCATAAGAAGGCCCCAAGTGAAAAGGAGCAACCAGTCACTCAAAAATCCTCCTATGTCCTCCTGGGTCGAAAACCTGCAAAATAGATCGCCTGCTCTAGCTGACAAGTAGCCCTCACAAATTTTGCAACAGCACTCTGAAGAGACTCAGTAGGTGGGTCCGCCCACCTTCCCGGGTATTGGGCTTCCACTATCACCCTCTCCAAGCATATGAGTGTCAACACGAATAGCTAATCCGCTGCCGCTAGGCGCCAGCGCTACTCGCAAGTAAGGCAGAATCCGTGAGCCCACAGCATCAGAACCTGAAATGGGTTACAAAAATAATGGTGAGCTATATAGCTTAGTAGGGATCGAACTATGTGTGAAGCCCAGTAAGAAGTGATATAGAGGGTTTTCTTTTTTCTTTTTTTTTTGTATTCATTCTCCACCACTTTCCATCATAAAGTTCTATTTGGATTCTTAAGATGGGTTATTTTGGTGCTAACATTTGTTCTCTCACTCGCCACATGTGTCAAATTTAGAAGATCATCCCTCTCTATTTAGAGGAGATTTCAACGTATCCTTCCCTTAGATCTTCGCCTGGTGGCCTCTCCCTGATCAAGGGAGGGGCTAACAGGACGACCAACCCTTGCGAAAGGCGTACCCATTCTCAACGTATCGAGAACGTTGCTAACCTCAGTCAGAAGAGTCGGGCCTCTTGGGAGCTACGCAGGCCAGTTCCTCATGTCGGCGAAGAGCCACTCCATTTGCCATCAGTAAGGCCTAGTAGTAATCTACATAGATCATGTCGCAGGGTTGGTAAGAATTGTCGGGCCACACCATCGCTCCCGCTAGGAACGTAACCACGAGGTGTGCCCTCTCAGTCTGCCATCGGATGAGATCTCAACCAGTCCCATCATGGTACCCTCGGCAATCTCCGCACATGCGGGTGCCTAGTGAGCCTCTCGCTCGAGTACCCTTTTTGTAGCGAGTCGGATTCAGGTACGCTAAGGTACCTTCTTTTGATGACGGCCCAAGGCTCACCACCACTCCTGGGAACTTCTCAAGTTCCAAGGTAGATCCCTAGGTAGCTCCTAGCTACCGCAGTATCCCGGGTCTCCTTCCCGAGTAGTGAACCCGATTCACCAAGTCTAAGGCACAACCTTATAGGCCCACATAGCAGACCTACTATATTTTTATTTCATTTGGTCCCGAGTCTAGAACAACATCCTAAGGACTTAGTGGATTTCCTAGGGTCTGACTGCAAACCTTTGGAATCCAAGTGGGTTTTTCATTTAGATCCTATCAGAAACAACTATTTCGCGTATTGTATATTCACCGTACACTTGTTTCATTTATCTAGGTTTTATTCGTACCTTCCCAGGGTTGATTTATCACCTTTATCTGGTGGTCTTTCAAGTATTAGCAGATTTACATATTCTTCTTAACCTTGTATCGCATGTCAAGGCTTGCATATTTTTCACACTTATCCAAGTGCTGAAGCAAGAGCATGCTCACTCAGGCCAGTATCGGTACTGACCCTCAGTACTAGTACTGGGCCAATTCTGCCCCAGCTACAGTCGAATCATAGCCATTCAAACTAGTACCGGGACTGATCATCAGTACCGATACTAGACCAGCTCTATATAGTGGCCCCATCTAGGCCAGTACCGGTACTAGTCCTCAGTACCGGTACTGGGCCGGTTCTATTCCCCCTGTCGAATGTGTTAAGGGGTCTTAGGAACTATCTAGTACTACTACTGATAATCAGTACCGATACTGGGTGGTTTCAAGCCCTATACCAGCACGATTTCATCCTTACACCATAACCTGAAGTTTCCTTATATAGATTCCATTATCCTAATGATGCTAAGTATAAAACAAGCATTTAGTGGCCAGTGAAACCTCGCAAGCAACACGATAAGGTTTCTAATCCTCCCAACATGTCTCCAACCCTTTTTCATCAATTAACCCTAGGCATGTATTCCATTCTACATCTGGCCACCATTAACTCGGAATCTGAAGAGGCACTCAAAGGAAAAGAAGTTAACATCCCTACCTTAAGCTTTTGGCTACAACTCCTACCTTCTACTCCTTTCCCACTTGCTAAAATCACAGCAACAACCACCACACAGCAGGAACAAGTGCAGTAGTTGCTCCTACAGTTCACCCTCTTCTCCTGTTCCTCCCCCCACATCAGCAGCACCAGCAACAAGGCACTGGCAGCAGCTGGAACAGCCACCAACAGAGCATGGTGATGGTCTCTCCTCTCCTCTTGCCAAAAGGTGGAGCCAAGAGTAGCCATTGGCTTTCCAAGGAAGCCAACACCTAAATATCTAAAGGGTCATTTTGCCCATACCCCCTCCCACTTCTTACTTGAGGGGCAAGCAAGTCCCTCAAACCATCTTCTCTTACACAGGACCCCTCACCACCACAAAATGTAAAGTCTTAGTTGTCAAAATGAATGTCATGGTTTCAAGGGTATTTTAACTCATTAAACACCCTACTTAACTAGATTAAAAATTTTACCCAAAATTTTCAAGTCATTACAGTTTTGCTTGCCATTTAGTGAGTAATCACCTCTGCACAATATAATGCTTAGCACTTAGAGTCTCCTCGAGCCTTGGGTGAGTTGGGTAGCCGTAGAAAGCTGCCCCGAAATCCTAAATAAAAATTTCAAAAAAAATAAAAAAGAAAAAGAAAAAAAAATCTTCTCTTTTACGTACCAAATAAGGCGATGACTTGGGCAGTCTGCATATTGACAAACACACGGGTATTGTTGAGTTTTCGTAATTTAGGTCTTTAGTTGAAATTTTGTATTGTTGACAAATAATTGTTACCTAAGTAATCAAATCTTAATTCTTGTTTTTATATAGCATTTAGTTTAATTTTGTTAGGGACTGGCAAAAGATAGGTATGGGAGGGTCATGTAGATACATTGTACTAGCTTAAAATGTCTATTTATGCAGGTTCCTAGGCTTATAATTGCATTTAACATTATGAATACCACATAACATACATCATCGTGCATTTAGGGGAGACTATATAAATTGTATATTAATTTACTTCTCTTAATGGAAAGGGGAAAGGGCGACAGATTTATGGGCCTCGGATTGAAGATCAAACCGTATAAATCTGCTCAAGGAAACTATCAGAGTCCAACGCCTCCGAAATCGCCCTGATTGAACCTCTGTAGCATCAGATGTAATCTGAAGAAGATCAATAGCCAAGGGATAAGGTCATGCAAATTCGAACCTCGAATGAAAAATCCAACCGTATGGATAGATTCGGATCGACGATTGCAGCCCAATGGTGTGAAAATTGACTCGATCCGACATCTGCAGCATCACCTATGAAGGAAAGAAGATGGACGTCCATGATGGTGCCATGTAGCACCATCACAGTTGCCCAACGCCACCTACCCAAACTCTTAAGCACACCCAAGCACACCATCAAGGTCGTTGGATGCCCATCTGATGTGTCTTCCAATATAATTTGCTAATTATAGTTAATTAGGTCGTCATTATTATTGTAGTATAGTCGTAATCCAGATAAAGAGCCAATCATTTTATTTAATTACAAGTATTACTAGTTAGTTTCCAGGACATTTACTGAGAGGAAATTATTGATATACATCACTCTCTATATTCCAAAAATATTCTTTTATTTCAAAAATGACAATGATATTTACAAATGAATCAATGAATTGAGTTAATTATATACAAAATGAATCAATTAATGCTAATTACAATGCCTTAAACATATTTACAATCAAACAAGTATGAAAAACTATTTAATCTGTTCTATGTTAGTTATATACAACTATCATAATCAATACCTAAGTCTAGGTACAAAAATAATAACAAATATACTTACATATATTATACTAACATATATACAAACATACTAACTACTATTAAACCTTAGATAAACTATATACAACCTAAGTCAAACAAGTACTCTAACTATATATACATACATATATACATATGTACATTACATTATATATATACACATATAATATATCTACTTACAAATATATACTACCAATACTTAAGTATATACACTCTACATATAGTATTTATAATATACTACACATATCTATATAGATAATGTACATAACTCTAACTTAACTAAATTACTATACAAGTCAATACTGGCAAACCTAAGTGTCACTAAAGCCTTCAAAAGCACCACTAAGATATTATACATACACAAAAGGCTAAGATAACCCTTACTCCACTTAACAAACACATACAGTACACACACAGACATATATATACATTGGGTACATCTACTTTATTTATTATACATACATACATACATATATATATATATATATACACACACATGCACGCTATATACTCATACATATACATATACAGAACAAACTCGCTACACATTAAGCTAACACTAAGTCTATTTTACACTTAGCACACACTGAGCACAAACACTACTCTCAGAGGTTTCCAACACTTGCCTATTTTTTTGGCTCTTGTCTTCACCCTCAACACATTCCTTAATAAAAAAAGTAGCTTTTAATGGGCAAGGCTGATTTTATTCGCGAGATATACAACACCCTATCAGGTGAGACCAGACTACTACTATGAACCGACCCCTGGTTCTCAGTTATTTGTATTTTAATGTATAGTTTCATCCATACCCAGACCAATTGAACTGGGCACAAATCCTAGCTAAACCAGGCTCCCAGCCCCACAAAAATATGCTCAATAGCATATGGTCAGAGGTATCAGAGGGTATAGGGTTCTTTTCCCACCCGATGCTTGACGACTGCACCTTCAACCGGCGCAATTCACTTTATATTGTAGTGGCCGCTCAAAGACTTCTAAGGTGGGACTTTGTTAAGTGCTGAATTGAAGCTATAGCATGTTGGCTGACATGATTTTGGACCTCGATTTAAGTACCCTAATTTAATCCAAATTCTAATTAAATTACATCTATGTAAAGCCCTTATATATGATTACATAATTGTACAATTAATTCATAAAAATAACTTATTTAATTATATTTAAAATTACTTAAAGTTAATGTTGTGTATACATTATTTTATAACTTAATTACTTAATTGATATACAAATTAATAGTTTAATGATTCAATTATCTTTATAATTAGTTAATTTATATAACAAGGTATTTATTAAAAATATTTAATTTATTTTAGAGTGTTTATTTTAATTTATGTACATTTAATTACACGTTATAAATAGATATACATATAATGTAGTTACAAATACTAATATATAGTATAAATATATTATAAATAGGTTGAAAATAATTAAAATTAATATATACAAGTGTAACAACATAAATTACTTCAGTATTGACTGAAATTACTAATTTATTTTATTTTAACTTAATAATTTATCGAATTAACTTAATAATCTTGTTATATACAATAAATACATAAATAAATTCATGTACCGATATAATTAGTTATATAATAATTACATAAATACATGTGTATAATTTCAGATACTATTATACAAGTTTAAATACTTATTTATAATTATCTTAATTTAAGTACATATAATCTATTATAAATTAATATATAATTATATAATAAAGTTATATATACTTATTTAAATATATGCCATATATTTATAAGTTATTTATGTACAATATTTACATATAGTACATTATTTATATATAGCTTATTAATTAGGTCATATTTACAAGTATAAATACTATATACAAGATATTTTTATGAAATTTTTTGCTTTTTCATATTTTTATGATGTTTTTGTATTTAATAGGGATAGGAGAGGAGATAGAAAAGGTGAGATGACAAAAGAATAGTTTCTTTTTGTAATTTTGAATATGTTCCTTTTATTGAGTTTCAGAGTATACCGAACAGTCAACTGATATGTTCTTCCAATTCGGGAGTTCTGAATACTTTAAAACTTCGCAAGCACTTAAAAATATATTTAATCCTACTCAAGACTAGAGATGTTAATCGAACCGAACGAACTCGAAGATAGGTATGTTCGAGTTCGAGTTCGAGTTTGATAAAATATTCGATGTTCGAGTTCGTTAAGTGTTCGATTACGAATATTCGAGTTTGGTTTGATAACGAAACCAAACGTTCGAGTTTGGTTCATTATTAGTTCGTTTATTTTGTTCGAACGAACATGTTCGATTGAATTCGATATGTTTGATAATAGTAAGTTTGTTAACAGTTCATTTGATAATAGATAAACTATCATTCAAAACCAGAAATCTTCAATTGACTAAATAGAACACTTTGTATTTGAATATCTACTATAATCAATGTTTATCATGAGTACGAAGCACAATTCATACACATGGATTCACATAACAGAAGAATGCTATATTTAAAATGCATTGCTTAGTAGCATATTGCTTAGTAGCAACCATCAGGGACCACTGCACAAGCCTTAAGCCAGTTGAAAACAAGGGGAGCTCCAACTAGTAACCGTAACAAATGAAAGTCAGCACATTGGCTTCTCTCTCCATTTTCCATGCTAAAAGGAAGAAAACAAAGTTATCATAATTTATCTGCCAAATCAAGCAAAGCTGAAGCACCCTTCATTGCTGCAACCACTCCTCTAAAGGAGAAAATTGTCACATGTTATGCTAGAATTAATCTGTGGTCCGTTCCTAGTAAGTTGTTTATTGTCAATAACAAATCTTGACAACTGGCTAAAAAGGTAAAGTAAGCATCAGCATCTACTGTCAACACAAAAAACAATGAGGCTAATTGTATAAAGAGCTCCACAAAACTAATAAATTGTACTATTCGTAGGCATTGGCAAAATCTACCTTCTATAAGAAACCCCTGCACATGCTGCTAGTGTATAACAATCTCTGTTGCAATTCCATCACTAATTCATTATTCTTTTCTTTTTGTGCAAAATTATACAAAACGCACCGCTAACTAACAATCTAACCAGGTCCAACATATCTTTAGATTCCTTGACATGATCAGGAAAGGGTTAACCAATACAAAATTAGTATAGACAAGTAACAAAATGGCACTCAAAAAGATTTGCCATATAACAAAAAATTGACTAGTAGGGGACCACTTGAAGGTACATCTTCCACTCACGATGTTGCTGCAGCACCCCATCCTTTGCCTCAACACCAAAAGCCTATAATTAGTTTTTATGTCCTAAGACTATTGGTTCGGTTCCTTGCCTTCCTCTTCCTCTCTCTCCCCCTCTTCCTTGTGATCTTCCTCTTCTAGTACCTCGTCCTCATCACCCTCCATGAGGGAATCTGCAGGCATCAGTGGGAGCAATGGTGTTTTCATGGGGCTGAACTTGGGAAATATGTCAACCCTCCTGGCAAGTTTGGGCCTTTCCACCCTCATGGGGAAGTCAAGGGGATTCCTCTTAGTGGCCCTCTCCTCCTAAGGTGCCATGCAGACCATGTTGCCAACGCAGTGGCAAGATTGGCCCCTCCGACTCGACCCCCCGGGAGGGCGAGGCATCCGATCCGCCTCACCCCCCTCCCTTTGACCGTGGCTGCCGTTGATAGTTACATATATTCTATCTACTGTGTGCCTCACCTTGTAACAAAAGCTGAGCAGTTTGGGGCAAATATGAACATGCTGCCAACAACTTGGGACTGCAGTTGGGGGAGGGCGGGGCGACGATGGCAACGTTGAGGACGATGGGAAGGCAAGATCGCTGATCAAAAGTTGGAGGATGAGGATGAGGAGAGGAGTTGCCAATGGTGGAGGGGGCGAGCGGTGGTCTATAGAGGCATAAAAAGTGGCAGATGGAGGCCAAAGGAGGCAGCAGGACAGCACGGTTACGGGGGCCAATGGAGGGGACTGCCGAGGGAGACTCTAAGTTGGGTCAAAGAAGATGGAGGTTAAGGAAGGGGAGAATGCAAAACGGTCGGCATGCCCTAGGAGATGAAAGGGCCTCCACACCATTTTCCTTATCATTTAAAAAAGAGAAATTTGATGTGTTCGGCTAGTAGGCATGTAGTGAAATTTGCCACTAAGGGAACCATTTAAAAAAAAATGGTGACCAAATTTTAGAGATAGTATATCTATTTTAAAAAAAGTAATTAATTTTTAGAGGTGATTTTTTTTGTCACCTACTTTATTTTCATCTCCAAAAATAAATCTATCCTAATAACATGGTTGGAAAAAATATATTTTGTTGAAGGTTAATTTTTTTTAATCAGATAAAGGTTTTATACCTACATAAATATATAATTATATCATACATTATTTTGTTTGCATGTGTTTTCAAACTCGAACTTTTATCGAACGAACATATACTATATTCATGTTCGGTTCATTAAACTAACGAATCTAATTTTAATGTTCATGTTCAATTCATTTTTTATCGAACAAACTTTTATCAAATATTTTATCAAAGGATTTCGAGTCGAATGTGAACCGTTCAATTCGATTAGCACCTCCACTCAAGACAAGTTTCTTTTATTTATTTACAATTTTTTTAGATTTTTTTATGATTTTACAAGTTCATCCAAAAGTGGCCTTAATGGAGTTGAGACAAGTGAACCTAAGGCCTTTTCGGTTAGAAGGGCTGAAAATGTGGTTAGGCACTCATACACATTCAACACATCACATGAAAAATTTTTAAACATTTAAACATGATTTTCAACTCAAGTTCAGTTCCAATCCCACTTAGGACGGATTATACAATTACGAGTAGCTAACAATGAATCAAAACATGGAGTTCATGCTATTAAAATAAGATTAAAGTCAAATGCTTATACATGAATGTTTATAACATTAATGTCTCACATTACAAACAATGTCAGCTATTTGAATTCTCAAATTCACCCAAAATCCACCCTAATTCACCTCTTCCAATCCAAGTGCTGTCAAACTACTGTTACTCAGCTAAAATGAATCCAACAATCCAACAACTGTAGCAACAACTAAATTTCAACAGACATCAGCTGTTGACCTGCATACTCTACTGCACAGTTGCATGATCAAGCCAACAGAGACTAATCTGGTGCTGTTGCTGCTCAATTTCAGCAGCTAATGCTGCTACAATGTTCAATGTCCAAATCCGTGTATAAAATCCAAGAAAATTCACTTTGAAAGCATCGCAAATGTTCCCAGAAGGTCTAGATTCTCATTAAAACCAGATCAAAGATCAAAAACCCTAGAAATCCTAATTGACTCTCCTTCAAAGCCATAGACAGCATAAAAGAAGAAAATCAAGAAGGGCATTTAAACTCATTCAACATATCACTCCTAGACCTTTGTTAAACCCTCTCAAAGCTCAATCAAAACCCAGAAACATGGATTATACTCTTTGAAATCAGATTTAGATATCGCCCACCTAGGTCTCTTAATCTTGCTCGCCAAGATGATTTGATCATCTTGAGATCCCGTACACCATTGATTGGTGTGCAAGAGCTCTGAGCGATCCTTTAAAACCTTTTGGATCATTGCTTAAACCTCAAATTAGTGCATCTGATTCTCATGGGCTTCAACTACCAAACAATGCCAGAAATCAGGGACTAAGGTTAAATTGGGCGTAAGCACATTAAGCGATAAAAATCAAATCCAAATAGCTTAAACCCATCGTAATCAAACCAATTTAACACATACAAACTCAATTTGATCATTCAAATCAGATCTCAATCGAATTCATCCAAAAATTCTCATATCGGCATATCTAAGCAAATCTAATATAAATGCTCAAATTGGTTCAATTCAAAGATGGAAAGGGCCTTTGTGGCCTCATGATGCGAATGGGAGCTCCTTTCATGGAATTTGTCACTCAATCAAATCTGGATGCTATAAAGCATCAAATCTGATTGATGCCTCGGTGAATGGGTGATTAGTGAATTAAAACCTCGAGGGAAGAAAGTGAACATGATTGTGAAGTGGTGAGGAAGCCGTATGAACACTATGAAGGGATGAAATCGTCTCTAATTTGAATTGATCAAAGGAGGTGTGATGGCATCACACTAAACTACACTTAATTAACCACCAAATTTTTTATTACACTAGCTAATTCTAATCTACTTAATCTATACTATGCTAATAACTGCCCTAGAAAGCATCATATCATAATCTAAGTGGAAGAAAGGGACCTAGAAGAAGAATTGCAGCTGGTGGCTACAACAAGGAATGAGGGAGAATCTTCGGCGGAAGGAAAGCCTGCTAGTGAAGCTTGGGGTCGCCTTGGGGAGTTATGTGATCCTTTGCGACGAGGAGAGTCGAAGGAGGTGGAGTTCCACCGCAGCAGTGAGGGAACTGGGGTAGGATGGGGAGAAGAACCGAAGGGAAGAATTGATCGACTCGAGAGGTGGAGGGAGCCGATCCCTTGCACGTGAGGCTTCGAGCATGTTTAAGTAGGTGCACTAGTGAATCAGGGCACCGTAGAGTGAGATTAAGCTCAATTAGTGAATACGGTGGAGATGAGTAGAGACACGCGTGAGAAGATTCAAATCAAAAGTGCACCGTTGAATCAAATCTAGGGGTTGTAACGGCGCTTCACGTGGGAGTGCGAAATCAAGGAAGTAGGATCCACTGTCAGATGGATGGATCAATGAATCAACAGCACCTGTAGCTCAAGTTCTTCGCAAGCTACAGTGCACGCATGAGCACTTAAGTGATTTAGGCATTTTGCACTCAAACCCTTTAAGCGAAATGATGCATAATTTGCATAAAAACCCATAAGTGGCTAAAAGTGAATCAAAGCAATCCAAAATCCTTACAGAAAGGCCCCTACAGGTTTTCAAATAGGTCCCTAAAAGGTTTTAGCTTAAGAAAATGTATATGAATGAGGACCTAAATATAAACAACTAATTCCAAGATCCTATTGATATTCAAATGCAATGGAATTTTTATGATAGCTTAAGTAAACATATTAGACGTTAATTCAACCCTTGATCTAAACTTTTGAGCTCAGAAATATGTTTAATTGACAATTGGATAATCAATTTGTATTTATGAATAAAATATCTCATGAATTTAACCTAATTATGCACTTTTAACACAAATTTGATGTTTTAGGTCATTTTCCTTAAATCTCACACTTAACCCATTTATTATGTTAATAAGATAGTGTTTAACTTAATTTCTAGCTTCACTTGAACATTTTAGTTATGATAAACCACACCTCATCACCATCCAACGGTCGACATCAAGCCACGCTGCCCCTTATCCGCGCTCATTCACTTTGGGTCGCATCCAACGGCCATGATCAAGCCACGATGACTCGCTCCATTGCATTTACACTCTCAAAGCTTAGCGCACACGATGATCTCAGCCATTGGATGAAGGATCAACGACTGAGATCACCCCCCTCGCATTGCAGCACAGCGATTGTGCAAGGGCGCTCTTGAGGGGGCGCGATTCGAATCCTAATCTGTGCACCTCCTCAATGCATGTGAGATCGAAATACAATCGCATGATCAGAAGTGGACACACGAGATCAAGCTACGTCACCCTTGAGATCAGCCGAGTTCAAGTATGTCCCTAATTGGTTGCTCACAAGCTCATGCGTTGCCAATCCAGGTGTTCAACACATTAAAAGTGAGTGTCTAGTTCTCTCTTAGGGTTCAAGTATGCTCCTAGTTTTGTTGCTATCATACCCATTCAACAATAGTTCCATTCATTAGAGATAATCACGTATAACTTACATGTTTAGGGTTTATTTCGTATCATACATGATTTATGATCACATACATGTAGTTGACAATTCATACTTAGAATAAGTTGTTCATTCAAATTCAACCACCACTATTCCAACTAAAGGAAAATAATTAACCAACCCACTCATGTATTAAGCTCACAATGTTAGGGCATGTACTCAGCAAGATTAGAACTCCGCCTCGAAAATGACACGTCACGGTATTCTCAACATACAAGCTCAACATGATAAAGGCGTCTACTTAAGTCACTAACCAAAAGGGAGGCAGTTAGGGGACCACTGTAACATCCTAAAATTTGAGTTTCGAGTCATTTCAGAGTGGTTCAGGTCACTTCAAACCCATAGACATGCATCTTGTTCGGTGCAAGAACAAGCACCTCGTAAAATTGCAAAAACACATATTTTTGATCAACTCCTAGTCAAACCTCATCGAAATAGTACCACATATGGTAATATTGAATTCCTCTTGTGGTAATATTTCCAATGACGCTTGTTTCGTGTGAATCCAAGGTGTGTAGCTCAAGCCATGACTAAAACAAGTCAAAAGAGACCTAAATGTAAGGTAAACCAAACCTAGGGGTAATTTCAATAATTTACCCATTAATCCTAAACCTGAAATGACTTTTAGGTCTATAAATAGGCCCCCTTGAGTTGAGAACCGTCATTGTCTTCCAAGGGTATTCAAAACCTAAGAGAAAGAGAGGGAAAGGAATTAGCATTCCTACTAGAAATCCTACTTAAGTTTTTACAGGGACCTATTTGAGATTCTGAAATCACCGGACTTCCTACCGCAAAAGTAGTAATGGCGATGGAAACAAACGTAATAAAAGCAACGTGTGGCGGCAGCTGTCGACGTGGTCGCAACGCGTGGCAGGCTGAGTTCTCTTGCGAAGGGGGAATTGCAAGCACCTGGATCGCGACACATGTCACGTATCAACAGTGGAGGCACAAGACAGCACAATCCCCTGGAGTGCACATGAGAGAACAGGCGTGCGATACGTGTCCATGACGAGCAAGCGTGGACCGTTCGACCAGTTCGCGTGAACCAGTTGGTTAAACGACCCTCTTGCACATTTTCGAGTTATTTGAGGCCTTCCCAACCTGGAAATTCGACAAATATGGTACCGTTGGAATCGTCTTGATGTGTACTACATGTTGCTATGCTTTATTTTTGTTTTTGTGTATTGTTTCCTTAATGAAAAATTAAAAACATGTCTAAGTGATTCCAACACTGTTTTTGGCACATGGAATCTAGTATTTTTCCCCCGATGCATGCGCGGAGTACAAGGCAGGCGTGGCGACTGTTCCCAAGCCCTTTGCACATGGTTCGTAGTCACCATGACCCTCCAATGATGTTCGGTAGAGTAGTCTACTCTTGTTTTCGTGTCGTTTCCAGGTAACTATGGACCTATTTCACGTGGTTCTCCACGTATCTCATGTTTGTTAGTGTGAGTTTCTCTTTTTAGTGAGTTTGGAGTCATGTGAGAGTATGGTTTCTATTTTTGGGTACTTTAATCTAAACTAAATTGAAAATGCCTAAATGTTGAATAAAAGGAGCATTAATATGACCCTCTTATCTCATGCGTGGAACGAAATCCAATTTGCGTGAAATAAGTTTCGTTATGTTTGTAAATTGATAAGGACTATAGGACCACTATCATAATTGGGAAATTACTGGTAAGTGGATAAATTGGGAAATAACGTAAATACCATGAAATTTTGAAATCAATAATCATAGTTGATTAGTATGATTTGGTTTAGTAACATTTAATGATACAAGTTATCTGGAAATTGATGGTGAAATCAGTTCAATGGGATTGTCGGGATTTTAAAGGATGGATAACTGGATTCAGCTCCCTACTAGTCGGATTTGGCTGTAGCTTTGGTCCTTTAGACCGATTTTAGGCTGATTTAGAGAGTTGTTGACCTCCCTACAACTCTTTGGTTAGGCTTAGCGGTAAACTAGGATAGCGGGATGCGTGGCTTGAGGTTTGGAGTAATTTATTTCTCGACCGGTGGGTAGGTCATTGGTTGTTTGTGGCTCAGCGTACATAGTGCTTGTACATGTTCACGCCACCTAATGTAGCCACCATCCATTTCCGTAATGACCCCAACGTGACGGAGTGAGGTGACTCGGTGGGTATAAGGCACCTTCGAGGCCAAGAAGATGGCTTATACCAGCCTTGCATCTTAGGAAGTTACACGAGATCGTCTCGTACCCAAGGCATCAATTTCCAAAATATCGATTTCAATATGTTGAAGAACTTCTATTGTGTTTTAGAAAACAGATACGTCGTAGTATAGACGATAAAAGCGTAACGACATTTAAAATTTATAATGCTCGAAAAATCGTGAGTTCCAAGGTTGTTTGCAAAGAGCAAGTATAACAATTCAATCCACTAATCAAAAATAATGATACAATTAATATTCAATCACAAATGAGAATAATCAATTAATGCTCAGAATTGTATCTCAGAATAAAAATAAAAGGGAATAAAAATGGTGGTTGAAACTAAGTCCTAAAATCCTAAAACTAACTTAGAGAATAAGGAGAGGGAGACCTAAGTTATGGGACGAAAGGGGGAGGATCAATGCCGGTGTGGCTTGCTGGACACGGAGAAGCTAAATTCTCCGGTGGGAGGTTTTGGCGAGGACGAAAGGGTTGGAGGCTCCTGCTGTGGCCAACGAGGAGTGGAGGAAGGCAAGGAAGGAGGGTCGGCCAATTTGGTGGTTGGCCAGCTTGAGGAAGAAGTTGAGGAGGCTCACCAAAGCCACGGTCGAAGGCAACCAGAGTGAAGAGAAGACTTTTTGTGGCCTAAACCAGGCTAAAATGGATCGTGGAACCTTGTACAACTTATATAGAGCTTGATTTGGCCTTGATACGTGAGAATTTCGCACGTTTATTTCATGGATTTGGCAAGTAGAAACCCACCAATTTCAAGAACTCGCTAGAGCTTCTTACTCCAAATCAGGACCTGAGATTGTTTTCAAACGATTCTTCATGGTCTAAACTCCAATCCCACCAAATTTGGTGGGATTTGGTGATGATTTGTTGTTGATTTTAGTAGGTCAACGTCGATCTTTGTGTGGGTTGACTCTATGTTTAGGAATCAGGCGATAGGGACTTTCTTCGTGAATAAGATGACAAAGCTAGGGGGTTTTTATAATAAACTTGACACCTAAGGATCTAGATGTAAAAAATAAAATTTTTAGGGGCTAAAATGCAAACTAGGTCAAGATAGACTCTGATTGGACCAAAATTTTGGTGTTAACCTAATTTGGATCCAAGGAATCTAATGGTAAACTTGAATTTGAGTTCTGACTACGTTTGACTGGGTAACTTGCACAGAAGTCCAAATTAGGATAAATTCCTATCTAAATTTCTATTCTTGGTCAAAATGGGTTCAATGGTCAAAGTGAAGGTACCAAACCTCCAGAAATATTTTTCAATGATTTTTAGAAGGTTTAGATTGAATTTATCTCACCCAGAACCCTTTCAATTTAAGTATAACTAATAATTAGGGTTTTAAGTACTGCTTTCATCCTTGAAATGCGTGAAACCCTAATTCAGTTAGTGTAAGCCCACTTCATGGTCTTTTAAATTCATTTGACCTTTATTTAACCCCTCAGTAACCCTATAGTTAGTCTACATTAGTGATTAGATGTTAAAAAGGCAGAATTAACCATCTTTTCTTTTCTCAAATCATATCAGTGCGGAATTATGATCATTTAGGAGCATTTATCATTTGCTTCTAACTAATTCAAATTAGTTATGACGAATGAAAGCGTTACCATCACAATAACTTGGGCTTTAACGCATAAACGAAATCGGATAAGTAATAATTAATAAATGAAATAATTGATGGTACAGTACATGATTAAGCGTGTTTTCGCAATAAAAAGTTAGGGTTTTGAGAAACCCGTCATCGTAGTCGCAAAACTCGCTACCAAATAAAATTTACCGAAACTCAAAAGGGAATCCCAGGTCGAACACGAGGAGGCAACATTTTGCTTCTTGAAATCCAAGTTTCAAGTTGTTTCTTTTTTGGTGTTTTAGGACTTTGTTATTTTTTGGTATTTTAAGGAAATGATAAAACTAGCTACTTGAAGAATGAATAAAAAGATAATAGAGAGATAAAACTTGATACTTGAGATGAAATAATATTTATTACAACTACAATAAGTGAAACAAACTAAAAGAGATATAGGTGGGAGAAAATCTCTCAAAACGGATGTCTAGCGAGATGACGGCGCTTAGCAACAGCTTGGACGGAGGAGGAAAGACGCTGGACGTCGGGGAGGAGATGCAAGACGATTCTAGGTAGAGGAAAGCTTCACCAAGCTCGTGGGAATGGTGATGAGGAGGTGGAGGTGATCAGTGTCACGACCCGATCCCAGATCCCTACAAGACCCGAGACCGGCTCGCCTCGACTAATCCTAAGATCCAGTCGTCCAACGAGAAATAACCAAATAACATGCATCAATCCACAACCACAAAAGTAATGTAACTAAGCAGAAAGAAAATGGCAACAAAGGAGAAATAGAACAGTAATACTAGAATATTACATGCCTTCAAGAACAAAAATACAGTCATCACAACCAAAAACTAGTATATAGTTGATAGAGAATACAGCAGAAAAGTACTGGAAAGTGTAACTACAAAAACTCACTAGCAACAGAGACTACAGCTAAGCTCGACTAGGCCCAGCGTCCTCAGTAGCTGGTGACTTAGGCTGCTCAAATCCCTGACCTGTACAAGGTTATACATCTAAAGTCAACTAACGCTGAATAGAGTGGTGGCCAAAACATAAAATACACTTAGCAAGTAGCTTAACATATTACTTTCCGATTCCAATTATCCTATAACGGTTTGCTGTGTAGAGATCTCTAATCAGGATCCATTACATTACTTAATCTTCTTGTTCCCTAACGGAACAATCTTGCTTGCAGTTTCCCCATGATGTAGGATGTACACATGGCACTCCCCTTGCCGGGAGAGTCCCTCCGTGGTAGTCCTACACCCGGTCTACCACCCCGAAGTTATGATCGCGACGTAGCGGTGACTACGGCACACGTGATAAGTGCGCGGGTAACTACCTCACACTGGCACGCGGTCAGTCATTTCCACTAGCGGGTACGCCCAAACATACAGTATGGAACAACACAGGACGTTGCCCTCTCAAAATAGAACAAAGGTCTCACCCCTCCACAGTCCACGTACCCTTGTCCAACTATCACGGTTTACCCAACAGACTAACAAGAGTCGGTGTAGGGTGGCCATGCCTAACCCCGAGCCCCCTGGGGAGGCTAGCTCCTCCCTACACTAAGTAGCTCACCTCGGTACCACGTACGCGAGGGCCAACAGGAGTCGACGTAGAGTGGCCAAACTCACCCTGGGTCCCAACCCAAGGGCGACAAGCTCCCCTCTACACTACAAGGGATAGTTGCTCTCTTCGGTACTACGTACACGAAGGTCATCTCACTTCCCTTAACGACTACCCGTGGGCTGCAATTCCAGAACATCCGGTTCTCCATGCTACGGTATTCTTGTCTCTATCTACATTTCCCGCAGGGTTTGTACATGAATTTCTCTATATCCGGTTTGATATATACAGAACAAATAGCTCAATCACAGTACAAGCTTATTCATAATGTGGTCAATTCCAGATAATACAGACAGCTCATGATTTACTCAATTATTCACATGCATTTTTCTCTAGCCTTAGTGTTCATATTACAACCTAGGATTCAATTGACTAGATGTATTCTAGAGAATACGTTTATTTCTTCCTATGATTCATCTTACATCCTAGGTTTTTACTAATTGCATGCATTTTATTAACTTGGAAATTTATACTCAGAACCACTCTACTAGGATAATCGAGTGGAATGGGGCCTTGTACAACAGCTCCCGACATCTCCGCAGGTCCCGTATACTCGACGGATTGGAGACCTAAGACATGGGTTGATAGGTCAAAAGGGTTCAAAATGCTACAGACAAGGTACCATTACATGGAGAAAAACATATGGGAAACAAAGACGTTTTGTTTACGGAAAATCGACATCGTTTGGCCTTGTACGGGCCTAAAAACACAAGGTCTGGCAGAAATTAGATGTTTGGGAGAGGTCTCAGACGTCTTAAACTAACTTGCAGGCATACCTCTCTCAAGGCGTCTCTATCGGATGTCTGGAACACATTGCCGATGTCCGAGGGTTCCGTTAGATGTCTGGAGATGCTCTCGGACGTCCAAAACTGTCTTGGTCCTCTCGCCGATGCGTCTCCCAACCTCTGACACATGCGCGTGTATTGTCAGGACTTGGCAAAGAAATTACGGGAAAAAAATAAATCTCTACCAGACGTCTCATCCCACTTCGGTCGTCCGCCCCGACGTCTGGAGGTCACTCCGAACATCTGATTCCGCAAAAAAAATGACTTTCGCGGAACCGCTCTGGGCTTCCCTCGCCACAGAAACTGCAGCAGAGGGGCACGGCGCCCTCCGCTCTCGCGCTCAGACCCACGATCTGCTCTCTGCTCGCTCTCTCCCTCTCTGGCTCAGCTACGATGGTGTGAGATGAAGAGGGGGAGGAGGGGGGCTTATAAAGGGAGAGGAGGTGAGGGGAATGGCATGGGCGAGGGAGTGGTGCGGAGTGGGCATCGCAGGGAGGGTAGAGGAGATGAGGGGAAAGGCGTGGCATGCATACGGTTCGTGCAGAAAAGAAAGGTACTTTCAGAGGTCTTCCACTCTCTCCAGACGTTTGGACAAACGTCTGGTGAACACTCCAGACATCTTAAGCTACCAAAAGGTGACGGGTCATTTCAATCAACTTCCTGAGTGGAGGTGAGGGGAGAACTCTAGGATCTCCTATGAAGGTGGTGAGGTAAAGGATGAATATTTGTGGAATAAGGGATTTCTATACTAATAGGAGAACCCTTGGAGGTTGGGAGAGCTCTTGGGAGTTTGGAGGGCTCCTTAGAGCTTTGGAGTAGGTGGGAATAGCATAAGAAGTGAAGGCCAATGGGGAGGTGAAGGTGGGTTTAAATAGGTGAAGGGAAGAGGTCCTTCGCGGCCATGCACTCACTACCGCACGTAAGACACGCGCTGTGCACACATCACCCACGCACAATTGCGCGTAGCACACGCACGCGTGCATCGTGCACTTAGCGTTGGTGCATCCGCGCACCGCAGCTGGAAGATGCTGGAGCATCCACAACTGTTGGATGTCCATCCGAGGGTGGAGAGCAAGAGCAAATCCGCGCTCTCAAATCGTGCACGTCGCGCCTGTGCTGGCAAGGGCGAATACCAATCGTTCGATCCCAATTGTGTGGCTGAGGAGAACGCGCGGATCGCACGTCCGCGAATTTTGAATTAGCGCACATTGTGCCACTCCGAGATCAGACGGTGGAGAGCACGGGCAATCGACTTAAGTGAGCGCCCAGATCGCGTGCGTCTGATTTGGCGTGCCTCCCCGTGTCATCGAGCAAGTGTCCACCTGCGCGTGCGATTCCTAACCGCTCGATTGAGATCAAGCGGTCCAATTTCGATGTTGTCAACAAGGTTGCGATGAATCACCGCTCGAACCTACGCCAGTTCTTTGAGAAGCAAGCGCGCTACCACTGTGGCAAAGAGCTGCATTGTTATGCCGAAGAGTTGTCACAACCTCGATCTCGACCATTGGATGAAGATCCAACAGTCCAGATCTTATCAAAGCTTCTCTTTTGGAATTTGAGCGGTGAGCAGCAACGAGTCTCGGCCGTTGGATTGAGATCCAACAACTGGGATCTCTACTTGAGGCAAGGCAACAAGTGCTGCGGCCGATGTTGGGTGGCCTAGACAGTGCCACGTGGCACCATCTGGGCCATCCATCTTCGTTCCGTTGTTGAGACTGCTACGGATGTCGAATCGAGATGATTTTACGTTGCCAGACTACAATCATCATTCTAAATCCATCCGTCCGATCGAATTTTTCATTTGAAACCCGTAAAGATGTCGCATTATCCCCTTGCCACACAAAATGTACAAATCAATATACAAATTATGCAAATCATCTTAAATGCAATGTAATGAATGTTATGCATTATTTACAATGCTACATGCAATGTTAAGCTTAGAAACTAACATAAATAGGCATTTTATCATGAATGAGTGCGCGATTATCATACCCCCATGCCTATCTTTTGCTAGTCCCTAACAAAATTAACCTAAATGTTATGTATAACATAGAATCAAGAAATCACTTGGGCAAGATTTGTTGATTACTTTAGAAAATTTCAACTAAGGACCTAATTACAAAAACTCAACAGTGCCTAGGTATCTGCCAAAATGCAGACCGCCCAAGTTCTTACCTTATTTTGAGAAGGGAAGATACCTTTTTTTTCGCACTTTCTTTTCTAATTTTTTTGAACTTTTTAGAGTTGAGTGTTTTGGGATAACTTTTTACGGCTACCCAACCCACCCAAGACTTGAAAAGGACTCTAAGTGCTAAGCATCTTATCGTAAAAGTGATAGACTCACTCAACGGCAATTAAAACGAACTTCGGATTTCTACGCCCCTAGGTGACCTTGACAAAAGAAGATGTTGCCTAAATGTGTATCTGTCTAACCAGTAGCTTTCTCCCTACTTTTATTTTTGTGGGGTCAACACAAGGTCGTACCCAGTGTTTATCTCCCCAGATCATTCTATTTCCCTGCTTCTTCCTTAAGTGTTTTGGAATTTTTGTGCATTTCATGAGCTAGGTTCTGGACAACTGACCAATAAGTTGTTACCACCGACCACTTACCAACCATACTCGTGGGGTGAAGTATGGCTTTTTTTTCTTTTCTTTTCTTTTTCTAAGTAGGTGGCTTCTCTGATCTAAGATTTACCTAAAGGCAACAGGAAGATAATGGTCGTGTGGCTGGGTTCTGGACAACCGGCCAATAAGCTATTACAACCGACAACTTGTCAACCATACCACCCTAGAAGGTTCATTAGCTACCCAATTTCCATTAGAACCGCCAAGGAGCAAGTCAATGCAAAACGTGCGCAGATGCTTAGACTATAAGTTCCCCCAAATCAGAGGGTGAGTTAATAAGTCGTGTACTTATCATCCCAATTTATTGACCAAGTTAGAATAAAACTACTTGACGAGGACTCAAGATCAAGCCCACATTTTAGTGGACACTCGGACTGATTAAGCTCGAAGTTCTGAAGAGTCTGTGTTCAGGTCCTAAAGTTAACAACTCTTAATGCCTAAGTTATCTTCTCCTAATTCTAATTTTTAAAAAAAGAGAGAGAAATAACAAGAAACTTCTCTTATGTAACTGATAAAATAATCATGATGTATCAACCCCTCCATGCCAAGCTAATGCAATATTTCCATTGTAAAATAAAGGCATAAAATAGGACAGAATAGAAAAAATATCACCCGTATTCTGTGAAAATTCGATCAGTTCCAAAACAAACTGTATAGATGCTAAGTTTATTGCCTTCAGCTAGGCACAATCCTCAAACAAAAATTATAGACATTGAGGCTGCAAGACAAAAATTTTCAAGTCCTAAGATATGGGTCCCAGAGGGTGAAAGTGGACTTGCCAAAGAAATGATCAATGAAAGTGGCAAGCTGGTGATGCAGGGAGAGACCAAATGGTCTCCAATATGAGTTTTGTTAACTCAACACAGAAGAGGTTTGGGTGGGTTTAGGATTTGTGCAATGGTTGGGCGAGAAAGGACGAGGTTTTTGTGATGTGTTGGGGGTTTGTGATGTGTGTGTGTACTCTAGAAGGCCAAGCTTTTCAAGAGTTTTTCCCCAAAGTTCAAAATCAAGGTGCTTGATCCAACCATTCTGATCTTCGTGATTTCCACCCATTATTTGAATCTCAAATTCTAAAAATTCAGGATAAGGACGTTGTTGGGTTTTAACTTGATCAAGTGAATCTTCAAACAAATTCCTAATTTCATGAATATTTCCCTCACCCTGGTTTGCCACTATTGGTTGCATGTCTTCATTGTCCTCAATTATCCCTGCAACCTTGTAATTTTCTTCCTGAATTTGGGTTGGGTTAGCCATTAAGGGGTTGTCTAATGTGTGTACGGCCATTACCTCTATTCTATCAAGCTCCTCCATCAAACCACACTTAATTTTGTCCTTCTCTGAGACCTCAAAAATATTAAATCGATTTGTTTTATTCCCTGAGGTAATTTCTATATTTCCCGATTCACAATTAATCCTTACCTTGGCAGTGGCCAAGAAAGGTCATCCCAAAATAATCGGGGTATGGTTGAACTATTTTGGTGCTTCCATGTCAAGAATCATGAAATCAGCAAGGTAATGCAAATCATTAACCTTGACTAAAACATCTTCCAAGAAACCCCTTGTTTTGTAATTAATCTATCGACCAACTGTAAGGTTATGTCAGTGTGTTTCAAGTGGCCTAGACCCAGCTTCCTATGTAGTGAGGTAGGGATCACATTAATGGAAGCACCCAAGTCGAGAAGGGCCCGATCAGAAGTAATGTTTCCTATTATGCAGGAAATCAACGGGGCTCCCGGGTCCTGCTTCTTAGGACGTAACTTGTTTAAGATTAGTGTGCTTGTGTTATCAAACAAGACTACTCTCCTAGTGTTTTCAGATTCCGCTCTACACTTCTCTTTATATGAATTTAGTAAAGCTTTGGCATAGGCGGGGATTGATCCAATAGCCACGAGGAGTAAAATGATTGTCAATTTGAAAGCCTGAAATAAGGACATCCTTTCCTCCAATTTCTCCTCCAGCTTTTTCTGTTTGCCCATACAACATGCTCCCAAATCAGACTCTAATGTTTTGTTGGGGAGTTTAAAATTCTTATTATGGGTCATAATGGTATTGACGTGGGGTTGGGTGGAACCCTTGTATCTACTACCACTCCTCGAGATAATAGCATTTTCAGTGGCAAAGTGCTGTTGGTTAGTGCCTTGGGGAGGGTTGGGCAAAACAAGAGACTCCCCGTTAATTATGGTTGGAACTTAGTTAGCTCCAAGAGGGACTGGGGTAGCCTGATAGATAGCATGAGCTTGAGCATGTGGCTCTCCACTATTACCAAACCCTTGAGGCCCACCGCCTCAATTCTGCACATTCCTTGGGTTTGGTACAGGCTGTGATGGTAGAGATCCGGGCTGTCAGTTGTTTGCACTAAGTTCGAATGGCAAGGTGTCCAGCGAAGTTTTCATTTGGTGCATGAGCTAGAGCATTGACCCTTGCATTTCTACCATCTTCATGTTTAAATCAGCCTACCCGGTGGATTGTTGGGCATTCCACTTGGGCTAGTTAACCTAATTCGGGGGCAACTGAGTATCTACATGACCCTGACCCATTTGTTTTTGTGGTATATAGTTGTTGAGTCGATATTGGATCTGCTGCCACTGATCTTTCCAAGAGAAGTTAGGGTGATTTTTTCAACTAGAATTATAGGAGTTCAAGTAAGGGTTGGACCTAGCATTCTCTTGTATAACATAAACATACTCATAAGATGAGGATGAAGAGCAAAAAGGATCAAAAAAACTGGGATCAAAGGTCCCAGTTTGAAACCCATAAGGTTCCAAGAAGTGCTAGCTCGAAGGTCGAGTCAACTCAAGTTGGTTCACAAACTCCCATCCCAAAGGAGCTTGCGAAGAATGGAATCCCGAGCTCTGGAATTGAGTGGATTTAGAAGTATTAAGAGTTTCTGGGTATCCACTCTTCCATTCATTTAGCAACCAGATCCACCTTATCTAATTTATTACAGATCAATTCCATATCAAATGTCTGAGAATCTTGGACCTCATTGTCATTTGATTTAGTCTGTTGGGATCGGTTGAAGGTTTCCATAGAGCCATGGTTTATAGAGTTTTCACTCATTTCCTTGAACAAATCATATGCACTATCTATGTCTTTGTTAAGAAAATTGCTTCCGCAAGAAGCATCCACATGATGACGAAGTTGATCATTTAACCTGTGGTAGAAAATCTACACAAATTGCCATTTAGGCACCTCGTGGTGTGAACACTTCCGCAACAGATCTTGGAATCGCTCCCAGGCCCCATGAAACGGTTCCCCCGGTCGCTGGGCAAAAGTGGTAATTGCCTGTCGCAAAGCATTGGTTCGTCCAATTGGAAAGAATTTCTTTAGAAAGGCCAATTTCAATGCTATCTAGGTAGCAATCGGTCTTCCAATGGTACGATACTAATGTGCAGCCTTATCCCTTAGTGAATGGGGGAAAAGCCTCATAAGCATATGTTCTTCATCCACATTCCGCGATTTAGTAGTCTGAACCAAAGTGATCAGATCCTCCAAATGTTGGAATGGATCTTCTGAGCCAAGCCCATGAAAGTGTTTAATCAAACTCAAAACCTGGGGCTTGATCTCAACATCACCAGCGGGGATCACAACGCCAGGACAATCCCTATAATTTGAAGGATCATAAAAATCCTTCAAAAGCTGAGCGCCCTGACCATTCATCCGTTGGAACCATTCCTGCATCTGCTGCAACTGGTCCAACTACCACTGAATCAGCTCCTGCTAATTCGAGGGCAAGGGAGGTGATTGCTGATCAGCAATGGGATCTGCTTGGCTATACTCAACCTTCGCCTCCGAAAATGGTCTAAAGGTCCTCCCAATCAATGATTCGATGACCTCCTTCCAAGTATTTACTAGAAGGAGGTCGGAAGGATGGGGAAAATGAAACCCTGTAGCACAAAAAATACAAGTCTATCCTTAAATTGAATAGCTTAAGGACCTATGCTTCAGAAATAAACTCTAACCACACAACAAATTTGATGTTGTCCTTGCTTCCGAAGATGGTAAAGTTGGGCCAGTGAAGTAGGGGGAGCATGTCTCGAAGGCTACTAATTATGCCAAACCCCTACTTAATTAAGTCATTTGACAATCGAGCCCCCCAACTTAGTACCTTTTGAAGCAAGCAGACGTCACTAATTCGAAATGTGTTCAACAGAGACCTTGAAACGGACTTTATGAATCCTAAGGCCAACGTCTACTTAATTTTAATTAAGGCCTAGGATAGTAGTGCTTTCGGAATATGATGGGTCCTGTTAATGGGTTGTGCCCTTAATAATTCGTTGGGAATGTGTGTATGTGCACAACCAAAAGTTTTCAAGAAAGATTATTAAGGATGGAGTGAATTTAGCGTTCAAATCTTGCTTAGTAGCTTTTAGGATTTAAATATTAGGTGTATTCAACCAAGTTTTGTAAGGCAAATCAAGTTTGAAAGTACGAGTTCAAGTATTTTCCTTTATGAATCAAAAAAATAAGGAGTTCCTAGCTTGACCTAATTATTTGAATCCTATAGGGCAACTACAAGATAAATCGATTTTAAGTTAGGTGGTGCAGCCCAAGTAATTCAGCCAAATGGCCCTAATGCACCAAAAATTAAGGCACACAAAAAGTGATTAACCTAATCTGATTTCTACTCCTTTATGTGTTGACTTATGCGTGTACCGATTCCATAGGTCGAAATCCCAGTTGAGTAGATAAAATCAAAAGAGCTTATGTGACTCAAATGTGGGTGTATGTGGTGTTTATGTTAATTTTGTCCCACAATCAAAAGAAGTTATATATATATATAAGCGGAGATGAGATCAGTGGAAGTGGCAAACAAGACAAACAATTTCTATCCTAGGATTTATGCAAACACCTAAATAGATTAAGTCTTGGTTATTTATGTAGTGGAATGAGGACTAGTGGGGGGGAAATGTGGGGACACTTACAAACCACTTTACCCGCACTTTACTCCAATCTACTGCACTTAGATTTCCCTACTAGGACACCTACAAGACAGCAAATCAAAGGCAAGTGGGGTTAGTCAATAAGTAAATGCAAGAAACACGGAAAAAGAAAGCAAATTCCACTGCCTCCTTGACAACGGTGCCAAAATAATTAAGCATGTTTTCATGATAAAAAGTTAGGGTTTTGAGAAACCCGTCGTCGTAGTTGCAAAACTTGCTATCAAATAAAATTTACCGCAACTCAAAAGAGAGTCCCAAGTCGAACACGGGAAGGCAACATTTTGCTTCTTGAAATCCGAGTTTCGATTTGTTTCTTTTTTGGTGTTTTAGGGTTTTGTTATTTTTTGGTATTTTAGGGGAATGATAAAACTAGGTACTTGAAGAATAAATAAAAAGAGAGTAAAGAGATGAAACTTGATACTTGAGATGAAATAATGTTTATTACAACTACAATAAGTGAAACAAACTAAAAGAGATAGAGGTGAGAGGAAATCTCCCAAAACGGATGTTTAGCGAGACAACGACGCTTGATGGCAGCTTGGACAAAGGAGAGATTCTGAACGTCGGGGATGAAATGCAAGACTATTCCGAGTAGATGAAAGCTTCGCCAAGCTCGTGGGAATGGTGATGAGGAGGTGGAGGTGATCAGCTTCATGAGTGGAGGTGAAGGGACAACTCTATGATCTCCAATGAAGGTGGTGAGGTAAAGGATGAATATTTGGTGGAGTACGGAATTTCTACACTAGTAGGAGAATCCTTGGAGCTTGGGAGAGCTCTTGGGAGTTTGGAGGGCTCTTTGGAGCTTTGGAGTAGGTGGGAATAGCATAGGAAGTGATGAAGGCCAACAAGGAGGTGAAGGTAGGTTTAAATAGGTGAAGGGAAGAGGTCCTTCGCAGCCATGCACTCACTGCCGTGCGCACCACCTGCGCACAGATGCAAGCAACGCAGCGCACGCATGCACGCATCGCGTGCTTAGGCTGGTGCATCCACACACTGCAACTGGAAGATGCTGGAGCATCCACAGTCGCTGGATATCCATCAGAGGGTGGAGAGCGAGAGCAGATCCGTGCTCTCCACACTCTCAAATCATGAGCATCACGCTTGTGCTGGCAAGGGCGAATACCAACCGTTCAATCCTGATCGCGTGGCTGAGGAGCGTGCACGGATCGCACCTTCACGAATTTTGAATGCACGCGCATCGTGCCTCTCCGAGATCAGACGGCGTAGAGCATGCGTGATCGACTTAAGTGAGAGCCCCAGATCACGCGCGTCATCGAGCGAGCGTCCATCTGCGCATGCGATTCCTGATTGCTTGATTGAGATCGAGCAGTCCAATTTCGCTAGCGTCGACGAGGTTGCGGTGAATCGCCACTTGAACCCGTGCCACTTCTTTGAGGAGCGAGCACGCTACCACTGTGGCAAAGCACTACTTTGTTGTGCCGAAGAGTTGCCGCAGCCTCAGTCTCAACCATTGGATGAAGATCCAACGGTCGAGATCTCATCAAAGCTTCTCTTTTGGAGTTTGAGCGGTAAGCAGCGACGAGTCTCGACCGTTGGATTGAGATCCAATGGCTAGGATCTCTTCTTAAGGCAAGGCAACAGGTGTTGTGGCCGCTGTTGGGCTACCTAGATGGTGCCACGTGACACCATCTGGGCCATCCATCTTCGTTCCTTTGTTGGGACTACTACAGATGTCGGATCAAGATGATTTTACGTTACCGGACTGCGATTGTCATTCCGAATCCATCCGTACGGTCAGATTTTTCATCCGAGACACGTAAAGATGTCGCATTATCCCCTAGCCACACAAAATGTAAAGATCAATATACAAATTATGCAAATTATTCTAAATGCAATGTAATGAATGCTATACATTATTTACAATGCTACATGCAATGTTAAGCTTAGGAACTAACATAAGTAGGCATTTTATCATGAATGAGTGCACATTTATCAGTACCCTCTTCCCTTTTTCTCTTGTTATTATTGTTACTCTATTATTGTTGTTCTACTCTAAGTTTTTATTGACATGTTTCCCTTGGGTTCCGTACTCAGGCGTTGCTGAGCAGTTGAGTGTAGTGGTTGTTGTTGGTCCTTCTGCTGCAAGACCAAACCCTACCATAGGAGGCAGTTCATATGAGTATTCTGGCTCATTTAGTTTTGTTTCCGCTGTAAGATTTTCGTTTCCAATCTTTTGTGATTATATTAGCACTTGAGCACTCATTACCTTTCTGCTTTTTGTGGTGGATTTTATCATTTTTGTCAGCACTTTATTTATTTTCATTTAATGCATTATGAACTGATGTTTGGCTATTGATGTTCTATGATGATATATTGGGTGACAAAGATCTTGTAGGTGTTGTGCATATTGTTAGCACCCGACAACTTAGGTTTCGTCGATTAGCGGGACTCAAGTCATCACAACAACTCTACCTCGATTTAACCAGGAGAAATGGGGGCACGGTAGTTTGTCCGGACCTTCTACAGATGTTGCACACACTCACTCAAAAAGCATGCCCCTTTCGGGGGTAGTTCCTAGGTACTAAGTGGGTCAAAGAGGGTCATTAGGGATTTAATTAATTTTTCAGTAAGCTAAACGCACTCAAACAATGCTAAAAATGACAGCAAAATGTGGGAATTTGAATAATATTTCCAACGGTACCTTTCGTGCGCGATTCCGAGGTCGTTTGAGCCCAAAATCAGCCCAAAAACCACATGGGGGTCGCCTAAACCGACCTTGGACCAGTTTAGACCAACCGACCTATGCGAACCGGCACCCTGCGCATGTCTGCCATTAAGCACGCAAGGATTCACGCAAGCGCGTCCCACGGATTGTGAGTAGTCGTGACCCTCCCAGTTGTTGGGCCACACGTCACCTCGCTCGAGCCTGCACTATACCTCCCTCGTGCATGTGCTGCACCTCGCACGCACGTCACCAGTGCTCCACGCGCCCCCGCTAACACCACCCCTCTTCTCTCCTCTCCCCTCTCCTTTCTCTCTAGTTCGTCTTCTCTCTCTCTACCTTGAGATGTGCGCCTAAGAGAGAGGGTTTAGGGGTGTTTTATAACAAGGGTTTAGGGTTTCAATAGTGGGACCAAGATATTTACAAATTTAGTCTTGGGATAGTTATTCTTTGCGTGGGATCCCTAAAATGTTAGCCTAAGGGCACAAAAATTACGCCTTGCCCCTCATTGAAAGGGAAAAACGTGGGGTCCCTGATCTCACTCTACTTGTGCAAAAATTGCAGGAACACCCTTAAAATTTAGGAAAAACAACATAAAGTCCCTACATGGGTTAATTGGTGTGTAGAATTTATAAAATGGCCCTCGAACTTTAGGAAAACTTTCCTAGGACCTTTGGACACACTAATGGGTATGCAAAATTTAGAGAACACCCCCCAAGGTTTAAAGAATCTGTAAATGATCCTTGAGTGAAATTTTGAGTACGTCAAATTTACAGAAAACACACCAGGGTTTGAGAAATTGCATAGTAACCCTCAAGTGCACAATTTTGTATGTAGAAATTATAGAAAACACCCTGAGGTCCTGAAAATCATCCAGTCACCATCAGGGGCAAAAATGGAGGTATGGAAGTATCATTTCAGAGTGCAATAAGGAGATTGGAGGTGGACTCGAGCTCTTAAGTAGGCGATCAGAGTAAGGAAGAGGAGATCGGAGGACGAGCGCAACAAGGAGATCAGAGGTGGTCTTAAGCTATGAAGTAGGTGATCGGAGAGATAAGGAGGAGATCAGAGGATGAGTGGAGGTGGTTAGGGGAGGGACCACCTTTGTTGGGAGAGGGAAGGGGGCAGGGAAGAGGGAGGTGTGCCATCGGGGGTAGAGGGAGGGTGAAGGTGATGGGGGTAGGAGTGGGGTTTTGGGGAGAAGTTATTTTTATGTAAAACCCTTTTTGTCACGATTTTAAATCGTGATAGAAGCCTTGGGTCACAGTGTTTGAGTGGAACTGTGACCAAAGGCTTCAGTCACGATTTGTAAAACCATTATGAAAAGATAAAATGCAAAATAATTCTTATCCACCTTTTCAATCACGATTTTGGATGGAATCATGGCCACAAGTTACTTTTGGTCTCGATTTTCGAACTTGTGACCAAATAGCTATGACCAAAACTACTTTTTCTAGCAGTGAATCATAGTTGTGCGCGAGTAACAGAAGTGAGAAGGTTATGCTCATGCGTGGAGTTTGTTATGGGAAGAGAGTGTGAAATGAGGTGGCAAGAGGTTGTTGAGAGGAGATATTTTGGTAGAGGGGAAAATTATGGAGAAACCCAAGGTGAGGGACTTATTTCGGAGATGGGAGAGAGAGGGGGAGGGCAAATGGGATTAAGGTGTAAGAAGAGTGTTAATCTAGGTTTTTAAAGAATAATGTGGTTCCACATTTTGTATGACTCTTCCTTGTATATCTTTGCCTACTTCCCACCTTCCTGCATTGCTTATTAATCCATTAACAAAAATAAACTTAGTGACACAAGATTACCCTTAATTTATGCAATCCTATTGAAATGTATATGTAGAGGAAATGTACTAACTTAATGCCCTAATGTAATTATTTTTGCGGGACTATCATTCAATAGACATGGATTCTGTAGATATCCAGGTGCTCATCACACCCCCATGCCTATGTTTTGCTAGTCTCAAGCAAAATGCAAACAAGAAAGTCACATGCAATGGGATTCGAGCTAGGATTCTAAGTCAAAAGTATTAGTCATCACTAACTCGAGGACATGCACGAAATCTAATTACATAGACTCAACAGTACTTGAGTACCAACCAAGATACAAATCACATTGTCCCATCTGACTTCAATCAGCCTTGAACTTAGGTCTCAAGCACAAGTTTCTATGGCTACGAAATCCACCTAAGGGTTTAAATATACTTGAAATGACTGAGCATCTGTATACGTGATACTAACCTGACTCCTAAGCAACCAACCTTGAAAACTCGACTTTCTCCGAAGTCCAGACTACCCATCACAACCCATGGCTTTGCCTTCAACTCTGCCTTACTGTAAAGCCCTGAACCCACTTTTCGAAGTTATTTTCGGATTGAGCGCGTTGAGGCGAACTCGTTGATGCTTATTGGGTATGAATCGAGTTCGCATAACCTAAAAACAAGAAATTATGAGGCTTGCTCATATTCTCCCACACTCTCACACAACCCAACTCCCAATTTCCCACTCCACGCGCGACACCACATAGGACATACCTCTCGCTTTCGCACACAGACCACTCCTAACCACCCTCTCATGCAGATACCATTTTCCCATCTCACCCTCATGCACAGCACACCCCTCACTCAATTCCCACACACACTCATGCAAGCCCTATGATTCCCACTCACTTGCACACACACCATTCCATACCACCCTAATCGCACAGCAAGCATTCCTCTCCATTCCACTCTCCAGTATCACACACGCTCCTCTCTATACCACACTCATCTAACGACCACACTCCCACAGCTCTCCAATGCACACACTCTTACCTCACCACTCTCCCATTCCCACCGTGAACCACTCCATCTACACCCTCTCCTCCATCACCACCCGCCACCACCACTCCATCCACACCATCATCCAAGCCGCCCTTAAAGGAGGAGCAGCAATGATGAGTTGCCGTGAGGAGTTCGTTACGCTCACCCTCGTCATCATCGCAGAGAGGATACATCATCAGAGTTGGATATTCGATTTATCTACCCTGTGTTATTATTACACCTTTAGTAGATTAATCGATTGTATTCGAACTTGTGCTTAATGAAGATGTATATTTTCATGGCAATTTTGTGCGTTCTTCTCTCAATGTGTGGCTAATCCCGTCCTTACGTGTGAGGTAAGGGACAAAGGTAGGCTCATTAATATTTTGTCTATGATGAAGTGGGCAACTCCCTTAAGAGGGTGTTAGAAAGCCAAGATCGCCTATACTCATTGCCTTCGCATAGGTTAGCCCAAACCTAGGGACTCACTCCCAAGTTGGATTATACCCTTAGCAAATGGAGACGAGATAGGGCAAGCCTAGGTGAGGCACCCTCCTCGATGCCTACTTCATCCAAACCTAGCTTATTATGTCTATTTGAGTGCCCAAGATCCACACTAATCACTGAATCATTGGAGAGTGACTTCATCCATTCACGTTTTTGCAACCATCCACATTCTATTTTTGATTCATCTCGTGTTTTTCATTTCATAAATTCATTCTAATTATTGTAATGCGTAGAAAAAAACCATCTCTAGTCTGTAGAATAGGCTATAAGTAAGGATTAGCTGTGCCAAATTTCAAAGCCTAACTGATTATATTTTATTTTTAAAAATTTGTACATCAAGTAGAGGTCCGCCTAGAAATCTGTCTCTAAAATTTAGGATTCCTGGATTTTTACATAATTTTATATCCCTCTGCTTTATGTAAAATTTGTAGCAATGTTTATCAAGTCTAGTTTTTAGAACAAAATTTCTGAAAATATCTAGGGTCATTAAGGTTAGGATAATCTAGTCTTAAGCAAGGTGGGTCGAAACTATTATTCTACCTTAATTGCCTTTGAAAAATCCAAAATAATATTAAAATGTCTCCAAAAATCCTAAAAGAAATTCACAAACACTTCTAATTGATTAGGGAACCAATTTTCTTTGTGGTTTGATCCAACTTGCACAATATTGCGTATTTTGAAAGTTGGAATTTAAATTTCAGTGCGCTTTAGTCTTTAGTGATGTGCTTTAGTCTTTAGTGATGCAACGCACCAGCTGCAAGCATTAAGCCTCTCAAAGGCCAACTTGATGTTGGTGCAAATGCACCTTGACCTTTGATTTTGATATTGACAAAACACTTTATATTTAACAATTGGTTGAAGTGTTGGAGGAGCTCAAGCTCATATCTATGATGATGGAAGAGTTTGATGATGGACAAAAGTATCAAGGAGCACTTGGAGAAAGAAGTCTTGAAAGAGGAGCTTTGGAATCAAAGTTTGAAGCTTTGGACTAAAAGACTAAGATGAGAGAAGAACAGCATAGATTATGTTAATTGTATTCAAGATATTTGGGTTGTTGCTTTTTATTTTCTTAGATTAGTTGTAAAGAGCCCTCAAATAGAATTAAAAATCTTAGCTGGGCATTAGAACACCTTACGAACCCAAGTCAACACTTAAAGAACTCAAAATAGTACACAAATGATCAAGGGCGCCAACTAATGACATCACTAGTCGATTGGCTCTTCAGTAGCCAGTCAACCGAATCTTTAGTAGCTAGTTAACTAACTCTTTAGCGGCCAGTCGACTAACCTCCGACCAACGTTTGACCAATTGCTTGAAAGTTGGCCCATGAACGATTAGAAATCTTGGAGCTTGAACACATTTAATGCACTATTAATTAGCCTTCAATTTCTAAAGTTCACCTTTATAATTAGCCGATTGGTTGTAGTCTAGGGTGCCAAATGATACTGTAGTAGGCGTTGACCAGCTTCCAAAATACCCAAGTCCAAGAACTCTAAACTTAGAAGGATTCCACCCATTGTAGAAAGCCAACTGAAAATATTTTTTGATTGACTGACCCCATTGTAGCAAGTCAACCAAGAGTCGACCAGCTCCATTGTAGCAAGGCTACCGGGAGTCGATTAGTTACTACTACCTGACAGTCTGCTCAATTTTCTAGGAATTTAGCACAACCTTTGTTAACCACAAGTTATCCAATGGCAATTTAGAGTCCCTATGCCTCTCTAGAGTGTTCCTAACACCTTTATAAACAGCAAGAACACTCTCAAACCTAAACACGACACATATACAACACAAGTGAAAAGGGATACACTTTATGAGACTAAATACTCCATTTATCCACAACAAGATTGAGACCAAACTAAAGCGTTGTCACATTGCTCTCCAAGCTCTGCAACTCACATTAGAGAGCACTGAATCATTGCATTTTCATGCTAATCCACTTCAGCACTTAAGGAAGTCCTTTACACCTATAAGAGTGATTGCACAGTAATCATAGGACTTAATTAACCTAAATAATGTTAAAAACCTAACTAGTGTGTACATATTGCATTCATAATTAGCATATCATGCATCATTTCATTTCATTCAATTGTACATAAAAATGCTTCTATTCATATTTGCAGGTAATAAGAAGGTCAAGCTATGATCTAGATGTAGAATAAAGCATATTAGGGAAGCTATGAAAAAATGCACTTGCAGATACGGAATAAAGTGTAGCAGAATAAAGAGTGAGGAATAAAGATCAGAAGAATAAGAAGCGAGAATGGCATAAAATGACGAAGAAAGGAGGATAACCCTAAACCATAACCCTAGAATAACATAATCCCTAATCCTTAGGCAACCCAATCCTGTAACCTAGAACCTTGGATAACCCTATCCCACTATCCACAGTCCTATCCTACTATCTATGACCTTATCCCTACAATCAACTATCCCAATAAACCTATCCATACCCCAATTCCACCTTTCCTATCCCAATCCCCCCTTTAGGCTCCTAATTAGGCTACAGGATGTTCAATTGAGCTCACCTAGAGTCAATTGGGTTCACCATTACCCAATTAGGTTCACCGAGATTTAATTAGGTTCACCTAGACTTGATTAGGCCCATCTAGTTCTAATTAGACCCACCTACCACCTAATTAGACTCAATAGGACTCACTACCACCTAAACTAGGTTTACCCAACCCGAATCCACAACACAAATACACAACCTAAGGCTAACAAATTCAAACCAGCACACGCAAACACACACCCACACACTCTAAACCCAACACCCACACAAACCCTAACCCCTACCATATAAAACCCACAACCCAAAGAGATCACCCATCATTCTTATTCCCCACCCCTCCACCTTCATATCTAACCACCCACTACCTTCTTCCCCCGCCTCCCTACCACCACCACTGCCCCTCCCTTTCTACCTTAGGCCCCAAGGTCGTCCTCCTCCTCTTTACTTTTGTATGTGTGTGTTGCCCCCCTCCCTCTCTCCTTGATCACGCCAACCTCTTTCATGGGTTGGGCGTGATCATCCTTTGCTCGTGGCATGTACACAATCCTTGCAACCAGGGCATAGGCACCATCACCCCACAATAGGCAATGACTCCTTGGAGTGCTTCTGGTGGGGTTGATCTTCTAGTATTGTAGTTTTAGTTCTTATTAAGCATTCCTTTATATTTCTTGATTTGTTGAATGTTTAGTAGTTATTTTGATGCAATGAAAGATTATTTATTTTGATCATTACTTTGTGATTCAATTGACGTTTTCGCATCGCCTTCACCTTCGCTTGCAAGATCACCACCACATGCCAACCACCACCAAGTGGTGGCTAATCGTCCCCCTCACCATCACCATTCATGCCCCACCCACCCACCCAAGTTTCGAACACCCTCCACTTCACACACACACCTACCCATGGCCTTCTACGTCCTCATTATCATACCATCACCACCACCACCATCACACTCACTCCCAAGCCATTCCCACCCTTAGCACACACCATGCACCAAAGGACCTAACAAACTACGTACATCATAACCATCATCTCTCTCCACAACTTGGGTGCATAAGCATTTACGTATATTTTTTTGTTGTAGTGTTGAGTTGTAAAAAGACCAGGGTTTAGATCCCAATTAGGTTAGTCGTAGGTCTTAGTTAGGTTAGTTGAGTATCTAAGAAAAAACCAACAAAGTCATGAAATGTAAGAGCGAAAAAAAGTAGAGTTGCAAACAATGATTCGAAAGGGCAAAAAATTGAAAATTAAGTCAAGAACCCAATAGCCTCCTTAAGTTCGGCCGAAACTTGCATTCGTAAAATGAAGAAATTAAACCAAGTTTCGTTAAACTTATTGTTGGATTTACGCAAAAAACACATACTACAACGACTCCAATTTCGTGTAACCAATCCAAACAAATGACGTCGTTGACAGAGAGGCACAATGATTTTTGACATGATTTGATTTTTCAATTAGGATTTTCTAAATCCCAACTTTTGTTGTTTGATTTCTTGTGTGCAAGAACTGGTGCGGCGAATCTGCGCACGTGCGAGCTAAGATGGAGAAATCAAGTGCACACACTCTCTATAGTTAGTTTTAGATTTCGAATTTGAATTCCCTTAGGTTTAGGTAGTTAGGATTCATTTTGAAAACTAGGACTTTAGTTCTATTTTTCTATTATCTAAAAAAAAGTAAAAAAATTAAAAATTTTGAAATTAGAAAAAAAAAATTAGTTAGGATAGGTTTATTATGGCCTTATCCTTAGGTTAGTTTGTTTTGAATTTCAAACCAATAAATAAATATTATTAATAATAATTTTCAAATTCAAAATTTGAATTTGAATTAAAAAATTGAAAAAAAAAACTTTGATGTGATTGGCTTTGACTTGTTAAATCTTCATTAATCACACTTTCACTCAACCCTAGAATTCGGACAGACCTTGAGGTTGAAGTTTAAAAATTCTTTCCCATTTGTTTGAAGAAAAATTCTGAAATTCCTACTGTAGCTAGGTTTTTAAACTATCTTTCCAGAGCTACCTTTTATTACGAAGAATTTACACTGTGCAAATTTACAAAATTCAAACAATGTGAGAGAGTTAGAGCAGTTCGAAACCGAATTTTACTGGACTTTTGCAATTTATTACAGACACCACACAACTCCAATTGCCTCATAATTTATGGGGTTAGAAAGCCTATGAAAGCTACTTTCTGCAGTATCTTCGTGAAAATTTTTGGGTTTGTTTTTCTAGAGTGGATTCCTGATTTACTGAAAAGGGCTTTCATTGGTCTGTTTGACCCTTTTAGACGTTAAAAATCATATTTAATTCTCTAAAATGGTAAAAAAATCCAAAAAAATGCTCCCTAAAATCCTTACGGAAAGAGGAATTTGTACACCAAATTCCAAACTATTCCGACACTGGTTCTACTCTCTAGAGTTAATTGAATTCCCTGATTGGGTCTGTCTGACTTGTTTTTTTCAGAAGCATTAACCCTAGGTTGCTTACCTTAGGGTTTAATTTCTTTACAGACCCAACAAAACCTGATCAGGCCTGTTTGGTGTGATTGTTTGGTAGGTGAGGGTCTTGCTTGCTTGATTGAACCCTCCTCACCTACATATTAAAATCAATTCACAAACACACCTAGCAATAAATCACATAGGCTCAACCACTTAGGAGTTAGGGTTAACAAAAGAAAAAAAGAACTCAAACCCGTGTTTGCTGAATAATTTTTGCCCCAATTAATTAACAAGAAAACAACTCTTAAAAACTAATTGATTAAGAACTGAAAATTTTAAATCTGGTCATTTATTAAAAGGACCACACCTCTTCTACAGGGCTTCTTGCCTTGTTTCTTTGCTACACCAGCCCCTTGTAGCTAGTGTATGAGTGGTAGGAGGTCCTTGAGATCTGAATTAGTTGGACCTTAGGAACTACCCCAAGGCAACCTCCTATCACTCGTAGGCAACTCATTTCCTCACCTACCTCTTCCTCTCCTCATCCCTCTTCTACTTCATCAGCTGAAATGGCTGATCAGGGAACTCCACCCCCTCTTAAGGGGAATCCCTTAGCCATTCTGGAGGCCAAAATGGAGGCAACTAAGAGACATAACCAAGAGCACCTTGATGCTATTATGGACACTCTCCATATAATGCAACATCCACCTCAAAAAGAACAACCTAGGCAACTACCAAACTTTTATGATCCGGCAGCATGCAATGTGTAACCCAAGTCCAAATGCCCGCAGATGGTGATGCATTCAAGCTTAAGCCTACTGTCATTAGTCTGATTCAGACTTTCTACTATGGCAACTCGAATGAGGATCCATTTAGCATTTAGAGGATCTAGGTCAAATTGTTGAGATAGTCCAACCAAGGAATGTTGACCTAGGTATTGTTCTCATGAAACTTTTCTTGTTTTCACTTAGGAACATAGCCTCTTATTGGTTTAAGACCACCAAAAGACCTATTACCACTTAGGAGGAATTACGCCGAGAATTCCTCCAGAAATTCTTCCTAATTGGTCGAACAAACGCAATGAGGTGGGCCATCACAACTTTTTTCTAGCAACAAGGGGAAAAGTTGCATGAGGCCTGAGAACGATTTCATGACCTTCTCAAGAAGTGTCTCCATCATGAGGTGCCTCATTGGCTTCTCACTCAAATCTTTTATCACGGATTGGAAGATACCCATCGGTATCTAGCCGATGCATCTAACGGTAGGAACTTCTTCCCTAAGGATGAGACCAGCGCCTTTGAGTTGTTTGAGCCCTTAGTGAAGAACTCATTGAATGCAGCCTCAATGGACCAATTCCAAAGACCTAGCCAGTAGAGACTTTCCATCCATGAAGCCCAGGTAAAGTCAGCCCAGGCTGATATGGACATTATTACAAAAAAGTTAAACAAATTAGATCTGTTGGACAAGAAGCTTGATGAGATTATTTGTTCTCGTCCAACAGGATCTGGCATTGATCCCTCTTACCATTCTTCTTCCTCATCCCGATCTCCTCCGGCTCGTACTTATATGCTTTCTCGGGATGCATCTGTTCCCCTTCCCCTCCTATCTCTTCACGAGCTCCTGCCTATTAGGAACCTATAAACAATCTAGATCTAGTACCCGTGGACCAGGGTTACACACCTCTTCCCATTCCAACCTTGATAACGAGCCACCAAAGGAGGATAAAGGGAAGAAACCTATCATCCAAGACCCTGAGATTCCAATTTCCTTTCCTGGAGCTGTGACTAAAGATATTGTGAGGAAAACTAAGGGATTAAAGAGTCATGAGGACCTCAAGATAATGTTCAAAGATGTTTATATTCAAGTCCCCCTCCTCAAAACGATTAATCACATCCCTACTATCACATGATTTTTCAAAGATTATTGCACTCCGCGACAATAGAAGAAGAAAGCAAAGAAGGCAATGCTCTCCAAGCAAGCAAGCGCAGTCGTACTAAGTGACTTATCGTCGAAAAAGAAAGATCTTGGGATACCACTCATCTCTTGGTTTTTGTAAGACTCTTCATCCGACAAGGCCCTCTTAGATCTGGGTCCGTCCATCAACCTAACTCACATCGTTGTTTATGATCATTTTCGATTTGGGGAGTTGAAGCCCACCTCGGTCACCATTTAGCTAACAGATAGATCTGTGAAGGTACCGAGGGGGCTGGTTGAGAACATGATCATAAAGGTCCGTGGGTTCTGCTTCCCAGCTGACTACATCTTGGACATAGAGGTTCCTCCTAATCTCCGTGATGCATCTATCATCTTAGGTCACCCGTTTTTAGCAACTACCCAGGCCAACATCGACTACGCATCCAGGGGTATGGAGATTTGCCTTGGGCAACAGAAGACTTAGACTTGATATCTTTATGTCAACCCAAAATTTTGATTGTGATCTAATTGAGGAGGATTTCGAAGATGAAGAACCAGAGTATTATGCTAGCATTGGGCTTCTATGCAGTGACCCAATGTCTCATTCATCTTCATTGGTAGGGTTCTTAGACGACATTCCACACAGGACGATTGTTGCCGATTCACCACACATTACTTCCTCCCCTGAGGATGAGTGTTTAGGGTGCTCCTCTGCTGATTCTAACACCCCAAGTCAAGTATAACCTGATACTTCTGATGTAGTTCTTTTCTCTGACCCGCCTCTACTGGTGCAGGATGGCATGGCTACCATGGACCATCTAGGTTCACCTAAGAGACATGCGGACGAGGTCTACGATCCATGTTTTCCCTCGATGGCAATACTGGACTATGATGTAGACGGTATTAGTTCAGGTTTCTCTGTCGCCTCTGTACAAGAGGACCCAGCCTAGCTAGCGAGACACTTGGGCACTAACTTACAGTCCCACCCACCCTCACTTAGGCTCTATGGTAGTAATGGTGCAGGTTTTGAACTTTACCTTCTCATTGACGCAACCACTGTCGACCTCCTGGCAAGTGCAGGTTTCAGAAGATGTGTATGGATTTCATGATCATCAAATATACCTAGCTGATTCCTATCATTCCTCTTATTCTCCCATGCAAGAACACTCTCTTGTACATGCTTCTTCCTCTACTCCACTTGCGATTGAATTGAAGCCTTTACCTGATTCTCTCAAGTATGTGTTCTTGGGTGATGCGGAAACATACCCCGTTATCATCAACTCTCAATTGACCGAAGAACAAGAGCTTAAATTGATTTCTGTGCTTCAAGCTCATAGGGTTGCTATTGGGTGGAGTATTTCTAACCTTCATGGTATTCATCATTCTTATTATACCTATACATTTATACAGAAGATGGGGCGAACAGAAGATGGGGCAAAGCCTTCTCGACAACCTCAACGTAGGCTAAATTCGAATATGCTTGAGGTTGTTAAAAAAAAAATCATCAAGTGATTGAATGCTGATATTATATACCTCATTTCCAATAGCCAATGGGTGAGCCCCATCCAGATAGTGCCTAAGAAGGCAGGACTCACCATAATTCAAAATGAAAAAGGCAAATCCATCCCGACCCACACTGCTTCTTTGTGGTGGGTCTGTTTCGACTATTGCAAACTCAACTACTAAGGACCACTCTCCATTGCCATTCATTGACCAGATTTTGGAAAGGTTAGCCGGGTAAAGTTTTTTCTATTTTCTGGATGGATACTCTAGGCACAATCAAGTTGCCATCAACTTGGAAGATCAATACAAGATGACCTTTACTTGTTCCTTTGACACATTCGCTTTTAAGCGATTGTCGTTTGGCCTATGCTACACACCAGCGACTTTTCAGTGTTACATGATGACCATCTTATCTGATAGGATTGGAGATTTTATGGAGGTATTTATGGATGACTTATTCGATTTCAGAGATAACTTCGATTCTTATCTTGATAATCTCACCAAGATCCTAAAACATTGCATAGAAGTCAACCTGGTACTATCTTGGAAGAAGAGTCATTTCATGGTGAGAGTGGCATTGTACTAGGTCGTAGGATCTTGGAAAATGGTTTGGAAGTTGATCGGGCAAAGTCTGATATCACTTCTCATTTACCTCCACCTAGTTCAGTCAAATAGATCAAGTCCTTCTTTGGACACATCGAGTTCTACAGGAGATTCATAAAAGATTTTTCAACAATTGCTCATCCATTGACAAATCTCCTAGTAGCGGATGTCCCATTTGACTTTGACTCATCCTATCTCAACACTTTTTGCAACTCTGCAAAAGGTTGTCCAATCCTCCTGTTCTCTAGCCACCCGACTAGTCACTTGAATTCAAGATTATGTGCAATGCTTCTGATTTCATAATTGGAGCAATGTTAAGCCAGTATCGAGAACGCCATCCATTTATCATTTACTATGCTAGCAAGATGTTGAATGGGGCTTAGCGTAATTATATAGTCACATAGGAAGAACTGCTAGCAGTAGTATTCAGGCTGGAGAAATTTCGTTCTTATCTCCTCGAGTCTAAAGTAATCATATTCGCTGATCATTCATCCCTCCAGCATTTGTTAGTGAAGAAGGATGCCAAACCACAATTAATTAGATGGATTCCTCTGTTACAAAAATTTGACATTAAGATTTGCAACAAATATGAAGCACAAAATGTTGTGGTTGATCATTTATCACATCTTGACCTAGCCCACATTCCTCTTTCCCCTCACATTTCTGAAAAAATCTCAAATGAATCTCTCTTAGTTGTGGATTCATCAAAGCTCCCCTAGTTCGCAGATATCACGAAGTATCTTGCTAGTGGCATGATTCCTTCGGGATTATCTAAGGGCCAGAAGCTCAAATTCCTTTCTAAAGCCAAGTCTTATTTTTGGGATAACCCCCTGCTTTTCCGATTAGGTTTTGATCAAGTGATCAGGTGTGTCCCAAACTCTGAGATTTTGAGAGTGCTTTCTTTCTGCCACAGCGAGGCATGTGGTGGACATATCTCGGACCAAAAAATCACTGCAAAGATTTTGCATTTAGGTTTCTTCTAGCCAACCATCTTTAGAGATGCACATGATTTTACCAAAAATACAGGCGAAGCCTGTCAACAGGTTCCATGACCTAGAAAGACATGATGTCTCTCCAACCTATCTTAGTTGTGGAAGTGTTCAACATCTGGGGCATCAATTTTATGGGCCCTTTTCCCGTCTCTCATGGCTTCGAGTATATTCTACTTGATGTTGATTATGTCTCGAAGTAGGTAGAAGCCATCCTGACAAGACGCGTCGATCATAATACTGTTATTTCACTCGTTCGGGAGTATATTTTTTCAAGATTTAGTGTTCCTCGTGCGCTGTTTAGCGACGAAGGGAGTCATTTTATTCATGCCCAATTTCCAAAATGTTTTGAAGAAATATGGGGTGAATATCACATAGCCACCCTATATCACCCTCAGACGAATGGGCAAGCTGAGATGTCGAACTGTCAAATCAAGCTAATTTTACAAAAGATGGTAAGACTCGACCGGAATGATTGGTCCGATCGATTGATTGATACACTATGGGCATACTGGACCGCATACAAGGCTCCATTTGGAATGTCACCGTACAAAATGATGTATGGAAAAGCCTATCACTTTCCAGTTGAGCTGGAACACTGCACATTTTGGGCGGTGCAGAAGTGTAATTTCAACCTTGATGTAGGAGGTCATGAGAGAAAGCTCTGTCTCAGCAAATTGGAAGAGATTCGGTGGAAGGCCTGCAAGAATGCAAAAATTTACAAGGACCAAACAAAAGTCTTTTATGCACTACAGGAAAAGGTGTGTTTTGCATCGGTTAGAAACCGTCGCAAATTAGCCTAAAACCGTCGCCATTGTCCGTCGTGAAATAGTGCATCATTGCAAAGATTTGGCGACAGTTAAAATGATGTACAGACGCTATTTCTCCCAATGCCAGGTCCAAGGGCCTCAATCTATTGCAACAGTTATTGATCGTCGCTAAATGCATTTAGTGACGGTTTTCAAACCAACCGTTCCTAAATATGGGCGCAAAAATTATTCACGCAAGAATTGAAATCCTTCAGTGACGTTTCATAACCATCGTCATATAGTCTCATATCGTCATTAAAAACCTTAACTTAGCGTGAATGTGGCATGATGGGAAAATATTAGGATTTGGTAACCGTCACCAAATCTCACTCCTACTTAATAAGCAAGAGGAGAGTTGTGGCGCCAAAATTAGATATTAGGCGACAGTTATATAACGGTTGTGGTAACTATTTTGGTAACGATTTCGATTAAAATCGTCGTTAAATGTAATTAAAAAAAAAAAAGTAATTTTCAGTTAGGGTTTATATCATACCTATCAACCAATTATAAGTCACAGCATAATAAAAATTCAAATGTAAATTAAATGCAATAATAATGAAAATCATATATATATAAAAAGAGTTCAACTATTACAAAAGATATGAATAATATATACACTACGCTGGGGCACTTATGTCACCAGACCTAGTCCACCCTTATCGTCGTCATCTCGTCGTGGAGGTACGTGAAACGTCAAATGGTCTAGTCCAGATCCTCGAAGGAATGCCATCAGCTCCCTCAACTGTTGGCTCTACCGCTCCAATAACTCATCATGTCGCTCCATCCTGTCAATGGCTACCTATAATCGCAGGGTCATATCCTCCAATCTCTTCTTCCTTTCCACCTCTCGACATTCCATTGTCTCCATCTTCTTATTCAGATTATCCACCTGAGATGTCAACAACGCTGATCCTTTCCTCCCATACCAGAAAGAAATAGTCACGCTCATGCCCCCGTTAAAAACAAAGCCTCCTTGCTCCAGAGGCACCACGATCCTGACTGCCTCCTCTGGTGTCATTGGAGGCGCTTACGAGACGATCATGGAGTTCTCGTCTGAGACCTCAGGAGGATGGATCAAGTCCATCATACAAGTCTATAAATACATTTGTAATTATTTCAATATGTAAATTAATGTAGTAAATTAGTAGTGTAAAAATCCATGATACTTACATATCTCTCCTAGTATGTCTCATGAATCCATGCACAGGGGCCATCAAGTATGTGCTTACTGTGAGTGTGCTCATAAACTTTCACTCAACCCAACTCAGCACCTTCGTGCGTATCAGCCTAAAAATATTAATAAAAGATTAAATATTAGGTTACATATATTCTTATAAATATATTGAATGTAAGTAAATTTTTTTACTTACATATTTGACTCTTGAAGAGTCAATACTCATTTGACTCAAGAAATGAGTCTATGGTGGAGCTTGGCTCCAGTTGGCCTTATTTTTTTATCTTACTCCTATAATAAATTATCATAATTAAATAATAATATAATAATTTAAAATAACCAATATAAACAAATAGTTGTTTACCTCTACAGTAGGAGCACTCCAACGCTCACACGCCTCCCTGCAAATGTCGGGTGTAACCATTGGAGGCACATTCTTCAATGACTCCTCAAATGACCTATTCCTAATGTGCTTAAATATTTATATAAACTGTTACCAACTTTTTAAAGAAATATTGTAATTTTAAATCGTTAAATATTTTACCGTACTCTTCACCTCCTCCCTCCAACCATGATGAATCTTGCCCGCGTGCTTCAGAATATACTTGGGCACACTTGAATCAGGTCCCCAATCAAATATCCCCTACAATTATAAAATAATTGTAAATCTTATAAAGAAAATTTAATTAAAATTTGGTTCATGGATACTGGAAATGCATTTACCTGCAGCTTGCGAATAAGTGTCGCCTTCAGGTCCTTCGACACTTTCCTCCAATCGAAGCATGACAGAGGGCTATTGACTTCGTAATTGTCACCAGTCGACTAGTGAACTTCGAGTAATTCTTTGCTTCCCCTGAAGGATTAATCTCGACTAGGATCCTAGTACCTGCTGCTAATCTATCTAGGTCCAGATTCTAGGTTGAACCCCTTATTTTCTAATCTGAAAACAAATTATATCATATTATCATTAAATTAAATACAAGTTAATTAAATTATAATTTCAAGAAATGTAAATTTAAAATAAAAGATGAACGAATTATTTACCAACACTAGTACCTACCTCAGTCGTAGTAGGTACCTCCCCCTGTACCTCCTCCTCCTCTACCTTCTTTTATACCTTTACTACATTCCTAATAACTCTCATTTAAGGGTGCTTTAGAAACGTAATTAAGACTAGTTAGTATACTAGAGAAGAGCGAGATACTACCGAAATTCCTCCAGACATCGATTCCATGTAACAAGTAACCTTAGATTGTGATCAAATTTTCAATGACCCTCTTTAGCCCAAGATCTTCACCAAACTAAAGACAATCGACACTTATGACATGCTATAAAAACAAAATATCGTGCATGTAAGTGAAGTATACACACACTCTACATTGTCTGTATAACATGATCATAAGTCTCGACAGGTAAGTATTTTGATACAATTTGACTCTATAAACTTTTACCCTAGGGTTAGAATACCTAGTATTTGGCCTCATATGCATCTAAATTTGTGCAAGTATCTGTATATAATAATTATAATAAATTTCCAATCAACTCTATATTGAACATTAATGAATTTTGAAAAAAATTGGACAAAATTTTTCCTTAAATATTCAATTTTTTTCTCATAAACCTGCATTTCAAAATATCATACCACACAAACTTATAAAAGTGGGCACACCCCATATAAAATTTGTAAGAAACAAAATTATTAAATACAATAAAAAATCATATATGTGGATACACCCCACCATCCATTCATTGAAAACCAATATGTGGGCACACACTTCTAATACAATCCATAAAGGAGGGCGAGATCGACGACTGCAGGAGGGGGCGGAGGAGGAGGATAGGGCGAAGGAGGAGGGTGGACAGGAGGGGCAGGTCGATACCTCGTGGAGAGCGCCGACAAGCGGAGGAGGTCGGTGACGAGTCGGTCGCGATGCGCGAGCAGAGGAGGTTGGCAGGCGGGCGGAGGAGGAGGAGATCGAGGCCACGTGCGGGCGGAGGAGGAGATCGGCGCACACACAGTAGTCCAGGGTTGAGGAAGAAGAGAGGAGTGGCGCTTATGAGGCGAAAGGCGCCCTGGTAATCAACGTAGGCGACGATTTTTTTTTGGAAAGCATCGCCGATTTAATAAAAAAATATTCTTTGCACACTAAAATTAAAAATCAAGATACAATTGACGACGATTTTAAAATTATGAATTAATTAAAAATTTATTTCTCGTGTACTAAAATTAAAATCTAAGATATTTGTAGTGACGGTAATTTAATAATTATTCTTGTAAATATGCGATGACAGTTTCAAAATATCATCGAATACTTGAAATCTCACTTGCTTCTATCATACAATGGGGTAGATCAATGGATTTTATGTGACTGTTATATAAAGAATTGTCATTGAATATATACATTAGCATCACAAAATACTCCTTTTGTAATAGTGATGAGTGTCACATCTGGAGGAAAACTTTCATTAAAGTCGAAGTGGCCAATGCCAGCAGGTCTTCGTAGGTAAATTAAAGTCAAAGTGGATTGGCCCGTTCATTGTGATTCGCCCACATTCTGATGGGGCTATCTAAATCCAAGACCCGAAGATTGGGAATGTTTCTATTGTGAATGGCCAATGCCTCACGCCATTCTTGGCCCAAGAACCTTATTTTCTTTTTGTGAATAACATCTCTTCTCTTATTTCCACTGTGTAGGTGTTGAATGTGCTGAAAGGAAAAAATTCGGATACCATTCAAGTGATTTCTATCCTTGTTTCCTTGATGTTTATTCTCATGCATAAGGACATGTAAGTACTTAGGCATGGGGGGTAATACATTTGTCAAATTTATTTTACTAATACATAGAATGAAAAAAAATATAGCTTTTATCTCTATAAATAGCATGTTTTGCATGTCTCCAACTAAGTTGAGTAGAGAGACTAAATACTTAAAGCTAATCAAACCACGAGGATGGTAAGGAACTTTAGACCATAAGCCTTGCAAGCTATAGTTAGCTTAATCAGTCAAGGATGTTCTGCTAGATTTGGCTCTAGTCTGATTCTTAATTGTTAAGACCCATGACATCAAACATTTTTAAGACGTCTGGGAGTTGGTCCAGATGTCTGGTCAGACGTCTGGACGCCTTCCCAGACGTCTGGAATTTAATTTTTGCGGCGTACGGTTGCGAGTCTGCACGCGTGCGCGCGCAAACTGTGCCTGCCGACCTGCAGGCACTCCTCTTTTCTTTTCTCTCTCCCCCGACGCCTTCAAATACCCTCTCCCCCTTCCCTCTCCCTCACCCACCACTCCACCGTCTCCTCCTTCTTCCAGTGTTAGCATGAGAGTGAGAGAGCGAGGGCGGCAGCTGCTGCCGGGTGCGCGTGGGGAGGAGGTGCAGCGAGAGGGAGAAGAGGCAGAGCGCGTGAGGAAGAGAGAGCAAGCTCGCCAGAGTAGCCCAAGGCCGGCCGGCGGCCGCACAGCGGGAGCGTGGTGCCGACGAGGTTACCCCGGTGCTACTGCAACTCAGGCAGCAGGCAGGCACGGCACGACGCAGCCGTGCGCAGTAGGCGAAAGGTGTGGAGGTCCTGATTCTGGGAAACTTTCCCAGAATCAGACGTCTGGACCTACGTCCAGACGACGCGGGAGACGTCTGTAGTGAGATCCAGACGTTTGAAAGGTACAATATTTCTTATCTTCCTCCTTTTTGCGGATGCAGCCATGCAGGCCGATCCGCCGAAATTGTGAGACGTGTTGTGTTGAGGGCTGTTACGTACGCGTGCAGGTTTCGTTTTGGAAAGGCGCAAGGACACACCCTCCCACACAGATCAGACGTCTAGGCAAGGCACCAGACAGCAGAGCGTCTCCAGACGTCCGGAGTAATAGACGGACGTCTGGAACTAGGTCCAGACGGTTCAACAGGATCCTGGACGTCTGAAGAGCAGCGCAGAAGTAAGGTATGATATGAACCATATTTTAAGACGTCTGGATGGTGTTCCAGATGTCTGATTTGGGACAGAGTTGTCATTTTTTACCCGTTTAGGGTCCGTTTGAAGTCCGATTTCCGCGTTTGAGATTCCGTTCTTCTCAGAATTTGTTCCTCTACTTGTTTAAAATAGTTTTATCCTATTCTAAGTGGTTCCTTGTGATTGATCCTTGTATTAGGACCTCGTCCCGTTGCGACTCTAGGGGTTGCAGAGGCACGCGAACCTGCCGATTACGCCCCCACTACTTCCGGTCTTGCGGGTAGAGTGGTTTCCATAGGTAATTTACCAATATTAATGCATCTTTTAGATAAATAATAGATCCTAGGGTATGGCATGAATCCTAGGACTGGAAAACTAGATTGAATAATAGATCCTAGGGTATGGCATGAATCCCAGGATTGGAAAACTAGATTGAATAATATATCTTAGAGTATGGCATGAATCCTAGGACTGGAAAACTAGACTGAATGATAGATCCTAGGGTATGGCATGAATCATAGGACTGAAAACTAGATTGAATGATAGATCCTAGGGTATGGCATGAATCCTATGACTGGAAAACTAGATTGAATGATAGATCCTAGGGTGTGGCATGAAACCTAGGAACAGAAACACTAAAACGAATGTCGTGAATACATGAATTGCAGTCTTGGAAAAGTAGAAAGAATAATGATAATTACCTGTAATTGGATAGCAGCTGCTTGTATATTAATGTATATTAAATATTGGAAACGTGGGCTATATGAGAATAAAACTGAAATGATGAAACCTAAAATGGCTTGGCTAGAGAATATGAGCATGAACCCTACAGGGAATTTGGAGTAGAGCTCCTGAAAAGTAAATAGAATGGAATTGGGGAAGTAAGCTGGCCCTTGAGTACGGAGTACCAAGGAGAGCGACTGTTCCCCCCTTGTTTAGTGCAGAGCAGAGCTAGCCGCCCCAGGGACCCGGGGTTAGGTCTGGCCACTTTGTATCGACATTTGGCCCTCGCGTACACAATACCGGGGAGAGCTACTAGTGTAGGGAGAGCACTAGCCACCCCACGAGCCCCGGGGTTCTGCTAGCCATCCTACACCGACTTGTTAGGCCCCGTGGCGAGGGTGTGCGAACTGTGGAGGGGCAAGACCCCTGTTTGGTTACTGTGGAGGGGCTAGACCCCTGTTACTGAGAGGGCACTGCCCTTTACTAGTTCCGTGCTATGCTTTGGGCACACCCATTAACGGAAACGACTGATCGCGTGCCAGTGCGGGGTAGCTACCCATGCGTTTATCGCGCATGCCGTAGTCACCGTTACTCTTGTCAGCGACCTTGGGGTGGTTGACTGAGGGTAGGACCACCACGAGGGACTCTCCCGGCCTGGAGAGCACCACGTGCTACTTCTACTTTTTGGAAAAGACTGCAATCAAGATCATTCCCACAAGGAACATTCAAGATCAAGAGGAAGACCTGAGCAATAAACCAAGAAAGAGTAAAATAAAGAAAGAAATTAAAACAACAGCTACTTGTTTACCTTTACTGTTTTCTTAGCTAGTTGGTTGCCACTCTACTCAGCGTTTCGCTGAGGTGTCACCTTTGTCACCTTTTCAGGACCAGGTGTTGAGCAGCCAGAGCCTGCGGCTGCGGAGGGTGCTGGGCCTAGTAGAGCCCAGTAGTTCTACTTGTGTTGTACCTGCTGTATCATTTTTTTTTTGTTGTAGTGAGTATATCCTGTTACACTTGTACTCTTTTATTGTAAGCATCATATTTATGTACCTGTTTAAATTATCTACTGTTGTGGTGGTATGTACTGTAGTAGTTCTTTTCTTGACTGCTGTACTTTTGTTACTGTTAGTTACATGCATGATGAATGTAGTTTATTTTACTGTTCTTTTGGTTACTTTCTCGTTGGACGACTGGGTCTTGGGATCAGTCGAGTCGGTCCGATTCTCGTGTCTCGTAGGGATTCGGGAATCAGGTCGTAACAAGATAGTATCAGAGCAAGGTCGTCCCGAGAAGTGAACCAACTGGCTGGGAAATAACCAATTCATGTGCTTGTAACTAGAGTAGCCACCACAACGTACCTTTTGACATCTGTTTTTAGACCTCTTCGTTAGACATCGATTCGTATTGACGTCTTTTTGTTCCGTGTTCGCGTCTCCTTGCAGGAGATGCCTCGACGAGGAGGTAGCGAGGTGGGCCGTGCACGCGGCCGAGGACAAGGTCGGAGGGGCAGGCGCATTGAGGTCGACGCATCAGTAGATCAGCCACTACTCCCAGGCATTCAGGCTCAGGACCTCGCCCAGCTGATACGGGACATCGTGCGAGAGGAGCTCCACCCGCCACCACGAGCGCCTCTCCCTGGGGCTGTGGAGGGGGAGTCTTCTGTGGGATCACGCGACAGACATGGCGCTGGACGAGGGGGAGGGGATGGGCCTCCACCACCCCCACCTTCCTCCGGCACTTCCGAGCATGAGACTTCTTTACCTAGGGCGCGCCGGCATCTCCACTTCAGCGCCACTTTGAGCTTTTCGGATAGTTCCGGAAGCTGAAGCCCCCCTCCTTTAAAGGGGATGAGGACCCGACCAAGGCAAAGGATTGGCTCGAGCAGATTGAGAAGGTTTTTGACACCCTTCGCCCACCTGTGGAGTGCTGTGTGACCTTTTCCACGTACCAGCTGGAGAGCGCGGCACACAGGTGGTGGAGGGCGGTCAGGGGACAGGAGAGGGACGAGCCGACTTGGGACCGGTTCATCACCCTCTTCTGCGAGCAGTACTTTCCCCAGGCATGGCAGGACTAGAGGAGGCGAGAGTTCCACACTCTCCGCTAGGGGACAATGATTGTGAGCGTGTACCATACGCGTTTCCTAGAGCTGTCTCGTTTCGCAGCGACAGCCATAGCTACTGAGGAGGAGCGCCTTTGGAGGTTCACCGAGGGGCTCCGGCCTACGATTCGGGGGTATGTTAAACCCTTGAAGCTACCTACGTTCTTGAGGGTGGTAGAGGCAGCTATGACGTACGAAGAGACCAACCCGTCCGCACGCGACACTGACAGCAGGCGGAAGAGGCCCTATCAGCCAGACTTCTCACAGGGCCAACGAGAGAGGAGACACGTGGCGCCCGCAGGAGAGCCGTCACGTTTTGCGGGGCCATCGGTGGCCTTTGGGGGCCCCCGACAGGAGCCAGATGCTAGCACCGGACCCCCACCCAACCGTCAGCAGGGACCCACTAAGGGCGAGAGTCGAGTCCCCCTTTGCTACCAGTGTGGCTAGCCAGGCCACATTAGGAAAGACTGCCCGTCTAGGGCTGGAGGTCAGCAGATGCTTCCCGCGTCGAGCACTGAAGGGCGAGCAGGGGGCTGCGATTTCTAGGCGCGAGGAGGAGGACAGCAGTCGCGGGGAGGGTACCGGCCAGCGGCTACCCGTCCAACGCAGAGTATAGCTGCTTCGTCCGCACCTAGGGCTGAGGGGTGTATCAACGCCCTAACACACAGGGATGCCAGAGAATCGGGATCAGTGGTAGCAGGTATGGTTTCAGTTTCCGGTAGACTTTTTTACACGCTTTTCGATTCTGGCGCTACTCACTCGTTTGTCGCTGCTAGTTTTGCGGTTAGTTTGGCGCAGGACTGTATGTTGTTAGAGGATCCGTTCGTGATCAGAGGTCCGAGTGGTCAGCTATTTGTAGCTGAGGAGGTGTACACAGGTTGCAAGGTCAGTGTTGGGGGACACTGCCTTCCCGTTGACCTAATTATGACACAGATGGAGGACTTTGGCATAATTCTGGGGATGTACTAGCTGTCCGTTTACCACACCTTGGTGGACTGCTTTGACAGGAAGATCATCTTCTCCATACCGGAGTTGCCTTCTTTCGAGTTCCACGGGCAGCCAGTGGACGGAGGCTTCAGGTGAATTTCTGCACTTCGGGTGGTGAGACTTTTGAGCCAGGGGTGTGAGGGCTTCCTAGCTTGTGTGGTGGTAGAGCCCAGCCCTGTGGCAGACTTCTAGAGTATCCCGGTGGTCAGAGAGTACCCCGACGTGTTCCCAGATAAGTTGCCAGGACTACCGCCTGAGCGTGAGATCGAGTTTGAGATCTCACTGGTACCGGGGACCAGCCCCATCTCCACAGCACCGTACAGGATGGCACCACTTGAGCTACGAGAGCTCAAGTCTCAATTGCAGGATCTTCTGAAGAAGGGCTTTGTGAGACTCAGTGCGTCTCCTTGGGGAGCCCCGGTATTGTTCGTAAAGAAGAAATATGGTACTCTAGCCTTTGTGTGGACTACAGACAGCTGAATAGGGTCACCATCAAGAACAAGTATCTGTTGCCGACTTGTTTGACCAGCTGCGAGGTGCCACGGTATTCTCCAAGATCGACTTGAGGTCTGGATACCACCAGTTGAGGATCAAGGAGGCAGACGTCTCCAAGATAGCTTTCCGCACCCAGTACGAACTCTATGAGTTTCTGGTCATGCCGTTTGGGCTGACCAATGCCCCCGCTGCCTTCATGGATTTGATGAACCAGGTGTTTAGACCGTACTTGGACCAGTTCATGGTGGTATTCATTGATGATGTGCTCATTTATTCTCGAGATCAGATGCAGCATGGACAGCACTTGCGGACGATTTTGGACACACTGAGACGACGTAGGTTGTACGCCAAATACAGCAAGTGCGAGTTCTAGTTGAGGGAGGTGACCTTCTTAGGTCATGTGATCTCCAGGGATGGCTTGGCTATGGACCCAGCCAAGGTCGAGGCAGTGCTCAGGTGGGAGAGACCACGTACAGTTACGGAGATCTGCAATTTCTTGGGACTAGCAAGCTACTACAAGCAGTTTATCAGGGGCTTCTCACATATTGCACATCCTATGACACAGCTGACTCGGAAGAACGTGCCCTTTACTTGGACAGACGCCTGTGAGGCATGTTTTCAGGAGCTGAAGGAGAGGCTGACTTCGACTCTCGTGCTCACCATCCCAGACAGTAGTGGCGGGTTCGTTGTGTACACGAACGCCTCTTTGCAGGGGTTAGGGGGTGTGCTCATGCAGAGGGGTCACGTTGTCGCTTACGCTTCGTGGCAACTGAAGCCCCAAGAGCATAGCTACCCTACCCATGACCTGGAGCTGGCAGCTGTCGTCTTCACGCTGAAGACTTGGAGGCACTACTTGTACGGTGAGACCTTTGAGATTTTCACATATCACAAGAGCCTCAGATACTTGTTTGATTAGAAGGAGCTCAACATGAGACAGAGACGTTGGTTGGAGCTCCTAAAGGACTATGACTGTAGCATTTCCTACCACCCAGGAAAGGCCAACGTGGTGGTTGACGCCTTGAGCCGGAAGGCGCCCGCCCACTTGGCCAGTTTACAGGTGTAGAGTTGGAGCCTCATGGAAGAGATGGGCAATTGGCGGCTCCTAGAGTTACTGGGGCACTGTGGGGCAGTGACTGTGACACGACAGACGAGGCTAAAGCTGATAGACCGCATCATCACTGGACAGATGGCCGACCCGTACTTACAGTCATTGCGTGACAGGGTGCTGTCTGGAGACCCTGGGGACTTCTCTTTTACAGACAAAGTACTACGCATGAGGGGACGTTTGTGCGTTCCCAGAGACGAGGAGCTGTTAAGAGAGCTCCTGACTGAGGCACACGGTTCCAGGTTCACCATACATCCCAGAAACACAAAGATGTACCATGATTTGAGACATGACTTTTGGTGGAGGGCGATGAAGCGAGATGTGGGTGAATTCGTACAGCAGTGCTTAGTGTGCCAGCAGGTGAAGGCCGAGCATCAGAGGCCTGCAGGGCCATTGCAGCCACTTTCAGTGCCAGAGTGGAAGTGGGAGAGCATCACCATGGACTTGGTGGTGGGCTTACCTGTTACCCAACGAGGATACGACGCAGTCTGGGTAATCGTTGACAGATTGACGAAGACAGCACGTTTCTTGCCAATCCGAGTCACCTTGGGACCACCATAGTTGACAGAGAGGTATATCCGCGACGTGGTTTGTCTACATGGAGTTCCACGGGAGATCATATCTGACCGGGATACCCGTTTTATGTCCCAATTTTGGGCTGAGTTTCAGCAAGCCCTAGGGACGCGGTTGAGGTTCAGTACAACATACTACCCCCAGACGGATGGACAGTCTGAGCGCATGATATAGACAATTGAGGACCTTTTGCATGCTTGTGTACTGAACTGGAGGGGCTCTTGGGAGGAGCACTTGCCCCTGGCAGAGTTCGCATATAATAACAGTTATCACTCGAGCATCGGCATGTCACCCTACGAGGCTCTGTACGGACGGAGGCGTACGGCACCCTTGAGTTGGGTTGAGGTGGGGACCAGGTGGGAGGTTGGCCCCAGGTTGATCCGGCAGAGTCAGGAGGTGATCGAGCATATTCACAGGTGACTCCACACTGTCAGGAGTAGACAGAAGAGCTATGCAGATCGGAAACGCAAAGAGGTACAGTTTGAGGTTGGGAACCACGTCTTCCTTCGCGTTTCGCCCATGAAGGGCCTGCAGCGATTTGGGGTGAGAGGGAAGCTCGCGCCGAGATTCGTGGGACCCTTTGAGGTCCTAGAATGGGTTGGACCTGTTGCTTATAGGCTTGCCCTTCCTCCCCAGCTTTTTGGTGTGCACGACGTGTTCCACGTGTCCAACCTCAGGAAGTACGTCGCCGATCCCAGCCATGTCCTGAGCCACGAGAGCGTCGCGGTGGGTGACGACCTGACCTACCCTGAGCGGCCAGTGCAGATTCTTGACAGAGCCTTCCAGAGTCTGAGACAGAAGCAAGTACCCCTGGTGAAGGTTTTGTGGAGGAGCTAGCAGTACAAGGAGGCTACCTGGGAGCCTGAGGCGGCGATGCGGGAGCGGTACCCTAAGCTCTTTGAGGGTACGTCCTTTCGGACTGACTTCAGTTCTCTTTGAGTTTGTTATGCGTATATCATTCTTTTCCATACTCTAGTTAGCGCAAGTTTCGAGTATGAAACTTCCTTTGAGTTTGTTATGTTGTTAAGACCCACGACATCAAACGTTTTTAAGACGTCTGGGAGTTGGTCCAGACGTCTGGAATTTAATTTTTGCGGCGTACGATTGCAAGTCTGCGTGAGTGCGCGCGTAGACTGCGCCCGCCAACCTGCAGGCACTCCTCTTTTCTTTTCTCTCTCCCCCGACGCCTTCAAATACCCTATCCCCCTTCCCTCTCCCTCACCCACCACTCCACCATCTACTCCTTCTTCCAGTGTTAGCGTGAGAGTGAGAGAGCGAGGGCGGCAGCTGCTGTAGGGTGCGCGTGGGGAGGAGGAGGTGCAGCGAAAGGGAGAAGAGGCAGAGCGCGTGAGGAAGAGAGAGCAAGCTCGCCGGAGCAGCCCAAGGCCGACCGGCGGGCGCACAGCGGGAGCGTGGTGCTGGGGAGGTTACCCTGGTGCTACTGCAGCTCAAGCGGCAGGCGGAAGGTGTGGAGGTCCTGATTCTGGGAAACTTTCCAAGAATCAGACGTCTGGACCTACGTCCAGATGACGCGGGAGACGTCTGTAATGAGATCCAAACGTCTGAAAGGTACGATATTTCTTATCTTCCCCCTTTTTGCCGATGCGGCCATGCAGGCCGATCCGCCGAAGTTCTGAGACGTGTTGTGTTGAGGGGTGTTACGTACGCGTGCAGGTTTCGTTTTGGGAAGGCGCAAGGACACGCCCTCCCACACAGATCAGACGTATGGGCAAGTCACCAGACGGTGGAGCGTCTCCAGATGTCCGGAGTAATAGACGAATGTCTGGAACTAGGTCCAGACGGTTCAGTGGGATCCTAGACGTCTAAAGAGCAGCGCAGAAGTAAGGTATGATCTGAACCATCTTTTAAGACGTCTGGAAGGTGTTCCAGATGTCTGATTTGGGGCAGAGTTGTCATTTTTGACCCGTTTAGGGTCCGTTCGAGGTCCGATTTCCGCATTTGAAATTTTGTTCTTCTCAGAATTTGTTCCTCTACTTGTTTAAAATAGTTTTATCCTATTCTGAGTGGTTCCTTGTGATTGATCCTTGTATTAGGACCTCGTCCTGTTCCAGCTCTCAGGGCTGCGGAGGCACGCGGACCTGCCGATTACGCCCCCACTACTTCCGGTCTTGCGGGTAGAGTGGTTTCCCTTGGTTATTTACCAATATTAATGCATCTTTGAGATAAATAATAGATCATAGGGTATGGCATGAATCCTAGGACTAGAAAACTAGATTGAATAATAGATCCTAGGATATGGCATGAATCCCAGGATTGGAAAACTAGATTGAATAATAGATCCTAGAGTATGGCATGAATCCTAGGACTGGAAAACTAGATTGAATGATAGATCCTAGGGTATGGCATGAATCATAGGACTGGAAAACTAGATTGAATGATAGATCCTAGGGTGTGGCATGAAACCTAGGAATAGAAACATTAAAACGAATGTCGTGAATACATGAATTGCAGTCTTGGAAAAGTAGAAAGAATAATGATAATTGCCTGTAATTGGATAACAGCTGCTTATATATGAATGTATATTAAATATTGGAAATGCAGGCTATATGAGAATAAAACTGAAATGATGAAACCTAAAATGGCTTGGCTAGAGAATATGAGCATGAACCCTATGAGGAATTTGGAGTAGAGCTCCTGAAAAGTAAATAGAATGGAATTGGGGAAGTGAGCTGGCCCTTGAGTACGGAGTACCAAGGAGAGAGACTGTTCCCCCCTTGTTTAGTGCAGAGCGGAGCTAGCCGCCCCAGGGACCCGGGGTTAGGTCTAGCCACTTTGTATAGACTTTTGGCCCTCACATACATAGTACCGGGGAGAGCTACTAGTGTAGGAAGAGCGCTAGCAACCCCACGGGCCCCGGGGTTCTGCTAGCCGTCATACACCGACTTGTTAGGCCCACTAGGAAAACCAGGGTAGTCAGGCGAGGGTGCGCGGACTGTGGAGGGGTAATACCCTTGTTTGGTTACTGTGGAGGGGCTAGACCCCTGTTACTGAGAGGGCTCTGCCCTTTACTGGTTCCGTGCTGTGCTTTGGGCACACCCGTTAACGGAAACGACTAACCGTGTGCCAGTGCGGGGTAGCTACCCGTGCGTTTATCGCGCGTGCCGTAGTCACCGTTGCACCTGTCAACGACCTTGGGGTGGTTGATTGAGGGTAGGAACACCACGGGGGACTCTCCCGGCCTGGAGAGCACCACGTGCTACTTCTACTTTTCGGAAAAGACTGCAATCAAGATCGTTCCCACGAGGAACATTCGAGATCAAGAGGAAGACCTGAGCAATAAACGAAGAAAGGGTAAAATAAAGAAAGAAATTAAAACAACAGCTACTTGTTTACCTTTACTGTTTTCTTAGCTAGTTGGTTGCCACTCTACTCAGCGTTTCGCTGACGTGTCACCTTTGTCACCTTTTCAGGACCAGGTGTTGAGCAGCCAGAGCCTGTGGCTGCGGAGGGTGCTGGGCCTAGTAGAGCCCAGTAGTTCTACTTGTGTTGTACCTGCTGTATCTTTTTTTTTTTGTTGTAGTGAGTATATCCTGTTACACTTATACTCTTTTATTGTAAGCATCATATTTATGTACCTGTTGAAATTCTCTACTGTTGTGGTGGTGTGTACTGTAGTAGTTCTTTTCTTGACTGTTGTACTTTTGTTACTGTTAGTTACATGCATGATGAATGTGGTTTATTTTACTGTTCTTTTGGTTACTTTCTCGTTGGACAACTGGGTCTTGGGATCAGTCGAGTCGGTCCGATTCTCGTGTCTCGTAGGGATTCGGGAATCGGGTCGTAACATTGATGAATATGGCTAGCCGAAACTAATGGTCTAGTAGTAAGAAAGGATAGGGCTTTGCTATCCACTCTTTGATTTAAGAGCTAAGTAACCTAAGCAGTCAAAATTTCACACACATTAGCATTGACTTTCAGGCATCTGAAATCGTGAAAACATAGGCATCATTGGGATCGGGTTTAATTCCTTTTCACCCCAATGTTCTCCGTAGGGTGGTTCTTGAAAGGATGAATGATGAGACACTCACCTAGAAAAATTATTTGGAGAATAAAGTAAAAAAAAAAGTAGAGAATAAATAAATAAGCACTCGTTACAAGTGGGTGCCAAAAAGTTTGCAAATAAATATGACACTTCACTACATATGGGTGTTGTAACATCTCAAATCTAGGCCTTGAGTCATTTCAGAGTGATCCAGGTCAATTCGATCACATAAACACAGTCACGGTTCAATGTTAGTACCCGCATCTCTTGAAATTGCCAAAAAAATACGTATTTCAAGTCAAATCCTAATCAAACCTCATCAAAATGGTCCCATCTATAGTATCGTTAGATTCCTATCATTGCAAGCTTTCCAACAACGCTTGTTTTATGTGAATTCGAGGTGTATAGCTAAAGTTATGGCCAAAACAAGTCGAAAATGACCTAAATGTAAGGTGGACCCAACCCTAAGGGTATTTTAGGTATTTCACTCCACTAATTCTAAACCTAAACATAATTTGGGTCTATAAAAAGACCCCCTTAGGTCTTTGGATCTTCATTACCATTAGAGCCACCAAAACCTAAGAGAAAAGAGAGAGAAAGTAATTAAGATTTCATTAGAAATCTTAATTCAAAATTTATAGGGACCTATTCATGATTTTGAAAATTATGAGCTTTCCACCACAATTTTTGTGAACCCAGTGGCAACGACAAACGAGTGTTGTTTGATCCTGCGATGCCCATTAGATAAGCAATGCGTATCACCTCTGCAGCGGTAACACGTGCACAGGCAGACACACTTATGCGAGAAGCAGTGTGCGACCATTGCAATCGCGACGCGTGTCACGATTAGATGGTTGTGGTGCAATGAGGCGCGATCCATGGCACGTGGAAAGGGAAAATCACAGTGCGATGTGTGTCGCGTTCGTGTTAGGCACGTGGACTAGGTGCGATTCAAGTGAACCGGCCGGTCTAGTCTAGTTTGGGACCCCCTCGCATTATTTCGAGTAGTTCGAGGCCTTCCCAACCTTAAATTTTGACAAATAAGGTACCATTGGAATCGTATCAACTTGTACTATGCATTGGTTAGTTTATTGTCATTTTTGAGTACTTTTTTCTTAAAGAAAAATAAAAAACGTGATTAGGTGTTTCCTACCCTATTTTTGGTTTGTGTGAATCAGGTCTTGCCCCTGATGTGTGCACAGATTTTGAGGTGGGCATGGAGACTACCCCCAGGCCCTATGCACATGGTTCGGAGTCACCGTGACCCTTGGGTGACGTTAAATAGAGTAGCTTACTTCTCTTTTATACCTGTCTAGTTTCCAGGTAATTGTAGACCCGTTTCTCTTGGTCTTAGTGTGTCTCGCACCTATTGATGTGTGTGTTTTCCTCCTTGCTAAGTTTGGAACCCTATGATAGTATGGCTTCTACTTTTTCGATACTTAAACTTAAATTAACTTGATATCTAATGATCATTGAGTACAAAGATATTAAAACGTGACCCTGTTATCGCATGCATAAAATGAACTCCGTTTTCCATGAAATAAATTCTATGGTATTCATTAAATTCTAAACAGTATGGTGATGAGTCCAATTTCATGGACAATTAATTAGCTTAAGTACATTTGAAACATACCTCATTAAATTACAATTAGAATAAAGTGTTACTTTATCTTAATTAAAAGATATTTTGTTAAACTTGATACATATATATTTATGCAGGGTCATGTGCGTATGATTTTCAATACCACCACCGCCTTCACCGCCAGTGGTGCACTTAATTGACCGGCTCAACGCGCCAACCCAAGGTGACCATGCATCTCGCAACCTCGCAACATCAACCTCTCCAAACCACTCCATCGCCAAGACTGTTGGAGAGGATCTCGGTGGAAGAAACAAACTGGGAAGCATTTAAAAGAAGAAGCACAGCCATCCCCTAGAGGATCTGATCTTCTCCCCCTGGCGGGGACATCTTCTTCTCCATCCTCTCCACCGTGAAGGAGGCACACACCTTGTGGCCAGAGCATACACCATGGACGGAGCTTGCACTGTGGCCGTTGTGTACTCCATTCCTCTCCATCCCCCGCGCACCATCGCCCTCCGTTGACCGCCACAACATCCTCTTTGACGGCTAGGTGGTGACAACACCGAGCCTACACGCCCTCTAAACGAAGTCCACCATTACCACACCCATCCGCTTCTTTTTCCTTCATCTTCTTCGACCTTTGTTCACCATCTTCCCCAACGTAACCCACCACCTCCAGCTTCACTTGCTCCACTAGCTCCATTGTTCTCATCACTAACCTCACTACCCACGCCAACACCGCTGCCCCCTTTCCACGTGCAGAGCAACCCACCTTTACTGACTTCTCCCTACCACAGCCATTGCAACCACCTTCAACCCTCCTCCTCCGTTCTTCTTCACCACTTGCAACTCTGAAGAAGCCCAACACACATAGCCACCTCCTCCAACCTCCTCGAGTCACACTGGTAGCACCTATGCACTCACCATGTCCTTGCCATTGATCCTACCCATCCATGTTATCTCTCAAGTGGCTCCACGCAAGTCGATGCCAACCAGCACCATTCGCCCTCCTCTCCTCCACCACCAGCCGACCAACTCCGACCTCCTCGAGACACACCACTGCCACCATCGTGAAGCCCTCGTCAAGGTGTACCACCCCCTCGACCCTTGCAGCCAGCCATGCTCCATCCCGCACGCGAGGAAGAGAGAGGATAAAACCTTTGTTTCCTCTCACATTACTAATTACGGATTATGCCATTGCCGAATTCCTATTCATTTATTCTCTGATTTAATATATTGCATCGACTTTGCATGAATATCTTCTACTCTTGATAAATTACTTTTGATTGAGTATCTCATGAATTATAGAAGAGTATGTCACATTGATTACAGCAAATAAGGAGTCTGTTATTGGATATCAATATTTATGTTGACTACCATTACCAAGATCATTATTTAATAGAATATTATATTTTGATAATTTTGCATGTGCACACTTACACTTTTGATTAATTGTTTAGATTGAGAATTTATGTTGAAAATAAGTTACACTAGTTAGTATGCGCACCCATTGATATTCCCGAATAAACGAGGCATCACTCATGAGTTTAATAGACTAATTCCTCCCTGTGGAGACGACCTAATCACTGTGGTTAGAAATATTAAATGTTTTGATAGTCGATTTTCCACCATAAAAGTTTTACAATGACACGACATTTTATGTTTAAAATTTTAATAAAAGTAAAGATCGACTCGTCATATGGGACCATTGGCATAAATTGGAAATTATCTGTAGATTGACAAATTGGAGGATAACGTGAATATTTGTTAGATCTATACTTAATGATGTAAACATGTTAGCCTGTTTGATTGATGATAATAAAACGATACAGTTATCTGGAATTGATATAATAACAACGGTTTAATTGGAATTTAAAGAATGGATAACTGGTTTTAGCCTGGCCACTCTCCAGATTTGGCTGTAGTTTGGTCTTTCATATCGATTTAGGGCTGGTTTAGGGAGTTGCTGGCTCCCTACGACTCTTTGGTTAGGCTTAGAGGCCAATTGGGATAGTGCGATACGAGGCTCGAGGTTTGGAGCAGTTTCTTTCTTGGCCGGTGAGTGGTTCATTGGTTGTTTGTGGTTAAGCGTACATAGCGCTTATACGTGTTCATGCTACACAACATAGCCGCCACCCCTTTTCGCAATAACCCCAGGGTGACCAAGAGTGGTGACTCGATGGGTATAAGCCGTCTTCCTAACCAGGAAAGTAGCTTATACCGGTCTTGCGCCACAGAAAGTTACACGAGATTGTCTCGTGCCCGAGACATCGATTAATGGATTGTGAACTATAATAATATGGGAAAATTGTATAAATGAAATTGGATAAGTAAGAAATTGTAAACTGATGAACTATTGATATAGTGCCCTTTTTCTTTTTACTCTTGTCACTGTTGCTACCTGTTGTAGTTGTTCTACACTACTCAGTTTTTACGAATGTGTTTCTCTAGTTTCGTACTCAAGTGTTCTTGGTTGCTAGCTATTGTTTGTGCATCTCTTGGCTTACGTGCTTACGTTCCATGGTAAACCCTCTGGTCAATACTTTGTTTCCTTTTATTTTCATTATTGCTTTACATTTTGTTTGATTGGCCATTATTGTTTTATGACTATATGTTGGGTGACTATGATCTTGGTGGTTTGTGCTAGTTGTTAGCACACGACAACTCGAGTTTCTTCACTTGCCGAGACTCAGGTCGTCACAGGTGTCCTATTCTTCCCAAAAATAGAAAAAAGAAAGAAAAAAAATTAGAGAAAAAAATTAGGAAAAGAGACCTAAGGTCAAGCCAAGGAAATATATGCCAATGAGTGTTGACCTTAGGATAGAAACAGGGGAGGAGAAAGCTACCAATTCTAAGTAAAGCCAAACCAAAGGTGAAAATTTGGTTGGTTAGGAATGAATTTCAATGTCATGAGACCTAGAGTTTTGCAACCTTGGATGCCTGTATGTCAAATCTATTACACATGCACAAGTACTTTAAACTCATAGCTACCAAACCATGAGTGGGTAGTGAAGCCTAAGAAATCAAACTTCGAAAACTAGAGGTTAAACCTAAAAAGAGACAAAAAGATTTAGCCACACGGGTCTAGATGTCCGTTCTTGACGCTGTAGGCCTATGGGAACAAGAGTCCTAACTTTTTCTCTGAAATTTGATAAATAATAAGTGTTTAGTTAATCTACAAAGCATTAGTTGGAGACAAAGCATTCATGTGTTTTTGCTAGGACTAGCAAAGTTTAGGCATGGGGGTATGATTGTGTATAATCATAAATCTTCATTAACCTAAATAATGTTAGAAACCCAGCTAGTCTATACATATTGCATTCATAATTAGGATATCATGCATCATTTCAATTTATGTAGATGTACATAAAATAATGAGAGTTCATTCTTTTTTTTAAAAAAAAAAAAGAAAGGATAACTATTGGTAACAATAGTCATCCAAATTTTATTATAAAAGAAATTTAATACAAAACTATGTCAAAAAAGTGTCCACAAGTCAGACAAAAAAAGGACTCCCCACACATTTTTGACTCACGCCCAACACCTCCTGAACAGGGCATTGTTTTTAGCATGCCACATCGTCCACAGCAACGCCAAGTTGAGCCTACATTCCTGCTGCAAATCTCCCAAAGCCTTCCAAAGGCCATCCTAGGCTGGCAACGGAACCTACAAGGCCTTCTCCTAAACCTCCCTAGTAAAGGGACAGTCATAAAAATGATGTTATATATGGTCTTTAACTGAAGGACACAAGGGACATTGTTGGGTAGGCGTGCCTATCAACCTCCATCTGAGGCCGCCAGTAATCAACCCATCCCTCCTGGCCAGCCACAAAAAGATCTTGACCTTCAGGGGAACTCGGATAGACTAGAGCTTCACACAACTTTTATCCACCTCAGAAGAAGTAGGTAGCTCCAAAAGCTTCTCATAAGCTTTCTTAGGCTTGTACGGCCCATGTCTCCAACAAAAGCCATCAAGGCTTGAACCTACATAAAAGTCTTGAAGAAGGATTGTCAGTTGCTCTCTTTCTTGCTCAGTACGACCCACCAAAGGCCCATCAGGCAAGGGGAGAGACCAAGCCAAACTAACAGCATCCCAACAATCTATAACCATGGCACTCCTGTTATTAGAGAGTCCAAAGCACCTGGGGAAACAAGATGCCAAGGACCCTTGTCATGTCCAATCGTCCAACCAAAATCGAAATGCCCCACCATCCCCTAAGGTCGAAGCAAACTGGCACCAATGATCCCTCAAGGTCAATGTAATAGAACGCCAAAAAGGGGAAGCACCACTGGGAACCTACTGACCAATCACCGAACCCTCGTAAGCGTCTAAAATAAGATCATGCCACAAGCTTCTTTCTCCTCGCATGAAGTGATGTTCTATTATTTGATTCTTCTATTCATATTTGCAGGTAATAAGAAGGTCGAGTTACAATTTGGATGTAGAATAAAGCGGATTAGAGAAGCTATAGAAAAATGCACCTACAAATACGAAATAAAGTGTAGCGGAATAAAGAGCGAGGAATAAAGATCAAAACAATAAGAAGAGAGAATGTCATTTAATGAAGTGAAAGAAGAGGGAATGGCATAAAATGAAGAAGAAAAAAGGAGGATAACCCTGAACCATAACCCATCCCATAACCCTAGAATAACCTAATCCCCAATCCTAAACCCTTAGGCAACCCAATCCTATAACCTAGAACCTTGGATAACCTTATTCCACTATCCACAGTCCTATCCTGCTATTCGTGACCTTATCCCTACCATCCATTATCCCAATTAACCTATTCATACCTTAATTCCACCTTTCCTATCCCAATCCCCCCCTTTAGGCTCGTAATTAAGCTAGAGGATGTTCAATTAGGCTCACCTAGAGTCAATTGGGTTCACCATTACCCAATTAGGTTCACCTAGAATTAATTAGGCTCACCTAGACCTGATTAGATCCATCTAGTTCTAATTAGACCCACCTACCACCTAATTAGACTCAATAGGACTTACCATCACCTAACCCAGGTTGACCCAACCCGAATCCTCAACCTAAGCCTACAAAATTCAAACCAACACACACAAATACACACCCATGCACACTCAACCCAAAACCCACACAAACCCAAAACCCTACCATATAAAACCCACAACCCAAAGAGATCGCCCATCATTGTTAGTTGGCCCCCCCTCCACCTTTAAATCCAACCACCCACCACCTTCTTCCTCCTCTTCCCTTGGGTGGCCAGCGGCCACCACCACCACCAAGAGGCCGGCGGTGCCTCCTTCAAGGAGGAGCACCACTGTTGCCCCTCCCTTTCTCCCTTAGGCCCTAAGGCCGTCCTCCTCCTCTTTATTTTTATATGCGTGTGCTGCCCTACTCCCTCTCTCCTTGATCACACCAATCTCTTCCATAAGTTGGGCGTAATCATCCCTTGTTTGTGGCATGTACGTGGTCCTTGCGACCACGGCGTAGCCACCATCACCCCACAATAGCCGACGGTTCCTTGGAGCACTTCCGGTAGGGTTGATCTTCTACCATTGTAGTTTATTTCCTGTTAAGCATTCCTTTATATTTCTTGATTTGTTGAATGTTTAGTAGTTATTTTGATGCAATGAAAGATTATTTATTTTGATCATTACTTTGTGATTCGATTCAAGTTTTCGCTTCACCTTCGCCTTTGCTTGCAGGACCACCACCACACGCCAACCACCACCATCAAGTGGTGGCTGGCCGTTCCCCACACCATCACCATCACCATTCACACCCCCTGTTAAATTGCAAGTAAGGCTATTTAATCAGGTGATATTAGTGTCAAAATTGATATAGTGGAAGTAATTATCTACAAACGAATCTACACAAATTTGTCAAAAATTATTATCTTGGCAAAATCAGATTTTAAGATAGTCACTTTTAGGCAAGGGTCGAACTTAAGAAGGCGGGTTTTGGATTAAACCAGTTTCTACGCTTTTCCTAAAAGCGCACCAATTCCTTTCGCTTATTATGTTTTTGAGTTTTTCTTGATTAGAGATTTTTTTTGGATATTCTTATCCTTGAGTCACACCCTCAATAAAAGGTCCTTGGCTACACGCCAAAACAATTAGAAACGGTCTTGCCACACGCGAGACCGTGTACCTGCAAGTCAAGAATTCTCTTTTCTATTTTATACCTTTTTTTTTGTCTTTTCTTACTCAACAAAATAAAAGCGAAAATAAAATGCAAAATTAAAATGTGAAAAGGAAATGAATTGAAAGACTTAGCTTATTTATAAATATGTATATGTAGAATATATATATATATAGGATATATATATATGTAGATATGTATATATAGCTATTTAATAGATAATAAGAAGGTGAATATTGAATCAAGGATTCGATGGGAATGTAGCACAATGCTAAGTTAACCGTCGTCTAAAGAGACACGATTAACCTAACTACGTGCTGCGTGTGGTGTAGAGCGGACATGTGGAGTGTAGGTAGAAGGCTTGATGTGAGCGAATATCAGGGATATATACGCAACTAGTGCGATATACCCGCAATATCATGTGCAAAAATGGAATGGGTGCGCAGTATTGTGAATGGGAAGATGTATGTATGTATATATAAGAGGAATATATATGTATATAGGTGTATAATAATATATCTATGTATATATGTATATATATATATGACTATCTATCATATATATCTATATATATGTATATAAATGTATATATATATATAGGAAAAGCATCTTTTGATCACTGTACTCAAAAGATTAAAATTGAGCATGCGATACCAGTCGTTTGATCACACATGTCATTTTTCAATACCACATTCCAATTAGTCTATTGGTATTCTAAACCACCATTCCATTTGGAGTGATTTCCGTAAGTTATGAGAATGATAAATTACAATCCATTTAATTAATTTCTATGTATTTCTCTGAAATTAGTGGCAGAATCTTGTTTAGTATAACAAACTTCATTCTTTCCATTTTATTTTTATTACACGTACCTTACGTTTGACAATGTTACCCATAAAATGATAATCGCATCAATTTATTCAACAAGTTAGCATTTTCATCTTCGAAGAAGCGTCTCTAGACCACTTTGAAGTTGGATTCGACTAGTGAAATCGACATTTAAACATAGGTAATGCATCTTTTACTATTGAAGATCCTATTTAAGGTATTTATCCATGAAACATGGTAACATAGTTGATACATATATACTTTGTGTTTTTGAAACAAATAAGAGAGATGACAATTATATTATGCATTACACCACTCTCGTTTGATATGATACGCATTATGCCTCACAAAATAGAGCATTCGTAATGAAGGACGATAGACTACTATTATAATCAAAAGAAAGTTGTATTACAAACGTTGTAATATGACATATGTGTTTTACAACCATTGTATTACAACGCACCCCGTTAGAGATAATACACATTATATTTCTCAAAATAGAGCACTCATAATGAAAGACAATAGATTACTGTTATAATAAGGAGAAAGTCATAGTACAAACATTGTAATACGACATATACGTTTACATCTGTTATATTACAACATATGTCGTTAGAGATGATACATATTATGTTTCTCAAAATAGAGCATTCGTAATAAATGATGATAAATTACCATTATAAATAGAAGAATATTGTGTTATAAGTGTTGTAATACGACATATGCATTTTACAATCGTTGTATTACAACATATCCCATAAGACATGATATGCATTATGGCTCTAAAAATAGAGCATTAGTAATAAGGGACGATAAATTACTGTTATAAATAAAAGAATATTGTATTACAAATGTTGTAATACGACATATATATTTTATAACTGTTGCATTACAATACACCCCGTTATAGATGATACGCATCATGTCTCTCAAAGCATGTTTTAAACTATTTAGCATATCTACAAATCTTTGCTAATCGTATATTAGAATATAATTTTTGTTCTTCATCATATATAGGAATGTATTCATATATGCCTTAACAAGTATATTGCTTATCATAGATCATCGATCTTAATATATTCAAACACCTAATCATAACATAATTACATACACATATATAAAGTGCATGACAATTTTAAAAATTATCGTATTACGGTTGTAAACACGTCAAAGTTTGGATATGCCACTAGTTCATTCTGGTTATAACACCATACGACTACTTTATGCCTTCGTTACAATCTGTAATTATTTTCATTACGACTATATGAATCATCTGTTACAACCTTTTGTATCTTATATTACATCAACCAGATGCACATAATACGACAAAAATATAAGACATATCATATTTTGCACCATTTATATTTTGAAAGTCAAATTTTGGTCGTGGTTAGTTGCTACATTAAAGGGATTCCGATGTTTATAGAGGTATCACATTTCATTTAGCATTTATTCTTTTTGGAATGTGACATATTTAATGATAGGATTGTTACCTTTTTTTTGGAAGGTTTTCATTGATTTCGTATTACGAAATCACCTTTTAAGTCAGATTAGTGATTTTATGTAGAACCATTAGATTTTAATCTGTTGGCTGTAAGGAATAACTCACAAATAGTAAAATGGGCACAGTGCGCATGGATCTGCCTCCTATATATATATAATAACTATATATGTATATAAGTATATATATGTATATGAATATATTTATATATTTGTAATTATATATACATATATAAATGGGTGAGTGTGAATATGTATATATGTGTGTGAAATATATATTTATGGGTATATGTATGTATAGGTGTGTGTGTATGCGGGTCTGTGAGTGAGTGAATAGCTAAGTCGTCTGATGAGTGTGGTCAGGTGTGAGGAGATGGAGGCTGCAACGCACAGGCGTTAAAGTGTGAGGGCGCTGTGCGCACTGCAGGTGTGAATGCGCACGGCAGGTGTAGCGCACAGGCGTTGCGCGGGAGGGAGCAGCGTGCTGCAACCAGCTGGCGCAAGTTCGCGAAGGAAAGAGAGGGGCAGGCATCACCAGATAAGTGAGGAACCCCTGGTCATTCACTGTAGCATTGTAAGAGCGCGTGAACAGTGAACCAGGGGCAAATGATACCGGCTGGCGCGACAAATGACCGGCAAGCTTCTCACTTTGCTGGTCAGATGGAGGAGGGAAGGCGTGCTAGCGTGAGTCACGAAGAGGCTACGACTAGCTGGAGGCGTGTGGTCGTGCGTAAGTGGTTGGCTGGAGCACGCGCAAGCGTGCAGAGGTCGACTGAGGAGGCTCGAGTAGAGTAAGCTTCTAAGTTTGCTGCTGCAACAATGGCGCCAAAACAAAAAAATAAACAAAAAGAAAATAAAATAATAAACAAGAAAGACAGAGACACCACATTTACCTGCTCTTAATGAGCTAGACGATAGTGCTCTCTTACTGTGGTGGTTGCAACCACAGGAGAGAACTCCTCTATTCTCAGTGTCCCTCTCAACTTGTGAGAGGGTGCTGAGCGTGGAGGAGGGGAAGAGAGGGAGAGAGGAGAGCAAGGTGAGATGGTCGGCTAATGTGGGGTGGTGTGCTTGAGTGTGTGCGTCTGTGGGAGGGAGAGGTGAATTACTTATGGTGGAGGTGAGCCAACCCCTGCTCATGGGCATGGGGAGTAAAGATATATAGGCTTGAAGGGATGAGGGTGGAGGGTGAGGTGGTGGCCGTTAGGGATATTTGTGGGATTTTTGCAAGTGAGTACTTGAGGTTTTAGGAAGTTAATGTAGGTTGTGTTTTGGTTGTTATTAGGTGAAATAAGTGGTGGAACTTAAATGGGAATGAGGTGAAAAATGGGATGGATAAAATGCATGAAATGATGCTTAATCTCTCTCCCTATCTTCCTCTCCATAAAATGCACAAATGCAAATATTTACATAATGCATGCATGACTACCTAATATAAATGGGTAATGTTAAAAAATAGCATAAGATGACCAAATTACAGGCGTGAATTGCTTCGCAATCACCCCCCTCCAATCACTAGGTTTCAAACACCCTCCACTTCACACACACACCTACCATTGGCCTTCTACCTCCTCATTATCACACCCATCACCACCACCACCATCACATTCACTCCCAACCCATTCCCACACTTAGCACACACCATACACCAAAGGACCCAACAAACCACCTACATCATAACCATCATTCCTCTCCACAACTTGGGTGCGTAAGATTTGTGTATATTTTTTGTTGTTAGTGTTGAGTTCTACAAAGATGAAGGTTTAGATCGTGATTAGGTTAGTCTTAGCTTAGTCTTAGGCCTTAGATAGGTTAGTTGAGTATCTAAAAAAAAGCAAAAAAATCATAAAACAAAAAGGCAAAAAAAAAACAAAGTTGCAACAACAATTTAAAAGGGCGAAAAATTGGAAATCAAGTCAAGAACCCAATAGCTTCCCTCAGTTCGGCCATAACTCGCATTCGTAAAATGAAGAAATTAAACCAAGTTTTGTTGAAATTATTGTTGGATTTATGCGAAAAACACATACTACGACGAATTTGATTTCGCATAATCGATCCAAACAAGGAGCTAGTTCGATACTTTATTTTTAGGTTCTATAGGTTTGTTTTTGTTTTATATTTTGTTGGGTATTCGCATAGCGAATTTTTGTCTCCTCATGAGACAAAATTCTCTTTGTGAAAAAGAGGGATTGAGGTACACTACTCTCGGGTTAAAATTGTATGTTTGTATTGAGATTATACCACCCTCGTTTAAGTGATACATTAATTGATTTGATCTACCAAATAGATCGAAAAAGCCTAAGTTAGAAGACTTAAGTGGTAATTTTTATCCAATTTAGGTTTCCACCTAAAAATACTTATCTTGTGTGGTGAATCTATTTGTACAATTGAATTTATATTTAAATTGTTCATCATTTTATTTTTCCTACACTATTCACCTCCCTCTAGTGCGAAATTTCACTTGAGAACCAATGGCCTGCTTTCCTACCTCATGTGTGCAATCTCATGATGTAATTGAAGAATGCGGCTACATTTTGTAGTACATAATTTCAGTAGCAATGGTGTTTATGTTCCACACCCAAACCACAACATTATCATTCTTTTAGGAACTGTATTTGCCTATCTTCTGAGTTGGCTCTGTCTCAAGGAGTGTGTGCTTCTTGTCATAACCTTCAACCACATTGAGGATCTATGTGACACAATGTGTAGTTGGTCTTGTCGAACTTCATGATTGGGCCAAAGAAGTGGTTTTTGAACTCCCTTTGGGTTCCATCCCCTTGTGCAGGTGAATCAACAATTTTCGAGACCATTTTTCTCAACAAGATCGGAGCTTCACACCGAAACAGTAACCTATGACTACAAAAGTACTATAAAGGCCTCAAAATACATCATCCATGGAAGAAGCATTCATCCAGACACTATTTCAGCAAGAATCTTCACATATTAGATCTGAATGAGTTAAAACACCTTCCAAAATAGGTTCCAACGAACTTGGATTAAAGCTATAGTTCTCTGATGACCACTAGCAACCTATAGAAGGTCATCGATGGCACTTTCTTGACCTCCAGCGACCAGCAAGCCCTTCAACCGCTAGTGATGGAGGTGTTTCTCCGAGCGAGTGCTCTGGTGGCGAGTTTCGTCGTAATCGTTGTGGCATACGACAAAATAGCTACCAGATTAATACAAATTTTTTTTACTCGGAATGACAAGTTTCCCGAGGTTGAACTCAGGGAGCAACTATAATTCTAGAAGCATAAATGTTCACAATTATGTTACAAAAATAACAAGAGAGAGAGAGAGGGAGCAAAAGTTCTCTTTTTGTTGGCTTCTTCTTCTTCTCTCTTCCTTTTCTTTCTTTTCTTATTCTCTTTCAGTTGATTTTTCTCTTCTCTTTCTCTGCTTTCTTCTTTCTGCAGAGTCTTCCTTCTTTCTTTTCTTTTCTTTCTTGCGGCTGCAGAGGCTTCTGCCTTCTTTCTTCTTCTTCTTTTCTTCTTTCTTCTTCTTCTTCTTTTCTTCTCTGCCTTCTTCTTTCTTCTTCAGCCTGCCTTCTTCTGCTCTAGCCGTTCCTCTTCTTCTTCTTTCTTCTTTTCTTCCTGCCTTCTTCTTTCTTTCTTCTTCAGCCTGCGGCTATGGTGACCTTCTTCTTCTTTCTCTTTTCTTTCTCTCTGATTTTCTTCTCTTCTTCCTTCTTCTTCAGCCTTGCTTCTTCTCTGGCTGTTGTCCTTCCGACGTCTGATGCGGTGATCAAACGGCTTAACTGCGCGTTTGCTACAGTTCCTTTCCTGCCTTCGCCTGCCTCTTCCTTCTTTTTCCTTCTTCCCTACGCGTGTACACACCCATTAGTGCAAAACCTACCCATACGCCTTCCCCGCGTCTCTCTTTCTCTCTGAATCTCTCTTAGGAATGCTCTCCCAGAGCCGGGTAATCGGGTTTGGGTAGCGCACCCAGGACCAGGCCCATCGGCGTGCGGTGGTGGGCGAGGAGTGCTTGGTCGGGTAGTCGGATTCGGCCCAAACCCGCGGGGCGTGAGCGTGGGGGAGGGCGGGTGAGCACGTGGCGCGCCGCGTGCGTGTGAGGGACCTGACCCCTGTGTATCGAAGGCAAACAGCCTGATACACTTTTTCAATTTAAGTGTGGGCACAAGGCCACACACTTACGAGGTGGGACTAAAGTCCCACCTCCAGATTGTGCACCCGCAGGCGAGGAAGTCGCTGCCAATTAGGGCAGTTGCGAGGTTCGCAAACCAAATCGCAAGCCTGGGCGTATTAGCAGAAGTAGTCCACATTGCATGGGACTCACGCCTGGGCTGGAGATGGCCTAGAGCTGCTTGCGAAGGAGCTTCAGCAGCTCAACAATGGCGGCGAGGGGGCGCTGACCTGAAAACACAAGGACAGCCTTGCGGTCGCATCAGATAACATAGGAAGCTTCACCGGAGTGTGGCGAAGTCAGTACGGGGGTCGGCGAGGTGCGAGAGCGCCTATGGAGGTGGACCTAGGTCAGACCGCGTGCATGAAAATGGGTCTATTTGGGGGGTGATTGGGTGGTGAATGGCGGTGTATGGAGTGGGGGAAACGATTGAGTGGAGTGAGGGGGAGCTTATGGGCTTGTCGACGAGGGGTGAGGTGGTTTGTGGAGGTGGAGTGACCTCGCCGAAGAAGGCGACCGAAGATGGGGAAGGTGGTGATGGACAGTGGCAGTCGGGTGGTTGAAATGGCAAATTAGGAGGGGGAAAATACAAGAAAGAGAGAGAGGTAGACTCCTACCTATTTAGTCAACGAAGAGGGGGAGGAAAGCGTCCGACTCGTGTCCGCCGGAGCTGGGGACGAAGGTGCCCAAGAGGAGGTTATCGGCGACAAGGAAGGTGGTCCGAGTGCGCCAGCTGGTACGGCCTGGTGCAGGACAACGGGGCAGAGTAAACTCTGCTGTAGGTAAGGCAGCAGAGCGACGAGGAGGAGGAGGAGGAGATCGCCGGAGGCTTCGGGCACTCTGACCGGAGGAGGAAGAGACGAAAGGTGGGATATTTCTCCGCCAGAGGAAGCTTGAAGGAGTCGGCTGACCTTGCCGCTCCTTATATAGGTCTTGGTGCGGAGAGGGAAACGAGGAGGCGACGTGCCAGCCTCGCCGGAGAGTGGCCGGAGAGGATACCCATGCCTTTCGTGCGTTCGCACGAGAGGCATGGTTGATGGCAAAGGGCAGGGGAGGGTCCCTGCGACAGAGGACGTCGCAGGGAACCCCCTGTCTGTTCTAGAGGACGGTCGCCCTGCCCTACGCGGCGCCATCCTCCGCGCAAGGTTTCCGGAGGCATGGCGCTGCGTAGAAGTGGCAGGGAGGGCCGTTCTGCAAAGAACAACGAGAAGTTGGGGGTCTAAATGCAAGGGTTTCAAAAGACAAGGGTCAAAAAGTAAATAAAGATGATCAATTTGTAAAGTTGGTCAAGATGGTCTTTTATTAGGCTCAAGTTTTTATACCAGACTAAATTGAACCTAAGGATTTTGATGGTGAATTTTGATTTTAGGTTGGACCATGTTTGACTGATCAATTTGCGTAAAAACCCAAATTAAGTCATTAATTGGGCATGGTTCTCATTTTAGGTCAAAATAGGTTTCAAAGGCCAAATTGAAGGTTCTAAACCCTAGGGAATATTTTTCTATGAATTTTAGAGGGTTGATTTGATTTTTACCCTACCTCGAACCTCATGAATTGAAGTGGATTTGTTTTAGGGTTACAGAATGTCATTTAATTCCTAGAAGTTGCTATAACCCTTTTCAGATCAGATCATCCCACTTCCCTCATTGTTAAGCTTGTTTGACCTGTGTTTGGACCCTTAATTACCCTGTTTGCATACTGCATTGGTGAAATTGCAGTTTTGCCCCTTATGATTTATTTTATTCTTTAAGTCAGAATTCTCTGAGTTAAGCCTCTCTTTGGGTTTTGTAGGAGCTTTTTCACACATATTTGGATTAGATTATTTTAGTTAGGGTTCATGATGAGGTTCTCATCATACCCCCATGCCTAGCTTTTGCTAGTCCCTTAGCAAAATTTTAAGGTTTTAACCCTTGTTCTAGACCATGAAGTTCTTAATGAGTTTAGATAAGTGCTTTTTCTTTTGAAACCTTGATTAGGTCAAAATGCCAACCATAGGCCTAAAAGGTACTCTAGTACCAACCAAGATCCAGATCTGTCTAGCCTTAGCTTCAGTCCTTAGCAAAGGTTTTTAAGGCCTACAAAAACTAACCTAAGGCTTATTGGACTTTGTGGTTAAAGCACCCGTGCTTGAGATAATTTTAGTCCTGGCTCAGTTCGCAGTGCATTTTGTAAGAAAGAGAGGTAGAAGATTTATATGTTTGGAGAGTTTTCTCTCTCTTTTTCTTTTTAACTCTAGCTTAGGATTGGCTTCTCAACACGGTCTGTATCAGATTCCTTGTTCCCATCATCAATCCTCAAGGGTTCTTAGCAGTCGATGCTTCGAGATAGCACCGCCCATGGTAACCCCCAGAACCCTGGCTATTGAGATTTCGAGATAATCCCATCCATGGTGTTCCGTGGCCGAATTCAGACCCTAGCAATTGACATTTTGTGATAATGCCATCCATGAAATCTGAACCAGCAGAGTGCTTACATGCCCCTGGTAGGATATGTAAATATCCTAAGAGACAAGCACCGAGGAGATGATATTTTGTTACACATCTTTGAGGGGAATTTCCCACCTCTCCGCGTTGGGAACTCGTCCAAATCAACTTGTGTTGATCGGCCGCTCCTACTCTAGGTGTCATTTTCAGAATTTTTGTAACGCTTCTACGTGATTTTGATTTTTATACTTACTGAACCAGGCTGTGTGTGAAGTTAGGGTGCTTAAGTTACTGAGTCCCGTAAACCAAAAGTTAGTTAACGAGGCCAAATATTCCCTAAGCCTTGGACCTAATACTTAAGCTTTTCATTTTCCTCAACCTCTTGAGGAATGTCTAGATCTTAATGGGCACTAAGAGTTTATCCAAGAATGCCTAAGGTTTGCGTTCTTACTAATCTCATTGTGCACTTTCCATTTCTTTTCCTTAATGAGGTCTAGAACTTTAGGTCAACTCCTTAATTTCTTACTAATGACTATCACTTTTCTTTCGTTTTGTGTTCCTTCTTTTCATTTTGTTCCTTTTTCTCCTCCTCTTTTGTAGAGTTCCACAAAATTTCTTTCCTCCTCTCATTTTATTATTCTTTTTCAAAAAATTTTTAATTTTTATGGTGTTTTTGGCATATGTGAATTTTTTATTTAAAACCTTTTCTTACAAGTTTTGCACTTTCATACCCCCCATGCCTAAGATTTGCAATGTCCTCATTGTAACTTAGGAGGGTTTTTATTCAACTTAGTTCATACATTAGGACAGACGTTTTGTGAGTGAATGGGTCGGGGTGACTGTTGCAAGCACCTGAGGTAGAGTCAGCTGTCCTAAAGGGTGAACCTTAAGTGAGAAAAGGTGTCAGAAAATGTTTCAGGTTTTTTTCAAAAAGAATGACAAGCTACCTCCCGTTGAGCGCTGAGTTTTACGCCATCGGCTGGGCGCAATATGCTCAGGGAAAATGGAGGATAAATGATGATTCAACCAAATCAGTAGAGGTTACATCAACGAACGGTTTGAGTCTCTGACCGTTCACGATGAAAGGTTCGGAATCATGGCTGAGCAAATTGATTTCGACGGCTCCATTTCCAAAAACCTGTCGGACAAGGTATGGTCCGACCCACTTGGATCGCAGTTTCCCAGGGAAGAGTTTGAGTCGGGCATCAAAGAGTAGGACCTTCTGACCAGGATGAAAGATCTTTCTAGATATGTGCTTGTCATGGAAGGCTTTAACCCGATCCTTGTAGATTCGTGAGTTCTCATACGCATTAAGGTGTAACTCATCGATCTCTCTTATCTGAAGCTTTCTGTGGGTTCCAGCCTTAGAAAGATCTAAATTACAGCTCCGTACTGCCCAATAGGCTTTATGCTCTAGTTCGACGGGAAGGTGACACGCCTTCCCGTACACCAGTCTAAAAGGAGACATGCCTAATTGGGTTTTGTGGGCGGTCCTATAGGCCCACAAAGCTTCCGGAAGTCGGGACGACCAGTCCTTCCTGTCAGGCCGAACAGTGACCTGCAGGATTTTCTTGATCTCCTGATTTGATAGCTCAGCTAGACCATTAGTCTGCGGGTGATAAGGAGTGGAGATTTGGTGAGACACCCCGTATTTGGTCATCAGTGACCTAAACTAAGCATTCGTGAAATGGGTCCCCCCGTCAGAAATGATAGCGCGAGGAATACCAAACCGTGAAAAGATATTGTGATGAATGAATTTGAGAACGATTTTATGATCACAGGTTCGGGTCGGTATGGCTTCGATTCATTTTGACACGTAGTCCACAGCCAGCAGAATGTATTTGAAGCCATCCGAAACAGGAAAGGGGCCCATAAAATAAATCCTCCAAATATCGAAGATTTCGCATAGGAGAATCGGCTGCAAAGGCATCATGTCGCGATGGCTCATGTTGCCCAAAGTTTGGCAACGACTGCATGCCTTGCAGTGATTGTATGCATCCTTGAACAGAGTGGACCAATAAAAGCCACACTGGAGGATTTTCAATGCGATTTTATGCCCAGAGAAGTGGCCACTGCATGCCTGGTCATAGTAGGAGAGAATATCATTGCTTTCACCTTCTGGGACACATCGCCGGATGATTTAGTCGGCACCTATGTGGAAGAGGTACGGATCTTCCCAAATGTAGTACTTGGCATCAGAGCGCAATTTGTCTTTCTTGGCCTTCGGCCAATCAGACGGGATCTGATGAGATGCCAAGTAGTTTACTATATTAGCAAACCATGGAAGTCTAGTACCAATAGTCAGTAGGTGCTCATCAGGGAAATGCTCCGTGATGGGTCTAGAAGGGTTAATGATCTCAGAAGGAAGGCGAGACAAATGGTCAGCTACCACGTTTTGTCTTCCCGCCTTGTCGCGAATCTCAAGGTCGAATTCTTGCAACAGCAAGATCCATCGGATTAGTCGGGGCTTCGCATCCTTCTTGGCAAGGAGATGCCTCACAGCCGTGTGATTCGAGTAGATGATGACGTGGGAACCCAGGAGATAAGATCGAAAATTTTTCAAGGGCAAATACTATGGCTAGCAGCTCTTTCTCCGTAACTGTATAGTTATGCTGAGCCTCGTCAAGTGTCTTGCTAGAGTAGTAGATGAACACGGGTTTCCCATCAACTTTCTACCCTGGAACCGCTCTTACAGCGAAATCAGATGCATTTCACATGATCTCAAAGGGTTGAGACCAATCAGGGGATTGTAGGATCGGGGCCTGGGTGACTCAGTCACGGAGGTTTTCAAAGTCTTGAGTGCATTCCTTGGAGATCTCAAATGGTACATCCTTAAAGAGAAGAGTAGTCAGGAGGCGCGCGATTTTCAAAAAATCAGGAATGAAACGATGGTAAAAATCGACGTGCCCCAGAAAAGAACGGATGTCCTTGACCGAGCTAGGCATAGGCAGTCGAGAAATTAGATCAACCTTGGCTCGATCCACTTGGATGCCTTTCTTAGAAATTAGATGTCCTAGGACAATCCCCTCAGCACCATAAAATGGCTCTTTTCCCAGGAAAGAACCAAATTAACTTCGATGCAACGCCTGAGTATATGAACCAAGTGCTGGAGGCAATCATCAAATGATGCCCCGAAAACTGAGAAGTCATCCATGAAGACTTCCAGATAATCACCAACCATATCAGAGAATATGGCAAGCATGCACCGCTGAAAAGTCGCGGGTTTATTGCAGAGACCGAAAGGCATCCTTCGGAATGCATACGTTCCGAAGGGGCAGGTGAATGTGGTCTTCTCTTGGTCCTCAGGATAAATAGCCACTTGGTTATAACCGGAGTACCCGTCAAGAAAGTAGAAGAATCGATTTCCCGCTAATTTCTCGAGAATCTGATCAATGAAAGGCAGTGGGAAATGATCCTTCTTCGTGGAGGAATTGAGTCGTCGGTAATCTATGCAGACTCTCTACGAGTTGGCTAATCGGGTAGGTATGACTTCTCCGATTTCAGTCGTAATGGTGGTGAGCCCTACCTTTTTAGGCATGACCTGAATTGGGCTCACCCAAAGACTGTTGAAGATCAGGTAGATGATCCCTGCATCTAACCACTTAATGATCTCCTTTTTCACGACCTCCTGCAGATTGGGGTTCAAACGTCTCTGCATCTCACGGGAAGGCCGTGCGCCCTCTTCAGAATAAATATGGTGTGTGAAATAAGAGGGACTTATTCCAGTCAAGTCATCGAGAGTTCAACCAATGGCTCTACGATGTTGCTGGAGAACAGCAATCAGACGGGATTCCTAATCAGGAGTGAGCTTGGAATTTATAATCACAGGAAAAGTTTGATTAGAACCCAAAAAGATGTATTTCAAATGATCGGGAAGAGGTTTTAGTTCAAGGACGGGGTTATCAGCAGCAGCGGGTGGTTCAGGATAGGTGTGAGGTTCAAGGATAGGAGTTATGGGTTTGTCTAAATCAGGGTCCGACTCCTCTAATTGCAGTTCAAGATCTTTCTATGGTTGATGAGGCATAATCAGGTTATTCTCAAAATGTGTTTCATCAACCAAAGCCCTAATATCACAGATTTGTTCGATGACACCACAATTGATTCCTTGTTGGGCCTTAAAGATATCAATTTTGAGGGTTTGATTCCCAAATTTCAGATCTATTTGGCCCTCCTCACAACTGATGTTGGCCCTAGCAGTAGCAAGGAAAGGTCTCCCTAGAATGATCGGCGTATCCCTAGGGTTTTCAGGTGCGTCCATGTCTAAGACTATAAAGTCTACAGGGAAATAGAAATCCTGCACTCTTACAATAACATCCTCAAGAATCCCTTTAGGTGACTTTATAGATCGATCTGCTAACTGTAGTGTCACTTCAGTTGGTTTTAGGTCAGATTCTTCTAGGTGGTTAAGTAAGGATGTGGGTATCAGATTTATGGAAGCACCAAGTCTAGCAATGCTCTGTCAAACTAGGTTTCACCTATTTTGCAGGAAATCAGGGGGGTACCTAGATCTTTTGCCTTGGGTGGGAGTCTGCTCAGGATTACAGAGCTGGCTTGCTCTAACAGTACAATTGGATTCCCACTCTTGGTTCGCGGCTTACGCTGAGGTGTACATACATTCTTGAAGAATCGTGCGTAAGCCGGTACGTGGTGAATTGCATCCATCAAGGGGATTTTTATTTGGACCTGCTCAAAGAGCTTGACCAAGTCTTCCTCAGGTGCCATGGGTTTGGTTGTCTTCTTTCCCTTGGTCAAGGCCTCGAGAAATGGAACCTTAGTTGGTTCTTCTAGGATAGGTCCAGGCCTTTGATCTGGGACAGGGATAGGAACATCCTGGATTATTGTCCTAGGGTTTGGATCACTACCAGGATTGGAGTGGTCTGGATAGGGTGGATCTTGGGTCTCCTTACCACTACGGGTGGTTATAGAATTCAGTCCTACCTGATTTTGGTTAGGGTTTGATAGGATAGGTTGCTGCTGATAACTCGCATAAGAAGTTGAAGCCTCCATCCCGTCAGGTGAAGGAACAGAGGGGGCCTGATAAATCATGTGTGCTTGGCCTGGGTTTGGGTTCATAACGTGCCGCTGGGTCGGCATGTTATTCGGGTTAGGAAGAGGTTGAGAAGGAAGTGTGCCTGGTTGGCAAGAATTTGCCAACTGGGCCAGTTGGTTTCGGACCTCTGTAAGTTTGTCCTTGTGTTGCTTTTGGATAGCCGCATTCGTTCTTTGAATGTCAGCCAGAGTCTGAAGGATGGGGGACATTTGGTCTTGGTTTGGCCTCGATGGATAAGTAGGGTTGGCCGTGGCTGAGGCAGCTGGTAAGGACGAGGTGGTTGTGGACGGGGCTAAAAGGGTGGTCTTTGAGATTGGGAATTTCCCGCTCACTGGAAGTTGGGATGGTTTCGCCATCTAGGATTGTAGGTATTGGAAAATGGGCCATTCTGGATGGCGTTGAGGTCCTCACAGGTCTGAGGAACCTCCAAAGAGTCAGAGAATGGGGGAATGGAATTCCCTTAGCTAGTATAGAAAGGATCGGAGGATCCTCCGATCCGAGAATCAGATGGGGGTGGACACGGATCCATCCTAGGAGAAGGTCGGTGGAGAATGTTTTGCACAGTCTCCCGTGTGGAAGGAGGTTGTACAAAGGAATTATGCGCAGAGGTGGCTCGCTGCAAGTGCTGAGTCAGCTCATCCACCTTCTTCTCAATGATAGAGACCTTGTCCAATTGACTGGCCATCAATTCCAGGTCGGCTGATGCGGACAGGCCCTGTGTCTCGTGTGTTCCCCTAAAGTTCGTCGATGCGCGGGTATTCGTCCAGTCGAATAATCCCATGGAGTCATTATTGATGGAGTTCTCGCACATATTTTCGAGAATCTCCCACACGGTGTCCTCATGTTGACCCATGATATTCCCTCCCCAAGTTGCATTGACGAAAAGCCTAATATCTTCACGAAGTCCCTGGTAAAAAGACTAGACTTGTTCCCATTTAGAAACTCCGTGATGGGGGCACTTTCTCATGAGATCCTGAAAGCAATCCCATGCCTCATGGAGAGGTTCTCCCGTTTGTTGCGTGAAGTGGGTACTCTGATGGCGCAAGGCATTGGTCCGACCAACGGGAAAGAACTTTAAGAACTCGGATTGAAGTTCTTCCCAATTGTTGATCGGTCGGGTCTGTGTTTGGTACCAATGAGCGGCCTTGTCCATAAGGGAGAAGGAGAACATCTTCATGAGGAGAATATCCCGATTTTGTGCATCTGACCTGAAAGTCTGGGCTAGATGCTTTAGCTGTTTGATATGCTGGAAGGGGTCTTCAAAATTAAGCCCATGAAATTTAGGTATGGCATGAATCATATTGGGCTTTAGTACAGAATCAGGTCCTCCAGTAGGGATTCTGACTCAAGGTTCAATAGCCACCGCAGTAGGATTATAATTGTCCCGCATCATAGGACGCTGCGGTGGGTGCACAAAGTTCTGGAAGAGGTCATTGAGTCGCTGGAGCTAGTGCTCCAGATTGTTCTCTTCCTCAACTGGCTGAGCCATTGGGGAAGAAGAAGGTGAGTTGGGTTCGGAGTCGGAGGAGAGGTCTATGTGAAGTGTTGATTGCACAAACAAGGGCACTAAGGCTCGGCCTCGAGGAGAGTGAATATCTAAAGGAGGTTTCAAGGACCTTCTACCAAACATACACTGATGGAGAGGATGAGTTTAGCAGGTGCTGGACCCAATCAAGACACCCAGAATGTTGGGTGACTATAGAGGTACAGGGCAGATGGACCCCTTGATCAAAAGATCATCCACCTGAGAATTACCTGGGCAGCCGAAGAGGGTGAGTCCCGTGAAGACCCCTACACGGTAGAGCATCCCCACGGGTTACAGGGTTTCCCTACCCGACCTCTCTTGTCACTGAGAATCCAGGTAGACCAGAATGGGGATCTTGACCTCTTAAATCTACCACTTTTAGTTAATATCAAGGTGCTTAGGTTTCCACTTAAACTTTAGCCTTTTGAGTGCAAAGAGTGACCTAAGTTGAAGGTTGGTTGACCCAAGGGGTCAACTTCACTTGCTAGTTCCTTTGAGAGCTTATTAGGTCTTTGTCTTTTAGGGTTCAAGTGTTTTTAAGAGCCAAATTTCTTAGGGTTTCTCTGAATAGGTATTTTCAAACAATGGCTTGGGCACACTTCTTTTGGGAATTCTCAATTCTTGCTTAAGAAGTGTGTCTCTAAAACCCCAATTTTGAATCTTATGTTGGCTCTACTTGGTCAGTTAGCTTAATTGGGTAATTAGGGCTCATGCAAGAAGGTGTTAGCCCTAAATACCCTTAATGGATAGTGTGTTGAAATTGAAGATAAGCAGCTTTGATGATTTACTAAATATGAAAGACAGGTTATACCTATATTGCTTGTTCTTTCTTTTTCTTCCTCTTTAGAATTTAGGGTTTAAAATGAGAGGATGGAAAATTACCTATCCTAGGTGTGGCTGTTGTGCGGCTGCTTATTGTCCTCTTGATTTCCTGTGCCTGCATACAAAAGAGAAGAGATTAATAGAAACTCAAAAATAGAGAATTTATTGCTTCTAGAATAGCCGTTATTCCCCGGCAACGGCGCCAAAAACTGGTGGCAAGTTTCGTCGTTATGGTTATTTACAGTCATTGTGGTATACGACAAAACAGCTACCAGATTAATACAAATTTTATTTACTCGGAATGATAAGTTTCCTGAGGTCGAACTCAAGGAGCAACTGTAATTCTAGAAGCATAAAGGTTCACAATTATGTTACAAAAATAACAAGAGAGAGAGAGAGAGGGAGCAAAAGTTCTCTTTTTGTTGGCTTCTTCTTCTCTCTTCCTCTTCTTTCTTTTCTTCTTCTCTTTCAGCTAATTTTTCTCTTCTCTTTCTCTGCTTTCTTCTTTCTGCAGAGTCTTCCTTTCTTCTTCTTTCTTTTCTTTTCTTTCTTGCAGCTGCAAAGGCTTCTACCTTCTTTCTTCTTCTTCTTCTTTTCTTCTTCTTTCTTCTTCTTCTTCTTTTCTTCTCTACCTTCTTCTTTCTTCTTCAGCCTGCCTTCTTCTGCTCTGGCCGTTCCTCTTCTTCTTCTTTCTTCTTTTCTTCCTGCCTTCTTCTTTCTTTCTTCTTCAGCCTGCGGCTGTGGTGACCTTCTTCTTCTTTCTCTTTTCTTTCTCTCTGATTTTCTTCTCTTCTTCCTTCTTCTTCAGCCTTGCTTCTTCTCTAGCTGTTGCCCTTCCAACGCCTAACGCGGTGATCAGACGACTTAACTATGCGTTTGCTACAGTTCCTTTCCTGCCTTCGCCTGCCTCTTCATTCTTTTTCCTTCTTCCCTGCGCGTGTACACACCCATTAGTGCAAAACCTACCCCTACCCCTTCCCCGCGTCTCTCTTTCTCTCTGAATCTCTCTTAGGAATGCTCTCCCAGAGCCGGGTAATCGGGTTCGGGTAGCGTGCCCAGGACCAAGCCCACTGGCGTGCGGTGGTGGGTGAGGAGTACTTGGTCGGGTAGTCGGATTCGGCCTAGACCCGCGGGGCATGAGCACGGGCGAGGGCAGGCAAGTGCGTGGCACGCTGCGTGCGTGTGAAGGACCTGACCCCTATGTATCGAAGGCAAACAGCCTGATACACTTTTTCAATTTAAGTGTGGGTGCAAGGCCACACACTTACAAGGTGGAACTAAAGTCCCACCTCCAGTTTGTGCGCCCGCAGGCGAGGAAGTCATTGCCAATTGGGGCAGCTGCAAGGCTCGCAACCCAAATTGTAAGCCTGAGCGTATTCGCAGAAGCAGTCCGCGCTGCCTGGGACTCACACCTGGGCTGGAGATGGCTTGGAGCTGCTTGCAAAGGAGCTTCAGCAGCTCAACAATGGTGGCGAGGGGGCGCTGACCTGAAAACACAAGGACAGCCTTGCGGACGCATCAGATAACATAGGAATCTTCGCCGGAGTGTGGCGAAGTCAGTGCGGGGGTCGACGAGGTGAGAGAGAGCCTGTGGAGGTGGACCTAGGTCAGACTGCGTGCGTGAAAATGGGTCTGTTCGGGGGGTGATTGGGCGGTGAATGGCGGTGTATGGAGTGGGGGAAACGGTTGAGTGGAGTGAGGGGGAGCTTATGGGCTTGTCGGCGAGGGGTGAGGTGGTTTATGGAGGTGGAGTGACCTCGCCGGAGAAGGCGACCGGAGATGGGAAGGGTGGTGATGGACAGTGTCAGTCGGGTGGTTGAAATGGCAAATTAGGAGGGGGAAAATACAAGAAAGAGAGAGAGGAAGACTCCTACTGGTGGAGCGTGGTTTCGTCTTTATGTTATTATGGTTTACAATCATTGCAGTACATGACAAAACAGCTACCAGATTACTACAAATTTTTTACTTGGAAAAAAGTTTTCCCGAAGTCGAACTCAGGGAGCAACTAGAATTCTAGAAGTATAAAAGTTCTCAATTTGGTTACAAAAATAAGAGAGAGAGAGAGAGAGGGAGATAGAGTTCTCTTAGCTTCTTCTTCTTCTCTCTTCCTCTTCGTTCTATCCTTCTTTTTCTTCCAGCTGATCTCCTTCTCTTCTTTTTCCTGCAGAGTCTTCCTTTCTTCTTCTTTCTTTTCTTTTCTTCTTCTTCTGCGGCTGTGGTGATCTTCTTCTTCTTCTCTGGCTTCTTTTCTTTTCCTTCTTCTCTGCTTCTGCTTCTCTTTTCTTTTACTTCTTCTCTGCTTCCTGCCTTCTTCTTTCTTCTTTAGTTGCGGCTGTGCTGATCTTCTTCTTCTTTTCTTTCTTCTTTCTCTTCTCTACTTCCTTATTTCTTTTCTTTTCTTACAGTTCCTCTTCTTTTCTCTTCTTTCTGTTCTGGCCGCCGCCCTTCCATCGTCTGACTTGATGCTCAGACGACTTAACTGTGGGTTTGCTACAGTGCGGCTTCTTCTCTTCAGCTCCTCTCCTTCCTTTCTCCTTCAACTCCTCTATGCGGCTAAGGCTTCGGCCGCTCCTCCTCTCTTCTTCTTCCTTAGCTTGCTTCTTCTTCTTCTTTCTTTCTTCCCTGCATGCACGCACAGTGGTCAGTGCAAAACCAACCCCTACCCTTCCCCGTGTCTCTCTCTTTCTCAGAATCTCTCTTAAGACTACTCTCCCAGAGCTGGGTAATCGGGTTCGGGTAGCGCGCCCGGGACCAGGCCCACCGGCGTGCGGTGGTGGGCGAGGAGTGCGTGGTTGGGTAGTCGGATCTGGCCCAGACCCACGGGGCATGAGCGTGGGAGAGGGCGAGCGAGCGCGTGGCGCACTGCGTGTGGGTGAGAGGGACCTGACCCCTGTGTATCGAAGGCAGTAAGCCCGATACACTTTTTCAATTTAAGTGTGGGCGCTTGGCCGCACACTTACGAGGTGGGACTAAAGTCCCACCTCCAAATCTCACGCCTGCAGGCGAGGGAACTGCAGCCAATTGGGGCAGCTGTGAGGCTTGCGACCCAATTCACAAGCCTGCGCTCCTTCGCAGCAGCAATTCGCACTGCCTGGGACTCGCACCTGGGCTGGAGAACGCCTGGAGCTGCGAGCGAAGGAGCTGCAGCAGCTCAGCAATGGCGGCGAGGGGGCTCTGACATGAAAGCAGAAAGACGGCCTCTCGGCCACATCAGAAAATGGGGGAAGCTTCGCCGGAGTGTGGCGAAGATAGTGCGGGGGTCGGCGAGGTGCAAGGGCGTGTGTGGAGGTAGCCCTAGGTCAGATTGTGTGCGGGAAGATGGGTTTATTCGGGGGGTGATTGGGCGGTGATTGGCAGTGAATGGAGAGGGGGGATCGGTTGAGTGGAGTGAGGGGAAGCTCCTGGGGTAGTCGGCGAGGAGTGTGGAGGTCTGTGGAAGTGGGATGGACTCGCCGAAGAAGGTGATCGGAGATGGAGCAGGTGGAGGTGGAAGTCGCGTGCGGTGGAGTAAAAAGGTAAATTAAGAGAGGGAAAATGTAAGGGAGAGAGAGAGGAAACTCTGTACCTGTTTACTCGACGAAGGGGAAGAGAGCAGTGCCTGGCTTGTGCCTGCCGGAGCTGGGGACGAAGATGCCCTAGAGGAGGGTATCGGCGACGTGGAGGCAGACAGAGGGCACCAGCTGGTACGGCCTAGCGCGGACAACATGGTAGAGTAAACTCTGCTGTAGGTAAGGCAACAGAGCGACGAGGAGGAGGAGGAGGAGATCGCCGGAGGCTTCGGGCGCTCTGACCGGAGGAGGAAGAGACGAAAGGTGGGATATTTCTCCGCCAGAGGAAGCTTGAAGGAGTCGGCTGACCTTGCCGCTCCTTATATAGGTCTTGGTGCGGAGAGGGAAACGAGGAGGCGACATGCCAGCCTCGCCGGAGAGTGGACGGAGAGGATACCCATGCCTTTCGTGCGTTCGCACGAGAGGCATGGTTGATGGCAGAGGGCAGGGGAGGGTCCCTGCGACAGAGGACGTCGCAGGGAACCCCCTGTCTGTTCTAGAGGACGGCCGCCCTGCCCTGCGCGGCGCCATCCTCCGCGCAAGGTCGCCGGAGGCATGGCGGTGCGTAGAAGTGGCAGGGAGGGCCGTTCTGCAAATAACAACGAGAAGTTGGGGGTCTAAATGCAAGGGTTTCAAAAGATAAGGGTCAAAAAGTAAATAAAGAGGACCAATTTGTAAAATTGGTCAAGATGGTCTTTTATTAGGCTCAAGTTTTTATACCAGACTAAATTGAACCTAAGGATTTTGATGGTGAATTTTGATTTTAGGTTGGACCATGTTTGACTGATCAATTTGCGTAAAAACCCAAATTAAGTCATTAATTGGGCATGGTACTCATTTTAGGTCAAAATAGGTTTCAAAGGCCAAATTGAAGGTTCTAAACCCTAGGGAATATTTTTATATGAATTTTAGAGGGTTTAGTTGATTTTTACCCTACCTCAAACCTCGTGAATTGAAGTGGATTTGTTTTAGGGTTACAGAATGTCATTTAATTCCTAAAAGTTGCTATAACCCTTTTCAGATCAGATCATCCCACTTCCCTCATTGTTAAGCTTGTTTGACCTGTGTTTGGACCCTTAATTATCCTACTCGCATACTGCATTGGTGAAATTACAGTTTTACCCCTTATAATTTATTTTATTCTTTAACTCAGAATTCTCTGAGTTAAGCCTCTCTTTGGGTTTTGTAGGAGCTTTTTCACACATATTTGGATTAGATTGTGCTAGTTAGGGTTCATGATGAGGTTCTCATCATACCCCCATGCCTAGCTTTTGCTAGTCCCTTAGCAAAATTTTAAGGTTTTAACCCTTGTTCTAGACCATGAAGTTCTTAATGAGTTTAGATAAGTGCTTTTTCTTTTGAAACCTTGATTAGGTCAAAATGCCAACCATAGGCCTAAAAGGTACTCTAGTACCAACCAAGATCCAGATCTGTCTAGCCTTAGCTTCAGTCCTTAGCAAAGGTTTTTAAGGCCTACAAAAACTAACCTAAGGCTTATTGGACTTTGTGGTTAAAGCACCCGTGCTTGAGATAATTTTAGCCCTGGCTCAGTTCGCAGTGCATTTTGTACGAAAGAGAGGTAGAAGATTTATATGTTTGGAGAGTTTTCTCTCTCTTTTTCTTTTTAATTCTAGCTTAGGATTGGCTTCTCAACACGGCCTGTATCAGATTCCTTGTTCCCATCATCAATCCTCAAGGGTTCTTAGCAGTCGATGCTTCGAGATAGCACCGCCCATGGTAACCCCCAGAACCCTGGCTACTGAGATTTCGAGATAATCCCATCCATGGTGTTCCGTGGCCAAATTCAGACCCTGGCAATCGACATTTTGTGATAATGCCATCCATGGAATCTGAACCAGCAGAGTGCTTACATGCCCCCGGTAGGATATGTAAATATCCTAAGAGACAAGCACCGAGGAGATGATATTTTGTTACGCATCTTTGAGGGGAATTTCCCACCTCTCCGCGTTGGGAACTCGTCCAAATCAACTTGTGTTGATCGGCCGCTCCTACTCTAGGTGTCATTTTCAGAATTTTTGCAACGCTTCTACGTGATTTTGATTTTTATACTTACTGAACCAGGCTATGTGTGAAGTTAGGGTGCTTAGGTTACTGAGTCCCGTAAACCAAAAGTTAGTTAACGAGGCCAAATACTCTCTAAGCCTCGGACCTAATACTTAAGCTTTTCATTTTCCTCAACCTCTTGAGGAATGTCTAGATCTTAATGGGTACTAAGAGTCTATCCAAGAATGCCTAAGGTTCGCGTTCTTACTAATCTCACTATGCACTGTCCATTTCTTTTCCTAAATGAGGTTTAGAACTTAGGTTAACTCCTTAATTTCTTACTAATGACTATCTCTGTTCTTTCTTTTTGTGCTCCTTTTCATTTTGTTCCTTTTTCTTCTCCTCCTCCTTTGTAGAGTTTACAAAATTTTCTTTCCTCCTCTCATTTTATTATTCTTTTTCCAAAAATTTTTTAATTTTTATGGTGTTTTTGGCATATGTGAATTTTTTATTTAAAACCTTTTCTTACAAGATTTGCACTTTCATATCCCCCATGCCTAAGATTTGCAATGTCCTCATTGTTACTTAGGGGATTGTTTATTCAACTTAGTTCATACATTAGGACAGTTGTTTTGATGAGTGAATGGGTCGGGGTGACTGTTGCGGACGATTTCTAATCTTAGGTGCAAGCACCTAAGGTGGAGTCGGCTGTCCTAAAGGGTGAACCTTAAGTGTGAAAAAGGTGTTAGAAAAGGTTTCAGGTTTTCAAAAAGAATGACAGGCTACCTCCCGTTGAGCACTGAGTTTTACACCATTGGCTGGGCGCAATATGCTCAGGGAAAATGGAGGATAAATGATGATTCAGCCAAATCAGTAGAGGTTACATCAATGAACGGTTGGAGTCTCTAACCGTTCACGATGAAAGGTTCGGAATCATGGCTGAGCGGACTGATTTGAATCACAGCTTGGATCACAGCTTCCCAGGGAAGAGTTTGAGTCAGGCATCAAAGAGTAGGACCTTCTGACCAGGATGAAAGATCTTTCTAGAGATGTGCTTGTCATGTAAGGCTTTAACCCGCTCCTTGTAGATTCACGAGTTCTAGTACGCATCAAGGCATAATTCATCAATCTCGCTGATTTGAAGCTTTCTGTGGGTTCCAGCCTTAGAAAGATCTAGATTATAGCACCATACTGCCCAATAGGCTTTGTGCTCCAATTCGACGGGAAGGTAACACGCCTTCCCGTACACCAGTCTAAAGGGAGACATGCCTAATTGGATTTTGTGGGCGATCCTATAGGCCCACAAGGCTTCTAGAAGTCGGGACGACCAGTCCTTCCTGTCAGGCCGAACAGTGACCTGTAGGATTTTCTTGATCTCCCGATTTGATAGCTCAGCTAGACCATTAGTCTGAGGGTGATAAGGAGTGGAGATTCGGTGAGACACCCCGTATTTGGTCATCAGTGACCTGAACTGAGCATTTATGAAATGGGTCCCCCCGTCAGAGATGATTGCACGAGGAATCCCGAACCGTGAGAAGATATTGTGATAAATGAATTTGAGAACGATTTTATGATCACAGGTTCGGGTCAGTATGGCTTCGATCCATTTGAACACGTAGTCCACAGCCAGCAAAATGTATTCAAAACCATCCGAAACAGGAAAGGGGCCCATAAAATCAATCCCCTAAATATCAATGATTTCGCATAAGAGAATCGGCTGCAAAGGCATCATGTCGCGATGGCTCATGTTGCCTAAAGTTTGGCAACGACTGCATGCTTTGCAGTGATTGTATGCGTCCTTGAATAGAGTGGGCCAATAAAGGCCACACTGGAGGATCTTCGATGAGGTTTTGTGCCCAGAGAAGTGGCCACCGCATGCCTGGTCATGGCAGAAGGAAAGAATATCATTGATTTCACCTTCCGGGACACATCTCCGGATGATTTGGTCGGCACCTATGCGGAAGAGGTACGGATCTTCCCAAATGTAGTACTTGGCATCAGAGCGCAATTTGTCTTTCTTGGCCTTTGGCCAATCAGACGGGATCTGAAGAGCTGCCAAGTAGTTTACTATATTAGCAAACCATGGAAGTCCAGTACCAATAGTCAGTAGGTGCTCATCAGGGAAATGCTTCGTGATGGGTCCAAAAGGGTTGATGATCTCAGAAGGAAGGAGAGACAAATGGTCAGCTACCACATTTTGTCTTCCCGCCTTGTCGCGCATCTCGAGGTTGAATTCTTGCAACAGCAAGATCCATCGATTAGTCAGGGCTTCACGTCCTTCTTGGCAAGAAGATGCCTCACAGCCGTGTGATCCGAGTAGATGATGACGTGGGAACCCAGGAGATAAGATCGAAATTTTTCAAGGGCAAATACTACGGCTAGTAGCTCTTTCTCCGTAACTGTGTAGTTACGCTGAGCCTCGTCAAGTGTCTTGCTAGCGTAGTAGATGACCACGGGTTTCCCGTCAACTTTCTGCCCCAGAACTGCTCCTACAGTGAAATCAGATGCATCGCACATGATCTCAAAGGGTTGAGACCAATCAGGGGATTGTAGGATCGGGGCCTGGGTGACTTGGTCACGGAGGTTCTTAAAAGCTTGCGTGCATTCCTTGGAGATCTCAAAGGGTACATCCTTGGAGAGAAGAGTAGTCAGGGGGCGCGCGATTTTTGAAAAATCAAGAATGAAACGACGATAAAAATCGATGTGCCCTAGAAAAGAGCGGATGTCCCTAATTGAGCTAGGCATAGGAAGACAAGAAATTAGATCAACCTTGGCTCGATCCACTTTGATGCCCTTCTCAAAAATCAGATGTCCTAGGATGATCCCCTCAGGCACCATAAAATGGCTCTTTTCCTAGGAAAGAACCAAATTAACGTCGATGCAACACCTGAGTATATGAACCAAGTGCTGGAGGCAATTGTTAAATGATACCCCGAAGACTGAGAAGTCATCCATGAAGACTTCCAGATAATCACCTACCATATCAGAGAATATGGCAAGCATGCACCGCTAAAAAGTCGCGGGTGCATTGCAGAGACTGAAAGGCATCCTTTGGAATGCATAAGTTCCGAAGGGGCAGGTGAACGTGGTCTTCTCTTGGTCCTCAGGATGAATAGCAACTTGGTTATAACCGGAGTACCCATCAAGAAAGCAGAAGAATCGATTTCCCGCTAATTTCTCGAGAATCTGATCAATGAAAGGTAGTGGGAAATGATCCTTCTTCGTGGAGGAATTGAGTCGTCGGTAATCTATGCAGACTCTCCACGAGTTAGCTAATTGGGTAGGTATGACTTCTCCGGTTTCAGTCGTAATGGTGGTGAGCCCTGCCTTTTTAGGCACAACTTGAATCGGGCTCACCCAACGACTGTCGGAGATCGGGTAGATGATCCCTGCATCTAACCACTTGATGATCTCCTTTTTCATGACCTCCTGCAGATTGGGGTTCAAACGTCTCTGCATCTCACGGGAAGGTCGTGTGCCCTCTTCTGAATAAATATGGTGTGTGCAATAAGAGGGACTTATTCCAGTCAACTCATCGAGAGTCCAACCAATGGCTCTACGATGTTGCTGGAGAACGGTAATCAGACAGGATTCCTGATTAGGAGTGAGCTTGGAATTTATAATCACAGGAAGAGTCTGATTAGAACCCAAAACGATGTATTTGAAATGATCGGGAAGGGGTTTCAGTTCAAGGACGGGGTTATCAGCAGCAGCGAGTGGGTCAAGGTAAGTGTGAGGTTCAAGGGTAGGAGTTACGGGTCTGTCTAAATCTGGATTTGACTCCTCTAATTGCGGTTCAAGATCTTTCTGTGGTTGATGAGGTATAATCAGGTCATTCTCAAAATGTGTTTCATCAACCAAAGCCCTGATATCACAGATCTGTTCGATGACACCGCAATTGATTCCTTGTTGGGCCTTAAAGATATCAATTTTGAGGGTTTGATTTCCAAATTTCAGCTCTATTTGGCCCTCCTCACAATTGATGTTGGCTTTAGCAGTAGCCAAGAAAGGTCTCCCTAGAATGATCGGTGTATCCCTAGGGTTTTCAGGTGAGTCCATGTCCAAGACTATAAAGTCTACAGGGAAATAGAAATCCCGCACTCGTACAATAACATCCTCGAGAATCCCTTTAGGTGACTTTATGGATTGGTCAGCTAACTGTAGTGTCACCTCAGTTGGTTTTAAGTCAGATTCCTCTAGGTGTTTTAGTAAGGATGTGGGTATCAGATTTATGGAAGCACCCAAGTTTAGCAATGCTCTATCGAACTGGGTTTCACCTATTTTGCAAGAAATTAGGGGAGTACCTAGATCTTTTGCCTTGGGTGGGAGTCTGCTTAGGATTACAGAGCTGGCTTGCTCTGATAGTACAATTGGACTCCCACTCTTGGTTTGCGGCTTACGCTGAGGTGTACACACATTCTTTAAGAATCGTGCGTAAGCCGGTACGTGGCAAATTGCATCCATCAAGGGGATGTTTATTTGGACCTGCTCAAAGAGCTTGACCAGGTCCTCCTCAGGAGCCACGTGTTTTGTTGTCTTATTTCCCTTGGTCAAGGCCTCAAGAAATGGAACCTTGGTTGGTTCTTCTAGGATAGGTCCAAGTCTTTGATCTAAGATGGGGATAGGAACGTCCTGGATTACTGTCCTAGGGTTTGGATTGCTACCAGGCTTCTAGTGGTCTGGATAGGGTGGATCTTGGGTCTCCTTACCACTACGGGTCGTTACAGAATTCAGTCCTGCTTGGTTTTGGTTAGGGTTGGATAGGATGGGTTGCTGCTGGTAACCCGCATAAGAAGTGGAAGCCTCCATCCCGTCAGGTGAAGGAACAGAGGGGGCCTGATAAATTATGTGTGCTTGGCTCGGGTTTGGGTTCATAACGCGCCGCTGGGTCGGCACGTTATTAGGATTAGGAAGAGGTTGGGAAGGAAGTGTGCCTGGTTGGCGAGAATTTGCCAACTGGGCCAGTTGGTTTCGAACCTCTGTAAGTTCGTCCTTGTGTTGTTTCTGAATAGCCGCATTCGTTCTTTGAATGTCAGCCAGAGTCTGAAGGATGGGGGACATTTGGTCTTAGTTTGGCCCCGATGGATAAGTAGGGTTGGGCCGAGGTTGAGGCAGCTGGTAAGGACGAGGTGGTTGTGGACGGGGTTGAAAGGGTGGTCTTTGAGTTTGGGAATTTTCCGCCCACTGAAAGTTGGGATGGTTTTGCCATCCAGGGTTGTAGGTGCTGGAGAATGGATCATTCTAGATGGCGTTGAGGTCCTTGCAGGTCTGAGGAACCTCCAAAGAGTCATAGAATGGGGGAATGGAATTCCCCTTGCTAGTATAGAAAGGATTAGAGGATCCTCCAATCCGAGAATCAGATGGGGGTGGATACGGATCCATCCCAGGAGAAGGTTGGTGGAGAATGTTTTGCACAGTCTCCTGTGTGGAAGGCGGCTGTGCAAAAGAATTATGCGCAGAGGTGGCTCGCTGCAAGTGCTGAGTCAGCTCGTCCACCTTCTTCACGATGATAGAGACCTTGTCTAATCGACTGGCCATCAGTTCCAGGTCGACTGATGCGGACAGGCCCTGCGTCTCGTGTGCTCCCCTAAGGTTCGTCAATACGCGGGTATTCGTCCTGTCAAATAATCCCATGGAGTCATTATTGATGGAGTTCTCGCACATGTTTTCGAGAATCTCCCACACGGTGTCCTCATGTTGACCCATGATATTCCCTAAGCAAAGTTGCATTGACGAAAAGCCTAATATCCTCACAGAGTCCCTGGTAAAAAGACTGGACTTGTTCCCATTTAGGAACTCCGTGATGGGGGCACTTTCTCATGAGATCCTGAAAGCGATCCCATGCCTCGTGAAGAGGTTCTCCCGATTGTTGCGTGAAGTGGGTAATCTGATGGCGCAAGGCATTGGTCCGACCAATGGGAAAGAACTTCTTCAAGAACTCGGACTGAAGTTCTTCCCAATTGTTGATCGGCCGGGTCTGTGTTTGGTACCAATGAGCGCCTTGTCCATAAGGGAGAAGGAGAACATCTTTATGAGGAGAATATCTCAATTTTGTGCATCTGACCCAAAAGTTTGGGCCAGATGCTTTAGCTGTTTGATGTGCTGGAAGGGGTCTTCTAAATTAAGCCCATGAAATTTAGGTATGGCATGAATCATATTAGGCTTTAATTCAGAATCAGGTCCTCCAGTCGGGATTCTGACTCGAGGCTCAATAGCCACCGCAACAGGATTATAATGGTCCTGCATCATAAGACGCTGCGATGGGTGCACAAAGTTCTGGAAGAGGTCATTGAGTCGCTGGAGTTGGTGCTCCAGATTGTTCTCTTCCTCAACTGGCTGAGCCATTGGGGAAGAAGAAGGTGAGTTGGGTTCGGAGTCAGAGGAGAGGTCGATGTGAAGCGTTGTTTGCTCAAACAAGGGCATTGAGGCTCGGCCTCGAGGAGAGTGAAGTTCTAGCGGAGGTTTCAAGGACCTCCTACCAAACATACACTGATGGAGAAGATGAGTTTAGTAGGTGCTGGACCCAATCAAGACACTCAAAATGTTGGGTGACTATAGAGGTGCGGGGCAGATGGACCGCTTGATCAAAAGATCAACCACCTGAGAATTACCTGGGCAGCCAGAGAGGGTGAGTCCCACGAAGACCCCTACACGGTAGAGCATCCCCACGGGTTACAGGGTTTCCCCCACCCGACCTCTCTTGTCACTGAGATTCCACGTAGGCCAGAATGGGGATCTTGACCTCTTAAGTCTACCACTTTTAGTTTAAGATCAAGGTGCTTAGATTTTCACTTGAACTTTTAGCTTTTTGAGTGCAAAGAGTGACCTAAGTTGAAGGTTGGTTGACCCAAGGGGTCAACTTCACCTGCTAGTTCCTCTGAGAGCTTATTAGGTCTTGTCTTTTAGGGTTCAAGTGTCTTTAAAGAGCCAAATTGCTCAGGGTTTCTTTGAATAAGTATTTTCAATCAATGGCTTAGGTACACTTCTTTTGGGATTTCTCAATTCTTGCTTAAGGATTGTGTCTCTAAAACCCTAATGTTGAAACTTATGTTGGCTCTACTTGGTCCAGTTAGCTTCTTGTTGGGTAATTAGGGCTCAGGCAAGAAGGTTTTAGTCTTTAAATACCCTTAATAGTGTGTGCAGAAATAGTGGGTTGAAATTGAAAACATGCAGCTTTTGATGATTTACTAGATATAGAAGACAGGTTACACCTATATTGCTTATTCTTTTCTTTTTCTTCCTCTTTAGAATTTTAGGGGTTAAAATGAGAGGATAGAAAATTACCTGTCCTTGGAGTAGTTGTTGTGCGGCTGCTTGTTGTCCTCTTGATTTCCTGTGACTGCACACAAAAAGAGAAGAGATTAATAGAAACTCAATAGAGAATTTATGGCTTCTAGAATAGCCGTTACTCCCCGGCAACGGCGCCAAAAACTGGTGGAGCGTGGTTTCGTCTTTATGTTATTATGGTTTACAATCGTTGCAGTACATGAAAAAACAACTACCAGATTACTACAAATTTTTTTACTCGGAAAAAAGTTTTCCCGAGATCGAACTCAGGGAGCAACTAGAATTCTAGAAGTATAAAAGTTCTCAATTAGGTTATAAAAATAAGAGAGAGAGAGAGAGAGAGAGAGAGAGAGAGAGCTAGAGTTCTCTTGGCTTCTTCTTCTTCTCTCTTCCTCTTCGTTCTGTCCTTCCTTTTCTTTCAACTGATCTCCTTCTCTTATTTTTCCTGCAGAGTCTTCCTTTCTTCTTTCTTTTCTTTTCTTCTTCTTCTGCGGCTGTGTAGAAGTGGCAGGGAGGGCTATTCTGCAAAGAACGACAAGAAGTTGGGCGTCTAAATGCAAGGATTTCAAAAGATAAGAGTCAAAAAGTAAATAAAGAGGACCAATTTGTAAAGTCGGTCAAGATGATCTTTTATTAGGCTCAAGTTTTTATACCAGACTAATTTGAACCTAAGGATTTTGATGGTGAATTTTGATTTTAGGTTGGACCATGTTTGACTGATCAATTTGCATAAAAATCGAAATTAAGTCATTAATTGGGCATGGTTCTCATTTTAGGTCAAAATAGGTTTCAAAGGCCAAATTGAAGGTTTTAAACCTTAGGGAATATTTTTCTATGAATTTTAGAGGGTTTAGTTGATTTTTACCTTGCCTCGAATCTCGTGAATTGAAGTGGGTTTGTTTTAGGGTTACAGAATGTCATTTAATTCCTAGAAGTTGCTATAACCCTTTTCAGATCAGATCATCCCACTTCCCTCATTGTTAAGCTTATTTGACCTGTGTTTGGACCCTTAATTATCCTGCTCGCATACTGCATTGGTGAAATTGCAATTTTACCCCTTATAATTTATTTTATTCTTTAACTCAAAATTCTCTGAGTTAAGCCTCTCTTTGGGTTTTATAGGAGCTTTTTCACCAATATTTGGATTAGATTATACTAGTTAGGGTTCATGATGAGGTTCTCATCACCTACCTATTTAGTCGATGAAGAGGGGGAGGAAAGCGTCCGGCTCGTGCCTGCCGGAGCTGAGGACGAAGGTGCCCAGGAGGAGGTTATCGGCGACGAGGAAGGTGGCCTGAGGGTGCCAGCTGGTACGGCCTGGTGCAGGACGATGGGGCAGAGTAGACTCTGCTGCAGGTAGGGCAGCAGAGCGACGAGGAGGAGGAGGAGGAGATCGCCGGAAGCTCGGGCGCTCTGACCGGAGAGGGAAGAGATGAAATGTAGGGTTTCTCTCGGCCAGAAGAAGCTTGAAGGAGACGGCAGACCCTGTCACTCCTTATAAAGGCCTGGGCGAGGAGAGAGGACCGAGGAGGTAGTGGAAGTGCGACCGAAGCTAGGTCTTTTGTTTGTTATAGTAATGTCATTGTGATACAGATAAAATAGCTACAGTTTGTCGTCATTGCCACTATTACAATTTTACTCAGAAATATTTTTCTTCCGAGGTCAAACTCAGGGAGCTACTAGAATTCTAGAAGTATAATGCTTTTATTACAAAAATAAGAGAGAGAGAGGTAGAGGTAGATTTTATTTCTTGGCTTTTTCTTCTTCTCTTCTTTCTCTCTTTGCTTGTCTTCTTCTTCTCTTCTTTATCTTCTTTATCTTCTTTTCTTTTCTTCTTCTTCTTTCTTCCTTCTTCTTTCTGCTTTCAGCTGTGGCACCTTTTCTTTTCTTTTTCTTCTTCTTTGCTTTGTCTGCAGAGCTTCATCCGTGTCTGCTACAGTGTTTCCTTTGTGCTTCTTCTTCTTCATCCTTCTTCTCTCAGTCTTCTTCTCCTTCCTTGGCCTTCTCCTTCTTCCTTCTTCCTTAGTCTTCTTCTCTCGCACCCTGTCCCTGCACAAAGAGCAAAACCTACCCTGTCCCTCTACCCGCACGTCTCTCTCTCTCTGTAAATCACTCGTAGGACGCTCTCCCAGAGCCGCGGGTAATCGGGTCAGGTTTCGTGCCTGTGACCAGGCGCACCGGTGTGTGGGTGATGCGCGAGGTGTGCTCAGATAGGGTCGGGTCGGGTCCGCCAGATCCGTGTGGTGAGCTCGCGGACCGGGCGGGTGAGTGGGTGCGGGACCTCACCCCAGTGCTTTCAGAGGCATTAAGCAGAATTCACAAAAACAATATAAACCGTGTGTATGCTTCGTCGCTTACCGATGTGGGACTAAAACCCACTGTTCTCCTTCGCGCGCCCGCAGCAGACCGCAGCTTCGCTTCCTCAGCTGTAGGCTTTATTTGCGTCGATTGCTGGGTTAGCTGCCTTCGCACTACCCTCCCAACCTCGCAGCACCTGGAGCCCTGGAGTTCTGAAGCCTGGAGCGTGCATGGAGCTGCTTCAATGCAGTGTCAATGGCGACCAGGCGTCGAAAACTGCCAGACACGAAAAGGGCCTCTCGGCCTAATCAGATCAGCAGGGGACCTTCGTCGTGGCGCAGCGAAGGTGGTGCGAGGTGCAGCTCTGTGACCGGAGGTGTGGGTGTGTTCGAGGGAACGATGAGTGGGTGTAGAGCGGTAGTGGGTGGGCGGAGGTTGTTCAGCGTGATGAGGTGGAGGTTATGCGAAGGTCGGCGAGGCGTGTGGGGCAGCGGAGCGATGGGAGCATCTCGCCGGAGGGTGGCCAGAGACGAAAAAGGTGACGGTGGTGGACAGGAGCGGTCGAGGGTTTAATCGAATGAAAGACAGGAGGAAAAGAAAGAGGGGGAGATGGTGAATAGTTCTGACCTAGTTACAGGGACGAAGGGGCCGGAGCAGGGCGGCAGTCGTATCGACTGTCGCCGGAGAAGAAGATACCCAGAGAGAGAGGGCGGCGGCGAGGAAGGGAGCGGGAGGGCGTGCACTGGGTACGGCACGACGCGGGAAGAGCGGGCGAAGGTGGCTCTGCTGCTGGTATTGCAGCAAAGTGACAAGACGGAGGAGGAGGAGCCGCCGGAGCTGGTGGGTTTTTGCCGGAGTGGGAAGAGAGGAAAAATGGGGGCTTCTCCGTCAGGACCGAGCTGCCCCCGTTGGCTGGCGACGGCGGTCCTTATAAAGGCGAAGGCGGAGGGGTGGGCGCAGGGAGGCGACGTGCCTCCCTCGCCGGAGAATGGTCGGAGTTGCAACCCATACCTTCCGCGCGTTCGCATGGAAGGTGTGGGCGATGGCAGAGGTCATGGCGGTGTCCCTACGACAGCAGACGTCGCAGGGAACACCTGGTTCAACTGGCAAAGGGCCTCCCTCACCCTGAGCGGTGCCATGCTCCGCGCAAAGTTGCCGGAGCATGGCGCTGCTCAGAGATTTGCAGGGGAGACCTAAGTGCAAAGAACGACGAAGAACCTAGGGGCCAAAATGCGAGGGTTTCGAAAGTTGAGGGTCAAAAAGTAATAGATGAGGACCAAAATGCAAAGTCGGTCAAGAAGGTTTCTTCTTAGGCTCAAGTTTTTATGCATGACTAAATGGGACCTAAGGATTCTAATGGTGAATTTTATTTCTAGATCAGACCTTATTTGACTGGATAATTTACGTAAAAACCTAAATTAAATTATTAATTGGGCATGGTTCTCAATGTAGGTCAAAATGGGTTCTCAAGGCTAAATTGAAGGTTTTAAACCCTAGAGATTATTTTTCTATGAATTTTAGAGGGTTTAGCCGATTTTTACTTTGCCTCGAACCTCGTGAATTGAAGTAGTTTGTTTTAGGGTTACAGAATGTCATTTAATTCCTTGGAGTTGCTGTAGCCCTTGTTGGATCAAATCATCACACTTTCCTTCTTATTAGGTTAGTTTAACCTATGTTTGGACCTTGAGTTACCTTGTTTACAGATTGTGTTGGTGAAATTGTATTTTTACCCTTTATGACTTATTTTCTTCTTAAACTCAGAATTCTCTGAGTCAAGCCTTTCTATGAGTTATGTAGGAGCTTTTTCTCGAATATCTAGGTTAGATTATGCTAGTTAGGGTTCATGATGAGGTTCTCATCAGGAGGCGACGTGCCTACCTTGCCGGAGAGTGGCCGGAATGGATACCCATGCCTTTCGTGCGTTTGCATGAGAGGCATGGTTGGTTGCAGAGGTCAGGGGAGGGTCCCTATGACAGAGGATGACGCAAGGAACCCCCCGTCTGTTCCTGAGGACGGCCGCCTTGCCCTACACGGCACCATCCTTCGCGCAAGGTCGCCGGAGGTATGGCGCTGCGCAGAAATGGCAGGGGGGAACGTTCTGCAAAGAATGACGAGTAGTTAGGGTGCTGAATGCAAGGGTTTCAAAAGATAAGGGTCAAAAAGTAAATTAAGAGGACCAATTTGTAAAGTCGCTCAAGATGGTCTTTTCTCAGGCCAAAATTTTTATACCAGACTAATTTGAACCTAAGGATTTTAATGGTAAAATTTGATTTGAGGTTGGACCATGTTTGATCGGTCAATTTACGTAAAAACCTAAATTAAGTCATTAATTGGGCATGATTATCATTTTAGGTCAAAATAGGTTGTAAAGGCCAAATTGAAGGTTCTAAACCCTAGGGAATATTTTCTATGAATTTTAGAGAGTTTAGTTGATTTTTATCTTGCCTCAAACCCCGTGAATTAAAGTGGATTTGTTTTAGGGTTACAGAATGTCATTTAATTCCTAGAAGTTTCTATAACCCTCTTCAGATTAGATCATCCCACTTCCCTCCTTATTAAGCTCGTTTGACCTGTGTTTGGATCCTTAATTACCCTGTTTGCATATTGTATTGGTGAAATTACAGTTTTACCCTTTATGATTTATTTTATTCTTTAACTCAGAATTCTCTGAGTTAAGCCTCTCTTTGAATTTTGTAGGAGCTTTTTCACACATATTTGGATTAGATTGTGCTAGTTAAGGTTCATGATGAGGTTCTCATCATGCTCCGAGGTCATCTTCAAGGTGCATCGGCCAAGTTTTCTTCTACTACAGTGGTGCCAACCTCCAAGGTCTCCTTCGGTACCACCACTGGAGGCTAATCTACGGGTTGATAGTAACTAGTAGCACTATTGAGGTCTAGCAATGGTGCTCTAGCGTTGTCCCAACCCGATGATGGTGCAGGTGGTTGCTAGTTACCTCGATAGAGAGGCTTAAGTGGTCAATGGAGGGGTCCCTTCCCTTAGGTCTTGTTCCTTAGGGATGAGGCCCTTATGATTCTTTAGAGGAAGACCTTTTCTGTTAAGAAGATGCACAAATCTCCAAAAAATAACTTCAATTATTTGGTGGAGAAGAAAACAAGGGAGAGAATTACGAAGGTATTAAGCTCTGGCCTAGGATCGCTACTTTAATACCACCTAGAGAGAATGAAACTTTTCTATTCTTCTATAGAAACCCCAGGCCTAAAGATAGGAAAAACATTAGAGACTTCTCTACAATTCTTTCTAAAGTGTGGAATTGTCCTTCAAAATTCTTTTCCCCATGCACATGAACAAAATGGTGCCTCTAAATATGACATATTGTTGATACGAGCCTCACACTTATTGCACACACTTATGGCTTCAAACCTTTTGGCATCTTACAATTACTACATTTGTCTATCTAATAAATAAACTTCCTAGTGATGTGCTTTAGAAACAAAGTCCTTACTGCCGTCTTTATCGCCAACATCCAAATCACCATTTCTTTGAACCTTCAACTGTATTGTTTATCCTTTATCCTAGCCTTATAATCGTCATAAGTTTTCTTTCAAAACTACCACTTGTGTGTTTTTGGGCTACCCGTCCAACTATCATCGCTATCTTTATTATAATCTTAAGAATAGAAAATTCTATATCAGTTGCCATGTTAAGTTGGATGAAACTTTGTTCCCTTTTAGGAATGATCTTTACTCGATCCATGAAATGACTCATTGCCTTTTGGGTTGTTTAAGACATCTGGATGAGCCGTTAGAATATGTCCAGACATCTGGATGGAGGGTCGGACGTTTGAAAGTAGAAGAACCATACCTTGTTTTTCTTTTCCCGCGCACACGCAGCACGCGCACACCTCCTCCTTCCTCACCCAAACCCTAACCCTTTCCTATTTAAACCCCCCCTCACCCACGCCACTCTCCCCATCACCAGCCACCACCTCCATTCTTCCCTCTTGCCGGTCGCTGCCTTCCTCCCTTCCTTCCAGCGCGACGAGAGGAGAGGAAGAAGAGAGAGAGACGGGACACAGAGGAGGAGGAGAGGGGAGCGGGAGTGTGGGAGGAGCTTGCGAGGAAGCCACGGAAGCTTGGAGGAGCACGTGCGGGAGGAGTCGAGGGTGCGGGTGAGGAGTAGGAGTTTGTGAGTGAAAGCCTTGGCCTCTTGCAGTCGTTGGAGGCACTGTTGCGGCTCCTACAGGCGAGCTCGCGAAGGAGACAGATCGCGGAAGAGTTCTGCGTACTGGATATTTTCTAGTATCAGATGTCTAGAGCACATCCCAGATGTCTGGAATAGCAGAAGGACGTCCGGAGCTGAAGCCGGAAGCCTGAAAGCATGCTCAGTGCTAAGGTACGTGCTGCTATGCGGTTTAAGACCATGCAGGCCTTACCGCAGGGATTTTGTCTAGCTTTTTTTTAGCTCTGCGCGTGTGTACACAGGAGAAGAGCATTGGAAAGACATGGGGTACGCCCTTCGAGGTATTTTTGGACGTCTGGACACATTGCTAGACGTCTGATTGTACCTCCAGACAATCGGAAGGAAAGTCCGACATCTGAAACTCACCTTAGACGATCGCTGAAGGGTCCAGACGTCTGAGGTAGCTGCAGGAAACCCAGGGTGAGTACTGACGTCTTTTAAGACGTCTGGGACTAGACTCAGACGTCTGATTCTGGACAGTGTGAGTGTTTTTGGCCCATTTAGGGTTCAAATAGAATCGGATTTCTGCAAACAAATTACCGTTGTTTTTCGCTTGAGTTTCTCTACTAGTTAGTGTCACTTGTATATGGTTTTGGACTCGTTTGATGCGGTTGGTTAATTGTATAGGTCTCCTGCCAGTCGAGTGCGCGGGAGCCACAGAGGCAACGGGATTTGCGATTCGAGTCCCCATTCCTCCCGTGTTTGCAGGTAGAGTGGTTTACATTAATATTATGATTTAAATAAATGAACTACATGCTTAGAATAACTTGAATGAATCCTAGGATGAGAATGAACCCTAGGGCAGGAACAAATGAGTATGGTTTGAGCTATACTGTATACTTGAGATACATGTAGAACCCTAGGGTAGGAACAAATGAGTATGGTTGAGCTACACTATTTACTTGAGATGCCTGTAACACTTTAAATGCTAGCAAATGTACTGGTTATTTAATATAATGCCTTGTCAGTTAGAAAATCACGAGCTGCCTTTTTTAAGAATGGAAACGGAAATGTAAATAGAGAGATCTGAAAGTTTGGAATATGAAATAAAAGGAATACCAACATGAGCCCTACGGGGAATTAGGAGGAAAACTCCTATAAATGTGAAGTGAGCTAGCCCTTGTGTACGTGGTACCAAGGAGAACCACTGTCCTTTTAGTGTAGAGGGGTACTAGCTGCTCGTTAAGTTGAGCCCCGGGGTCAGGCCTAGACACTCTATACCGACTCTGTTTGGCCCTCGTGTATATGGTACCGAGGTAAGCTACTTAGTGTAGGAAGGTAGCTAGCTGCCCCAGGGGGCCCGGGGTTAGGACTAGCCGCCCTACATCGACTCTTGTTAGGCCCACTAGGTAAACCAGGATAGTCGGATGAGGGTACGCGGACTGTGGAGGGGCGAGACCCCTGTTCTGTTCTGTTCTGAGAAGGCAAGGCCTTGTACTGCTCCGTGCTGCACCTTTAGGCGTATTCGCTAGCGAAAATGACTGACCACTTGCTAGTGCGGGATAGCTACCCGTGCATTTATCACGCGTGCCGTAGTCACCGCTATGTCGCGACTGTGACCTCGGGGTGGTTGACTGGGTGTAGGATTACCACGGGGGACTCCTTCGGCCATGAGAGCACCATGTGTACCTCCTGTTGGAGCTACAGCACCGCGATTGTTTAGTTTGATGATAACAAAACACATGTCATTTAATATTTGCATTTGAAGTCTTAGATTTCAAATTAATTGCAAATGGAGAAGTGGTTAGACGAAGTTCGAGCACGCATCCAGGATGGATTGGAGGAGCTTGATGGAGAACAAGGGAGATTCGCGACGAGCGATAGCTTAAAGAAGGAAGGAGATGAAGAATAGGATAGATTTCCTTTCCTTTGTACTTTGTATTTTTGTTTCTTTTGTTGCTCTTTATTTTTGTTTCTTAGATTCATGTTAAAGAGCCTCAAAGAACCCTAACAGTAGTCCTAGGAACACCTGCACAACCCTAGGATACTTAGGTTTTCTGTAGAGAACTTAGAAAACCAAAATAAGGTTTAGACAGCCTTATCAGACGTCTAATCTGAAAATCAGACATTTGATAATGACTTTTAAGACGTCCGACTGTTGACTCAGACGTCCGATAATATTTAGGCTGGACTTAGTTAGTTCTGTTTGATGAAATCAGACGTTCAGGCCTTAGTCCAGACGTCTGATGCTTTTGCAAGATGTCCAATCAGTGGACCGTTGGCTTCCTTAGCAACCATTGAGAAAATGTTCATTAGCCTCGTATCAGACGTCCGTAGAGGACCCCAGACGTCTGATACATGACCGTTTTGCCTCGGCTGACCCAAAATCTCTTCTCAGAGATTTTCTAGCCGTTGCACTCCCTTGGGAATCCATTTCCGTAGAAAAGTACATTTCCAGATGTCCAAAAATCATGCCAGACGTCCTGTGTGTCGTTTGATGGACTTTCACTAGAACCCTATTTCGATCTGATTCAAGTCAGGAAGGAAACCCGCCTAAAATCAGACATCTGACTTTGTTCCCAGACGTCTTAAACGAGTTTTCCAGATATCTGATTCCAGGACTAGACGTCTGATAACCCTGTCAGAGTCATGATTAATCCTGATTTCGACTTGATTCTCTTGGAGGTTGTACCCAACGGCTATGGAAGCCTTCCAAGGCCTTCCAAAGCCTTCCTAGGGCCTCTATAAATAGAGGAGAGCCCTTGCCACTCAAAGACACCCAAGACACACCAAGCAACACACTTTCACATCATTTTGTGTCTTTTGATCTTAAGAAGAAAGCTCTAGCTCTCCAAGCCTAGTTCTACATCTAGAGAGCTTGATTCCTGTGCACCCGCTCTCCAGCCGTAGTTCACGAGAATGCCATTGTGCCATTGCGTAGTTCACGCATCCGCGTCATCGATGCACTTCTTGCAAAGGGAAGTTTCCTAACTCCTATAGAAGCTTAGTTTAAGAATTACTTTGTTGGCTCTGTAGGACTATTCTTGTATCTTTTACTTTGTTATTTGGTTGGGTATTCGCGTTGCGAATTCCCATCTCCATCGAGTGACAAAATCCTTCTCGTGAAGAGAAGGGGTTGAGGAACGGTACCCTCGCACTTGTAGCGTGGTTGTAATTGAGGTTGTACTACCCTCGTTTTAGTAGTACGTTAGTGGATTTGATCAACTTGGTCGATCGAAAAATCTTAACTCGAGAGGGTTAGGTAGTGGTTTTCACCCGGGTTGGGTTTTCACCTGAAAATAATTATGTACATTGTGTGATTGCTAATTGTTGTGAGATTATATTTTTAATTCCGCATTTTATATTATGTCACGCTGATCTCACCCCCTCCAAGTAAGGTAGCCAAGAAACTACACCTCCTACATCATGGAAAAGACTACAATCAAGATTGTTCCCGTGAGGAATAGGCCAAATCAAGAAGTGATTTAAGTGAATAAAGGATTAACAAATTAGAAGTACTTGATTGAACTAAATGAAAATGGATAGTTACTTAATTGCATTAATTAATAGCTTATCTTAATTACATGTAAATGGCTAAATTACCACTCTACTCAGTGTTCGCTAACTTCAAAAATTTTATAACCTTGTTCAGGTTAGGGAGTTGAGCAGCCAGCACCACCGGCTGCAGAGGAAGCTAGGCCCAGTCGAGCCCAGCCTTAGCTGCGTTTTCTTGCTATTACTCTAGCTTCTGTTGTAGTAGTGAATATTTTGTTCTATGTAATACTGTTTTAGTTACTTTTCCGTTGCACTTTTCTATATCGTAGTTGTGATGACTTGTAATATTGATAGACTTTTCACTCTCTTTCTTTTGTTGTCTCTTATTTTTTTTTTACTTAGTTACATTGCATGTGTGGATGTGAATTATTTCTTGCTTTTGGCTATTTCTCGTTGGACAACTAGGTCTTGGAATTGGTCGATACAGGCCGGTCTTGGATCCTATAGGGATTTGGGGTCGGGTCGTAACAATCCACTTCCTTTAAAGGACGAATCATTTGCATCTTGGATGATTATCTCTCTATCATATTTCAAACCTATTTCTATAGAGCCTGTTGATCAATCATCTTATGGTTTTTCCTCACCTTCATCAACTCACATAGTTTCAGTCCCCATGACTAAGAATGTTTCTATCCAACAAGAGCATATTGAACAACATCAGCTAAATCAACAGTCACCTGTTGACTATAAAGCCTTGACAAGACTAAAGTGACAACAACCACATGCTCTACTAGAAGCACTCACGGTTACCGTTCCAAGAGTATCTAAGCCTACTTGTTTTTCACAAGCCAACAAGGATCCAAAATGGTGTGTAATAGTGAGTGATGAATATAATGCTCTCCTCATAACTACGCATGGGTTCTTATTATGCATAAACAACGCATGAATATTATTGGCTGCAAGTGGATTTTTCATCTAAAACTGCAACCAAATGGAGCCATAGAAAGATATAATGCTTGGTTTGTTGCCAAAGGGTATAATCAACATGAAGGAATTGACCATGTAGAAACATTTAGTTCAATTATCAAACCAACAACTATTCAAGCTATCCTAACTATTGTTATTTCTAAAGGATGGGATATGCGACAATTTGATGTCAATAATGCCTTTCTAAATAGGCATCTCAATGAAAGTCTATGTGGATCAATGTTTAGGTTTTCTTGATCTTGACAAACTAGATCCTGTTTGCAAACTTTAGTGTTTGCTTTATGGTCTAAAGCATGCTCTGTATGCATGGCTTAGTTGATTAAATTCTTTACTTGAAGATGTGTTTTCAAGCATCTAAGATAGATACTTCTCTCTTTATTCTCAATTCTATTGATGTTACTATTCTACTGATGCTACTATTTATGGTCTTATTTATGTTGGTGATATTATCATCACTAGCAATTCTTCGTAAAAGATACAATGGGTCCTTACAAAGTTGCAATATCACCTTTTGTTTGAGAGGTTATCACTTCAACATTTGTGATTTTGGGACGCTTTACCACTTCTTAAGCATTGAAGTACATAATATCAATCATGGTCTTCTCTCTCAAAGAAAGTACATCCTAGACCTACTTTATAGAGCCAAAATGACAGATTGCAAACCTTTGCAGACACTTATAGCAACTTCCATAAAGCTTACAAACACTAGTCCTTCCTTTTTAGATGGAGCTCTCTATCAACAAATTGTTGGTGCACTTAGTATTTGTCACTTACCTAGCCACATATTTCATTTGCTACCAACAAAGCTTGTTAATTCATGAATAATCCAAAAGTTGAACATTGGGAAGATGTAAAACGAATCTTATGCTATTTAAAATACATATTTAAGCATCTTCCTCATTCCTTCTTCAAACTTATTCAAATGCAGACTAGGTAGGATCAACTGATGATTATCGATCATCTAATGTCTGTCTAATCTTCATAGGGGATCTAATTTCTTGGTAAATAAAGAAAGTAGCAACTTGTTTCACATTCTTGGTTGCTGATCATCTAATGTCTATCTAATCTTCATGGGGGATAGTCTAATTTCTTGGTCAATAAAGAAAGCAGCAACTTGTTTCACATTCTTCAACTGAGTCTAGATTGAGTGAGTGTCAGCACAGTTCATCTATTTGAGTGGGTGTCAGCATAGATTATCATTCAAAATATTGTTTGTAAAATAAAAACGTGCAACAACGTATCAAATGGGATAGAACCAAATTCTAATTAATTTTGTTTCATTTTTCAATCAATAAGAACAAAGCCCATAAGATTGACATTATCTCTTATAATAACTTCTCATTACAAATTTATGTAATGGCCACTGGTGAGCACGATTATAGAAAATCTACTCACATTATGACCATTATGTCAAATATATAAGCACTTTGTCATTGACATTGATGTTATTGTTGTTACAACTAATGCTGCCGCATCACCTATGTAGTTGCCATAATTAATGTCATTGATGTCATTTCTTGATTAAGTCTTAAAATTTACTCTTTAATTAATATTTTAGATTTCTTATGTTCCATTTTATCCTTTTCTTATTTTCTACTTTTTATATTTGGTATCTTCTATTTTATTTTATCTTTTCTTTAAAATTTTTTTATTTTTATTTTTGTCATTATTTTTCTAGGTTTTACTTTTTTGTTCTTTTTTTGTTCATTTATATTTTTTACAATTTTATTTTTTATATTATCATTTTACTTTTTAATGTTCCATTTTTTATTTTCACATATTTTATATTTTTTTGACCTTTTTTCATTTTCTCCTTTTATGTTTTACTTTTCTATTTTCTCATTTTAAATTTTTATTTTGTAATTTAATTTTTTACATTTTTTTGATAAATTGATACTTGTACTTCAATGACTATTTAGCAAGTTCAAGATCTAGGCAATTTTGGCATTAAGGAATGAGGCATTAAGTTGGAGACTTTTTTCAATTGATCAAAATGTCATGGTTGTAGATAATGATTCAAGAGGGGTATTCCTTTCTTGTAGTTCTAGAGATGAGATGCGATAATGATGATGTTATTTTAGCAAGAGCTGATAAGTAAGTATTTTACTACTCCAAATAAAGAAGGAGAAACCTATGACATTACATTAACAATCCAACTAGCTCTAGATAATTCTAGCAGAAATTATTGCATTAAGAGTGATGCTCTTAACTCTATTAGAAATGTTATTAGAGCCTAACAATTAATTTGTATAGGATGACAAATTACAAAAAAAATATAAGGAGTTGATCCAATAACATTTACACATCAATTTAATTTATATCTTATGAAAAGAAATTCAAAAGGTCGACATGCTTGTAAATTATTACACCAACATAAGGATATACATGGTTGATTGTAATTTTCATATATTTTATGATTATAATTTTTAAACTTTGAACCTTTCATTTTATTCTGATTGTTTGGTTCAATGGAAGTTTTCTTTTATAAAAAAAAAAAAATTGGAGACTTTTGGTTTCTTTTACTCTCACTCTCTCTCTCCGTTTTTTTTTTCCCCCAAGTGACAAGACAATAGATAAATTCGCGGGGCTTAAGAGGACGATGCGATCTTCCCATGATGGACGGCCAGAAACGCCTCTCCTCCCAAGATCCGACGGTCACGAAAAAACCCTAGCGAGCTCGGCAGCCGGAGGCAGGACTATATAGTGCTCGCCATAGGGAGTCGGCAAACGCTTTCCCCTCTACTCTTCCTTGCGTCTCTCGACCACATCCCGCGCCAGACCTCTCCTCAGCATACATCAGGTGATTCGTCTCCTTCATCTTATTGATGTTTGTTGTTGCCATTTTACGGATCTGCCCAGTTTATGTAATCCGTGAACGCGTTCTCTGTATGTGTTTGCTAACAATGGTCGTTCTTTGCCGCAAAAAAAAGAAAGAAGCACGGTAGGCGTGGTATCACAAAAGCCTTAGGGTGGTGTCCACTTGCGGACGATAGGAATCTCATGGTCTTTTTTTGTTTTTTTTGATAATTTTGCGGCCTGGACTAGTTTAGAAGCTCGATATTTCCAACTTAAAATGGTAGAACGGATTGTTGGGTTTTAAATCGCGATCGTGTCGTCCAACAACTTATGCCGTACAGGTTGGTTTTGGTTAAGGCGTAGAGGGACTAGTCTGATGAGGAGTTGTAGTCTTTGGTGGCCGATGCATACTTCTCATGCTGTTGGAAATGTATGAGCATTGCTTGTATCTCGATATAATCTCGTTGGGGAAAAAAAACGGAGAAGAAAAGCTGTTGTCCTCTTTCGGAAAAAGAGAAACAAACATGGTTGTTATTTTACGTCTATCTATCGGTTGCCTTTCTGGATGCCTATAGAATTGGTGGAAGGATTTAAGCTTTTAGGAAGTGGATTGTGGGATAGGCTTGCAAAAGAAATAACAATTGGTGTTCAGAATTTTGGTGGAGTATTATGGTTCTTATGTTTGGTTCCCTTGGAGTCTGAGCGCGTGTGGGATAGACATTTTAGATGCCAAAAAGAAATTAGGCTCTAGAAATGAAGCATTCTGCCTTGTAGAATTTGTTGCTTTGGAATTGTGGTTTGGGCGTTAGGTGCTTTTTATATCCTGTCCTTAACAATCTTAGTTGATATGTCAATAGTTAGGAGTCTTTTGGAGAGGGAGGGGGTGAGGAAAGTGATTCTTTTTGTTTAATGTGTTTTGGTTCTATGTTGGTGTGTTTATCTCAGTAATGCATAACAACTGTGATATATTTTTGAAGTCCTGATTTATTTTGGAAATGTAATGCTGGCATTTTTGATGATCTCTTTGTAACACTAACATGCAAGACCATTTCATCCATTGCTAGAAGTTCTGTGCTTGGGTGGAATGTGTGCATGGATTTAACTCGGAACAAGCCTCCTTTATGTGAGATTCTTTCATGCTCCTCTCCCCCTCCAAAAGCACTAGACGGCTGAATAATGATCATTTGATCCCTTGTTAATGTGAAATTACGCACGCCATTTATAAGTTCAAATTTAAAGCAATCAAAATTATATTTGTTTCTCTTATATTAAGCTAGGAAAAATTGTCCTTGATGTGATGCCCTTGATCACTGACATGACACATACTATCCGAAGATTAGGTATGGTACCTTATAAGAATAATTCCCTGTTCCTATCTTTTTCTATCTCCCTTTTGTCATCTCCCAAACAGGCTATGAATGTTAAGATTCTTGAATTATATTGTGCTTGCTAGTAGCTATTAGATTTTCCAGTGATCTCTATGTTTGTTTTCTCATGCTCTTGTTGTCTGTTCTTTTTCCTAGTTAACAGTTTTTATTGCCCTAGATAGTTTCTATATTCTAAGGCTGCTGGTTTCCTAGTAAAATCATGCAAATTTTGCTTAGCCTATGTCCAAATTTTTTTAATCTTTTTTTTACAAAATATCATTGTGGATTGTTTTTCATTATTTGGTTTTATTCTTGTGTTTTTCATACAATCGGAGGGCATTTAAATTTGTTTCATGTATAATTATTGGAGTATTTGTTGCTTGGTCTTACTCATGGTTCATTATGTTTTCATCTAAAATCTCTTTATGATAAGACAGTTTTGAGTTCTCATGTTGGGTTCAGTGATGATACATCCGAAGTCTTGAGGTGTAGATCCCTCCAAGTCCCTGCCTGGCAGGGAGAACCTACTTGGTAGTGCCTACAGTCATATGATATGGATGGATGTTCTGAGGAAAAGGGCTATAAAACAAAGCCTGTGTTCTTTTTCATTCTCACTTTGATGTTTTTCATGTGCCTATGTGTGTAGTTATTTTACCTGATTTGTGTTGCTTGTAATGATTTATGGTACTCTGGTGTAATCAAGCCCCTTTCGAAAGGGCAAATTTACTTGGGTAGAAGAGACATGGGGTTTTACCACAACACTTTCCCCAACTGTTGCTTTTTGTTGCTTGGCTTTAAAGTTCATTGCTTCTAGTTGGTGTTAGTATGATGAGCATTTGAGCTGAGTCTCTATAACTGGAGTTTTGCCATTATTTTGATGTCGAGGTTACCATGTTGACTAGTATGTCTATATTATAGCACTTCATGATCTGAGCTCATCTAGTTTTTGAAATGATTTCTCTATCATACTTTCATGGTCTAGTTTTTGTGTAAGGTATTGTTTACCATGGTTGTTGCTGTATGTTGTGATTTTTCTTGTTTCTACTAAATTTTAAGCAACCGGCATTGTCTATAATAATTATGTATTCTCTGATTAAATAATGGGACCGACTTGATGCTCTTACTATATATATTTCACTAGAATGAAGGTCATTGCTGCTTATTTGCTTGCTGTTCTGGGTGGAAATAATGCCCCCGCAGCTTCTGATTTAAAGAAGATTCTTGGATCAGGTGATTCTCTTTCTCCAGTTTCATTGATTTTCTACTCTCTTCTATTTGGGTTATTATATATTAAATGAGATTCTTGACCTTCTTTTTGCAGTTGGTGCTGAAGCTGATGATGACAGGATTGAACTGCTACTATCTGAGGTGAAGGGCAAGGACATCACTGAACTTATTGCGTCGGGCAGGGAAAAATTGGCTTCTGTCCCTGCAGGTGGGGGTGCTGTTGCTGTTGCTGTTGCTGGAGGATCTGGTGGTGGCAGTGGCGGTGCTGCTGCTGCTGCTGCTGCTTCTGCAGAAGAGCCAAAGAAGGAGGAGAAGGTTGAAGAGAGTGAAGAGTCAGATGAGGTAAAGCTCTCATGTCTTGCCTTGCATTCCTGCTTTCAAATTGGCTGCTTTTACGTACCAGTAATATGGTTTTGTATGATTTTAAGCTTGATCATTTGATTGTTTATTGTATAGCAATCTTTCAGACTTTCGATGTTTGCATTTCCATTTGTTTTCACTTATGTCACCTGTTGGTTTGGTGGTATTTTATACGAGGGAAGGGTTATGATGGAGTGTGTTAGTACTTTTTAGGAAACCTGACCTAATGGTAAGTAGATTTGGTAGGGTATTAGGGTCCAAATGTTCACCGCAAAACTGTCTGGAATAGGTTTTTCTCGGGGAATCTGGTTAACGAGGTCAAATCAAACTATTGCTGACACTAACTTGAATAATACCGTCGCCGATGCAAATATCATTTTCTTGCACGAGGAATGATGAATAGAAGGAAAATGAGTCCAAGTTTTTTGGCAAAAAAGAAATTAGGATGTTGCGATCAAATTGTGCCTCCATTCATTAGACTTGCCTTTTACCCTCGATAATATCTAGGCAAATAAGCAGTTTTAGTATTGTATATATGATGGTTTTGAAGCTTTAGCGATACTGACGTGAGTTTGGTTTTCTTACAATGCAGGATATGGGCTTCAGCTTATTTGATTAAGATGCAAGTTAAGTTGTGGTTAGTGCATGCTATTTCGTAGGACGTTCTTTCACTGAGTTTGAATCTTTATCCTAAGTTTGGGAAAATCTATTTTTGTAAGTTTTTTTATTTGGTCTTGAAACATATGGTTATGCTAATATTATCTCTTATGTCCTTTCTTGAACAAAGTTACATGGCGGTGTTCGTCGCTAAAAAGTTTGACGGTTCATCCTCTTTGTATAATTATCTAATTTGAGATTAATGCTTGCTTCCATGATCCTTCTTATGGCCTGCTTTTTGGGAAGGTAGTAGGGAAAGGATTATTTTGGTTCCTCGACATACAATTGTTCTACGTAGGCATTACCATCGGAACTGTAGTTCAAAATGGGCATATCTTGAAGACGTGAATTGATTTTTGTATCGAGTATTTTCTTTTATTCCTTGTTGAAGGCTTACAGAATAATTATCCTTGACTCCTATGTCTCCCAGAGAACCTTTTGAAGAAGGATATCCTGTGGTTGTCAGCTTTTTATTGGTTCTTCTGCTTGTTTGGTGGCAAAAATCTATAATGAGTGCGTCCTTTTGCTTCATGGACGGAATCTCTATTACGTCAAACGCTATAGTGGCGGGGCAATGATGTTTGGTAATTGACATGGTGGAGTGCAGCAAGTGATTGGGACACGATTTTTGATCGAAAATAATCAGTTTAATATCTAGTCGGTACTTTGCGCGAATGACACTCGAAGCTGAATGCAGACGGTTGCCGTTATCTGTCACTTCTATGGTGTAACATTTGTTAGCTTCTTTTTTCGTGGGTTAGTTTATTTGGAGTATTAGGAAATTGATGTGGAATTAATGTTTAACGTGTAATTGTATTTACTTATAGTAATGTTAACATCAGATTGGTATTATATTGTGGTGTTTATTTGACAGTGATATTAAATATATAAAATATGAGGGATAATATAAGTTTACTTAATATCAATTAAAATTGATGTTAAATAAATTTGTGTTAGAGCGATTAAATTTGGATTAGCAAATTAGAGGTAAGTTATTAGAGTAGATGGAGTTAAATTTTTTTTTTTGAGGTTAATCCTTTTGGGTAATTAGACCTAAATATTTTCCTTCGTAGTGGAGAGACTGTTCCATAGCTATTTGTCCCGAGTCTTAGATGCATGCAAGGTCTAATCACTGAGATGTCTCCAAGGGAAATGGGTAATTTTATTAAAAAATAAAAAAAATATAGTACATTATACTTGGTGGAGACCAGTTAGTAGCTAAACTCAAATGCTTTTGAGCAAATAAAATGTACGTGGCTGACCTGGTTTCTTCTCCTGAGGCCTCAATTTTGTTTGAGGAATAAGGTGGGTCATGTTCCGTTTTGTCTCGAAGACCTGCAAGAAAGAGAGAAAATCAGGAGTTTCATTTATTTCGTCCTAAATTTATTTCTCCAGCCTTGTGGAATAAGGGGTATTACGGATTTCAATTTTGCTGTCCTCTTGTTCCACTCGCTTCTGTCGAGGGCCCATTCTCGATGATGCTCCAATGACGGTCGCTCGTCGTTTGGTGGTTGTATTTGTATATATTAAATGGTGTCAAGAATTCTTTTGCACTCATGATTTTTATTTATTTATTCTCAGTAATGATATTTTACAAATGTCTTGTATATGAATAATACAAATGTTCTTTGTAACTCTTATCTTTTTTTATAGAACTTGTAATGCATAATTTTTACCTTCAATTTTATGTAATGAAAAGTATCTTCTCAATATGTAATCTTTACCTTCAATTTATGTAATGAAAAGTACCTTCTCAATATTTAAGAAATTTGTGCTACAAATATTACCCTTCAATCTCTCTTTTTGATGTACTTGGTACATGCTAGGGCATTGCCTTTTATTCAGTTTCATATGAATAACTTTGTGAATTAATACATATTTTCAACCTGTTAACTTCCAAGGAACCAGTGACAACATCGGTAATAAAATGTACAATGACAATATTTTGAGAGAATAATAATACAAGTACCTCATATATAATATTACTTTAATTCTAATTTAATCAATTGTAACATATACTTAATATCATAACAAGGAAAAACAAAAAATCAATTAAAAAAAATTGTAAACACCGTAAACTTTCATTTCAAAGGACATGAACTTCATAACTCATACTATTAAACGTTGTTAACGTAATTGTTAATAATTATAAAATATATCATTACATTTCAATATTAACCTATTCTATTAAAATAAATATTTCTAATCTAAAATTCATAATTTTCCATCCTACCACTCCCACCTAACGCCCAACTCAAGAGTACTTAGTCCAATTCTAAATTTATTCCTTCAAAACTACTTAAACAATGCATCACATATCCACTTATTTCTCTTTTTTATTGCACAAATCAAACAATGTAATTCCTCCAAATAAAGACCGTTCCCACTTATTCCTTCTCAACTTCATTATGAAAGTCAAATATCAAAACCCCACTTATTCCACTAAATGTCAATTTCATGTGTAATTTCAGAAAAATCCATTCTTCAAAATAAATATACCCTAAGGCTCTGTTAGCCAAAGGAAATGAGTTTGTATGTTAAGTAGAGGAATAATGAAGTAGTAAAATAAATGGTGGAATAAGTGAGTTAATTTGTTTGGATATTTTAGAGGGGTTAAAGTTATTACACAAAGGTTAAGTGAGATTAAACTTGGTGAAGTGTTGGTCGGATTAAGTGGTAGGTTAAGTATTTAATCCCATGTAATTTCACATAACCTGCGAACTAAACAGGCCTAAATGTCTCCAGCTTTTCATTTTGATGAAAGGTAGTAAATGACGCTTAGAGTGTACCTAAATGCCTTCGTTAAAACGATGCTTTTTGCACAAGGGCTAAAGTCTTTGGTGTAACGTATCTGTTGGGATTTGGAGTTGGTTACATGGCAACCAGTAGGTCACATCGCACGTGCCACGTGGCCACGTGGTAATGGTCTAATTGGATTAATTTTGGTGCATCAAGTTTGATTATTTTCTATTTTTAGTAAAGATGTTCAGAAAATGTTTGAGATTTATTTTAATTAGGAGATAAGATCTTTTCAAATGAGATAAAATCTTTTTTCAATAGGATAAAATCTTTTGTTACTATTTTTAGGGATATATTTTCTCTATAAATAGAGTCTTTTCAAAAATTCTAAGTTGATCAACACAATTATTTCCAAACAACAACTTAAAGTTCATCTCCTCTCTCTCTCTCTCTTCTCTCAACCAACGACCACCAAGGGCCATCGTTGGCCTCTATCTAGCCAGCCATTAGGCCTCACGGTGGGGCCTCTCCACGCCTCCAAGTCCTTATGTGAATAGTCTTACACGTGAACTATTTTCTCCACGTACTTAGAGTCCACATTCCCAATATTTTATCAATTCTTCATGGTATCAAAGGGCACACAGGTTTGGGAGTTAAAAAGGCTCCTAACATCAATGCAATTGCCTATGGAATAAAAGGCGTTGATCATTGTTCATTTTAGATTTTTTAAGTCTAGTTTACTTTGAGGATTAACCCCTTCAAGATGTTGTTCAAAATTAGGATCTGATTTCAACTGATGTTAGTCAAATATGTATTAAAATTCTACATAATTTATATTTCTAACATCCCTCACATTTTATATATATAATACCACTACCGATATCATAAGGGTTAATATCATAATTTAATACCAATTCAAATAAATATAAACTAATATTAATATCCTATAATAAATAAATATAATTATAAATTAACATTAATTTTATATTTCTTAATATTATTTTTTTTAAACTCTTAAATAAACTAATTCGAGGAAAATGGAGGAGCTAGGAAGTCTTCCTGTTTAATAAAAATCGTGGTCAATCTGGTAGATTGACTGTGAAACGTAATTGGCTTCGGCCTTTCTGGAATGCGGTCACCGTGGAAAGGAGTCAGTGATTGGACGTAGGAAAACCATTGCTTGTATTGATATTTACGTGAACATCGGAGCATATGAAGAGGGTTTATAATATAAGATTAAAAAAATGTGAATATTGGAGCATCTCAGGTGAATTTATAATATAAAATTAAAAATGAAATATTAGAGTTAGGATTAATACCCGTTACTTATACATATTTAGGACTTGTAACTAGATTCAAAGAAATTGAATAAAAAAGAGGAAGATTGCTTAAATTAAATTAATTTTTAACTCATGTATTGATGTGGAATTTTGAAAGTCAATTACTATAAGAGTATAAAAATCAATCATATAAAAATTTAATATAATTTTCAATCGATGTTCTTAATTTTTGATAATTGAAAAATTAATATACTGTGTATTGTAAAATATATTATTTGATGTATCTTGATTTTCTACTGATATAAAAAAAGAATCATCAATTAAAAATTAAAATATATCATATATTATAAAATATATTACTCGATATATTTTGATTTTCAATCGATATCTTAAATTATATTTATTTATATATATATATATCATTTTATGTTTTTACAAAAATATATTAAATGTTAATTTTTAATTAAAAAAAAATGAAGAGGTTCACGATAAACATGAAATTTAAAATATGTGAATGTATTAAATAAAAAAAAAAGAGAAGGGAAGATAAAAAGAGCACACTATAGTAAGATTAAAAGAAAAAAAAAACGGTGACGTCGAGACTCAACGCCACACGGCTTTTGATAGATATAATGGTGCCTTTTCGTCCTTTCAAATCGCGTAGCTCATATATTGAGTTATTATATTTAGCTTAGTTGTGGAATCAGTGATGGTCAAATTTGCAAGAGATTGTCAAATGCTTTTAGTGAAAATACCTTTGGACTTTGTTTGCGACATTTTAACATCGTCGTGTTCGTACAAGTGTGAAGTTTTCACTGATTTCAACGGGAGAATTCCTCCAATAATAAAATAATAAATAGTCAATTTAACTCATGAATAATGGGATGAAAATAACAAGTAATTCATAGATGGGGGAAAGAAGTCTCCACAGACCTAGAACAATATTATTGTTATATTATTATTATTTTTTTTTCTTGGGGATTAGGTGTTCTCTGATTTTTCGTCATATGACTTATGTAGGATTTTTTTTCTTTTTCAATGGAAGTTAACTTTCACAAAAAAAAAAAAGGAGAGGCCTATAACAATATAATAAAAAAATGGATTAACCAACTTGATAGTGTTATTCTCATCTCAAGGAAAGAATTTTGAATTTGAATCGGAGGATCGATGGAATTAAGTGTCTAATGAATTTTCCATTATAATTTACAAATCATTTGGAACCGGTATGTACACATTTTTACTTAAGCATGTAAGATGAAATTTTCACATATGGAGAGGGTGAGTCCCCTTATTTAACGTTTTTCAATAAAGTATATTGTTTGATTTGAAGAATGTCCGTAGATTCAAGCAATTACATATGTGTTATAAGTAGTAAATTATATTCCACAAATCAACATACTTGATTATAATGGAGGGATTAAACTTGTTTCTTAATACAACTAGTTGCAGGTTTTGTTACGGGTTCACTATCGTCCTACTATAATAGAGGTCTTTTCTTTGTTATACACATAATGATCAAGGTCAATTTTGGTTAGCTAAGTCAATTAATTTATTATAAGCAAGGTTTGATGTATCGTCGATATATCGGTATCGATGGGTCTGGACATGTCAATATTACATGAAGTATCTTTTTTTTCATGATGTCGTCGATATATCGTCGATATCATGGACTTTTGTTGAACTTTAGAGCTATACATGCTAGTGATTTTACTCCATTGTAGTCCAAATATGTCAACTTTAGAGCTGTACATACTCCGTCGACGATTCAGTCATTGCACTTGATTTTACTTATTAAAAAATAGGAAGAAGATTCTAAAATGTGAGTGAGAAATAAATTAGCATCTTCAAACCTTTATAAAAAGATACATAAACCCAAGCATTTTGATAATCCATGGGGGTATTAAAAGGGCTATATTGTTGAAATGACCCTTTCCATGGACTGTTCGGAGCTTTTTTGGAAAGTTAGGGGCGTGGGAAATATTCTAAGCTTCTTGGGTTGAGGCATGTGGGGTTTATGGGGAAAGAGGGAACTTAGAGGGGGTATCACACAATTTTTCCCTCCCTCTCTCTCTTGCCACTCACACACCCAGCGCATGCACACACACGCATACCTCTCCTTCCTCACCAAAACCCTAAACCCACTTCTATTTAAACCCAACCCCCTCCTCCCTCTCCACCACCACAGCTCCACTTTCATCCCTTAGCATCTGCTCCTCCTCGTCTCTTGCAGCCATGAGTGGAGAGGAGCTTGCGAGCAGAGGGAGAGAGTGTGAGCGAGGAAGGGGAGAGCGTGGGAAAGAGGAGAGAGCTCGAGGGAGCTCGAGCATGTGCGGCTAGAGGAGCTTGAGTAGGAGAGCTCGCGCGAGGGAGATGCCCTTGTTGCGGTTGCAGTTGCAAGCGCTCAGAGGTGCGAGGGGAGGAGCTACGGTAGGAGTTGCTATCGTGGGAGTCGAGGGAGCTCGTGCAAGGGGAGAGGAGGCTGCAGGAGGATCCGCAACCTCCTGCAGCTGCTGCGGGCGAAGCTCGCGAGCAGACGAATGCCGCGAAGGAGTTCTGCGTACTGGATTTTCTAGTATCAGACGTCTGGACAAAAGGAGGGATCGGGATGTCTGGCGGGCTCGGGGTGATAGCAGGCGACGCCAGAGCGGCGACCGGTGGAATCAGGGAAGGCAAAGGATGGGCTACTTGGAGGTCGAGGGCTTGGAGGCGGAAGGAGTGGAGCGACTCTGATGTGCATGGTAAAAGGGTGATGGAGGCGAGGTGGACTGATAGAAGGGGCGCAAAGGAGAATGGCAAGATCTTGTGTTTCCGGTGTCGGCGGCGGGGACACATGGCGGCTACTTGCCGATCTCCCATGGTGTGTTTAGAGTGCGGGGGATTTGGTCACAAGAGGGATTCGTGCAGGGGTCTTGGGGGGTAGATGAAAGAACAACTTTTCCCGCGCTCTGGAATTTTGAATTCTAGGGCTTTGCAGGCACCTCCTTCGCCCCCTTCTTTGCGTAGCTCTGGGGGGCATACGGTTGATGTGGAGGTACCTATGACAGAGAACATCAAAGCGGCAGAGATGGCGTTGCGTGGAGTGCTACTCGGAGAGGTTATGTCTGGAAGACCGACGATGGAGAATGTGCACAACCTGGTAAGCTCTCTTTCCCTTTCGACCAGCTCCTGGCAGGCTACCTTTTTGTCACCTTCACGATTTGTCCTCTTTGGGTTGGGGATGTTGGATGTTGAGAGGCTGCAATTTCAAACGTCTTGCAATGATGGCCTCACGGTGATCTGGAGACTGGTTTCTCCCTTTGATGGAGCTCTGCTGGAGAGGCCACCCTAGAGAGTGGGTTCTAGATCGGGAAAACTTGAGATCAAGGGGTTACCTTTGCACCTGAGGTCAAAGGAGGTCGTGACATCCATGATATCAAGATTTGCCTCAGTGGCAGAAGATGTGATTGTTGGACTACTGGAGGGCGATGGGCGCTCGTTGAATGTGATGGTTGATGTGTTTAAAGCTAGCTCAGTACTTGATAGATTGATTCTGAGGTGTGGTGGGAGTTCATGGTTGCTGAGGCTGAGGTTCTTGGTGGGTGACACTATAGTGAAGCAAGATAAGTCGTCTGGATTTGAAGTTGGTGAAGAGGTGGCTGCACAGGACTTGTGCACGGCTCCAACTGAAGAACCCCCATCTATCAAAAAACATAAGGACCATCATGTGGGGGAAAGGGGGGAGATATCGACTGAAGAAAAGGAGGAATCGGGTTGGGTGGAAGCATCAAGACCAACGCCTGTGGTGGCAGGGGATGCGTTGCCAATCAGTGAGGAGGTTGAGGGGCAGGGGGTTCAAGAGATTCAGCTTGATTCCCTGAAGGATAAACAGAATCTGCATGAGATGGAGGGTCTTAAATTTGATGGTGGATCTTGCGCTAAAACTGGTAAGGGCAGATCACCTTATAGCCTCAGACAGAGGAAGTCAAAGGCTGACACACTGATGGATGAAGACAAGATTGCAGAGGTTATGTAGGTATGCAAGTGCCAAAACCTCAGGGGGGAGGGATCTCGTGAGGATAGATGAGAATCCTCACTTGGAATGTGCGTGGGTTGCGCGAAAAAAATCGGAGGGCTTCTCTGATGAGATATTTGAGAGAATGGGGGATTGAATGTGCGATCATTCAAGAGACGCACATTGAGAATAACTCTGATAAGCTATGGTATGACCTGTTGGCTATGGGGACGAATGAATGTGTGAAGATTGATGCACAGGGGAGATTAGGGGGTATTGCTAGCTGGTGGAGGAAGGTGTGGGCACAATGTCTGGAAGTTCACAAAGCCAGGCACATGTTGACTTGCAAATTCCAAATTCACCAGGGGCATGAATGTATCTGGGTTACTGGGGTATATGGCCCTTGTGTTGCGTTTGCTAGGCAGGAGTTGTGGGAGGAATGGGCTGCTGCGGCTGAACTGGTGCAGGGGGGAGCATGGTTGATAGGTGGTGACTTCAATTGTGTGCTAACAGGGGCAGATAGGCCTACTAGTGGCACAGACAGCTCAGCTGTTGGCTTCCAGATGGTGGTTCAATCTCTTGAACTGAGTGAGTATCCGTCTTCTGGTGTGGAATTTACATGGCGCAATGGAAATGGGCTGGCATCCAAATTAGACAGATTTTTTGGGAATGTGAACATTCTTGAAAGATTTCAACTGTCGACTGTTAGTGGCTTGGACCGACCTTTCTCTAATCACAGCCCTTGGGTGTGGGATAGTGGGGAAGAAACCCAAGTTGGCTCATACTTCAAGCTTAGAAGATCATGGCTGAATGAACTGGGGTTCTATCAGATGGTCAGTTCATGGTGGCAAGCTAAAAAGGTGGAGGGCTCTGCTACTATTAGATTGGCATCTAAGCTGACTGCTTTGCGCATTGTCTTAAAAGAGTATGGCATTACTGTAAACATGATAAGGCAGTAGAGGAGGATGGAGGCTTTGAGTAACATTCAGGAGCTGGATTCTAAGGAAGCAGCTGGCCCTTTATTAGTGGAAGAACTTGCAGATAGGAAGGTGTGGCAAGGTGTGATATTGGATGAAGATCTTAAACAAGAAATTGATTGGAGGGAGATATCAAGGCAATTATGGCTTAAGGAGGGAGATGCTAACACGAAATTCTTCCATCTTGCAGCTAGCTCTTAGAGGCGTGCTAATTTTATATCTTCTATTCTTAGAGATGGACACAGGATCTCATCCATTCAGGAGATAAGATCAGAAGCCATCAAATACTATAGAGATGCTTCTCGGGCAGTTAAGAGGGGGGAATGGAGAATGGCAGGAAGTGATGCTCCTAGTGTGACAAGTGAACAAGCCTCTCAGCTGACAGCAACCATCACTGAACATGAGACGCTGCAGGCAATTAAAGAGCTCAATATGGAAGGTTCCCTAGGCCCTGATGGGATACAAGTCTTCTATAGAGAGATGTGGAATGTGGTGGGCAAGGAAGTGATGGATGTCATTAGAGAGTTTGAGAAGGGAAATGTTGGTTTTGAAAAGATCAACAAGTCATATCTCTTTTTACTGCCTAAGTCAATGGGAGTAGAGAAGTTCTCAGACTTTAGACTGATCTCACTTTCAAATTCCATCTACCTGGTTGTCAGCAAGATTTTAGCTAATCGGCTGAGAACTGTTCTACAGAGCCTAATCCATCCTGTGCAATCTGCATTTCTGCCTAGTAGATCACTCCAAGAATCCTTCATTTTGGCTCAGGAAATGGTGAGTGGGTGGCACAGAAGGAAGTGCAAGGCATTCATGTGGAAAGTTGATTTTCAGAAGGCATATGATTCGATCTCTTGGCCGTATCTCTGGGAGGTATTTAAAAGGAGGGGTTTTCCTCCTTTATGGATCCAATGGATGAAACGTTGTATCACAACTGCCTCCTTTTCTCCACTGATCAATGGGAAGCCTTGCAGTGTTTGGATTCAACCTCAGCGTGGGGTTAGACAAGGATGTCCTTTAGCCCCCCTAGTCTTTAACCTTGGGGTGGATGGGCTTGCAAGGTATGCATGCAGATTGGCAGAGGTAGGTCTAATTAGAGGTTATTCACTATCCAACAGGAGAAATCTGGCCCCCATTTTGCAATATGCAGATGACACGGTCTTCTTTGTGGAAGGGACCAAGCCTGCTGCACATGCTCTGGGGTTATTGGCAAAGATCTTTGGGGATATTTCAGGCCTGAAACTGAACAAGGAAAAGTCTACCTTGATATGTTTTGGCATGAATGAGCAGGAGCAGATGGATTTGGAGAATACATTGGGATCACCTCGAGCTAAACTACCAATGAGGTACCTAGGACTTCCATTGAGGGCTGCAAAGCTGAAGAAAACTGATTGGAATATCTTGTTTGATAAGGTCTCTGGCAGGTTGAAAGGATGGAGTAGTAAGTTTTTGGCTAAGGGTGGGAGATTAATCCTTCTTAACTTGATCATAACATCCATCTCGATCTTTTACTTTAGCATTTTCAAGGCCTCGAAGTCTATTTGGAAACGATTGGATGTTATGAGGAAAAGATTCTTTTGGAAAGGAGCTGGCCATGAGGGTGGTTTTATGCAGCCCATCAGATGGAATAAGATCTGCAGGCCAAAGGAGTTATGGGGATTAAGGTGCTCAAGGAGTTCAATGAGGCCTTACTGATTAAATGGGCCATCAAGATTCTGGAGTGCAAGGAGGATTTGGTGGCAGATTTGATCAGGGACAGTCATGGTGGATTTAATAGTGCTTTGCAGAGGCTACAACCGGTGAAACCTTCCCCTTTTTGGCGATCAGTTATCAGTGCTATCAACAATTATTAGCACCTGTTGCATCTTAGGCTTGGAGATGGCAGGGACTTTAGTCTATGGAACGAGTAGTGGTCAGGTTTGGGGGTTCTGAAAGAGGCGTATCCGAGGGCTTATGCTGCTGCTGCAGATAAGGAGGCTAAAGTCAGCAGCCTGTGGTCTACTGCAGAGGGCTGTTTGCGGCTGGAAGGGTAGGAACATTGCAGATCTGGCACTCGATTATGGGAGGATAGGCAGAACTTGATGGCTGCATTACAGTAGGTGCGTCCTAGGGTGAATGTGGCTGATACTTATGGCTGGAATGGTGTATTTTCAGTGTAGCAGGCATATGAGAAGATCATCAGGTCTAACATTGAGATGGAGAGTGACCCAATTGACAGGAAAATATGGTTATTGAAAATCCCCTTGAAGGTTCAAATATTCTTGTGGCTTTGCAAACGGGAAGGCCTGATCACTAGTGATCTTAGACACAGAAGAATGGGGACTACTTTGAATGCTTGCCACCTCTGTGGGTTACATACTGACAGTACGTCGCATATTTTTTCCTCTTGCCTGGTCACAGACAAGATTTGAAGGATGATTTGCTTAGAACCTCTTCCCACCTGGGATTCCCTTTGGCAGGGGTTCATTGCTCCTGGACGGCCGTATGGGGGTATGGCTGCCATTTTGTGGTGTGTGTGGAGGGCACGTAATGATAAATTTTTTCAGGAGAGACTGGTTAGATGTGAGAACATTGTAAATGAATGTTGGTCCCTCATACACAGCTAGGAATCTTTTTTGTAATGTTTTGTTTGATATGAAATATACTACCCTCTGGATTGCTATCGTCTCACGATAGCATTCCTCACTATTTCAAAAAGAAAAAAGGGTATTAGACGTCTAGAGCATCTACCAGACGTCTGGAGCAACAGCGGGACGTCCGAAGTTGAAGCCGGACGTCTGAAAAAATGCGGAGTGCCAAGATATGAGTTTTGTACGCTTCTTCCTACGGGTACGTGAAGTACGTTAACGTTGTGCTGTACTTGTTTTAAACCTGCGAACGCATGTGTAGGTATAGGCCTTGGAAAGGCGCGTTAGCACGCTCTTTGAGGTTCTTTAGGATGTCTATACGACTCTACAGACGTCTGGAAGAACCCCAGGATGGCTGCAAGGGGTTCTAGACGTCTGCCAGCAATGTAGGAATACAAGGTGAGTTTTTGACATCGTTTAAGACGTCTGTGCCTAGTGCCAGATGTCTGATTTTAGTCAGTATGCACGTTTTTGGCCTGTTTGGGGCCCAGATGGAGTCAGATTTATGTAAATAGAATACTATTATTTTTCGCTCGAGTTTCTCTACATGTTAGTGACACTTGTACATTGTTTTGAACTCGTCTGATGTGATTTAGGCACTGGTATAGGTTTTCAGCCTGCAGCGTGTTTGGGGCCGACGGAGACGACCAGATTTATGATTTAGGCTCCATTCCTCCTGTGTAGCCCGGTAGAGTGTACCTTCATATTAAGATTTAAATAAGTAAAGTACATGTTTAAAATAACTTGATTGAACCCTAGGCTGTGAAATGAACCCTAGGGCAGAAGTGAATGAACATTGCTTGAGCTACACTGTTTACTTTGAGATACTTGTTAAACCCTAATTGGTAGAAATTATATAGCTACATGATGTGATACTTCTTCAGATGTAGAAACACGAGCTGCCTGTTATATGAATGAGAATCAGAGGGTGAATAACGAGATATGTGATGAGAACCTCATCATGAGCCCTAACTAGCTTACTTTCACCTAAGAAAGAGAACAAAAACTCCTACATAATCAAGAGAAAAGCCTAATTCAGGGGATTACTGATCTGAAAAGAATACCTGAAGAATAGGGTAAAATTGCAATTTTATCATTGCAGTGCATCAACGGGATTTCTCAAGATCTAAACATAGGTCAATTGGGCTTAATAAGAGAAAAAGTGGGATGGTTCAGTCAGAAGAGGGTTATTGTAAAATTTAAGAATTAAATGACATTCTGTAACCCTAAAATAAACCCACTTTAATTCACAAGATTTCAGGCAGGATAAAAATTGACTAAACCCTCTAAAATTCATGAAAAAATATCCCTTAGGGTTTAGAATATTCAATTTGGCCTTTGGAACTTGTTTTGACCTAGATTGCGGACCACGCCCAATATTTGACCTAATTTAAGTTTTTATGCAAAATGTCTAGTCAAACGAGGTCAAACCTAAAATTCAACTTCACCATTGGATTCCTTAGGTCCAAATTAGGTTTGTACCAAAATTTGGACCTAAGGGAAGGTCATCTTAACTTACTTTGCAAATTGGTCCACTAAATTACATTCTGACCCTTAACTTTTGGAAACCCTTGCAAATACCCCCTCATTTTTTTGTCACTTTCTTCATTTTGGTCCATCTGCCTTTGCAGCAGGGACCCATACCGCCGGCGACTTTGCAAGCAGGTTTTCTCCTCGTTTCCATGGGAAGTTGCTCCCAGATTTGAAAGGGGAGTCCTCTGCGACACTCCCTATCACCTGAGCAGCTCCCCATGTCATGAATCCCCCCATACCTCTCGTGCGAATGCTTGAGAGGTATGGGTTCCCCTCCGGCCATGCCTCCAACGATGACTTTTTGGCTGCCTCCTTGCGAATAACCTCTTGCCCGTGCCTATTTAAGGAAGCCCAGATCATTCCGCACCTCCCAAGCTTGTTTTGGCCAGAGGTAACCCCCCAATTTCGTCTCCTCCTCCTCCGGCCATCTTCCTGCAGGCTCCGGCGACTCTCCCTCCCTCTTCTTGTCGCTTTGCCACCGTACCAGTGGCAGAGCCATCTTCGCCTCACTCCTCCGCATCGCGTCGTACCCATGCGAGGTTCTCTGACCTCCTTATCGTCGTTGCCTCTCCATCTCAGGGTCTTCATCTCCGGTGACGGCCAATACACGCCGCTCGCCCTCCGCATCCCCCCTTCACTCCAAATACCCTAGATAAGTTCCTCCTCTTCCCCTCTTCATTTTCCCCTTATTAATTTCACAAATCGTGCACCGACCACCACAGACCATCATCACCTTCTCCACCTCCGACCAGACCACTGGAGAGGTGCTCCCGCCACTCCATGCATCCACCTACCTCGCCAATCACCTCACAAGCTCTGGCACGACTCACTGATCATAACCCCTCTTCCCATTCACCGCCACACTCTCCCAACACGCCCCCCGAACACACCCACCTTCACAGCCACAGGGTGACCTAGGCATGCACGCCCAGGCCACCCCGCGCCACACTGATCCCCGCCTCACCTTCGTCGTGATACGGCAAAGGCTTTCCTGTGGTTTGACAGGGCCGTAAGGCCATATTCATGTTGATAGGTGTCGACCCCCTCTACCACCATTGGCGCAGCAAGGAGCCTGCTTGGGAGCTCCTCCAGGTCTCTCCTCTCCAGGTGAAGTGCCCAGGTCCCACGGAACCCCTTCGCGCAAAGCCCTGGCCAAGCAATTGGCACTGAAGACCCAGCATCTGCTGCAATTTGTGAAGTCACCAGCTGCGGGTGTGCGCGAGAAGCAGGTGGGACTTTTAGTCCCACCTTAGGCATTTTCGAGTAGGTGGTGTGGAATAAATTGAAAAAGTGCTAGGGGCTTAGCGCCTCCTGACACGGGGTGAGGTCCCCTCACCCACCACACCTCGTCCGCGATTCACTACTCCGCGGACTTGGTAGCCTGACCTGATTACCTGTGCACTCCTCACGCACCACCCATGCCGGTGCGCCTGGTCTTGGGCGGGCTGACCCGACCTGTTTACCCGAGATGGCTCTGGGAGAGCGGGCCTAAGAGAGAAATAAAGAGAGAGAGAGACACAAGGAGGGTAGGGGCTAGGTTTTGCTCTTGTGTGTGCGTAGGGAAGAAGAAGAAGGAGCTGCGGAAGAAGAAGGAGGAGGCGTAGCAGCTCAAGAAGATAAGAAGAAGCCAAGGACAAAGCAATGGCAGAAGAAAGGCGAAGCAAGAACGGAAGAAGGAAGAGGCGCAGTAGAGAGGCAGCTGCAGAGAAAGGAAAAGAAGAAAGACTTGAAGGCAGAAGAAGAAGGAAGGAGACTGCAGAGGCCAAAGAAGAAGAAGCTGAAGATGTAGCCCAGGCAAGGCATAGAATGGAAGAGGAAGAAGGAACTGCAGCAGAGAAGAAAGAAGAAGAAGAAGCCAAGGAGGAAAGCCAAGTGAAGAAGAAAAGAAAAAGAAGAAGCACTGTAGCAATCACCAGTTAAGACGTCTGAGAAAGGAAAGACAGTGAAAGAAGAGAAGAAAGAGAGAAGAGAAGAAGGAAGAAAAGAGAAAAATCTATTTCTTTTTACTCTCTAGCCTTTATATACATTGCATTATTATTGAACATTATCTTTCAAGTGAAATTTGAGATTGTGATTTTCTGCTTCTAAGATACCAATTTGCTCCTTGAGTTCGACCTCGGAATATTTTTGAATTTCAAGTAAACAAAATTAATAATCGCTTTCGCGGTGACTTCAAATATACTACAGCGAATATCTTTTTAAACTGCGAACTATCGATTACTATGCATGTTGAGAAATGAAATGAAATAAATACGAGCATGAACCCTACGGGAACTAGGAGAAGAACTCCTATATGCGGAAAGAATCTTGTAAGTAAATGGGAAGTGAGCTGGCCTTTGTGTACACAGTACCAAAGAGAGCAACTATCCCTCTAGTGTAGAGGGGAGCTAGCCACCCCTTGGGTTGAGACCTGAGGTTAGGACTAGTCACTCTACATCGACTCTTGTTTGGCCCTTGTGTCCATGGTACCGAGGTGAGCTACTAGTGTAGGGAGGGAGTTAGCCGCCCCACGGGGCCCGAGGTTAGGACTAGCCACCCTACACCGACACCTGTTAGGCCCACTGGGCAAACTGGGATAGTCGGGCGAGAGTATGCAGACTGTTGAGGGGCGAGACCTTTGTTCCAAGGGGTGAGACCCTTGTTTCTGAGAGGGTAAGGCCCTGTTCTGTTTTGCATTGTACGTTTGGGCGTACTTGCTAGCGAAAATGACTGATTGCATGCTAGTGCGAGATAGCTACCCGTGCACTTATCGTGCGTGCCGTAGTCACTGCTACGTCGCGACTGTGACCTCGAGGTGGTAGACCGGGTGTAGGACTACCACGGGGGACTCTCCCGACCAGGAGAGCACCACGTGTACATCCTACATTACGGAAAAAACTGCAATCAATATTGTTCCCTTGAGGACCATGAAAGATCAAGAAATGTATGGATCCTTATTAAAATAAATGAATCAGAAACACCTAGTTGAGATAAATGGAAATGAATGATTAATTAGTTGCTTGTTCTTATGTTAATTGCATGTAAATGGCTTAACCACCACTCTACTCGGCATTAGCTGACCACGGATTTTATAACCTTATTCAGGTTAGGGAGTTGAGCAGCCAGCACCACCGATTGCAGAGGGAGCTGGGCCCAATCGAACCCAGCCATAGCAGTTGTCACCTTTTTGTTTCCGAGCTTTTTGTTGTAGTAGTGAGTACTCTAGCATGTATTACTGTTTCTATTATATTTCTGTTCTACCTTCCGTTGTTGTAGTTGTGATGGCATGTAACACTGTGAGACATTGCGTTCTATTTTTTCTTTACTGTCTTGTTTATTTTCGCTTAATTACATTGCATGTGTGATTGTGGAATATTTTCTACTTTTGGTTATTTCTCGTTAGACGACTGGGTCTTGGGATCTAATCGAGGCGAGCCGATCTTATGTTCTGTAGGGTGCTAGGATCGGGTCGTAACAAAGATAGTATCAGAGCAAGGTTGTCCCGAGAAATAAACCAAATGGTTTGAAAGTAACCACTCATGTACATGTAGCTAGGATAGCCATCACAACGTATTGCCTTGATCTTCGCTTACGAGTCTTATTTCTTTATATAACCTGGTATTATTGACAGTCCATGATCTTTATCTTGTATCTCTTTGTAGGAGATGCCTCGTCGAGGAGTTCTCGAGGCAGGCCGCGAATGTGGCCGTGGGCGTGGTCGTAGGGGCAGACGTGCTGGACCTGAGGCACCAGTTGACCCACCCCTCCTTCCAGGCATTTAGGCCCAGGACCTTGCCCAGCTAATTCGAGACATAGTGCGGGAGGAGCTCCAACAGCCTCCCCCTCGGCCACCCCTCCCTGAGGACGTGGAGGGAGAGTCCTCTGTGGGATAGGGGAACTGCCGCAGTGGCAGACGAGTTGGAAAGGGAGGGGGTGATCCTCCACCACCCCCACCACCCTCAGACACTTCTGAGCACGAGCCCTTATTGCCTAGAGGCATACCTGTTCCCCTGTTGCTGCTCCACTACAAGCTTTTTGGCCAGTTTTGGAAGCTGAAGACCCCTTCCTTCAAGGGGGGTGAGAGCTCGTCTGAGGCAGAGGACTGGTATGAGCAAATAGAGAAGGTGTTTGACATGCTCCGCCCTCTTGCAGAGTGTCGTGTGGCCTTTGCCATGTACCAGTTGGAGAGCGTAGCCCACCGATGGTGGAGGGAAGTCAGAGGCCAGGAGGGGAGAGAGCCGTCGTGGGACCGGTTCGTGGCTCTCTTCTGCGAGCAATACTTTTCGCAGACCTGGCAGGAGTAGAGGAGGCGGGAGTTCCACACTCTCCGCCAAAGGGTAATGATAGTTAGCGCGTACCGCACGCGTTTCCTGGAGCTGTCACGCTTCACCCCGATAGCTGTGTCTACAGAGGAGGAGTGCCTGTGGAGGTTTACTGAGGGCTCCGACCTGTAATTCTGGGGTATGCGAAACCCCTGAAGTTGCCCACCTTTTCTCGCGTGGTTGAGGTGGCCATGACCTATGAGGTGACCAACCTGACCGTGCGAGACACTGACGGTGGACGAAATAGGCCCTACCAGCTAGAGTACTCACAGGGCTGTTGAGAGAGGAGGCACATGACGCCCGCAGGGGAGTTGTCTCATTCTGCGGGGCCACTAGTAGCACTTAGGGGCCCCAGACTGGGGCCAGCTGCCAGCACCGGACCCCCACCTAGCCACCAGCAGGGACTGATTGAGGGAGGAGGTCGTGCTCCTCTTTGCTACCAGTGTGGCCAGCCGGCCACATCAGGAGGGACTGCCCATCTAGGGTTGGAGCACAGTAGATGCTCCCTGCACCGAGCACTGGAGGTCGATTTGGCAGCCGTGGTCACTAGGCGCATGGAGGAGGACATTAGTCATGAGGAGGGTACTAGCCAGCTGCTGCTCACCCGACCCAGAGCACGGCCGCTTTTTCTGCACCCAGGGCTGAGGGGTGTATCAATGCCTTAACTCACAGAGATGCCAGGGCTTCAGGTTCTGTGGTGGCAGGTATGGATACCGTTTCTGGTAGATTAGTCTATGTTCTTTTTGATTCTGGTGCCACACACTCAGTCTCCTCGAGTTTTGCCGTCATTATGGGGCCGAGCAGTGTACTGTTAGATGTTCCATTCCTAATTAGAGGGCCAGGTTAACAGCTGTTTATCACAGAGGAGGTCTTCACAGACTGCGAGGTCACTATAGGGTGACACAGTCTTCCCGCCGACTTGATCGTGATCCCGATGGAGGACTTTGGCGTGATCCTAGGGATGGACTGGAAGTTTGCCTATCACGCCCTGGTGGACTATTTGGGAGGAAGATCATCTTCTCCATACCAGAGTTGCCTGCCTTTGAGTTTCACAGCCAGCCGGTAGACGGAGGTTTCAGGTGCATCTCCGCACTTTGGGTAGCGAAGCTTTTGAGCTAGGGGTGTGAGGGCTTCTTAACTTGTGTTGTAGTAGAGCCTAGCCTCGTGGCTGACTTTTAGAGTATCCCGATAGTCTGCGAGTACCTCGAAGTCTTCCTAGAGGAGTTGGCAGGACTACCGCCTGACCGTGAGATCGAGTTTGAGATCTCACTAGTACCGGGGACCAACCCCATTTCTACTGCACCATACAGGATGGAACCACTTGAGCTGCGAGAGCTCAAGTCTCAGTTACAGGACCTATTAGAGAAGGGCTTTGTGAGGCCCAGTGCGTCCCCATGGGGAGCTCCTGTATTGTTTGTAAAGAAGAAGGACGGCACCCTGTGGCTTTGTGTTGACTACCGACAGTTGAATCGGGTCACCGTTAAGAACAAGTACCTGTTGCCTCGTATCGACGACCTCTTTGACCAGTTGAGAGATGCCATAGTGTTCTTTAAGATAGATTTGAGGTCAGGTCATCACCAGTTGAGGATCAGGGAGACTGACGTCTCCAAGATAGCTTTCCGTACTCGGTACGGGCACTACGAGTTCTTGGTCATGCTGTTTGGACTGACCAATGCCCCTGCTGCTTTCATGGACATGATGAATCGTGTTTTCAGGACATACTTGGATCAGTTTGTGGTGGTATTCATCGACGATGTCCTAGTCTACTCTCGGGATCAGGCACAGCATGGACAATATCTACATATGGTCTTGGATACCTTGAGACGACGTAGGCTGTACGCCAAGTACAACAAGTGTGAGTTTTGGCTGAGATAGGTGACATTCTTGGGCCACGTGATTTCAGGAGACGGATTGGCTGTGGATCCAACCAAGGTCGAGGCCGTACTTAGGTGGGAGAGGCCACGCACAATGACAGAGATACGCAGCTTTCTAGGACTGGCAGGCTACTACTGGTGGTTTATTAGAGGGTTCTCTCAGATCGCGCGTCCTATGACCCAGCTGACTCGGAAGGACGTGCCCTTTTCCTGGATTGACGAGTGTGAGGTGTGCTTCCAGGAGTTGAAGGAGAGACTGACTTCAGCTCCTGTGCTTACCATCCCAAATAGCAGTGGTGGGTTTATGGTTTACACTGACGCTTCGTTGTAGGGGTTAGGTGGTGTGCTTATGTAGTGGGGTTATGTTGTTGCTTACGCTTCGCGACAACTAAAGCCCCATGAGCATAGCTACCACACCCATGACTTAGAGTTGGCTGCAGTTGTCTTTTGTGCTGAAGACATGGAGGCACTACCTGTATGGTGAGACATTCGAGATCTTCATAGATCACAAGAGCCTCAGGTACTTGGTTGACCAGAAGGAGCTCAACATGAGATAGAGTGGTTGGTTAGAGCTCCTGAAGGACTATAACTACAGCATCTCCTACCACCCAGGGAAGGCCAATGTGGTGGCTGATGCCTTGAGCCGGAAGGCACCCACCCACTTGGCCAGCTTGTAGGCACAGAGTTGGAGACTCATAGAGGAGGTAGGCAGTTGGCGACCCTGGGAGTCACGGGGGTACTGCGGCGTAGTGACAGTGACGCGGCAGGCACGACCAGAGCAGATAGACCACATCATTACAATGCAGATGACCGATCCAAATTTACAGACACTACAAGATAGGGTGTTGACGGGGGACCCAGGAGACTTTTCCTTCTTTGACGAGATACTGCTCATGAGGGGATGCCTATGCGTTCCTAGAGATGAGGAGATATTGAGAGAGCTCCTGATTGAGGATCACGGGTCTAGGTTTACCATACATTCCGGGAACACAAAGATGTACCACGATCTGCGACGTGACTTCTGGTGGAGAGGAATGAAGCCGGATGTTGGTAAGTTCATCCAGCAGTGCTTGGTATGCCAGCAGGTGAAGGCCAAGCACCGGAGGCATGCAGGGCTACTACAGCCACTTCCTGTGCTAGAGTGGAAGTGGGAGAGTATCACCATGGACCTGGTAGTGGGACTACCGATTACACAGCGAGAACATGATGCCATTTGGGTGATAGTAGACAGGTTGACGAAGACGGCGCAGTTTCTGTTGATCCAAGTTACCATTGGGCCAGGACAGCTAGCAGAACGATACATTAGACATGTGGTGTGCCTTCACGGAGTCCCTTGTGAGATTGTATCTGTCAGGGATACTTGCTTCACTTCCCAGTTCTGGGCAGAGTTTCAGCAGACCTTGGGGACACGTTTGAGGTTCAATACCGCCTACCACCCCCAAACCGACAAACAGTAGGAGTGCACCATACAGACACTCGAGGACCTCCTTTGCGCTTGTGTACTAGACTGGAGGGGCTCCTAGGAGGAGCATTTGCCCCTGGTAGAGTTTGCATACAATAACGACTACCATTCGAGCATCAGTATGGCGCCTTACGAGGCTCTGTACAGGAGGAAGTGTACTGCATCCTTTAGTTGGGTCGAGGTGGGTACCTAGTGGGAGGTTGGTCCCAGGCTGATTCATCAGAGTCAGGAGATGATAGAGCAGATCCACAGACGACTTCTGATAAGCTCATATTGTGAGCTAATTAAATGTCTAAATGCTTAAACATTAAGGTAATGCATCTATTTATTTAGCATGCGTTAGGATGTAAATATATTAATTTATATTTTTGATTTAATTACATAATTCATGCATTGCATTCATAATTAAAGGCATTTGGAATTGACTTAGAATGGCATGTAATTAGGTGCATTACATGCATTGTTTTAATTAACATAGAACTTAAGGATTTGTGTATTAATAATCTTAATATTTTATTTTATTAATTTTCTCTTTCCGCAACCGCTCCACTTCCTCCTCCTGTGCATTCACTCTTCGCCAGCTGCCTACATTGAAGACCCCCATTCATGAAGGAGCGGGAGAGATGGATCTGGTCGGGCAGCTGCGACTACAAGGGAGAGGAGGAGGCTGTGCTCGGGGAGATGCCGCCCACCCCATCACTGTGCATTTTCCCATCATGTGGTCTCCACGGTCGAGCCTCGCCACACCGTAGGCTGGCAGAGTGACAGGCTGTCGCGCCAAGATGGCAACCTCGGCCACTTATCGTGAGCGTGTGCCTCATCGGCCATGCGAAGAACTTCTTTCTTCTTTTTTTTTATTCTCTCTTTTCTTTTCTTTTGCATGATACTATTCATCATCACCTTCGTTACTCTGTTTGCAGGCCTCAACGAACCCTCCACCACCTTCACGCCAAAGCAGCCAGCAATAGCCGGCCTCACCTTGCATGCGTGTTCCCTATCGCCTCCTTGCCTCCAGCCCGTGCGTTGAGTTGCTTCACAGCAGTAGCAACCAACCCATCGTCGTTGCCCCTCTGCTTCATCCGACCAACTCCGACCATGCCACACCTCGCCGCCACCACCGCCGGGTGCACGTTGGCCTCGCCCACCTCTGGTGAAGACCACGCTGCCGATCATCTCCTCCATCGTGCATGAGAACCCACAAAGGAAATGCTCTGTTTCTTGTGGCATTAGTAATTACATTTCATTGCCATTGCAAGAGTGAGATTTTTGAATTTATTAATTAAATATTATGGCTAATTTATGCAAGTGACCTTCCTCTTTCTCATAAATGCCATTTCAGTGTGATTTCCTATTGTTTCCTTAATCTGAAGGTGGATTTGACTCGATTTCTTGAAAAAATCAATAGTGACTTCATTTTTGATATTAATGAGTTTAATTAGGCAATTGTCCTCCTTTGGATACGACCCGTTCTTTTACGAGTGGTTTAATTTTTAATTATTTTGATTAGTTGATTTTCCACCACTTAGAAATACAACGACAAATCTTCTTAATCATCAATTTCGAAAGTGAAAATCGATTCGTCAAATGGCGCTGTTGCTAGGGAGGCAACAGGCTTAATTAAATCTCATTCATTCATTTGTTCACATTGATTTAAATTTTGAATCATATTTAACTCTGGATCTTTTTATTTTAGTGAGAGTGCAACGATCTACGACACATTCTACGACTCACCATCACACCAGCCATCGTGAGTGGCGACTCTTGACATCACCAGAGAAGAAATTGTTCGAGCCACCTTGCAAGGAACCAGATTGCCAGGAGAGGAAGGATGAGGATGTGACGATCATTGCACATTTTGGTTTGAGACCCTTGTTTTGGGGTATAGTTGAGGGGTTTGTTCCCCGACTTTCTTTTAGGCTTGTGTTGGGTAACTTTTTGGGAGCTTGTTCCCTTTTCTTTATATTTTTACTTTTTTTTGTGGATTGATTTTATTTTTCTTGTTTGTGCATAAGTAGTTAAAAAAAAAAAGAAACAAGCTGCCTGCTAGAAGCTGCCTGCCTTAAGACGACCATTTAGGTGTGAATGAGTAGCCTCTAGATTTTATTTATTTGTGTGCATCTTGCATTGCTGATTGCTGGAGGGAAGGTACGTCCTCTTTCTTTGCATTCTATATTGTTCATGCATGTGCATTTGGATTTAGTTGCAAGACCATCTAATTGAATTGAAAAGATCTAACAAGTGGTCACATATTTTATTGAAAAAGGACTTTAAGTTAAGGAGGAATACTAAAAACCAAGGACTTGAATTGAGACATTGTGCTGTGGTTCAAAATTCAAAACTCAAAATTTTTACGGTGTATGCACACTTGTATCTCTTGCACCACGGTACGCATTTAGACACTCCTAGGACTTGGAATTACTAGGACAAGAGCCCTCCTACCATTGGATTTTGAAGTATTCAGAACTTGAGATCAAAGGTTTTGTAAATCCAAAGAGAGGGATACCCTGTCACGAATTTTTGGGGGTAGTTAAGAAGTACCGTGAAAGCATAGCTTCAAAGGAAGGCTTAGGCCTACTTGCATCTCTCGATCTTTCGTCTTTGGAGTTGCTCTACGATTTGAGATTTAAGGAAGAACCCCTAAGCTCCAACTAAGTATTTTTAGGAATTTCGTAGGTCAACAATAGGCGCATAATTGATTGGGCAACTTGCTTTGTCACCTACAATTTGAATTAAAGTCAAACGCCTAAATTCGTAAAGACCTAACAAGTCCTTTTGAATTGTGTTTGTAATGCATGCTTGGTAGGCGATCTTTTAGGAGATAACTTGTGTTTAATCTTGAACCTGAATGAATCTTAAGAAGCAACCTCCCAAGGGAAGTAATGGCTGGTCAAAGGAGCCTTAAGGAATATTTCATTCCGACCAATCAAAATGGCCCTGCACTACATAGACCTGGAGGGGACAATCCTTATGAGATCAAAAGCAGTACCATATCCTTACTGCCCTCCTTTTATGGTACTACTAGGGATGACCCTTACAAGCATATAGAGGAATTCACCGAGGTTTGTGCCACGATGAAGCTGCAGGGCATTACTGATGATGCCCAAATGCGGACCCTGTTTCCTTTCTCCCTCAAGGACAAGGCCAAGTATTGGTATCATACCCTTGATGATATTAACACTTGGAATGCCCTGAAGAAGGAGTTTATGAAGAAATACTTCCCCATGAGCAAAACAAATCACTTTAGGAGGGAAATTATGAGTTTTGTTCAAAAGGATGGGGAAGATTTCCATGATGAGTGGGAGCACTTTAATGACCTGTTGAGACTTTTCCCACATCACTAGGTGCCTAAGTGGCAACTAGTTGAAAGGTTCTACACCGGACTTAATGATTCGCATTGGTAGACTGTGGATGGTGCTTGTGCAGGAACCTTTCTATCTAAGACTGAGGATGAAGCTTGGAACCTTTTTGATACTTTGAGTGAGAATTCTATTCACTTGAATTCTGCCTACTTGGATAGAAAATCCACTCTCATGCAAAGAAAGTTGGAGGCGAATGAGGCAAGGGACACCCAGAATTTAGCCTATCAGATTCAATTGTTGAATCAAAACATGGAAAGGCTTATGACAAGCCCGAGCCAATTCGTATCTAGCACCTCCACATCCCAAGCTTCTGAATACTCCATTTTCCAAGGCAATACACACGCCACTGTGGATTGCCATTTGGCCTCCCAATTCCCTAAGTGTGTACAAGCGGATCTGAATGCGGCTTAAGAGTTTCGTCCCAGACCTCATAATGACCTTTTTCCAACACTTATAATGAGGGATGGAGGAACCGCCCAAACTTTTCCTGCAGACAAGGGAATGTTTCAAATTCAGGGAATTATAAACCACAACCCTTTCAAAATCAACAAATGAACCAACCTCAGACCTTTGCCCAACTAAAGACCTCTGAGATGGATGAATTGAATTCAATGTTGAGAACTATGCAAGAAAGTCAAGGTGCCATCATCCAATCTCATGACAAGGCTATACATGAAATGAAATCGCAGATAAGACACCCTGTTGAGGCCGTTAGACAGAAGAAACTGGGAAGCTTCCTAGTGCTGCTGTGGAGAATCCTAAGGGAAAAGGGATTGTCTTTAGGGAGCATACCTAGGCGGTGACTATTCTGAGGAGTGGGAAAGAAATTTCCAAACTTGATGCTCTTATAGTCTTACCATATGAAAAACCATCCACCCTGACTTTCACCCTCACCGGAGAAGACTTACCCAAATCCCCTCCACTTGAAATCACCTGACCAGAAGAAGTTGCCAGATGTAAACATGTTTACACTACTTAAGATGTCTATTTATGCATGTTCTTAAGCATAGGATTGCATTGCATACTATAAATATTGCATAACAAGCATCATCTTGCATTTAGATTAGTTTGAATAAAATGGAAGTTAATTGTCTCCTTTTATGTTCATGAACAGGGAAAACTTTTTATCAAGTCCTCGGATCAAAGATCCAACCATACAGATGTGATCAGGGCGACGATTGGAGTTCAACGACTCCAAGATCGCCCTAATCAGACATCTGTAGCATCCGATAGAGACCGGGGAACCCTAGAAGAACAAGGGCCAAGATGGTGTGAATCCACACTTCAAATGACAAATCTGACTGCATGGATGGATTCGGATCGACGATCGCAGCCTAACAGTGCGAAAATCGATTCAATCCGACAACCGTGGCACCATCTACATCCAGAAGATGGGCGGCCAAGATGGTGCCACGTGGCGCCATCTCAGCTGCCCAATCGGCCGTTACACCTGCTGCGCCCTCTCTTCTTCGACGATTCTCCACCGTTGGATGCACATCCAACGGCTGTAAGCGTGCGCACATAAAACTCAAAGCGTGACACAAACATGCTTGTAGTGCGTTGGTCGAGCATGCTTAGGCGATGCAGCAGCGTGCGTTCGAGCCTGCGCGAGCGGCATCTGAGGCGCAGCGATGGAGATCGATTGACTGCTCGATCGCGATCGAGTGGTCACGCATGCGCGATAGAGCTGACGCTGCATCAGACGCCCGCCCGTAATGAGGGATCAGACGCGGCAAGCACGTAGAGGAGGCGGGTGGAGAGGCGACTTAAGCCGTCCGATCTCACGATCAGACGGTTGAGATAAGCTGAACGTGGAGCGCGCGTTACACCCGAGCAGGCGAGCGGCCGCGCGGGCGGGGCCCCACTACGCCCACGATGGGTCTTTAGCGACGATTTTATCCATCACTAAAGACCCCTTATTTAATGTTTTGAGATTTAAATGACCAAATTGCCCTCACTCCTTGCAACTATAAAAGGAGACCCCCTCCACATGAAATTCTCATCCCTTCCTTCTCTTCTCTCCCTCTCTAAAGCTCAAGAGAAGCTTGTCCCACACCCGGGATGCTTCTCGTGAGATAAAGTCAAATTTTCGTCCCCTTTTCGGAAGCGGATCCCGTGACGACGATGACGTGCTGCCTCATTCCCGTTCTTCCCACTTTGTTCTCCTTCGTCCTGCTCTGTTCCTCGTCGTCCAGGCATCGTCCAATCCGGCTCGTCTTCCAAGCGATCATCGGGGAGGATATCTCTCTCCCCATTCTTTTTACTGCTTTCTAGAATAGATTTATTGCTTTCTAGTGTAATCATTTTCCCACTTTCTAGTTGTAATGTTTCGTGTAACGAACAATCCTTCTGATAATGAATTCCATGTTCATTCTACATCTCTTTTTGATTTTTGTTTGTAATATTCTCTCTCTCTCATTCTCTCATTCTCTCTTCTATTTAGTGTAAATAGATGGATAGTTTCTAGTCAATTAATTCACTTCGTGACAAATAAATTAAACGCGTATTTTTTAAATCAAACGTCTGCCTCCCTGAGTTCGACCCTGGATTTTTATTTCGGCATAAATTTTATTTGTTGAACATGAGTTCTTTGCTTTCAAACTACAATGACGGGTTTTTCAAAACCAAACACGTTAGCGTAGCAACTCGGAGAGTTCAACATTGCCCCCATTCCACCCCTTACTTGACATGACAACCCTTCCACCCAGAGACCAAGAGTGACCTTTCTAGAGCACTTATCCACCTCTGGGCAGACTTTTGCTGGCTCATATGGAGCCAAAGATAAGACGGATGAGATCATGGAAACTTTCAAGCAAGTGCAAATTAACCTGCCTTTGCTTGAGGCTATCAAGAAGATTCTATCTTATGCCTGCTTCTTAAAGGTCCTGTGCACGAAAAAGAGGCAATCTAGGAAATAGGTCCAATCAAAAGTTTTCCTGCTTGATTCTCTTAGCTCAATTGTTCAACATGGCACACCCCCGAAACTTAAGGACCCAGGAGCCCCGTACATCTCGGTGGTTATTGGTGACTTATAGATTGATGAGGCTCTACTTGATCTGGGTGCGGGGGTGAACATCCTTCCGAGTTACGTGTATGAACAACTTGGGGGAGGCAATCTGAAGTCTAGCCCGATAATCCTCCAAGTTGTTGATCGATCACTCAAGACACCGTGGGAAATTTTGGAAGATGTCCTTGTGAGAGTAGAAGATTTCTTCTTCCTCGTTGACTTTTTAGTTTTGGACACTGACCCTAGCAACAAGCCAACCAAGGCCTCCATCATTTTGGGTCGCCCCTTCCTTGCAACTTCGCATGCTTCAATCAATTGTAATACTGGGGCATTGAAAATGGGCTTTGGGAACAGGAAAATCCGGCTTAATGTGTTTGATGATTATAAACAAGCCGGGATTGAGGATTTTTCTCAAGTTGAGGTGATAGATGACCTGATTGAAGAGACAACCCCTGCAATGTTATGTGATGACCCCCTTCAGCATGTCATGCTAAATGAGCATTCCTATCTCTTGGAGGAATGTGAAGGGGATATACTAGAACTTGAGGAGTTGCTGGGTGTTTCTACTGAGTCTCTTTCCCCATCATCTCTACCCAAGGTAGATCTGCTACCTGAGATGGGGACATCTATTATGAAACCCTCAACCATACAAGCCCCTGACCTTGAGTTGAAACCCCTCCCAGACACTCTCAAGTATGTCTTCCTGGGGGCAATGATATGCTCCCCGTTATCATTTCGGCTGTGTTATCTAAGGCACAGGAGGGAGCCCTAATTGAATGCTTGTCTAGGCACAAGGAAGCTATTGCTTGGAGCATTGCCGACATTAAGGGTATAGACTCTACACTCTGCATGCACCACAGTTTTATTGATGATTCCATCAAGCCATTTAGGGACATGCAGAGACGTCTGAATCCTAATATGAGGGAGGTGGTTAAAAAGGAAATCTTGAAGTGGTTGGATGTTGGAATCATATATCCCATTGTAGATAGTAAATGGGTAACTCTTATTCATGTGGTGCCAAAGAAGGTAGGCTTTACTGTGGAATTTAATGACCAAGGTGAACAGGTTGTGACTAGACCCTCAACTGGATGGAGGGTCTGTATTGATTATCGCAAGGTAAACACCGCTACCCAGAAGGATCACTTTCCCTTGCCTTTTATTGATTAAATTCTCGAGAAATTGGCAGGGAATAAGTACTATTGCTTTCTCGATGGATATTCTGGGTACAACCAGGTTGCAGTCTTCCCTGATGACCGGGAGAAGATGATGTTCACGAGTCCTTACGGTATCTTTGCATTCAGGCGTATGCCGTTTGGACTATGTAATTGTTTGCACCTCAAAACACGACTATAATAACGCCTTCTTGTGCTATTTTCTAGCATTAACTATGTATATTATAATCCTGTAGTTGCATTTGTAAAAACGCTTGCATGCATGTTTTTAATTGAGAGGAGAAGAGAATGGAATAAATGACTTGCATTTTTACATTTTTCTTCAAGTGTCTTTTTGCAAAAGTCCCCTCTCCATATTTTATTTTCATCTTTCTTTCTTCTTCCCGCGGTTCTTCTACTTCCCGCGGCTGAATTTCGTCCACGCCATGCTGCATGCAACGCCTCTCCCTGCTGTCCTTCCCGCACCTCTCCCTGCAGCTGCCATTCTCCCCCATTCCCCGCATGCTCCACGCCATGCTCTCCTCCTCTATAAAGCCGCAGCTCTTCCTCGCGACGGAAAGTGAGGGGGAGTGGCTGAAAAACGCCACCCTGCAGTCCACCACCTTCCTCGCCCGTTCTCCCCTCCCATACGCCGGCCCTCCGTCGAGGAGGCACCCGACGAGCAGGAGAACCCACTGTGGTGCTCACCACCATAGTGGGAACACCACCGCCCAGCTCTTCAACGAGCAGGTGGGAGTGGTGTTTTCTTTTCTCTTCGTTTTCATCTCCACGCCATTGCTGCCGCTTCAAGGTCCGAAGCTTGAAGCAGCAGCAGCAGCAGCTAAACCGCGGCAACAGCAGCAGCAGCAGCACCCCCCACTCCTCCGCGACCGTCCCCGCAGCCGCTCACCGCCTCCACGCGCGTCTGCAGGGCGTTCTCCGCCTCCGTCTCCGTTCTGTCCATGCCGCAGTTGCACTGCAGCGGCCGGCTACGGCCTCACATCGTCCCCTGCCCTCCTCCGCGACCCTACGCGACCACTGCAGAACCTCCCCTCGCTCCTCCGCGACCTTCCCCGCAGGCGCTCAGCTCTCCGCGCACGCCTGCAGGGCACTTCTCCGTTCCGTCCTCTGCTCTGTCGCCTCTGCCATTCCACCCGCGACCGGCCGCTGCGCGCACTGCAGCGGCCGGCCAGGCCCTCTCGCCGCCCCCTGCCAACCTCTGCAACCCTCCGCGACCGACTGCAGACTCCCCGCTCCCATCGTTCGCGCGTCCGCGATCACTCCTTCGCCCGCTCTCTCTCTCTGCCGATCTCTCCGCCCGCTCCCGCTCTCTCTCCGTTCTCCCTCTCTCTCTCTCTCTCTGCTTACAGCAACACACACACACACATTCACTGACACACATACACACACACTCACAGTAACATATATACATATATATATATGTATATATATATATATATATATACATATATCTATATATATATATACTTATATACATAGTATATCTATATAGTTATGTATACATACATATAATATAATATATATATACATATACATATACATATATAATATATATATATATCTATACACATACTCATATACATATATATATATATACATATCTATATACTTATACATACACACACATATATATATATCTAGATACATATATACTTATATACATATATATATATATATATATATATATCTATATAGTATTATATATATATATACTTATATACAAATATCCATAGCTATATACATATATAGATACATATCTATACACATATATATATACATATATACATATATATATATCTATATAGTAACATATATATATACTTATATACATATATATATATATATCTATACACCTATATATATAAACACATATATATCTATATATATATCTATACATATATAACTATACATTTATATATATATATATAGATATATTTACTTATATATATACATATGTACATATATTTTCACGTTATTTACTATACGTTGTATCGTGGGAATATCTGCACCAGTTGCTGATATTCCCTGATACACGCGTACAAAAAAAGCGTGGTCCCATACATCATCCATCCTCCATCCACACTCCACGCGGCACATAGTCGTGTTGGTTGCGTCTCTCTAGACGTCAACTGACTCGACATAGTGCTACACTCCATCGTCACCTCCACCCCCACCCCTTTATATATATACTACATATAAATATATATCTATAGCTACTATATTTACTTTCTATCTGTTAGCTTCCTTCTTAGTAAAAAGATAAAAAAAGGTATAAAAGTGAAAAGATAATCTTTGATTTGCAGGTACCCCCGTCTTGCAAGTAGCAAGACGTGTTTTGAAACTCTGTTTTGGCTAAAAGCCAATGACACAATTTTGATGGTGTGCCTCAAGAACAAGGATTACCAGAAAAAAACCTAAATAAGAAAAATACCAAAAACAGAATAAACGAACGGAAGAGACGCGTTTTAAGGAAAACGTAGAAATTCGACTTGAACCCCACTTCCCTGAGTTCGATCCTGGGCCTAAAAGTGACAAGATAAAATCAATTAGGTCAGGTTAAAAATTTTGTAAAGAGATGGTTAGGTCTGAATTAGGTTAACCACTATACACATTTCAACGATAAAAATATCATATTAACAACCTATTTGGGCCGACCCATCAGTAATGCACCTGCAACTTTCCAGCAGTGTATGATGTCTATTTTCTCAGACATGATTGACGAGTGTGTTGAAGTGTTTATGGATGACTTCTCCATTTACGGATCGTCTTTCTATTAGTGTCTCCTGCACCTAGAGAATGTGTTGAAGCGATGTAAGGAGACTGGTTTAGTCCTCAGCTGGGAGAAATGCCACTTCATGGTACAAAAAGGAATTGCACTTGGGCATGTTGTGTCTGAGCAAGGCTTGGAAGTAGATAAAGCCAAGATTGATTCTATTTCCAAACTTCCATTGCCCACGAATGTCAAACAGATTAGATCCTTTCTGGGCCATGTCGGCTTTTATAGATGCTTTATTAAAAATTTTAGTAAGATTTCTAGGCACTTTGTGACCTTCTGGCGAAGGAATCTTCCTTCAATTTTGACTCAAAGTGTGTTGAGGCCTTTCACACTCTGAAGGACTTGATCTCTATGCCTATTCTCCGAGCTCCTGATTGGACACTCCCATTTGAGTTGATGTGTGATGCTTCAGATTATGCAGTGGGAGCAGTCCTTGGACAAAGGGTTGAGGGAAGACCTCATGTGCTGCACTATGCTAGCAAGACTTTAACCGAACCACAACAAAATTACACCGTCACTAAAAAAGAATTACTTGCTGTAGTTTTTGCTCTGGAGAAGTTTAGGTCTTATCCTCTTGGGTCTAAGATGGTTATTTTCACTGATCATGTGGTAGTGAAACATCTCATTGCTAAGAGGGGTTCTAAGCCATGTCTGATTAGGTGGATCCTACTCCTTCATGAATTTGACTTGGAGATACGTGAAAAGAAAGGAGTAGAAAATGTTGTGGTTGACCACCTGTCTCGCCTTTCACTTGATGACTCTTCATCCGGAGACATCCACGAGACATTTCCTGATGAAACCCTTATGGTGGTAACACCAACTTCACCTTGGTTTGCTGATATCGTCAATTACTTGGTCATTGGAGAAACTCCTGGCTCTTGGGATGAGCAGAAAAGAAAGAGATTCATTTCCCAAGCTAGATACTTTCATTGGGAAGAGCCTAAATTATTTAGAATTGGACAAGATCAAGTATTGAGATGATGCGTGCCTGAAGAGGAGCAACAAAGTGTGCTGAGTTTTTGCCATGAACTTCATTGTGGAGGACACTTTGGTGCTAAGAAAACTGCTTTTAAGGTTCTCTAGTCTGATTTTTGGTGGCCTTTGTTATTTAAGGATTCTCATAATTTTGTTAAGGCCTATATTAGATGTCAACGGATTGGAACGATTGGGAAGGGAATGAGATGCCTCAACACCCTATTCAATCTGTTGAAATTTTTGATGTTTGGGGAATTTACTTTATGGGCCCTTTCCCTTCGTCCCATGGTTATGAATATATCTTGGTGGCAGTTGATCATGTCTCTAAATGGATAGAGGCCATTCCTACATGTACAAATGACCACTCTGTGGTCTTGAAATTTATGAAGGCCAATATTATATCTCATTTTGGCTCCCCTGAGACCATTATAAGTGATGGGGGACCTCATTTCCAAAACCACCACTTCAATCGGCTACTCAGGAGTCTGGGAGTGACTCACAAGGTCGCTACCCCTTACCATCCTCAGACGAGTGGCCAGGTTGAAGTGTCGAATAGGGAGATAAAGAACATTATAGAAAAGACCGTTAGACCTGATAGGAAGGACTGGTCCCAAAAGCTCGATGATGCTTTGTGGGCGTATCGAACGGCCTATAAGACCCCTTTGGGTACATCTCCCTTTCGGATTGTGTACAGGAAAGCGTGCCATTTACCCGTTGAGTTGGAAATAGGGCACTTTGGGCTGTTCGAAGTGTCAACATGGATTTAGAAAAGGCGAGTAAGGCACGACTTTTGGAATTAAGTGAGCTTGAGGAGCTGAGGAATGATGCTTATCACACCTTTCAAGCTTATAAAGAGAGAACTAAGGTCTTGCATGATAAGTATATCCTTAGAAAGACCTTTGAGCCTAACCAACAAGTCTGGCTTTTCAATTCCAGACTTAAGCTTTTTCCAGGGAAATTAAAATCTCGTTGGGATGGGCCTTACATAATCACTAAAGTGTTTCCACATGGAGCTGTGGAGATCAAGAGCCCTTCCTCTCTGGCAACTCCCTTTATCGTCAATGGCCATCGGTTAAAATCATACCTTACTTTGGATGGCCATCTGGTTGACGAGATTACTCTCGAGGAGCCTTAGCTCCTGTCATTCTTCGCCTCAGGTAATATCTTCCTTTAACTGTTTTGTTTCCAATGAGGACATTGTTTGAACCAAGCATGGGGGAGAGGACCTGAGGCATCTATTTATAGCATGTCTACATTTTGCATTCATTCATGCATATTGCATTAAAAAAAAAACATTTTGTATTATTGAGCTTAACTAGCTGGGCCCTGCATTTTTAAGCAGACCAGAACTTTAGGTTAGATTAAGTTGACTCTAGGTGTCGAACTTTAGAAGCTAAGTGGGCTACTAGCCTTAGATCTTTAGGGTCCTTTGTGGACTTAAAAACTTAAGTAGGAGTTAAGTTGTGGACCATTCCTGAAGAGGTTGAGGAAGGAAAGCTAGAAATTGAGTTAAAGGTTGGGTAGTACCTGGAGTCTTGTTCTACCTTTTGGTTTACGGGTCCTCGTAACCTAAGCATTCACATTTCACGCACACTTGGTCTTGTGTAAATAGTGATCACCCTAATTCATTTTTCTAAAGAAAAGTTGGTTCTCTTAGTTTTGACTTAGGAGAAGTTTGAAAACACAATTTGATTGGAAGAGTTCCTGTCGCAGGAGAGATGCAATGATAACATGTCACCTCCTTGGTGCTTGTCTCTTAGGATATCCATCCTACTAGGGGCATGTAAGCACATTGTGCGGTTCTGGTACCATGGACAGTCCTATCTCGAAGTGCCGATTGTCACAGGTCTGAATTCGCTTAAGAAATCCATGGGCGATACTATCTCGAAGTGTCGATTGCCAGGAGTTCTTGGGGTCGCTATAGGCGGTGCTATCTCGAAGCATCGAAAGCCAGGTACCCTTCCGGGTTCGGTGATGGGAACAATGAATCTGACACAGACCGTGTTGATAGTTGATCCAAGGTTATACTTAGCGGAATCAAACAAAAATATATATATTACAAAAAGAAAAAAAAAGGAAAAAATTTTTCTTACTCTCTTTCTAGGTTGGCAATCATACCAACATCAAATAACTCAGTCCAATGCACATGCACGGATGCTTTAATCTCGAGGATTAATAAACCCTAGGGTAGAGTTAGAAATCAGGGAAACCTATGCCTGCAACTTGTCTTTAGCTGAACTAGTCTGTAACTTAGCAACTACTTGGGAACCTTAGGTCTAAGGTCTGAACTCAACATGTTTCTAAAGGAAGATCGATTGGGTTGGCTAGTCTACTTGGAGTGCGAGGTTATTGCTTGGATTTGCTAGGGACTAGCAAAAATTGGGCATGGGGGCATTTGATAAGCTCATATTTGTGAGCTAATTAAATGTCTAAATGCTTAAACATTAAGGAAACACATCCATTTATTTAGCATGCATTAGGATGTAAATAAATTAATTTATATTTCTAATTTAATTACATAATTCATGCATTGCATTCATAATTAAAGGCATTTGGAATTGACTTAGAATGGCATGTAATTAGGTGCATTACATGCATTATTTTAATTAACATAGAACTTAAGGATTTATGTATAAATAATCTTAATATTTTATTTTATTAATTTTCTCCTTTCGCAACTGCTCCACTTCCTCCTCTCGCGCATTCACTCTTCGCCAGCTGCCAGCACTGAAGACCCCCATTCATGGAGGAGTGGGAGAGATGGAACTGGTCGGGCAGCTGCGACTACAAGGGAGAGGAGGAGGCAGATGTGCTCGGGAAGATGCCATCCACCCCATCACCGTGCATTCGCCCATCACTGTGGTCTCCACGGCTGAGCCTCGCCACACCGTAGGCTGGCGGAGTGACAGGTCGCCACGCCAAGTCGGCGGCCTCGGCCACTTACTGTGTCCGTGTGCCTCATCGGCCACGCGAAGAACTTCTTTCTTCTTTCTTTTTATTCTCTCTTTTCTTTTCTTTTGCATGATACTATTCATCATCACCTTCGTTACTCTGTTTGCAAGCCTCAACGAACCCACCACCACCATCACCACAGACCACCTTCACGCCAAAGTGATCAGCAACAGCCAGCCACTCCTCACGTGTGCGTCCCCCTGCGCCTCCTCGCCTTCGGCCCGTGCGTTGAGCTGCTACATAGCAGCAGCAACCAACCCATCGCTGCCGCCCCTCTCTACTTTGTCCGGCCAACTCCGCCCACGCCACACCTCGCCGCCACCACCGCCGGGTGCACATCGGCCTCGACCACCTCCAGTGAATACCACACTGCCGATCATCTCCATCGTGCGTGAGAACCCACAAAGGAAATGCTCTGTTTCTTGTGGCATTAGTAATTACATTTCATTACCATTGCAAGAGTGAGATTTTTGAATTTATTAATTAAATATTATGGCTAATTTATGCAAGTGACCTTCCTCTTTCTCATAAATGCCATTTCAACGTGATCTCTTGTTGTTTCCTTAATTTGAAGGTGGATTTTGCTTGATTTCTTGACAAAATCAGTAGTGAACATTCATTTTTGATATTAACGAGTTTAATTAGGCAATTGTCTCCCTGTGGATACGACCTGCTCTTTTGTGAGTTGTTTAATTTTTAATTATTTTGATTAGTCGATTTTCCACCACTTAGAACTACAACAATAAATCTTCTTAATTATCAATTTCGAAAGCTAAAATCGACTTGTCAACTTCGTATTGTTAGGAGTAGGCAGAAGAGCTATCCTGATAAGAAGCGTAGAGAGGTGTAGTTTGAGGTTGGGGATCATGTCTTCCTTCGTGTTTTGCCCATGAAGGGCTTGCAGCATTTTGGGGTGAGAGGGAAGCTTGCATCGAAGTTTGTGGGGCACTTTGAGGTCTTGGAGTGGGTAGGACCCCTTGCTTACTGGCTTGCCTTTCCTCCCCAACTCTCTGGAGTGTACGATGTGTTCCATGTGTCCAACCTTAGGAAGTACGTTGCCGATCCCAACCACGTTTTGAACCACGAGAGCGTCGAGGTGAGAGATGACTTGACCTATCCCGAGAGGCCGCTGCATACACTAGATAGAGCCGTTTGGAGTCTGAGACAGAAGGAGGTACCACTAGTGAAGGTCCTATGGAGAAGCCAGCAGTACGAAGAGGAGACTTGGGAGCCTGAGGCGGTAATGCGAGAGCAGTACTCGGAGCTTTTTGAGGGTACGTTCCTTCTGACCTACTTTGATCCTCTTTAAGTTTGTTATGCATTTTTACGTTATTTTCGTACCCTACTTAGCTCAGGTTTCAGGGACAAAACTCCCCGAAACTTCCTTTAAGTTTGTTATGGTTAAATGACCCTTTCCAAGGACCATTTGGAGATTTTCCTGAAAGTTAGGGATGTGAGCGAAATTCTAAGCCCCTTGGGTTTAGGCATGTGGGGTTTACGGGGAAAGAGGGAACTTCGAGGGGGTATCACACAATTTTTTCCTTGCTCTCTCTCTTGCTACTCACACACCCATGCACACACTCACGCACGCACACCTCTCCTTCCTCACCAAAACCCTAAACCCACTTCTATTTAAACCCAACCCCCCTCCTCCCTCTCCATCACCATAGCCTCCACTTTCATCCCTTAGCATCCACTCCTCCCCATCCCTTGTAATCACGAGTGGAGGAGAGGAGATCGTGAGCGGAGGAGAGTGAGAGAGTGTGCGTGAGGAAGGGGAGAGCGTGGGAAAGAGGAGAGAGCTTGAGGGAGCTCAAGCGTGTGTGGTCAGAGAAGCTCGAGCAGGAGAGCTTGCACGAGGGAGCTGCCCTTGCTGCGGTTGCAATAGCAAGCGCTTGGAGGTGCGAGGGGAGGAGCCGCGGTCGGAGTTGCTGCCATGGAAGCCGAGGGAGCTCGTGCGAGAGGAGAGGAGGTTGCAAGAGGAGGATCTGCAACCTCCTACAGCTGCTGGAGCAGTTGCTGCGGGCACTGCGGGCAAAGCATGAGAGAAGACGAACGCCATGAGGGAGTTCTGCGTACTAGATTTTCCAATATTAGATGTCTAGAGCATCTACCAGACGTCTGGAGCAGCAACAGGACGTCCAGAGTTGAAGCCGGATGTCTAAAGACACGCGGAGTGCTGAGGTATGAGTTCTTTATGCTTCTGCATGCGCGTACGTGAAGTACGTTAACGTTGTGCTGTCGTCGTTTTAAACCTGTGAACGCATGCATAGGTACAGGCCTTGGAAAGGCATGTAAGCGCACTCTTCGAGGTGCTTTAGGATGTGTGGATGACTCTACAGATGCTTGATTAGACGTCTGGACGCACTGACAGATGTCTGGAAGAACCCCAAGACGACGATAAGGGGTTCCAAACGTCTGCCAGCAATGCAGGAACACAAGGTGAGTTTCTGACGTTGTTTAAAACGTCCGGGTATAGTCCCAGATGTCTGATTTTAGTCTGTATGCACGTTTTTGGCCCATTCGGGGCCCAGACGAAGTTGGATTTATGCAAACAGAATACTGTTGTTTTTCGCTCGAGTTTCTCTACGTGTTAGTGACACTTGTACACTGTTTTGAACTCTTTTGATGTGATTTAGTCATTGGTATAGGTTTCCAACCTGTAGCATGTTCAGGTCCCGTGGAGACGACCGGATTTGCGATTCAGGCCCCCATTCCTCAAGTGTATCCCGGTAGAGTGGTTTACCTTCATATTAAGATTTAAATAAGTAAAGTACATGTTTAGAATAACTTGATTGAACCCTAGGATGTGAAATGAACCCTAGGGCAGAAGTGAAATAACATTGCTTGAGCTACACCGTTTACTTTGAGATACTTATTAAACCCTAATTGCTAGAAATTATATAGATACATGATGTGATACTTCTTTAGATGTAGAAACACGAGTTGCCTGTTATATGAATGAGAATCAGAGGGTGACCAATGAGATATGCATGTTGCGAAATGAAATGAAATAAATTTGAGCATGAACTCTACGGGAACTAGGAGAACTCCTGTATACAGAAAGAATCTTGTAAGTAGACGGGAAGTGAGTTGGCCCTTGTGTACACAGTACCAAGGAGAGCAACTGTCCCTCTAGTGTAGAGGGGAGCTAGCCACCCCTTGGGTTGAGACCCAGGGTTAGGACTAGCCACCCTACATCGACTCTTGTTAGGCCCACTGGGCAAACTAGGATAGTTGGCCCACGGGGGACTCTCCTAGCCAGGAGAGCAACACGTGTACATCCTACATTACGGAAAAAATTGCAATCAAGATCGTTCCCTTGAGGAACATGAAAGATCAAGAAATGTATGGATCCTTATTAAAATAAACGAATCAGAAACATCTAGTTGAGATAAATGGAAATGAAGGATTAATTAGTTGCTTGTTCTTATGTTAATTTCATGTAAATGGCTTAACCACCACTCTACTCAGCATTAGCTGACCACGGATTTTATAACCTTGTTCAGGTCAGGGAGTTGAGCAGCCAGCACAACCGACTGCAGAGGGAGCTGGGCCCAGTCGAGCCCAGCCATAGCAGTTGTCACCTTTTTATTTCCGAGCTTTTTGTTGTAGTAGTTAGTACTCTAGCATGTATTACTGTTTCTGTTATATTTCTGTTCTACCTTCCACTGTTGTAGTTATGATGGCATGTAACACTATGAGACATTGCGTTGTGTTTTTCCTTTACTGTCTCTTGTTTATTTACGCTTAGTTACATTGCATGCGTAGTTGTGGAATATTTTCTACTTTTGGTTATTTCTCATTGGACGACTGGGTCTTGGGATTTAGTCGAGGTGAGTCGGTCTCGTGTTTTGTAGGGAGCTGGGATCGGATCTTAACATTGTCATCTTCCCTTGATTAAAGGATGTTATCCATGATGGTTCTTCTTTCTTTCCCCCACAACAACCTAGGGTTGACAGACTCACTTGTTTCAGCATGGTTTATCGAAGTACTTGCGTACTGATGCTTTGTTGATCTCCACTAATCTTACAAACTATGAATTATGCCATGATGGGCACAATTTCTCTCTAGTTATTTGAGCACTTATATTTGTCAATTATATATGCTTGTGTTATCTAAACCATATCTTCTTTCACCAAGTACATTTTTGTTGGTAGGAGATGTGATTTCATGTGCTGAGTACATAATGAGAAGAGTAATAGGGTGATTCACGAAATGTAAGACAGATCAATAAGAAAGAGAAAAGTATTGGAATGAAGAACGTGTTGAAATTGATAAGAAAATCAGGGCTCTAGTTATTTGACCATTTATATTTATTCATTATATATTCTTGTGTAATCTAAATCGTATCTTCTATCACCAAATGCATCTTTGGTGATAGTATTTTTGATTTCATGTCTTGAGATCGTAATGAGAAGAGTAATAGGGTGGTTTATGAAATTTGAGGCAGGTCAATGAGAAAAAGAAGAGTATTAGAGTATAGGGCATGTTGAAACTGATAAAAAAATCAGTCTAACTAAGGCATGATTTCAATTGTCAACAATATGCAATGAAAATTACTATAAATATTTTTTAATTATTATCATGTTCTGTATACTTTCTTTTCCATATATGATTTTGTCCATATGAAACTAGTGCATTTTTATTATCTTTTCATTTGAAATTTATGATTTTCGTCTTTAGTTATTAAAGTATTAATTTTTATAAAATTTGTGACATTTTGGCACATGTTGAGCCTTTCTAAGTGATTTCCTCAAAATTCACTGATATCAGCGATATATCCCTCATATATCCCTGATATATCCTTGTTTGACTTGTCGATACGATATCGATATCGATATTTAAAACCTTGATAATAAGTTAGTTCCACAAGGGATTTCTCCACTTTGTCAGCCAAGACTAGGCACCGTAGGAGTAGATATGTGATAAGAGTCACTCAACGAATTTCGACATTTTGTTTTTGTCATGACCCAGAATAAATTGAGAGAATTGACCATTTCATACACACCAATCTTCTATGTAGGAACAAGGATGTGAACTTAGATCTCTCCTGCCAAAGTTAGAAGTTCCCATCTTTTAATCATACCTTGGTGGGTCATCTCAACAAATTCTTCCAAGGGAGAATATGCAAAAGGAACTTGTCAATGGAGTGATATGCAAAACGGACTCCCCAATTAAAGAACCCCCAAACATTTTCAACCTGTCATCAACCTTTGTCTCTCCTCAAGACTCCTGAGAGATGTCCCCCCTCCTTGACTGCTTTACAAATCTGCCCTAGCACTATACTTTGCGTCCAATAAGATAGACCACACCTTCCACTGCCCATTTGACCCATATAACTCTACCCATTCCAGAGAGTAGAAGGTTACCCCACAAGCACACCCGAAGGATAATCTTGTCAATTAAGGCTAGTACAATCTTGAATGAGCAGCTCAAGCAAACAAGGGCTTGCCCACGTATACTACAGGGAAGGGGCCCTCCAACGAGATCTCTTTGCAAGCAGACGACATGTACACTAACTCATCTTGGCAACGAGAAAAATTGAGTTTGGGAAAGTCCACCAGCCGTAGGAGTTATACAATTCCAACTAGAGAAAACATAGGAAAACTTCTTTCCCTTCCCTAACATTCTTGTAACTTGTCTAGTGAGGATTACGTGCCCATACTTCTCTAAACTAAAAATCATCAATGATATTTATCTTTAAATTAAATATTAATGATGATTTTTAATTTTAAATTAAATATCATTGATGATTTTTAATTATATGTAAAAATTACTAGTGATTTTTAATTATATGTAAAAATTACTAGTGATTTTTAATTTTAAATTAAATATTAATGGTGATATTTAAAAATATTACCATTAATTTTTAATTATATATAAAAAAATATCGTTGATTTGTTGATTTTTTTTTTTGGATCCCATCACATGTGTTGTACGTATGTGACTTTTTGTGTGATGAAAGAAAATATCACTTTATAAAAAAAATATCAATAATATTTTATTTTAAATAAAATATCACTTGTGGTATTTAAAATATTTGTAGGCTAAAATCAAATATTTTTGGTATCACAAGTACGTGACTTTTAGTTATGCAAAAAGCACCGGCGATTTGTTGATTTTTGGTGAGTCCTATTGTATGTGTTATGAGTGCGTGCTTGAATTTTTTATGTGATATAGGTAAATATCACACCCTGTATGGAAAAGTGTCCAAAAATGGGTTACGTGACGAGTTTTGAAATGAGCAAACGTCGCCTTCACTGTATAATTGTTATTTAATGTAAAAGAATTTAAAATATAATATAAATTCTATTACGTGATAGGCCTTACTCCACCTAAAAAAAGCCACCACTCTGATTTTAAATTAAAATATATTAATGTAAAATAATTTTACATCAATATATTTTGATTTTATATTAATATATTTTTTATTTTACACCATTGCAGTTTTGGTTTAAAGTGATGATGCCTATTTTGAGTGGTTGTATATCTCACCACATGATAATTCTTGTGTTACTTTTTTGTATAGAAGGTAACACGTGGTATAATCCGCACTTATGAATTTACTTTTTAAATTGCCCTCACTTGTTTGCATTGCAAAACATGCAACCTTATGTATTTTTGTACCTGCATCCCATGAGAAATATTGGGTTCTAAATCAAATATTACTAGTGATTTTTTATTCTAAAAGAAATATCACTGGTGATATTCAAAATATTCTTTATGATTTTTTGTTGTATGCAAAAATCACCAGTGATTTTTAGTTTTAAATCAAATGTCACTACTGATATTTAAAATATCACATTCCAATGATTTCTTGATTTTTGATGGATCCTACCGCATGTGTTGTGAGTGTGTGCATAACTTTTTGTATTATACAAGTAAATATCACTCATTGAACAAAAAATCACGAGTGATATTTATCTCTGAACCAAATATCACTAGATTGGTGAATTTTGGTTATAAACAAAATATCATTAGTGATATTTAAAACAACAGCAATGACTTTTTGTTGTATGAAAATTACCAATGATTTTTTGTTCTAAATTAAATATCATTGATAATATTTGAAATATGCAAAAATAATGATTTTTTGATTTTTGGTGTGTCCCACCGTGTGTATTGTGCTTGTGTGTATTTTTTGCTTGATAAAAGTAAACCACTCTTTAAATTAAAAATCATCGATAATATTTGATTCTAAATAAAATATCACTGTAATTTTTAATTGCTTGCAAAAATTATAGATGATTTTGGTTCTATACCAAATATCATTAGTGATATACTAAATTGTATGCCAAAAACTTGGATGATTTTTTATATTTGGTGAGTCCCAATATGTGTTGTGAGTGAGTTTGCGACTTTTCTTAAGGTACAAGTAAACATCACTCCTTACATGAAAAATCATTTGTGATATTTTGGTTAAGATAAAATAGCACAAATGATTTTGGGTTTAAATGAAATATTACTAGTGACATTTAAAACATATATCTCTAGTGATTTTTATTTATATGAAAAAAATCACCTATAATTTTTATTCTAAAACAAATATTACCGTTGATATTTGAAATATCATTGGTGATATTTAAAATATCATCGGTGATTTTAAGTTGTATGGAAAAATTATCGATGGTTTTTTGATTTTTGGTGCTTTTCACCGTGTTGTAAGTATGTATGATGTTTTTACATGATAAAAACAAACATCACAAGTGATTTTTAATTCTATAAAAGAAATTATTGTGGTGGCCCCCACGTGGTTGCAATTTAAGTACACATGGACCTCACCCTCGTGTTGCAAAAGGAGTTGTAAAGGGAGTTTCTAAATCGTGATGCTCACATCAATCACTTTGTTTAGTTATTTGCCAACCATGTTCAACAAAGTTTTCTCAATTAATTTGGAGTAACTTTTAGATTGCTCAATTGCGATTAGGGGTATTTGGTAGGTTTTGAATGGTCGCCAAAAGCCTTCTTTCCTATAGTGTTTCATTTAGTGAACTTAGCTAAGTTGTCAAATAATCTTTCAGAATTTTCCTTAAGCACATCAATATCTAACTCTAAAATTGTAATTTGACTTTTAGAGGACTAGTTTTAGTAATCAAAAAGTCTTTTTCTTGGAAAAATTCAATCTCTTTATTTTGGAGCAAGTGACACTCATTTCAAGTTCTTTATTTTTAATTTTCATCTTTTTAAAAATATTGTATGAGTCATTAAAAGCTTCTATAACTTCAAGTGGTAGATCATTTACCTCATCCTCCATGGCCATGAGTTCGAGACATGCAACTTCTTCTTGATTTGAGTCACTTACTCTTCTTCATCACTCTCACTTGAGTCAGAATCGTCTCATGTTGCTTGCAAGTCTTTCTTCTAACTTCTTGAGTGGTTTTTTAGCTTCCCTTTCTTCCTTCTTTTTGCTCCTTTTGGAGTCCTTTGATAAAGGGTAATTGTTTTCGGATGTGGTCCTTTTTCTTGCATTGATGGAAACTTAAGGGTTCTTCTTTGTTATCTTCCTTAAGGTTTCTCTTCTTGAAATTCTTCTTATTTCTTAAGAATTTGGCAAAACTTCTTGTGAAGAGAACAAGGTATTCGACATCATCTTCTTGATTACTCTTCTTGGTTGGCTTTGAAAGCTAATTGCTTCTTCTTTGGCTCAACAACTTTTTTCTTCTTTTGATTCATTTTGTTGCTGTACACCATCAAGTTTCCAAGGAGTTAGTCCATGTTCAAGTCCTCAACATCATTTGTTTGTTTTATTATTGTAACTTTAGGCTCAAAATTACTACTTAGTGATCTTAAAATCTTAGCTTGAATCTCACCTTTAATGAAAGTCTTTCCAAGTGGTTTGAGGTTGTTAATAATGAATGTGAATCAAGTGTACATATCTTTTATGCTCTCTTTTTTTTGCATCTCAAAGTTTTTGAAATCTTGTGTTCGTGTTATAACTTTGAAATTCTTTACCTTGTTACTACCTTCACGTGTTACATAAAGTGTCGTCCAATTAATCTCCATGCATTGGGTACTAAGAAATAGAATTAAAGTCATCTGTGATCAATATGCAGTACAAGGCATTCATTGCCTTCAAGTTGACAAATAGCTTCTTTCTTCTTCTCATCATTGGACAAGACTCATTCCAGCTTGAGAGGTTTGACAAATGGAATTTCCCACCATTTAACAAACGGTGAATTCTACCAATTGTAAGATTTCCCTCCACTAATTCCAATGCGCGTAGTTTGTTCTATCAAAGAATGAAGGCTTTGTTGTTGAAAAGCCATCTACTACCATTGGATCGCATTTAGGTAGTTACACCTACAAAAGTGAACTAGGCTTTGATACCAAATGATATTAGAACAAGAGGGGAGTGAATTACCCAACGACAAAAAAAAAAAGTTGCACTAAAGAAACATAAGAATTTAGAGAGAAAATCCTCATGTGAAAAAACCTCCACCTTCACCTCTCAATCTTGGATTTTGCCTCTTAAAGCTTGGGAAGTTTACTAACCACACTACAAATAGAAAACAAGGGTAGTACACCTTAAAAATACAATTCCCCTTCCTAGACAATCTCCAGGGAGAGTTTTGTCCCTCTCTTTTTAAAATAGAATGGGAAACCCACAAACTTTGTACCCAACAAATAAAAAGAAAAGTACAATTTAAATCATAAAGAGCTTTGAGAGGATAATATAAATTCGAGAACAAGGCTAGCAATACTCCCTTCTGAAACCTATATAAGGAGTAGTAGATCAGAGGAAGTGTGCTCAAGAATGAGTTGAAGTTAGCACAAGTAACCACAAAAGAGCAATTTGATCAAGAATAAGTAAAATGAAAGTATAGAGTTCTTAGAATGACTAGTGGAGTGGTTTGCAGGATTAGGAAATTCTAAGTAGGTCTTTATAAAGTTCTTAGGGTTGTAATAGGGTCAATAGAGCTATTAGAAATTGAATTAGAAATCAAATCTTCGAGTGGGAACAACCACAAATCATAATTACAGATATACAAGGGATTAGACATTAGGAATTAAAAGTAGACATTTGAAAAAATAGAAGATAAGCATCTGAGCAAAGTTATAGACATCCCAAATACCCTAGTGAGACATTTCAATGGTTGTTTAGACGCATGAAGATAGATCTCAAATCATCTAGTAAGATCGGTTATAAGAAGCCTAATGTTCAAATCATTAGGGTTGTTTGAAGTAAATAGTAAATATCCCAAAGAGGTCTTTCAGGCATCTAAAATTAAGGGGAGACATCTGAGAAAGTAAGGACATGTGGAGCAAAGTATTGGATTCTCTTCAAGAGAATAAATGGGATCCAGGGTCATTTGATCAAAAGTTTGGGTTGTTGGAGTTATGTGCCTTAAGTGAACCAACTTGAGTGGAATCACTCAATCAATGATTCAAATCTGAATGTTAGATCACATTGACACACTAATATGATTAGATGGGTCCCTCAGTACAATTGGGAGAATGTACTATAGCTATGTTGATTTACCGATGATAGGTATCGAAGATCCAAATGATTTGGATTGAGAATGTCAATAAGTTGTCAAGAACCATCATGGAATATTTTTCAATCCACATTTGGATGGTTGGAGTGTGCAACATCTCAAGGTAGAGGAAACAAGATACTATTTTTCAATCAAAAGTGGTTTAGGGTCACATGATTAAAAGAGAAGATGCCTGAAAAAGATCTCTTAGATGTTTGATTAATTAAGGAGATGTCTATATGTGTTGAAGAATAAATGCTGAGATAATAATTGTCAAATGAGGTAATTAAGAATCAAACATTGGAGTTCAAAATCAAGAGACATTTTGAAAATTAATAAACACTCATATGTCTGGATGGAGTATAAGATGTCTAGAAATTTAACGAGATGGAGAAATAGAAGAACATGGAATATGAATAAATAAATGATGTGTTGCTTAAGTCATTGGCTAAGAAAAAAATGATAGGAATATCACGTCTAAGAAGATGAATTTGATATTGAAGTGTCTTAATGTTCTAGGTTAAGGTATAGGTCACAATAATGGTTTTCTAAAGAATGTCATAGTCTCTTTTTACAATATAGAAAGAAAATTACATCAAAATTACAACTTGATATTTTAACAACAATCTTCTTAGCTAGCAAGGCTCCTATCTTCAAAATATACATTCTTGTGCATTTGCAATCCATGTTAAGCTTGATGCTCTCACCACTTGTTAATAGCTGGCAAGAATTTGACTATCATTATCAAAAATTAAGTTATCAATTAACAATGAGTGCCTGACTAATCGGACATTCTTTTGACTGATTAGAGAGTCAAGAAACTATTTCATACACTTTTGCAAATTTTAAGTTTTTTTAGGAAAAAACTAAAGTCTTTGATGCCACTTCAAAGAAGTGGTGCATCACAGAAGTCTAGGTACCTTGTTAAAGCTTTTCCAAAACACAAAAGCATGATCCTAAAGCTAATTGAACCAGATCAAAAAAACAAATACAATTTTCAATTGCATGAGTTATGGATTACACCTTTGTGGTTGGCTATCATGAGATTCTGGAAATTGCATGGCATTATAATCATACATCTACTCAAGGTCCTCAACACAAGTTTCAACTCCTTCGTGAATGTTGATGAGGGCAACACTATAGTTGCATTAAGGAAGGAAATTTTCATGCAACATTGTTCCTTCATGCATGAGCATGAAGAAGGAGAAGGGAGAATGTAGGTGTGCCCTCTTCTTTTAGATGAGAAAGGATAGTTGAAATGAAGATGAATTGATCATCCTTGTATTAATTGAATTACTCCTTAGTGAGAGAGAAAACTTTGATTCCCTATTTCTATAGTGTCTAAATTTACCCTTGTCTATAACTCTATCCAAGTGAAAACTTAACATTTTTATATTTCCAAAAATGCCCTCAATGCTTCTTTAAGCATAATCAATTATGTATTTTAACTAATTGAAAGATATAACTTGATTTCACCTCATTGTTGTATTACTAGTTGCTGTATTTTGTTGTAGAGAGATCTTGTAAGAAATTCATAGTCTATCTATTATTAGGATGACTCTTGATCAAGGTACAAGATCAAATATTGATCTTATTTGATTCTAGTAATCATTTCTTAGTTCTTTAATTAATAAATTCACATTGATAAATTAATTTTAGCATTGCTCTATAATTCTCCAATTATAAATAATATCTAATTATCAATAGCCCCATACTTAATTGAAATCACTAGGGGATAGTTTACAGAGGAGGACAACTCTTTTTAGGGGTATTTATACCATGTTTACCTTTGGGGCTAGCCCAACCCCTCTTGGCCTTCTTATCTTGGGTTATCCCAACCCGTGTTAGAAGAGAGGTTGAGATAACTGATTGATAATACTACATTTTGGGGTAATAATTCTGCCAATCGGGGTTTATCATAAAGATAAAATGCACGAATAGCACATCATAAGTGGGCATGGGAACATTACATGCATCGCACATTGAGATTGCTTATAAACCAGTATTAATGGCAATTTGTACAAGTTCATGTCAAAACAGGCCTCAGATGAGCAATTGGACCGCACTGATGGATTCAAAAGGACGAACGGAGTCCAACAAACTCAAAATCGACCAAATCCAACATCCGGAGCTCCCACAATTGGCCTAAGAAGTTTTGACCGTTGATTTGATGATCAACGTTCCACAGCATGCCATGTGGCACAAGATCAGCACACAACAGCCACTGCCCTGCCTCTTCCTTCACCTGCAGAAGCAATCTCAGCTGTTCAATCTTCGATCGAATGGTTGAGAACAGATCTCGCGACAGCCCTTCAACTAGCAGCGCAACGATGAGAGGCTCTAAGCTGTTCGATCTTCGATCGGATGGCTGAGAGCGCACAAGCCTTGCCCGCACATCCGCAGTACCCGTGACCCTCTAGCAAATCCTAACCGTTGGATTCCTATCCAATAGCCGCTAGTGCTACTCCAGCTCACTGCATCCGCGACAAAGCATACTCGTAGTGCAGCGGGTAGTGCCTCGTTCGCGAAGGTAGCAGCGAGCATTCGAAACCCCGCACGCTACCAAATTGACTCATTCGCGAAGGTCATGGATGCATGTGTAGACGACAGAGATTGCAATACATGGTGCCCGCAGATGAGCGCGCTCAGTCACCTGCAATGACGTGTGGGGCGCGCGTTGCGCAAGTGCGATTTGCAGGCACACGATCTCGACCATTTGATCTTCGATCGGACGGTCCTCAGCGGTTGCACACGGATCGTGAAGGAGAAGAACGTCGCGTGCGTGAGACCAGCGGGCAGGGGGCTACACCGACAGTTTTGGCATGGGTTTAGCGACATTCTGAATGTCGCTAAAGCCCATACTTAAATTAGAAACCCCTTCTTCCTATATAAACCCCTTCCAACTATCCATGTAAAGCATTCAATTCACTTGCAAGTGTTCTACCCCTCTTCTAGCCACCCTTAGCACACTTTTGTAATCACTGGAGTCGACGAGCCGCCGACGGAGCCCTCCTCCACCACCGTGGCCGCCTCGCCGTCTCCTTTCTCTTTCTTTCTCTCTCTAGCTTAGCTTTACTTTACTTTATTTGTGCTTAAGCATTTATCTACAGTTGTAATTGTAAAACTTGAGTTGCATGTTAAATATGGTATTGATGTTGTTTTCCATCTTGATCTAAGTGAATGCCATGACTTAAAAGAACTCTAACCCTACTCTCTCCCTCTCTTTCTCTCTCTCTTACTCGCTTTTCTCTCGTGTTTTCTCGTGCAAGCAAAAACCCGCCATTTCCGTGACAACTAAGTGACAGAAAAAATTGATTTCATGCCTCCCTGTGTACGACACTCGGACTCAAATCCATTTCTATATTTAAAATTGACGCAGCGAACATGAGCTACAACGACACTCTTAAATAAATGTGTCCGTATCACGTCAGTTTTTGAGGCAATGGATTTATTTTGTCACTTCCATTTTGCATCCATGCTTACATCATTTAATGCATTTTCTCCCTCAACCTGATGGTTGCAGGAACTCAGCACTTGGACGGAGCAGGAGCACAACTCATGACGATGGACATGGAGTAAGCACAGCAAGGACCGGTTGTGAGTATTTCTTTTCCCGTGGTTGTTTGCTTGCCTAAAAAAAATCTGAAAAAAAATTCAAAATCAGAAAAAAATTGGTATGGTGAATGATTGCTTGATCCTCATCCTTAACTCATCACCCAACAAAAAAAATACACTCTAACATTCTCAAAGACCTAATTTTTTTAAAGTGTTCCTTTTCTTTTTGAGTGGTGTTTGCGAAGCCACCGTGAATTGACATGGGCCGCACCACTCACCCCTAAAAATGACTCATTTGGTAGAAATTGCATGAACATTAGGATGAACAAAATAGGGTTCTAGAGTCTTATCACGTTAAAGGAAATTCAGTCTCACCCGTTGTGTGCAAAACTTGGCGTGCCCACTTGAAACTTGTTTAAAAATACTAAGACACATCAACCCTAAAAGACACTAAAGTAAGGACAATGTTAAAAGACACCACATCTTAAATCCTTTCCTGGAAACCATGTCTTGTTAGGAGCACACACATCTGAATTGGATAACTAAGAGGTACCACCCCAATCAACGCCTCATCACGTAACCCGAGCACAAGCACTGTCCTAGCTCCATTAAAACAGAGTAGACGTGCCCTAGGCAGGATTGGGTTAAGTCTCAAGAGGCGTGATTTTGTTTGCTGGGCACTTACCTTCATTCACTTAGTAGAATCTGGTGACTAGGCTGCAGGGAAGTGTCAAACGACTGCGGTTATGGGGTCTACGGAACCGGCGGCGCAAGTCAAAGGAAGAACCTTCCCCACAATCCCCTTGTAATCAACCTGGCCAGATTAGCTTTGGGAAGGGCGGTCCTGTGCCTACAGACTTGATCGTTCCTTTGGAGATTTCTAGGTCCTCTAAGGAATACACGATAAGGACTAGGCTTATCTGCTTGGTTGTGCACACACGCTTCTCGCATCTGTATCTCTTTGCATCCCTCCCCCATTCTTCTTTAGTGTATGCACAGGAGACGATTACTTCATCCTGAGTTATTTGTTTTGGGACGGGAATCCAGGAGACTTGATCTTGCTAGAGACATGGCCGAACCTAGACTAGATGAGGTTGAGGACCAACCTCCACCAGATACGATGGCCATCATTCAGGCCTAGATGAATGCAAACCACCGGCTTCAACAGCAACAGATCCACACTATCATGCAAGCTATACACCGGTTACAGAACTCGCAGGGGCAACCACCACCACCTTTGCAGGACCCGCAAGGGCAACCACCACTTGATCCACCACAATTCCAGGGCCAACCTAGGCCCCTCCGTGACTTCTACAATCCTTCTACGATTCGGATTGAACCACACCTTAGGATCCCCGAGGGGGGAGATGATTTTGAGCTGAAACCAAATGTCCTGAGCCTGATTCAGAGCCACTTCCATGAGAGCTCAAATGATGACCCTTTCCAACACCTAGAGGACCTTGACTGGATCGCCCAGACTGTAAAGCCCAGGAACATCAGCCTAGACATTGTTTTGATCAAGATGTTCCCCTTCTCACTGAGAGACAAAGCATCTCACTGGCTTAGGACTTTAGGAAGACCCATCTCCACCTGGGAAGAACTAAGGCATGCATTCTTAAAGAAATTCTTCCTCATAGGAAAGACCAATGCCCTCAGAAGAGCCATTACCACCTTTACACTCCAGGAAAGGGAGCAGTTCCATGAGGTGTGGGAGAGATTTAACGAATTATTAAGGAAATGCCCACACCATGAGGTTCCGAGGTGGCAATTGGTCCTGATCTTCTACCATGGTCAGGATAGCAACCTTCGGAACTTCGTTGATGCCTCATGCAGGGGAAACTTCCTGAACAAAGATGAGGAGAGCGCGTTTGAGCTCTTCGAGTCTATGAGCGAAAATTCGCTCAACAATGCCTCCATGACCCAGTTCAGTCGATCCAGTCAACTCCGTGGTGGGATCTATGATGTATAAGCGAATTCTGGAACGGTTGACCTGGATATCATTGCTAAGAAATTGGATTGACTGGAATTGGTAGATAAGTAAATAGATGAACTGTTGAACCAAACCAGGAACTTGCTATAGACCCTCTCCCTAGCAAAGGGAGCTCACAACGTTGACTTGGTCCAGCCACTAAGCCAGATGCACTTGGAACAACCCTTGACCATGTTCTAGGGAGGGACCTTTGCTCTCTCAACCTCTGATTATTCTCTTCCCTCCCCCTCAACACCTTCTCTCTTTGAAGATGTCTAGGATATCCAAGGTTATTCCAAACCTGACCCCTTCTCCAAAACTTACAACGTCGGATGGCATAATCATATAAACTTTGCTTTGACGAACCAGAAATCGCCTCAATTTCAGAACCAGCCCAGGCTAAACCATTAGCTAAACCCGACTTCCTATCAGCAAGGTCCACCAGTTAAACCCCCCTATAACCCAAATAGGGTGATCCCTCCCACACAAAACCAAATGGACACCCTGATAAAAATGATGGTTGAAATGAACCAAAAACATCAGGAGGAAATGGCTTTAGTGAAGGGACAGTTGAGCCAGCTGTTGGATTGTAAACAACAGGGATTCCTTCCTTCTTAGCCACAATCGAACCCGCGAAACGTGATTAATAGAGGCCCCAATTCGCAAGGGTTCCAAGGCAATCCCGAGTAGGTCCAAATGGTCCAGCCAGCCCTACAAACACCCCCTGGGTTTGGTGCTTCTTCTTCCTATGCTTCTCAAGGATCAACCCATGGTCCCAATGCCTCTACAAATGCGGTGACCTTGAGAAGTGGCACTAAAACCCAGGATACCAAATGGCCGACTCCTCCCGAGACTTCACCCTTTGACATACCTGACTCTGAAGATGGGCAGGAAAGACCCAAGGACCTGGAAATGGACCCTATTCACATCTAGACACCATATCCCTAGGCCTTGGAGAAGATAAAGAAGAAGAAAGTTGTTGTGGAAAATGAGGAGGTTTTGGAAATCTTCAAGCCGGTTCAGATTAATATCCCACTCCTCAAGGTAGTTAAGCACATCCCAGCTTATGCTAAGTTCCTAAAGGATGCCTGTACGCCGAAGGGTAAGCCATGACCCCAAGCACTTAGAAAGGTTGTGCTCTTAGAGCAAGCCAGTTCTGTGATCTCTAGCAACCTTCTGCTCAAACGAATTGACCCAGGAGCACCCTTGATATCCTGCAATATCGGGGACATGACATTTGATAGAGCGGTCCTGGACTTAGGTGCTTCAATCAAACTGATCCCGACAACCCTGTATCACCAATTTGGATTTGGAGAGTTGACGCCTACACCTGTGACTATCCAGCTGGCTGATAGATCCTTGAAGACCCCGAATGGGGTTGTCGAGGACGTGATCGTTTGGGTCAAGGACTTCTATTTCCCGGTTGACTTCTTGGTTCTCAACATGGAAGTCCTTGAACAGCTACAGAACACACCCATCATCCTAGGCAGACCTTTCTTAGCTACGGCTAAGGTGAACATCGATTGTGACACGGGATGCATGGAAATCGCCTTCGGAGACAGAAAGATGCAGTTGGATATCTTCAGGGAAACCAAGTCTTTCGATTGCGACTGGGTTGAGAACACGATCTCGTGGAGCCTCTGGTCGAGGAATGCCTTACCCTTAGTTCTGTCTCAGACCATCAGACCCAACCCTGTGACGATTATTCTGACCCGTCACCATTTGTGCACGTTGACCTCTGTAGAGCCGATTACCATCAGCCACCATCGTTCGAGGAGATTGATGTTGATCAACTCCTGCCTTTCCCCTTTCCGTCGACTGTTGTCCCACCCACACCCAAGTTGAAGCCGCTACCCGAGAATCTCAAATACGTCTTCCTTGGACCTGACCAGACCTTCCCAGTGATTATCAATGCCCACCTATCCAAGGATCAGGAACTTAGGTTGACCGCGACCCTATCATAACATAGGGCTGCCATTGGCTGGACTATTTCGAACTTGAGAGGAATTCGCCCCACTTATTGCACCCACAAGATTTACTTGGAAGATAGGGCCTGACCTTCCTGTCAGATGCAGAGACGATTAAACCCGAATATGCAGGAGGTCGTTAAGAAGGAGATCATCAAGTGGCTTGATGCTGACATCATTTACCCAATCTCAGATAGCCCTTGGGTGAGCCCCACTCAAGTGGTCCCCAAGAAAGCTGGGCTCACCGTTGTCACCAATGAGCATGGCGAATTCGTCCCCACTTGCATCACCACTGCATGGCGAGTGTGCATTGATTATAGGAGGCTCAATGAAGCAACCAAGAAAGATCATTTCCCCCTGCCATTCATTGACCATATTCTTGAGCAATTGGCAGGGCAGAAATATTTTTGCCTCCTGGATGGATATTCAGGATACAACCAAGTCGCAATTGCTCCTGAAGATCAAGAGAAGACCACATTCACTTGCTCGTATGGCACGTTCGCATTCCGTCGTATGCCATTAGGGTTATGCAATGCACCCGCTACCTTTCAACGTTGCATGCTAGCCATCTTTTCAGAGATGGTGGGTGAATACTTGGAGGTCTTTATGGATGATTTCTTAGTATTTAGGAACTCATTCGACCATTGTTTGAGTAACTTGGAGAAAATTCTGAAGCGATGTATTGAGGTTAACTTGGTGTTAAGTTGGGAAAAGAGCCATTTCATGGTTCAAGAAGGAATTATCCTCGATCACATCGTATCACATAGGGGCATTAAGGTAGATTGAGCTAAAGTTGATTGGATTTCCAAACTTCCCCTACCTAGTTCGGTCCAGCAAATCTGCTCGTTCTTTGGACATGTTGGCTTCTATAGAAGGTTTATAAAGACTTCTCCAAGCTCTCCAAACCCTTGACCGACCTTCTGGCCAATGACGCCCTATTCAACATGACATCTGATTGCATCCAGGCGTACTACACTCTTAGGGAATCAATCTCCATCGCACTTGTGTTACAGCCCCTTGACTGGTCCCAGGATTTTGAGATCATGTGTGATGCATCAGACTTTGCCATCGACGCAGTCTTGGGACAGAGACAAGACAAGAAGCCTGTGGTAATCTACTATGCGAGCAAGATGTTGGACGAGGCTCAACGGAATTATACAGTCACAGAAAAAGAACTGCTCACCATAGTTTTTGGACTCGAAAAGTTTCGATCTTACCATCTGGGATCCCACGTGACCATCTATACGGACCACTTGGCCATCTGACATTTGTTGGCCAAAAAGGATGAGAAACCTAGGCTCATCAGATGGATCATGCTCTTGCAGGAATTTGACCTAGAAATTCGCTACAAAGCCGGATCCAAGAATGTTGTGGCCGATCACCTGTCCAGACTCCACCCGGACCACATTGGGTCCTCCTTACCCTTATCTGACACCTTTCCTGATGAGCAACTCCTGGGTATGCAAGACAGGAAACTACCTTGGTATGCCGACCTTGTCAACTACCTGGTAGTAGGACAGATCCCGCACAGCTGATCCCGACAACAATGGGATAAGTTCTTGGCTGAAGCCAAGCACTATTTCTGGGATGATCCCATGCTGTTTTGCCTCTATGCCGACCAGATCATCAGGAGGTGTATTCCAGAAGATGAAGTTCAAAGTGTGCTATCCTTTTGTCATGACCAAGCATGTGATGGTCACTTTTCAGGGAAGAAAACAGCTGCAAAAGTTTTGTAGTATGGATTTTACTGGCCTTCATTATTCAAGGATGCACACAACTTTGCTAAGACTTGCTCTCGCTGCCAGACTCTAGGGACCATGACCAGGAAAGACATGATGCCCTTTCAGCCCATTCTGATCGTTGAGATCTTTGACGTTTGGGGCATTGATTTCATGGGCCCCTTTCCACCATCCAACGGCTTTGAGTACATCTTAGTCCCAGTAGACTATGTCTCAAATTGGATTGAAGCCGTCGCCACCCGTCGATGCGATCATAAGGCTGTCATGGACTTTGTTAAGCAGAACATCTTTTCTCGGTTTGGAATACCGAAGGCTATGATTAGTGATGGCAGAAGTCAGTTTATCCACGCCTAATTCCATGCCCTGCTCAAAAAATACGGGGTTACCCACTGCATTGCCACCCCGTATCATCCGCAAACCAATGGGTAGACCAAGGTCTCAAACAGACAGATCAAGAACATTCTACAGAAGACTGTGAGACCTGATAGGAAGGACTGGTCCACACGACTGGATGATGCCCTGTGGGCATACAGGACCGCTTTCAAGACCCTGATAGGCATGTCGCCTTATCGCCTGGTCTTTGGCAAAGCCTGCCACCTTCCTGTTGAGTTGGAACACCGAGCTTACTGGGCTGTTAAGCAGTGCAACATGGATTCTCAATTAGCCGGTGCACAGAGGATGCTCCAACTCTCCGAGCTCGAGGAAATTCATTGGGACGCATTTGAGAGCAGTTGACTTTACAAGGAAAAGATGAAAGCTATCCACGACTGACTCATCCATAGAAAGACCTTCGAGCCTAACCAGCAAGTTTGGCTTTTTGACGCCCGACTAAAACTCTTTCCCGGGAAGCTATGATCCAAGTGGACAAGACCGTATAGGGTGGTCAAACCCTATTCCAATGGGGTGGTTGAGATTGTAGATCCAAACATTGGGCACACTTTCATGGTAAACGGTCAGAGATTGAAGCACTTCCTTGCCCAGGTTCCCCCAAAGGAAGTTGTCACCCTCATTGAGGGTTGACACGAAGCATCGCTTAGCCGAAGGCATTAAACTCAGCGCTTCCTGGGAGGCAACCTAGAAGATTCAAGCTGACCAGATACATTGCTCAACTCAGGTGATCTCTTTCTGTACCCCCTTTGCATGCAATTTATTTGTCAATGAGGACATTGTCCAACTTAAGCATGGGGGGTGGTAATTTGCATATTCTGAGTTCATTTTAATCATTCTGAATAATAAAAAAAATGATGAATTTAGGAAGAAAAACTTAGGCATTAGGAACTTGCCAACAGTGGAAAATAATACGAAAATAACCTGAACACATAGACTTTTCAGGCCTTCAGGCTTAATCAGCCCTAATGTCTGTTAAAATATGAATTTAGCTTCGAATCCTTGCAACCTTAATTTATTTTAATTCACCAATAAAATAAGGTGATAAGTATATGACTTATCAACTCGTCCTCTGACTCGGAGGGACTTTTAGTCTAAGCATCTGCACACATTTTTGCACTGACTCACTCCTCAGAGATTCTGACAAAAATTAGGTAGCTAATGAACCTTCTAGGTGGTATGGTTGGCAAGTTGTTGTGGGTAACAACCCATTGGCCGGTTGTCCAGAGCCCAGTCACAGGACCACTTTCTTCTTATTGCCTTTAGGTAAATTTGAGATCAGGGAAGCCACCTACTAAACAACAAAAGAAAAAAAAGAGAGAAAAAGAAAAAAAAAAAAAAAGAGAACAAAATAAGCCACACTTCACCGCACGAGTATGGCTGGCAAGTGGTTGTGGTTAACAGTCCATTGGTCGGTTGTCCAGAGCCCAACTCACTAAATGCACAAAAAGATCCAAAACACTTAAGAAAGAAGCAGGGAAGTAGAGCAATCCAGGGAGATATACACTGGAAACACCCTAGTGTTGACCCCAAATAAAATAAAAGTAGGGAGAAAGCTACCGATCGGACAGATACACCTTCAGGCAAATCACTTCATTTTCCGATCACCTAGGGGTGTAGAAACCCAAAGTCTATCTGAATTACCGTTGAGTGAGTCTATCACGATCTTCACACCAAGATGCTTAGCACTTAGAGTCCTTTTCGAGTTATGGGTGGGTTGGGTAGTTGTAAAAATTTACCAACACACTCTCAACTCCAAAACCCAAAAAAAAAAGAGAAGATGAAAAAGAAAAGAAAAAAATTTATGCCTTAAAGCAAGGATTCGGGCGATTCGTATTTTGACAGACACCCGGACACTGTTTAGTCTCTATAGATCAGGATCTTAGTATATTTCCTCCTGTTGACAAGTAACAAAATGTCTAAGTAATCAATTCCTGAATTCTGACTGAGAATAATGGCTAAGATGAACCTTCCTAGGGCTAGCAAGGAGTAAGCATGGGGGTTTACCAAAAACTGATGTGCTACGGACGCGTTTGTTTAAGAGTGTCGTTGTAGCTCGCATCCTTGCATCGATTTTAAATATAGAAATGGATTTGAGTTTGAGTGTCGTACACAGGGAGGCGTGAAATTGGGTTTTTCTGTCACTTAGTTGTCACAGAAATGGCAGGTTTTTGCTTGCGTGAGAAAACGCAGGAGAAAAGCGGTAAGAGAGAGAGTAGGGTTAGAGTTATTTTAAGTCATGGCATTCACATAGATCAAGATGGAAAACAGCATCAATATTTGGGCCTGCGGCCACGGTGGTGGAGGAGGGCTCCGTCGGCAGCTCGTCGATTTCGGTGATTACAAAAGTGTGCTAAGGGTGGCTAGGAGTGGGGTAAAACATTGATTAAGCAGCAAACATAGGCCATAATCCTCCTGAATTAAGTTAGAACCTAGACTAACTTAGTCATTCTGCATGCATTGGCATCATATTTTGCATTGCAGTTGATTTATTAGTTTTGTAAATAATAATGTTGTATTATGTTCTAATAGAAAGATATTAATAATTGCAAGTAATTTGGGCCTGCGGATGACCAATTTAACCTTATGGATCTGCTCAGAACAATGACGGGAGTCCAATGCTTCCAAGATCACATAGATCAGACTCTCGTAGCATCCTATGGAGTCTTCAGAAGAGCAAGAGCCACGAGACCAATAGGTGAAAATCCAGACCTCAGATGATAAATCCAACTGCATGGATGGATCCAGATCAGCAATCACAGTCCAACATCGCAAGAATCATCCTGATCGGAGGCCTATAGCATTGTCTACAAAAGAGAGAAGATGGACGGCCGCGATGGCGTCATGTGGCACCATTGCAGCTGCCCCTTGCTGTGCCCCCAACTTCTGAAGGCACTTCCCCGTGCACTGTGGGCCGTTGGATCATCATCCAAAGACCATAATGCGCCCACGTAGTAGCTCCAGATGCACCTCATCAACCAAGAGAAGAGCTCAGCCGTTGGATCTCCATCCAATGGCTAAGGATAGCTAGACGCAAAGAGGCAACCGCAATAAAACATGCCTCCAGCGTGTTGGCTCACGGGCTCGAATAGTAGCACAAGATGTGGGGTCGACTTGCGATTAGCGGGAAATCGACGAAGGTGTAGGCGCGGATGAAATCCATCCGTTGGATGGCCATCAAGCGGTTCAGAAGTGACCGCGTGGCCCGCTGGCTGGCATTGGATGGAGATGCACATGATGACGTGCGTGCACGTGTTTTGAAAATCAAAGGTGGTGTTGTAGATCTTTTAAGTCGTCCGATCATGAGATCGGACGACTGAGATTTGGCACACGCATTAGGTGCAATTAAAGTGCAAGCTGCTGTGCGAGGAGAGGAAACAAGTGGGCGACGTTGGAACGAGAGTGCGGGACCGTGCGATGAAGATCCAAGCATCCAGAGGCCACCACGTGTCAACCTGAGAGCAAATCCGCACGATGAAGGAGCAAACGAAGGTTTATTGAGGTGCGATCTGATCTGTTGATCTCCCAATCGACGGATCTAAATCTAATCACCAGAAGGTTGTTGCACGATTTTGGGGGCTCAAATTCCCATCTTGCCCTCAATAAAAGCTATTAAAGAAGGTCAAGGCCCCCCTAGAAGGATCATCTTCCACCAGAACTTCTCTAGACCCTCTCTAGTTCTTCAGAGCTTCTTCTCTGTCTCTCTCCGTCTTCGACTATTCTCCTGAAGCGCCCACCAAGCCACCTTGGTGGATCGCCGTTGCTCCCCCCAGCCTCTCCAGAAGGCCACCATGGACCACTTGTGGTGCCCTTATTCTGCTAGATAGTAGTTTTTCATTCATGCTCTAGTTATAGATAGATAGCAAGTATATGTTCTAGTCATAATTTGACTTCTACAGTCCATGATCAGACCATCGGCGTGATATACATATTATGATTAATATTATATATATATCAATTTGCAATTAGTAGCATATTCTCTAGTTAGCATTTTAATTCAGTTATGAAATCGGAAATGTTTTCTGCCTCCTTGAGTTCGACCGGGATTCACATCTTGTAAATTTTATTTGTTTCGACGTACTTCGCGCTATACTACGATTGATTTACTTTAAAATGCAATTTACGCCTCGAACAATAACCTGCCTTCTAAAACTTGTTTGCAACTCTCATGACTTGTGCCCTCTCTTACAATGTTTTCCAAAGTTTCCCTGTTCCAATGTAAATTAATATAAACTTTAAAAAAATAACCCCAACTAACTTACCTACCATCCTAAAGGCAAAAAGGTCTTTTACCAACTTATCCCCCACCCTAACATCCAAACCTAAGTAAACAACCTCCTTTCACATCACAGGTTAAACCCCATTCCTATCTTCGTTTCAGTAAACACAAACATGGGTTAACCTCTGTTTGGAAGTAAACAGAAAAAAGACTTAACCCTTACAGCAACTTAGCTAACCCGTGCCATACATTAGGCCTAGGTATTCATTACATAACCCTTATAAAGTGTGATGGATGTTGGACTGTTAAGGTAATAGCCAATTCTTGAGATATATCGTATATCCCATATGTCCCATATACAATGAGAAACATATGAGTAGTTCAAGAATTAGGATCCTATCCTACTATTGTCCCTTCTAGAACTAGGCTATGTAAATTATTATTATGCTTTGGATGGAATACATATGGGATAACTTCATTAAGTTCATCTAGTTCTTTTATTCTTATTCCGATCTACTTATTGAAACAACCACTAATGAAATTAGACCTCCTAAGTTATAATGATAGAGTCCAAACTCTACTGCACTATTGAAGGTACGTAAATCTCATCCTTAGAAGATATCTACACCCTATATTGCATTATATAAACCAATTTTGCGACATATTAGCCTGACACTTTGAGAAACCTCAATCATTAGGTTGCAAAATCTATATGATCTAGTGTGACAACCTAGGTCTCACCAATTGACTAAACCTTGTAGGCTTGAGTCGTCAAATACGTAAAATCACTCAAGTCATAGGATCATAGTCACTCAGCATATAATCATAAAACATCAATAGCTCAACATGCAAATCATAAAGTAGTATTTAAATAAAAGAAAAAGATATTGACTAGAATAATTAATTTAGACCAGCGTACACAAACTAGAAAGTGCTTTAAGCACAACCACCATGTTAGCTATTGAGCCACACTTGAGCGCGAAGTCTAAGGTTTAGCAGAAGCTAAATAGAGTAGAGCTAATGAAATAGTGTAACATAGAATGCAAGAGATGGGTGGTATTTACATATTAATCCATTTATCAAGCCTATGTTATTAAATATTATTGACTAGTCTTTATGTGTGTTTCTCTCAATTATAATCGTTAATATCCTAATCAACAACTCAGAAAGCATGAGACGATCTCACTACGATATCCCAAGAAATAAGATAGATATGAGACACCCTCTTGGCTAGCAGAATAACTCTTATTCACAATACAACTTGATCCATCACCTTGGGACCCTTACTTAGATAGGTAGTGTGGTAAGTACATACTATAAGATATACATGTGGTCGAGACCAGCATTGACACATGGATTACCCTCTCCAAAATCTTGGGTATGTATCCTAGTCTACATACATATCCATATCCATAGTTATACCCCTCCCTCGATACCTTGTTGGCCAAAAAGGCCTTTGATAGAGTTGAAGGGAGGCTAGCAACTCTCTAACCAACCTAACTAGTCTAAATACAGATCGACGATGTTGTTGAACTCCAACGAGTAGTAGGACTGAATCCGTTATCCAATATTTATATATTCTAATAAAATCATCGTTAATTATATTTATAGATGAATTTCAGGACAACTAGTTTATCAATTGCCATGTCACAATTTATACCATCATCATGTTTTACATTACTCAATAACATTATTAACCCATTATTCATAAGTTCCTATATTAGGGTTATCCGTATTATGTAAGAATCGAGTCATTGAGGAAATATTCCATTCATAATGGTGTACTTGATTATAAGATCACAATATGGTAACATTCCAATTTATGGTTTCATAGACATGTTAAGCATAACTAGTCGATCATTAAATGATCATGACATTGTTTGCCATACAATATGAATTTGTCTCTTTTTATTGATAATTAAGGTCTTAATAACAAAGAATCATTAGATCTACACTTAAATAAATATTAATAGCATTATTACAGAGGTTAACAAGGTGAATAAAATCACTGAGCCCAATTCCTCAATTAATCTCATATTTAACATTATTGCCAATCAAATTACTAGAACTCCATATTTAAGAACCCAAGAGCGTAAGAACAAAATAAAAACAATTATGGACTCCCATACTCAACCAGAACTCACAATGAACAAAACATGAACACAATTCTAACCTTAATAACGAATTACACATAAAGAAAAGGCCAAACTATTGTACTTGGCATCAATAGGGGGAGTAATGATGACTCCAAGGTACTGGTCGGAGGTCTATAGGTATGTCCACACATCCTTGCACTGTGTGCATGCTACAAGCAAGGTCCTTAGGGCAAAACATTAGAAAAGAAAGGTTTCATATGCATTAGAGGACATTCTAGGCTTTCAATGTGTGACATAGTACTCAAATAGAGATTTAGGCTCACTAATGCATTGTGCTCATCAAGACAATTCCAACAAGTATTTATTTGTGAGAAACAAAGGTCATTTGAGTCTCGAATCAAACCTAATAGGCTAATAGATCCCTAAACCGCCTAATGTAGATTAAAGCAACCTGAACCAAGCCTTTAAACCCTTTTGAACCATGACTAACCCCTTACTAGGTTATTGGTTTAGCTAGACAGATTGTGTGGCCAAGTGGTGCACTTTGATTTGTTACATGCTCCTCACATGGATTGTCGAGTAGGAAGATCATGGTTGTTGCCCGTGTGCTAGGCACCCATGCTTGACGCTTTGGATTGTGATGAGTGTTGGTACAAGAGCACCTCGATCGTTGATTTTGATGATAACAAAACACTTGTTATTTAATATTTGCATTTGAGTTATAGTTTCAGGATAAATGCAAATGAAATCAAGTGTGAAGGAGTTCAAGCTTGCATCAATGGCGGATTGGAGCAACTTGATAGAGGAGAAGGGATTTTGCTTGGAGCGAGAGCTTGAAGAAGCATGGAGATGAAGAATAGGATATAAGTTTATTCTGTTCTTGTATTTTGTCTCTTTTATTTGTTCTTTGCTCTTTATTTGCTTAGATTGATTGTTAAAGAGCCAAAAGTAACAAAAGTAACCCTAGGAACACATACACTACCCTAAGACACTTAAACAATCTTAGACAATCTTAGAAATCTCTTAGAAAACCAAAATAGTTATCAAATAGCCTGATCAGACGTCCAATCTGGACATTAGATGTCTGATCTTAGACTTTAAGATGTCTGACTGTTTGACTAGACATCCAAAACACTTAGGTTGGAAACCCACTCTCTCTCTGCCACCTTCAGACGTCCAGCCCATAGTCCATATGTCTTATAAGACGTCTGAGGACCTTCCCAAACATCCGACTAGAGGATCGTTGGCTTGTTAGACTTAATCTTTGAGGATTAACCCTTAATCTTATTTACATTTACTTTCAGACGTCCGTAAAGCATCCCAGACGTTTGATAAATAGACGTTAGGCTAAGATATGATCCAAATCACCTTTTGTTAGACCTAATAGCCATTTAGCCTCAGGAAATCAATTCCCGCAGAGAATCCTATTTCCAGATATGCAAACTTATTGCCAAACGACCGAATGTCGTCTGACCAACTTTTTCTAGAACCCTGTTTCGATCTTGTGAAAACAAGAAGGAAACCATCTTAGAATTAGATGTCTGACTTTTGTCCCAGACGTCTTAAAAAGCATTCTTAGATGTTTGTCTTAATCTAACCTTGATCAGATCTTCTACCCTTCTAGATCAGACGATGGCTCAGACGTAAAACATTATAACTAGACGTCTGATGACCCTATCAGAATCATAAATGATCTTGATTTTATTGGGATGTTGACTTGATCTCTTGTGATTTATTCCCAACGGCTATAGAAGCTTTCCATGGCCTTCTAAACCCTTCATAGGACCTCTATAAATAGAGAAGCACCCTTCCTAAGCTAAATATACCTTGAGAATACTTCTTCCACTCATATTGTGTCCTAGAAGAGATTATAATCAAAGACGAAAGTGTCGTTGCTCTCCAAGCCCTCTAGCATTCATTGAAGAGCACTATCACGCTACCAACTTTACGTTGCACCACTTCCATCTAAGGGAAGTCCTTTTGCCTATAGAAGCTAGGTTGATTTACATTTGCTTTTTGGCTCTATAGGATATTTTGTAATTATCTTTATTTGGATATTCGCATTGCAAATTCTCGTCTCCTTCGCGAGACAAAATACTCATCGTGGAGAGGAGAGTTTGAGGTACACTACCCTTGTATAAGTAGTGTGGTTGTAAGAGGTTAAGTCACCCTCGTTTAAGTGATTTGGATAGTGGATTTGATCAACTAGGTCGATCGAAAAATCCTAGGTCGAAAGATTTAGGTAGTAGATTTTACCTAAGTTTAGGTTTCCATCTAAAAATCATTGTATACTTTTGAGATTACTTATTTTATAAGATTATTTATTTATATTTTTCTATTATTTTATTCAACGTAAATCTCACTCCTTTTCATTAGAACCTACGATAAGATGTTCAATGTCAATACCCCGCCTAGCCCCCTTTGAGCCTATGCTTGACACCATGCAGCGGGTTGCCATTTGCCACTGTTGTGCCACCTCGTAACATGTGTCAACGCTACTGCAGCTGTGGAAAAATTGTGAAACCTTCTTGGCCCTACACATTTTCTCACTTTTCCCTTTTCTTTCTTTTTCCTCCTTTTCTTCCCTCTCCGCTCTCTCTCTTTTCTTGAGGTTTGTGCAGCTAGGGAGGGTCTAACGACAAGAGGAACCATAATGAAACCTTTTTATAAGACCCCTTGAAATAGGATTAGCATTAGGAAGGACCCATATTTATTCAAAATGCCCCAAATGTTGGTTTATTTACAACTCTTATCCATTTAAATTATTTTACACATAACTTAAGCTACGAACCTTGAATTACCATTAAATAAGATTTGTTAGAAAGTTTGTGATAAGACAAATTCAATGGTATCATATATGATCTATTTTGGATAGGTTTGATTGGGGTTTGATCGAAAGTGCAACTTTTCTTATTTTCTGAGGCACTCTAGGCTGACCATACTTGATGCATATTGATGGGTTCTATTCCATGGGTTTGACCTCGAAATGACATAGGAACTCAAATTTTGGGAATTTACAAACGTAACAATCTTAAAGGGAGTTTCACCCTTGAAACTCGAGTAGGATTATGCAAAAGATGATACAAACAATTGTTAAGTCCAAAACAAACTTTGAAAGGCATAACAACCTTAAAGAGAACAAACTAGAGTGTTATGGACTCACTAGCAAAAAGCTCTGAATGTTTCTCCCTCCTCTCTACTTTGGGCTCCAATGCCGCTTCCTCGTATTTTTGACTCCTTTGTAGCACCTTAACCAGACTCCATAATCTTCTAACCATTCAATCTAGAATCTGCATTGGCTACTCTGATAGGTCAGGTCCTTTTTGATTCCCATATTCATATTTGTGGGAACATGGTTCGAGTCTGAAACGTACTTTTGCAACTTAGAGATGTAAAACACATTGTGTATACTAACTAGCTGTAGTATGATGGGTTTTGCTTTCGCGTGTCATTTTCGTGTTCAATTTAAATAATTCCTGATTTTTCCTAACTAAAGTAGATAGGACAAGCAAGGGTTGATCCCATGAGAAGGTGGATTATGTCAAAAACTCTCTTTTATGATTCTATCTAATGATTAGAACTAAGTTTATTGATATGGACACTTATACAAATAAGTTACGAAATCTATCTTAAAATTGATAATAATTTCAGATTGCATCGTCGAACAAAACATGCCTAGAAACCTAGTCAAATCCACATATAAAAATTTGATAAATTGTTTGGGCAAATTTGGGTAAACTAACGATACAAAAAATCATGTAAATCCACGAAATACAAAATTTAAAGTAATTTGTGAAAGTTAACCTATCAAATCTATGCTAGTAACTTATGTGAATTTTACACTTTTTTACAAAAATAATTTTTACATGAAATTAATGGAATCAATGAAATTTCCTAGACTTTTTTACAAATATGAGAATTACAATTTCAAAAGAACTACTAACCCTAAACTAATCCACCCGACAACTAAACATCATAAATAGACTAGATTATAACAAAGCCTCTCTCTCGCCTATAGTTTGACATTTGAAATCATGAATTTCTAAGTCTGAATTTTTGCAAGGTCTAGCACCTCGAATGATTTGTTGCCGATGAACACATGTATTAAAATTAAGTGCAAACATAACAAACTTAAAATTAACCAGTTAATAGGATTATATTGATTCAACCAGGAAATTGTAAAAATAAAGTAAACTATACTCTACACACGATTTATGATGTAAACATACATTCCAACCATAAATAAGAGGTAAAGAAAATGAAATCCGATGTATAAAACATGCAAGGAATATAACCATAAATGTAGCGGGTACAGGGAACAAAGATAAGACAAGAAATACTTTCGAATATCTAGATGCCGCAACAAAGGTATCCCTCGCCCTTGACAGATGTTGGAGCGTCTGCTTGTCAACTGTATACTCGCGAGCAACATGGATATGATCCACTTTCCCGATGAAGCAACGTACACGTAAATCAAGGTAGAAAACGCAATGAGATTCCCTCATTGACGAAGAGAGCAGACACCCGAAGAATACATTGATTTAAGTGCAAGTGGATTCCCATTGTCATGAGAGTCTCCCAGGAGTATTTATAGAATTTTGGGGGTCTTTGGGGACTCCTATTTGAATTAGGAATGAGCAAACTCGAAATTCCATGAAATCCTACCTGAAATGGGATTTTCCCTTCTAAAATTACATAAAAATGCACAATTTTCGTTTATAGTCTCATTCCGTATATTCTCCTTTCTTTTTTCCACCAAACAGTTCAATTTCACCCAAATGGGCCTAGAATCCTATTCTGCACGCTTTGATTGCTTGCTATTTCACTTTTTGTGTACAACCACCTTCCTTAGTTTTTTTATTATTCCACTGAACCTCTTCAATCTGCATTGCTCCCATCCATAATATATATTAAGGCCCATAGCCGTTTGAGTAAAAATGATCTCAATCTGCGTTGCCTAATCCGTAGCAGTGGTGACAATGGTATTTAATGTAAAAATGATCAATGTCAGGTCAAATTTAAATACCTCCTCGTTGCCTTTACTTTTGTTTCCTCTCCTCTCACCTTGCTCCTCCATCTTACCTTTAGATCTTGCCTGCTCTGACAGCTCCACCCTCCTCGCCTTAGCTGTGGCTTCCTCCCGCTCTTCCTGGTCCCCTCTACCTCCACGCCTGTCTCTGTCTCCTCACCCCTCACCTTGCAGCTCCTCCACTGCTGTTTCCGCCTCCGGTTACCCCTCACCTTGCAGCCTCCTCCTTGTAGCTGCTTCGCTATGAGCCCCTCCCATCTCGGTCACCAATCGTGACCCTCCGACACCGTCGATCACATTTTTTGCTGAGCCACACGTCGACCCCTTGCAGCTCCTCTGGTTACCCCTCCTTTGCTTCACCTCCTCCTTGCAGCTCCTTCGTTCCGAGCCCCTCCCATCTCGCTCGCCAACCGTGACCCTCCTCCTTGCAGCTCCTCCGTTCCTTAACCACGCGCCGACCCCCTCCACTACCCGTCCTCTGCCTCCCCTCCTTCTTGCAGCTCCTCCGTTCCGAGCCTGTTACGATCATGGCCGTCAGAAGCAGTTTAAGACGTCTGGGAAGTGTGGAACCATTCCCAGACGTCTGGTAATAAATTTTTTCGGCGTACGGGTTCGCGTCTGCACGCCTGTGCGCGTAGACTGAACCCGCAGCCTTCGTTTTCTCTCCCTGCAGGCGCCGCTTTCCTTCTCTCTCTTCCCGCGGCTGCCCTATAAGAGCGCTCCCCCTCTCCCTCACCCCCACTCCACCGTCTTCTCTTCTCCTTCTCCCTACGAGCGAGCGAGGGCGCAGCAGCGGTTGCAGTGGGCATGTGGGAGGGAGTGTTGCGAGAGGAAGAAGAAGCTCGACCGCGGAGGTACGAGCTTGCCGGGGTAGCTAGAGCTGGTCGGCGGGGGGAACAGCGGGCGTGGGGTGTCGCGGAGGAGCTACTGCAGCTTGGGTAGCAGGCGGACGCGGCGCGGCGCGGCTGTGCGTCGCGGGCGGAGGATGAACCGGGTGCTGATTCTGGGAAAATTTCCCAGAATCAGACGTCTGGACTTACGTCCAGACGACGCGTAGGACGTCTGGAGGAAGATCCAGACGTATGACAGGTACAATATTTTTCCCTTCTTCCTTTTACGCGTGTACGGCCATGTAGCCGTTCGCCGCCTTCTCTGAGCCTTTTCGTGATGAGAGTGGTTGCGTGTGTGCGCAGGTGTTGTTCAGGAGGGCGCAAGGGCTCGCCATCCCACGCGGATTAGACGTCTGGCCACAGTACCAAACGATGGAGAGGACCTCCAGAAGTCCGAGGTGACAATCGGACGTCTGGAAACTGACTTTAGACAATCCAGCGGGCTTCTGGACGTCTGAAGGACTGCGCAGATTGAGGTACGACATGATCAACCTTTTAAGATGTCTGGAAGAGGTTCCAGACGTCTGATTTTGGACAGATTCGTCGTTTTTGACCCGTTTAGGGCCCGTTCGGAATCCGTTTTCCACGTTTTGAGTTGCATTCTTTTCAGATTTATTCTCTACCTGTTTACAGTAATTGTGCACTATTCTGAGAAACTACTTGTGTTGATCCTTGTGTTAGGTCCCCGTTCCGTTGTGGCTCTGGGGGTTGCAGAGGCGTGCGGGATTGCCGACCACGCGCCCAGTACTCCCGATTTCGCGGGTAGAGTGACCCTTTAATTTATTTGACAAAATTTGTACAATTATGAAATAATTAATAGAGTCTAGGGCATTGCATGAACCCTAGAACTGAGAAATTAGATTGAATGATAGATCCTAAGGCATTACATGAATCTTAGGACTGGAAAACTAGATTGAATGATAGATCCTAGGGTACGGCATGAATCCTAGGACTGGAAAGCTAGTTGAATATACAACCGTTGCAGTCTTGGAAAAGTAGAAAGGAAATGATAACTGCCTGTAAATTGGTTAACAGTTGCCTGTTATGAATGAATAAATATGCTTGAAAACATGGGTTGTATGAACGTAAAGCCGGAATGGTGAAACCTAAATTAGCTGGGTTAAAAGAGCTTGACCCCTACGGGGAATTAGGAGTAGAACTCCTGGAAAGGAAATGGAATAGAATTGGGGAAGTGAGCTGGCCCTTGAGTACGGAGTACCAAGGAGAGCGACTGTCCCCCTGTTTAGTGCAAAGCGGAGCTAGCCGCCCCAGGGACCCGGGGTTAGGACTGACCACTTTGTACTGACTTTTGACCATTGTGTACACAGTACCGAGGAGAGCTACTAGTGTAGGGAGAGCACTAGCTACCCCACGGGCCTCGGGGTTCTGCTAGCTCTCCTACACCGACTTGTTAGGTCCACTAGGCAAACTAGGGTAGTCATGCGAGGGTGCGCGGACTGTGGAGGGGCAAGACCCCTGTTTGGTTACTGTGGAGGGGCTGGACCCCTATTACTGAGAGGGCTCTGCCCTATACTGGTTTCGTGCTGTGCTTTGGGCGCACCCGTTAACGGAAACGACTGACCGCATGCTAGTGCGGGGTAGCTACCCGTGCATTTATCACGCGTGCCGTAGTCACCATTACGTCTGTCAGCGACCTTGGGGTGGTTGACTGAGGGTAGGACCACCACGGGGGACTCTCCCAGCCAGGAGAGCACCACGTGTTACTTCTACCTTTCGGAAAAGACTGCAATCAAGATCGTTCCCACGAGGAACATTCAAGATCAAAAGAAGGATCTGAAAAGTAAATCAATAGTGAATAAATGGAAAAGTATAAAAGAAGAAAGTAAAAATATAACAGCTACTGTCTACTCTACTGCTTCTTCTAGCTTTTAGTTGCCACTCTACTCAGCGTTTCGCTGATGTGTCACCCTTGTTACCTTTTCAGGACCAGGTGTTGAGCAGCAGAGTCAGCGGCTGCAGAGGGCGCTGGGCCTAGTAGGGTCCAGTAGGGTTACCTGTAGTACTTTCTGTACCTTCTTTCCGCTGTAGTGAGTAGTTTTCTGTTGCTCCTTATACTCTCTTTAATGTAAACTTCATGTTCATATTTATGTTTATTTCTCTACGGTTGTGGTGGTGTATACTGTAGTGTTTCTTTCCTTTATTGCTGTATTTTGTTACTGCTAGTTATATACATGGTGAATGTGATTTATTTTACTGCTCTTTTGGTTACTTTCTCATTGGACGACTGGGTCTTGGGATTAGTCGAGTCGGTCCGATTCTCGTGTCTCGTAGGGATTCGGGAATCGGGTCGTTATAGAGCCTCTCCCATCCTGCTTGCCAACCGTGACCCTCTGGTGCCGCCGATTGCATTTTTTGCCTCGCCACCTCCCTAGTAAGGTGGTCTTCAGAGGGCACGCTTGCAGCTTTGGGGATCAACGCCGTCGCCATCTCCAGACACCATCTCCAGCTTCTTCGCTCGTGACCAAAACCTCAGCATCTTCAGATGGACCACCTTGCAACTTTGGGGATCGACGTCGCTACCATCTCCAGGCGCCATCTCCAGCTTCTCAGCTCGTGACTGCAACCTTAGCAAGGGCCACCTTGCAGCTTTGGGGATCGACGCCGCCACCGCCATCTCTGCTGCCATCTCTAGACGGACCGCACTCAGCTCCTCAGCGTCTGCTCTTCAGTTCCGCCTCCAGCTCCTGTGCTGAGGCCTTGTCTCCAACTCCTCAGCATCTCAGCGTCTCTACCTCTGTCTCCAGCTCCTACCTCCCCTGCACCTGCAGCTGCTCCAGCTCCGCCTCAGTTCTGCCCCTCGATGTACATTTCTCTTCCTCTGCTCCAAAAAAACACGCCCACCATAAGAAAAGAAAAGAGGAAAGGAAAATACCCTTGGCAGTATGACCTTCCTCAAGGGCAGTGAGGGGGAAGGTCATCCTGCCAAGGGTCTTTCTGGTGGAAATCGGGTCTCGGGACGGTACTGCGAGATGGCTTAGTTGGCTTTCTTAACCCTTGGGTCGATGTGCCTAGATATTGTAATTCTTGCCTTTTTACTTTGGTTGCTGTACATTCATTTATTTGTTGATGTTGTATATGCATTCATTTATATGTTGTAATTCATTTATTGCCTTTTGATGTTGTATATACTATTTTGATGTTGCATATACTATTTTCTGGTTGTTGTAATAAATTGTTGTATATAGTTGGGATTGTTAAAGGTCCTACTAGATTGATACTGTATGTTGTATATACTATTCAATGAAACTGCCATGACCTTCAAAGGTTAGTTGTTCGCTTCAGTGATGCCTTTTTTCCCAGCAAGAGATGTGAGAGAGAGAGATAGTGGAAAGAGAGAGAGACATGACTCGAAACACATTTTCCATCTCTGATATCTATACTGTTCAATGAAACTGCCATGACCTTCAAAGATTAGTTGCTTGCTTCAATGATGCTTTTTTTCCTAGCAAGAGATGAGAGAGAGAGATAGTGGAAAGAGAGAGAAACATGACTCAAAACACATTTTCCATCTATGATATCTTTACTTAAATAAAAAAACCACATACAGAACACATAGCTACTTCACATCTTTTGCTCCATAGCTTCGATGTTGAAGAAGATTCATGGTGTTAGGTGGTATGAGGTAATCCAATCATTGGATTAAAGGTAAGTCATCTAATATATCGAAACAGTTAGCCATTTCATTCATTACGACTTCCCTGTCGATTTATGATTCTTTTTTTAGTTCAACATGAATATTACGAGAGTTGGTCATTCGATTTGATGAAGCTTTCGTGTCGTGTTTTTATCGTTTTATTACCAACTATTTTTTGAATGGTTGGTTCTCTTTCGCCAACCATTTTTTAACAGTCTTACCTAATATAATTATTGAATGACATTTGAAAGGTTGATCATTAACTTTATTAAAACGTCTGTCTTTTTGTTGAATTTTATATTTAAGTTTAAAACTTTCATCTTTTTTTTGAATTTTATATCTAAGTTTATATTGCATATCGATTTTTATATTACATTTTTACTTTTCGTGTCGATGATTTAGTTTCATTTATGTTTTATTTAATTTTCTACTTGCATTGTTTATGGATGATTTCTAAGAATTTTTTTATTTTTGTTTGAAAGGAGCATCTATTGCAATTGGATCTCACACGATAGATGAACAACAAAACCAAGAGACTTCTTTTGGTGAGTTGAATATTGTGGTGTATAATATTTTCCTGATATTGGGTTGATCAATATAATTATCTTATAAGTATATTTTGAAATGTACTATTTCTTAATATGATTTAGGACCTGTGAGGTTAATAATGATTTCTAAAAATTTCCTTCTTCCCCTTCATAGATGAATCTATTGCAATACGATCTCCCATGATTAATGAGGAACAAAATGAAGGATCTTCTTATGGTAAGCAAAATATTATAGAGTATAATAATTAATACAATCTCCCACGATTAATGAGGAATAATACTCTTATTTCTTTATGAAAAAAGCATTTGTGAAATCAAACATTTTTCGATCTAATATTCTTAAAGTTTTATTTCTTTAAGTAATAATTGTTGGAATGAAATGTTTCGTTGATTCCTTATCTCTAGCTATTGCTGCTTCTGCTTCCACAAGGCCAACGCAACCTTCGTCTACTTTCACAAGTGGTAAATTGCTTCATACTTGAGTTCTATTACTTTATGCATATATTGTACAATCTTGTGACTTTGTTTCTAATTATTTGCTTGCAAGTTTGTTGGTATGTATTCTGTTGCCATTTTTATTATTTTAATTTTAGATGATATGTATTTGTGACGAAGTTGATTTTTTGTTATCATTTTATCGAAAATTAATTGAGAATAAATCTATAGTCATCTTATTATTCTCTTAGGTAAAATACGCAAAATGAATTATTGCTTTCTATCCCATAAAGAAAAATAATGGATATGTCAAATTGCATTAAATCATCTCCCTTTTACTTTGATTTGTAATTATATCTCTTTATCCAATTTTTACAATGGTTGTCAAAACTTCATTTTGAAGTTTGATCTATCTTTCTAGGCCTTTCTGGTAGGAAAAGGTTGAGAGGTTACCTTAGATCAGGTTCGAACATATTTTCCTTTTGAACCCTCTGTTGTGAACATTCTATTGATTATTAATCATGATCAGCTTATTGTTTGATTAGACCTTCTTAATCTTACATTTCTATTGTATATTCTTTTAACAAGGGAATCAGGCAATCATAGTAACACCTTAGTTGTAGACATCATAATAGGTGATTGACACTTTTATGTTAAATCACATTCTTATCTTATTTTTACTTGCATGTCTTCAATTTAATAGAAGAGTCATGCAACTTCAGCATATTTGATTATTTTTGTGTTGTCATGAAAATCAATTATATTAAAATTTATAGATAATCCATCGATTCTTACACCGAACTTGGACAATCATTCAACTTCTTCGACTAGAAGTATGATATTGAATTTGTTTTCCTTTCCTTTAATGGAAACTTTGTTTTGCATCTTAAATTTAGCTTTCTCATCTCTTTCCTAGGAAGAAATCTCGATCGTTGGAATTTCGGTCCTTCGAATTGTTGTTGCCAGAAATGGGTTGCAATAGTATGGTTTGAAGAGAGGATATTGTGTTCGGGTATCGTATCACCAAAGTTTTGAATATGTTGCTTGGATTGAAAAGTTAGATTACTGTTTCTTAAAAATGTCCCACTATTCCTTGAGACACTTTTGTCTGGAAACCATCCACACTCTTTTCACTTTAAGAAGTCCATACGACAATATAATAACTGTTTTAGTTTCACTTATGTTGGAGCTTTTGTCGATTCGAGTGTGAATGATACACATGGCCCATTTTGTTATAGAATACATGGACAAATGCATCATCGTATTGGATCATTATTTCCAAATCATGGGAATGATCCAAGTTTTGCTCAGATCTACATATATGATACTGAAAATGAGATTGATCATAGATGTCGCACATTTTTGTCAAGATCAACTGGTCCAGTTGTTTGTCGAGAGTTGATAGCAGCTTTGCAATCTATGCTGCACCAATGTAATCCATATGTGTCAATTTTTACACAATTCAAGAATTGCATTGAAGAAGATGACGTAGTGGACATAAAGCTAAAAATAATTGATTCTAGAAGAACCGGTGACAATCAATTTTCTCAACCTATAGCTTCTGAGGTTGCAGTGCTGATGGTTGGAGATGGCACCAACTCAATAGACAATACTCGTGACATTGTTATTTGTAAACAAGGGCATGGATTTCAACAAATAAGTGAAACTCACCTAGCATACATGCCATTGCAATATCCTCTCCTATTTCCATATGGAGAAGATGGTTGGAGATTGGGTTTAAGACGTGATATGGAAGAAAGTGCATCAGAGAAAAGTTTGCTAACTATGATGAAATTTTATGTTTTTCGACTACAAAATAGAGTTGTGGAAATGGGCAGTGCTTTGTTGAGAGGAGGTAGATTATTACAACAATTTATTGTTGATGCATATGCATGTATTGAACAAAGCAGATTAACCTGGCTACGCAAAAATTAAGATAAATTAAGATTGGAAACTTTTATAATATATATGATGCTGTTTTTGAAGGAGAACAAACAGCTGCAAATATAAGCAAAAGGATTGTTTTGCCTGCATCTTTTACTGGAGGTCCAAGGTATTTACTTCAGAATTATTACAATGCAATTTCTTTGTGTGCCTGGGCTGGACCTCCAGATATATTTTTAACATTTACTTGCAATCCGAATTGGCCCGAAGTTCATTTCTTGCTTGACATAGCTGGATGTCAAAGGCCATACGATCGTCCGGATATTACTACAAGGGTCATCAATATTAAGGTGAAGGAATTATGAGAAGACATTATTAAAAGATGATTTTTCGAATATGTAAAATCAGGTATTTCTCTTTTACTATGTTACATTCAATGTACATGATTATCGCTTCATTCTCATTCTATTGATACATTTATTTATGCTTTCTTAGATTTATCTGTTATTGAGTTTCAAAAGCGTGGAATACCTCACATGCATATGATTATCACATTGGAGCCAGCTTATAAAATTAGAACAGTTGAAGACATTGACCAAATCATATCTGTAGAGATACCAGATCAACACTTTGACAAGCATGCATATGAAATCGTGTCCAGATGTATGATTCATGGCCCGTGTGGTACTATCAATCTTAATAGTCCTTGCATGATGAACAGAAGGTGCTCAAAATATTATCCAAAAAGATTTATATATGAGACAATTCTTGATGGACAAGGCTATCTGATTTATAAATGACACAATGATGGTAGGAGAATTGAGTCACGAGGAATAATTGTTGATAATAGGTGGGTGGTACCTTATAATATCGATCTATTGACGAAGTTTGATGCTCATATAATGTGGAAGTTTGCAATCAAACACAAGCAATCAAATATTTGTTTAAGTATGTCCATAAAGGTTTTGACAAATTAACATTTGCACTGCACAAAGAAAATAATGAAGGTATTGATGAAATCAGCAGCTATTTGAATGCAAGGTATATTTTAGTAGCTGAAGCTTCATGAAGAATCTTTGATTTTAATTTACATGATAGGCAACCTACTGTGCAACGCTTAGCATATCATTTACCCAATGAACAAAGCATTATCTTTCGAGACAATCAAAACATCAGAAATATTGTTGAGAATCCTTTTAATCAAGAAACTATGTTAACAGAGTGGTTTATAGCAAATAGAAAGTATGTTGCTGCAAGAGCATATACTTATGTCCAATTTCCTGAATATTATGTTTGGAAAGATGAAAGACGGGAATGGAGTCCACGAGTTCGTGGCAAATGTATAGGGCGTCTACCATCTGCTAAATTTTCATCAGGAGAACTTTATTACTTACGTATGCTTCTTCACAAAATTCATTGGGCTACAAGTTATATTGACTTATGTACAATTAATGGTGTTGCCTATAATAATTTTAAAGATGCATGTGCTGCATTGGGACTTCTTGATGATGACAATGATGGATCCATGCAATAGAAGAAGCATCAATTTGGGCAACTGGTTGGCAGTTAAGACATTTACTTGCTTCTATATTGATATCTATGCAAGTAAAGGATCTAGGAACAATTTGGGATACATGTTGGAGAGCATTTATTGATGATTTTCAACAAAGACGTGAAGTTGATTTAGATCATACCATTAATATATTATCGGATGCTGAGTTACAATCGAAAGGTTTAGAACATTTGGAAGTAATTCTAAATAAAAATGGAAGATCACTTACTGATTATCCATCACTTCCATCATTGCCAACACATGATGTAAATAATGTCAACATACTTTTTTTGAATGAGATGAACTACAATATTGAGTCAGAAGCTTTTGAATTTGAACGCTTATTTTCTGGTTTCAATGAAGAATAGTTACATGCATATAATGAAATTATGCAATCTTGCAGCAGTGATGTTGGACATTTTTTCTTTATTTATGGAGGTGGTGGAGTTGGTAAAACATACTTATGGAAAACATTGATTGCAAAACTTCGTTTCGGTGAGAGATTGTAGTTCCTGTCTCTTTGTTTGGCATTGCTTCATTATTGCTACCTGGTGGCCGTACATCTCATTCAAGGTTTAAAATACCACTGGAGCTTGATGAGTCATCAACCTGCAGCATCTCTCGATAATCAGAACTTGGGCGATTGCTTTCTTATGCAAAATTGATTATTTGGGATGAAGCTCCAATGATGAGTAAACACGCATTTCATGCATTGGATAGAACTTTGCGAGACTTAATGACAAATGTAAGAGAAAATGCTGAAAGCTTACCTTTTGGCAGTATTACAGTTGTTTTGGGTGGTGATTTTCGACAAATACTTCCAGTTGTGAATAAGGGTGGTCGTGCTGATATTGTTGATGCATCTATAATAAAATCTCCTCTTTGGCAAGTTTGTAAATTATTGATTTTGAAGCGGAACATGCAACTTGAAGTTCATAATGATGCTGAGCAAACATCTGTCACGACTTTGTGCAATGGTTGCTTCAAGTAGGTGAAGGCCGAATTGAATATATTCCTTTTGATGATACTGAACAATCTTCTTGGATCAAATTACATAATGATATATTAATTCATGATGAACTTGATTTGCAAGGTTTAGTGGATGCAATTTATCCAAACATATCTATCAACTATACATATATAACTTATTTTAAAAATTGTGAGATATTGGCAGCAAGGAATGATGATGTATCTTCCATCAATCAATTTGTTTTGGATATGATACCTGGTGAGGAATTTACTTATCATAGCTCAGATAAGGCAATACCATTAGATGGAATGGGTAATTCTAGCGTTGTCAACTACCCAATTGAGTTTTTAAACTCTTTGAACCTACTGGAATTACCTGCAAGTGAATTAAAGATCAAAGTTGGTGTCCCTATTATGTTGCTGAAGAATATCGATCAATTAATTGGTTTATGTAATGGCACTCGCCTTATTGTCAAAGCATTGCAATCTAGAATCATCGATGCTGAAATATTAATAGGAGATTTCTCTGGTCGTCGCCTTTATATACCAAGAATCGAATTAATTGCATCAAAAACTGGTGGCCCCTTTGTTGTAAAAAGAAGGCAGTTTCCCATAAGATTAGCATTTGCAATGACAATCAAAAAAAGCCAAGGGCAAACTTTAAAGAATGCTGGATTGTATTTACAAACACCAGTTTTCTCTCATGGTTAGTTATATGTCGGTTTGTTGAGGGTGACATCGAAGAAAGGTTTGAAGATACTTCTGTCGAATAAATCAAACCAACCAAAGTATTGTACAAAAAATATTGTTTATGAAGAGATTTTTGAAAAAGTGAGGTCTAGATGCAATATTTAATGCAGGTAATCATTTATATTTTGATTTCTAACATATAGTTATCATAATATGTTTTTTAGCTAGTGTTAACTAGGAGAAATCGAGTTTTAAAATAAAGCGTTGTGATATAGTTGAAATCGCTTTGAAAACAAATAGATTTTATTACTTGAAGTTTAAGTCCGAGGTCGAACACAGGGAGCAAACGGAATTCATGCACTAAGCTCAATGTATGCAATTTGAACACATAATATTACTAAAAAATTTGATGAAAAATGTAAGGCATGAGTATATGGATAATAAAATGTAGCTAAAAATATAAATGAGGACTTATGAAGAATTGGACGTCTGATTTTGTAATCAGACGTCTTAAAAATGAAATGCTACAGTGTCATTTCCTTCTTCTTTCTCTGATTCATTCTTTGCTTTCTCTTTCTTCTTTGGCCTCTCCTTTCTTTCTGTCGTTGGATCCTTTTTCTCTTTGTCTTCTCATTTCTTTACCTTCTCTGTCTTCTTCTTCTTCCTTCCTTCTTTGGCTCCTTCTTGCCTTGGCTTTTTCTTCCTTCTTTCTTCTCTTTCTTCTTCTTTGGTCTTAGCCTTGCGAGCCTAAGCTTCTTTCTTCTTCCTTTCTTCTTCGCTTGGCCCTTCTCCTTCCTTCTTCCTTTTCCTTCCTTGGATTTGGCTAAGTGTGGAGCCAAGTCTTTCCACAGCAAAACCCCCCTTCCCCTACGTAGCGTTCCTCTCTTCTCTCTTCTCTATTTCGATTCGCTCTCCCAGAGACACATTCGGGTCGGGTAATCGGACCTAACGGAGACTCGGGTCCAGGCTTACCAGCGTGGGTGGTGAGCGAGGAGTGATTCGGTCGGGTAAACGAGTTGAGGCCAGGTCCGCGTGAGTAGTGCCTCGGACGAGGCTGTGAGAGGGGGAGAGGGACCTCACCTTGTGATTAGGAGGTGATAAGGCCTATGCACAAAAATAATTTATGTGCATATGCCCGGTCACCCACTTCCGAGGTAGGACTAAATGTCCCACCTCCCTTGCGCACGTTGCTGCAGAGATGCCGGGCTTGATTGGTGAGGCTGCACGGGCTATTGACTCCAATTAGTAGCCTGGACACACTCGCACCTCAAATCCGTGTCGCCTGGGACTTATGCCTGGAGCGGATGGACCTGGAGAGGCTCGCAAGCATGCTCCTTGCTGTTCATCAATGGTGGTGACCCTCTTGTACTTGTAGTCATCCAAACGGCCTCACGGCCACGTCAGAATGTTCAGGAGGCTTCGCCGAAGCACGATGAGTATACTGCGGTGGTTGGCGTGGCGTGGGACCGCCTGAGTGTGCGTGTCTAGGGCAACCTGTGTGCATGTGAGTGGGTGTGTTCGGGGGCCCTTGTGGGTGAGTGATGGCATGTATGGAGTGAGGGGTTATGTTCAGTGAGGTGTTGCGGAGCTTATGGGGTGGTTGGCGAGGCGAATGGAGGTGCGGAGCGACGGGGATGCCTCACCGAAGGTCTGGCCGGAGGTGAAGGGGATGATGGTGGTGGAGTGTGTCGAGGGGTGTTTTTGAGAGATAAAGAGGGGAAAAAGGAGTAGAAGGGAGAGGGAACTCATCTGGGCATTCAAGGGACGAATGGGGGTGTAGAGATGGTGTTTGTGCATATCGCCGATGCCGAAGACGAAAGTGCTCAGTGGGGGAGGACGACGGGGACGAAGGGGGTGCAGAGGCATCGACGGGTGTGACGTGACACGGATGAGTAGAAGGAAGAGGAACCTGCCATCGGTATTGTGGCTAGGTGACAAAGGAGAGTGCGGGAAGTTGCCGGAGCTTGATGAGCCAACTGGCTGGAGGAGGAGAGACGAATTTGAGGGGTGTTTCTGGCCAATTTCAAGCTTAGGAGATGCGGAATGAATTTGGGTTTCTTAAATAGGTCCTAGAGGTTGGGTTTGTGCTTGGAAGCCAAGCTTCCAAGCACGGCAAGCTCACCAGAGTTGGAAGTTCAAAAAGACCCAAATCTCTCATGCGTTCGCATAAGAGATTGGGTACAAATTAGGGCTCATCAATGGGTTTAGATTGAAGAGGATTACTCAGAGAATCTCCCTTCTAATTTTGGGAGGAATTCTCCGAGCAATCAATGAGAATCCTCCTTCTAAAGCTTGCCGGAGTAGGATTCCTTGTGCTATAATGAAGGAGGGACCTAATTGCAAAGAATAAAGAAGAAGCTAGGGGATTTCTACAGAGGTTTTCGAAAGATAGGGGTAGAAATGTAATTGGGCTGGACCTATTTGCAAAGGGGGTCAAGATGAATTCTACTTAGGTCCAAATTTTGACCTAAGGAATCCAATGGTGAAGTTAGATTTTTGGTTTAATCACGTTTGATTTAGTAATTTATGTAAAAACCCAATTTAGGGCAAATATTTGTTTGAGAGCCCAATTTAGGTCAAAATAGGTTTCAAGGGCCAAATTGAAGGTTCTAAACCCTAGAAAATATTTTTCCATGATTTTTAGAGGGTTTAGGTGAATTTTATTCTGACTATAACCTTGTTAAATCAAGTGGATCTATTTTAGGATTATAAGAAGTCATTTAATTCCTAGAATTCACATGAACTCTTTTCTGTTTGAATCGACCCACTTTTTATCTTGTTAAGATCATTTGACCTATGTTTAGCTCTTGAGAAAACCCATTGTTGTATTGTAATGGTAAAATTATAGTTTTACCCCTTATTTCTTGCTTTTATCTCAGAATGATTATTCAGTGAATTAGGACCTCCAGTTGGTTATGTAGGAGCTTTTGTTCTCTTCTTTGGGTCAAAGTGAGCTAGTTAGGGCTCATGATGGTGTTCCCATCATACCCCCATGCCTAGCTTTTGGTAGTCCCTTAGTAAAATTTTAAGGTTTTAACTTCGGTTCTAGACCATGAGTTCCTTGATATTCGAAAATTATGATGAGTGCTTTTTTTCTTTTTGATTAGGTTAGAATGCTGATAGTAGGCCTAGAGGTACTCAAGTACTAGCCAAGATCTGGACCTGACCAGCTCTAGCCTCAGTTCGCTGCGAAGGTTTTTAAGGCCCACAGGAACTATTCTAAGGTTCGTTAGACTCCGCGGTTAAAGCACTTGTGCTTGTAACATATTTTAGCCTCGGTTCAGTTTAAAGCGCATTTTTTTTAAGACTGAGACAAAGGATTTTCTTTGTTTGGAGAGTTTTCTCTCTCTTTCTTTTTATTTCGAGCTTCAGATTGGCTTCTCAACACGGTCTGTATCGGATTCCTAGTTCCCATCATCAATCCTTGAAGGGTCCTTGGCAATCGATGCTTCATGATAGCACCGCCCATGGCAACCCCCAGAACCTTGGCTTTTGAGATTTCGAGATAATCCCACCCATGGTGTTCTATAGCTAAATCCAGACCCTTGCAGTTGACATTTCGAGATAATGCCGCCCATGGTATTTGAACTAGCACAGGGTGCTTACATGCCCCCAGTAGGATATGTAAATATCCTAGGAGACAAGCACCGAGGAGACGATATGTTATTGTGCATCTTCGAGGGGAATTTTTCGCCTCTCCACGCTGGGAACTCGTCCAAATCAACTTGTGTTGATCGGCCGCTCCCAATCTAGGCGACTTTTTCAGAACAATTAAATGCTTTTGCGTGATTTTGATACTTATGCGCACTGAACCAGATTGTGTGTGGATTGAGGTGCTTAGGTTACTGAGTCCCGTAAACTAGAGGTCAGTTAACGAGGCCAAATACTCCCTAAGCCTTAGACCTAATACTTAAGCTTCGCATTTTCCCCAACCTCTTGAGGACTATCCAGATCTTAGCGGATACTTGAATTTTTAAGCCTAGGAGTCTAGACCAAGAGGCCTAAAATCAGCGTTCCTACTAATCTCTTTTGCATTTCATTAGCACTTTTTTCCTTTCATTTTTTTTTTTGAAGCAGAAAGGAGAGCTATCGTCCTGTGATAGCAGTCCAGAGTAATATATTATGTGAAAAGAAGGAAGATTACAAAAAGGATCCCCAAGACTGTATGAGGGACCAGCACTCTCTTACAATATTCTCACAACATACCGGCCTCTCCTGAAAAAGTCTCTCATTCCTTGCCTTCCATACACACCAAATAGAAGCAGCCATGTGGACATGTGGTTTCCCTCTCACCTCAAACCCATGCCACATAGAATCCCAATCTGGTAAAGGCTCCTGACAAATTTTTCTCCAAATGACATCAGTGATAAGGCAAGAAGAGAAGAGGTGATTTACATTATCAGTGCTCATCTCACATAAAAAACACACATGATGATTAGTACCCAATCTTCAGTGGCGTAGATCACTTGTGATTAATCATCCCTCCTGCACAGCCAAAGGAAGATTTGTACCTTGAGAGGAATTTTTAACAACCATATCTTCTTATCAATGGAATCATGTCTCCATCCCTCTTCAAAATTTAGCATTCTGTTATACCCAGCTTTGACACTATATATCCCATCCCATAGATATCTGTCCTCCGTTCCAGGCCTAGGTCTGAAATTTTCAAGGTCTAATAAAAGCCTTCTCTTCTCATCCCATAACCGGGTTGTTCTTCTGCTGCTGCTGGATTCCACATCATCCAGAACCCAACTGCTGCTGCTGCAAGACCAGATCTTGCTGACCGTAGCATTCTTGTTAGCTGCTGCATCAAAAACTCTCGGATAGAGCTCCCTCAAGACCCCCAATTCAGACCATTCCTCTTTCCAGAATCTGAAAGACCTGCCATCTCCAAGTGATGGTTGCAGCAGATGGAAGTGATCAGCCAAAGCCTTAGTTACTGATTTCCAGAAAGGTGATGGACAGTTTGGCTGAAGTCTGGAAAATTTGCTGTTGGAAGCTCCATATCTATCTCTGATCAGATCAGACCACGGTTTCAGATCACCTTGCAGCAGCTTAACAACCCATTTTAGCAGCAAGGCATCATTAAAGTGCTGCAAGGACTTGATCCCAAGACCACCCAGCTCCTTAGGATAGAAGATTTGATCCCATTTGGGAGACTGCAAGAAGCTGCCCTTGTGTCTAGCATCCTTCCAAAAAAATCTCTTCCTCATCACATCCAATCTTTTCCAAATGGATCTTGGTGCTTTGAAAATGGAGAAGTAGAAAACAGGGATGGAGGTGATCACCGAATTGAGCAAGATAAGCCTTCCACCTCTGGATAAGAATCTGCTGTGCCAACCATCAAGTTTCATAGAGATCTTGTCAAAAAGGCAATTCCAATCACCTCTCTTCAACCTGGAAAACCTCAAAGGCAGCCCAAGATATCTAATAGGAAGGCTGATGCGGGGAGTCATCAGGATGGTTGCTAAGGCCTCTTGCTCCACCTCAGATAAACCAAAACAAACCAAACCAGACTTGTCCCTATTTAACCTCAGTGCAGAAAGCTCACCAAAGATATCAACCAAGTGATGCAAAGCCAACGCTCCATCCGTGGATCCTTCAACAAAAAAGACAGTATCATCTACATATTGAAGAATGGGAGCTAGACTGTTCCTGCAAGAGAGCGAATATCCTCTAACAAGATCCACTTCAGAAAGCTTACAAACAAACCAGGCTAAACTGTCAACTGCCAAATTAAATATCAATGGGGCCAGGGGGCATCCTTGCCTGATGCCACATTGAGGCTGGATCCATGCACCACAGGGTTTCCCATTTATTAGAGGGGTAAAGGAGGCCGTGGTAATACATCTCTTAACCTAAGTTATCCAAGTAGGGGGAAAGCCCCTTCTTTTAAGCACATCCCATAAATAAGGCCAGCTGATTGAGTCATAAGCCATACGAAAATCAACCTTCCACATGAAGGCCTTGCATCTCCTCTTATTCCAGCCGCAAACCATCTCTTGGGCCAATATAAAAGATTCTTGTAGGGATCTACCTGGGAGGAAAGCAGACTGAGCAGGATGGATCAAATCTTGTAGTACAGGCCTCAATCTATTAGCCAGGACCTTTCCGATCACCAGATATAAGGAGTTAGAAAGAGCAATGGGTCTAAATTCCTGGAAAGATTCAACACCCAGAGTTTTAGGCAAAAGAAACAGATAAGATCTATTAATTCTTTCAAAGCCAAAATTGCCACATTGGAATTCTCTAATTACCCCCATAACCTTTGAGCCCACAATGTCCCATAGTTCTTTGTAGAAGAAAACCTGGATTCCATCAGGACCCGGCGATCCTTCACAATTAAGATCATTAATAGCCTTCAATACTTCAGCCTTAGAAATAGATTCAGTCAGGCTGGCCCCTTGATACTCATTAATCCCAGGCAAATCATTTGCTGTCATTCTCCAGTTGCCCCTACCTGCAGCTCTTGAAGATTCCTTGAAGTATCTGACGACCTCAGTTCTGATATCAGATAAGGAGGTAATTCTCTGCCCCTCTACAACCATTGATGAGATCAGATTTGTTCTCCTCCTAGAGCTAGCAGCCAAAGGAAAAAATTTGGTGTTTGCATCCCCCTCACTTAGCCATAGCTGTCTAGATCGCTCCCTCCAATCCATCTCCAATTTCACGTCTTCTTCAATTACCACCCCCTGCCATCTTCTTCTATCAGCAAGATCAAGTTTAGATAGATGGTCCACAGCTTCCTTGGTATCCAGTTCCTGAATTTTCAACAAGGCCTCATGATGCTTCTGATGTCTAAGAACTGAGACAATATCTCCATACTCCTTCAGCATGCCCTTCAGAGCCTTAAGCTTAGAAGCCATTCTGGAGGTGGCTGTACCCTCACCCTGCTGTGACCTCGACCAGCTGGCAAGCATGTCTCTGAACCCTATTTCCCTCAGCCAAGATCTCCTAAATTTAAAATAGGAACCAGCCACCACCTGGTCACCATTATCCCACATCAAAGGTGTATGGTCAGAAAATGGACGTTCAAGACCACATACAAAAGACATTTGGAAGAGATCTAATAGCTCAGCATTCCCAAAAAATCTGTCAATCTTGGACATGAGCCCATTGCCATTCTGCCAAGTGAATTCAACCCCCGATGATGGAAATTCGCACATCCCCAAGGCCTGGACTGTCAACTGAAATCCTGTGGAGGAGCTGTCGACCACCCCATTAGGTCTGTCACTCCCCACTAAGGTACAATTAATCACCTCCAACAAGCCAAGCCCCCCCACCTACAAATTCTGCAGCTAGATTCCAGTCCTCCCATAGTTCCTGTCTCCTGTTAGGGTCATTTGGCCCATATACACTAGTCACAAAGAAGACACCGTCCCTCTGGCCTCTCATGAATCTACAGGTCAGAAGGTGCCTAGCCATGGACACCTCCTGTAAGCACAGCATCTGCTTCCTCCACCAAATGGCAATTCCCCCAGATCTTCCAGTGGAATTGACCACCACAAGGTCATTTGCAGATCCTGCCCTCATCTCTTCCCATGCCCTATCAAAGGCACAGTCAATGTGTGTCTCCTGAAGAATGGCACAGTCGATTTCCCATTCACGCAGATATCTAATTAGCGACCCCCTCCTGCTTCTATCGTGTAGCCCACGCACATTCCAGCTTAAGATCTTCATTAGGTGATCAGGTCTATCCCCTTCACAGCTGCAGAAGTCCTGCTAACCTTCATCACAGCTGCAACAACAGATTCATCAACCTTTTGTGTGGGAGTGTGCCTTCTTAATCTCAACTTATAGGGAGGTTTCCAACTCCTAGCTGAAGAAGGAGTCTTTGACTTCGCATGCACAACTTCAGCCACAGGAGAGCAAGTCTGCAAATTCACAGGACTCACAGAGGTGTCCACCATATCTGAGGTAGCATGCTCATTAATCACATTCATAATCATCCCATCATCAGACTCACCCAGATGGCTTTTTAGATCCTTACTCACAACTTCATTTGATAAACTCATTTCCTTTCCATCAGCATCCATCACTGCAGCTGCCTCTTGCACCAGGGGTACATCATCTACAATGTCCTGAATTTCAGACCTCATCTCCAAAATTCCCAGGCCCCCCTTTTCATCTATCAATTCCCTCTCTCCCGAACATTCTGCCACCACCTTCTGACAGACACCAAGTGGTTGCAGGGAAGGGGCCTTGGACTTCAGCACCTCAGCACAGGAGGGGAGGTCTTGGATCAGAGACACATCAGCCACACCTGCTAAAGCTTCAGTCCTCATCTCTACATCCCCCAGGTTCCCTATCCCATCCCCCAATTCCCTGCCTTTAGAACATTCAGCCATCATATCCTGATTAGCACAATTTGGGTGCAAGGGAGGAGTTTTAGATTTCAGCACCATAGCTTAAGAGGGGGGACAAAATTTAGAGACGACCTCTTGATCTGCCACAATAAAATTCAAAAGGAGCATCCAAGAACTGCCCCCACATCTGAGGATCAATTTATCAGGAATGGCGCCAGCCCTGAAGACCTTCACCCTCACATTCAGACCACTGGCATCCCCTTCAGTCAGCCCAACAGCAGCATTCACGGACACAGATGCAAACCTAGCTATCATGTTTTCCACCACCTTCCTAGATCTCAGATGGAGAGGCAGACCTCTGATCTCAAGAACACCAGACCTGGTGGCTGATCTCTGAGGGGGACGTTCAGGCAAAGATCCATCAAAAGGGGATACCAGCTGCCAGATCACTGATAGTCCATCCAAAGAACAAGTCTGAAAGCAGTATCTTTCAACATCTCCCGCACCCACATCAAACAGCACAAATCGCGACGACGAAATAATCACAATCTTCCAATCATCAGTTGATAGAGAGAGAGATCTCACCAGTTGTCGAATTCTGCCCATCGATATGGTGCCTCTCATAACTTCTCCAATCAAAGCACTACGTAAAGCCAATTCCTCTACTTTGACATCATCAGTCAGAGGAACCTCAACATCCAAGGTGCAAGCCCCGACCATTTCGGGGGAGGGGCATCTGCAGCTTACCCTGAGGCCACAAAGGTGTTGAATAGTCCCTGCCCCCAGAGCCATCACATGTCTCCCAGCAGGCATCCCGTTTGTGACCAAAACCTCCGCACGCTAGACATAGCAGTGGACGCCAGCAGGTCGCCGCTAGGTGCCCCTGAAGGTGACACCAATAGCAGGTCACCTCCCTTCGACCTCTGCTCCAACCAATTCGAACATCCCTCCTGCCCACGTTCCCAGCACCCACAGGAACACGTAACTCACATGGCTTCTTGCGCTAAGATCGCGGACGCCATACCGCCCATCCATCAGAGTCACCGGCACCGGCGCCAGACCCCCTCAGGCGGCCGGCCATCCAACAACGGCTTTTCTCGCCCAAAGGAATTTCAAATTCTCCCAAAGAAGATCAAATTCATTTCATTTTCTTTTTCTTGATATGGTCTAGAACTTAGTTAATCCCTTAATTTCTTACTAATGACTATCTCTTCTTTTTTTTCTTTTCATTATGTGCTACTTTTTTGACATTTTTTTGCTTTTCTCCTTTTTCTCCTCATGATTTGTATTGCCTTAAAATTTTCTCTCCCCTCAGGATTTTTTGTTCTTTTTCAAGAATTTTTTATTTTTTTTGGTATTTTTGGCATATGTGATTTTTTGTGAGAACCCTTCTGAACTTTTGATTTTTGTATGTTTGCACTTTACCACCCCCCCATGCCTAAGTTTTGCAATGTCATTGTAAACGGAGGATGTGGAATAGGTTTGGATTTTAGAACAGGCTTATCGGGTGGGTGGATGGGTCGGGAATGACTGTTGTGGACGATTTTAAGCTTTGGTACATGTACCAGAGGTGGGATCGACTGTTCTAAAAGAAATGAACTCAGGGTGCAATAGATGTGAAGTACGGACGGATAATCAGAAGGATCTTGGGTTTTTGGAATAACGGGTTGCCTCCCGTTAAGCGCTAAATTCAACTCCTTCAGCCGAGTGGGAAATGGTATGGAGAGGGAGTGATCAAATCTGTTGAGTTTTGTAGAACAAGCACCTTGATCAAGAGCCTGGTTGGTCCAACCAGGTGCTTGTTCAGATCAACAGGCTGATGATGCAACCTAAACCCAATCAATCTGGTGGGTTGATAAATGTAGATCAAGAGATGTGGAACCCGCTGTTAACACTGCACAAGGGGGTGATAATTATGTTGAATAGGGCCCATCTTAAGAATAAAAGGCACAACATAAGTAGAATGGGAGCATTGCATGCATCATGTACCAAGATTGCTTATAAAACTGTATTAATGGCCATTTGTGTAAGCACTTGTCAAAGCAGGCCTCAGATGAGCAATCGGACCGCACGGATGGATTCAGAACGATGAACGGAGTCCAACGGACTCAAGATCAGCCAAATCCGACATCCGGAGCTCCTACAATGGGCCCAAGAAGTTCTGACCGTTGATCTGGTGATCAATGGCCCTCATCGTGCCACGTCACCCTCGCTCCACCGCACGCCGCTCTCCCTTCAGCTGAGATCAAATCATGGCTATCGATCTTCAATCGGATGGCTAAGACTCGCGCGCCCGCCCGCAGTCGCCGCAACAAAGTGCGGGAGTGGCGCAACGGTTAGCGCGCACGCCCACACGCACGCGACGTGGGTTCGAGCCACGCGGTGCGTGAAATTGAAGACGAAGGACGCACGCGGCGAAATTGGGCCGCCCGATCAGCAGCGGGCGGCCGAGATTGCACCACGCGGAGCGCCCACAGATCGTGAGCGCTAACATGCGCGAGCACGCCGGGCAACGACGCCCACGCACATGCGTGCCCGAGGCGCGATCCGAGCCCTTCCAAGAGAAGATCTCAGATCGGACGGCTCTCACGCAGCGGCCGCGGATTGAGCGCGAAGAAGAACGGTGCGAGTGGTTGACGGCGGGCTGGAGGGCTTCACCGACGCTTTTGGAGTGGTTTTAGCGACATCCCGGACGTCGCTAAAGCCCCTTCTTTTAGAAAGCCCTTAACCCTATTTAAACCCCCTCCAACCACTCATTCAAGGCATTCACTTCCCTTGCAACTACTCCACCCCTCTCTTAGCTAGCTTTAGGCCCTCTTGTAATCGCCGGAGACGACGAGCCACCGACGGAGCCTCCTCCATCGCCGTGGCTGCCTCATCTCTCTCCATCCTCTCTCTCTCTCTCTTTTAAGCTTTCCATTACTTTTGTTCGAGAATGTATTTATTGTTGTAAGCTATGAACTAAAAGTGTATGATTAATGAAGCTATTTTCTGTTCAGTTGTTACTTTAATTTCTGTTTAAGTTGCATGATCAAACAAGGAACGCTCTAACCCTAATCTCTCTCTCACTTTTCAAAACCTCACCTTTCGTAGGCAAAACTCCGCGCTTTCCATGACAACAAGTGATAAGCAAAATCCGATTTTCACGCCTCCCTAAGACCGACACTCGGACTCACCTCTGTTTACTTATTTTAAAACCGGCGTTGCAAGTGCGATTATAACGACACTTCTTAACACACACGCACAACCGCACGTCAGTTTTTGACGCCGTTGCTGGGAAGGCAATGGATTTGTTTTGTCACCTCCATTCCACATTCATTCTCACATCGTCTAATGCCCTATTTTCCTTTTTACTTGATGGTTGCAGGAATTCGGTGCGTGGACGGCGAAGCGACGCATCCCACGTTGGTAGCAAGGGAGTAGGCGCTACGAGGATCAATAGTAAGAAATTCTTCTCTCATGATTGTTTGCTTGCGTGGAAAAACTAAAAAAATTGCAAAAATTGAAAAACAATTGGCGTGGTGTATGATTGCTTGACCCACATCCTTAACACATCACCCCACAAAAAAATGTACACTCTAACATTCTGAATAAATTCTTGGAGTGTTCTTTTCTTTTTCTTGAGTGGTGTTTGTGAAGCCACCGTGAGTTGACCTAGGCCGCACCACTCAACCCTAAAATTGACTCATCTAATAGAAGCTGCATGATCATTAGGATGAGTACATTAGGGTTTTAGAGCCTTTACAGAATAAAAGGAAATCTACTTTCACCGAATTGTATGCAGAACATGACGTGCCCACTGAAACTTGTTTGAAAACATTAAGACACGTCAACCCTAAAAAAATACTAAAGTAAGGATGAAACACTAAAAGACACCACATCTTAAAAATCCTTGCTTGAAAACCATGTTTTGATAGAAGCACACACTTTGAAAGTGGAAAATTAAGAGGCATCACCCCAATCAACATCTCATCACATAACCCTAGCACAAGCACTATCCTAGCCCTTTAAAACTGAGTAGACGTGCCCTAGGTAGGACTGAGTTAAGTCTCGAAAGGCGAGGTTTTGTTCGCTGGGCACTTGGCTTTCATTCCCTTGGTAGAATTTGGTGACTAGGTTGCGGGACAGTGTCAAACGACCGCGGTTGTGGGGTCTACGGAACTGAAGGTGCAAGCCAAAGGAAGAACTTTCCCTGCAATCCCCTCGTAATCAACCTGGCCAGATTAGCCTTGGGAAGGGGAGTCCAGTGCTTACGGACTTAATCACCCTTTGTGAGATTTCTAGGTCTCCTAAGGAATACACCATAAGGACTAGGCTTGTGTGCTTGATTGAAACACATTTCTCGCATCTGTCACCCTCCGCATCCCCTCCTGTTCTTCTCTAGTGTATGCACGGGAGACGCTCACTGCATCCTGAGTTGTGTGTTTTGGGACAGGAATCTAGGCGACGTAATTTTGTTGGAAACATGGCTGAACCTAGGGTAGATGAGGCTGAGGATCAACCCCCACTAGACGCTATGGCCATCATCCAAGCCCAAATTAATGCTAACCACCGGCTTCAGCAACAACAAATCCACACCATCATGCAGGCCATACAACGGTTACAGAACCCACAAGAACAACCACCACCACCTTTCCAAGACATACCATGGCAACCACCACTTGATATACCACCATTTCAGGATCAGCCGAGGCCCCTCTGCGATTTCTATAATCCCTCTGCTATTAGAGTCAAGCCGCACCTTAGGATCCCCGAAGGGGGAGATGATTTTGAGCTGAAACCGAATGTCTTAAGTCTGATCCAGAACCACTTTCATGGAAGCTCAAATGAGGACCCCTTTCAGCATCTAAAAGATCTCGACCGCATAGCACGAACTGTGAAGCCTAGGAACATTAGCCTTGACATTGTTCTAATCAAGATGTTTCCCTTCTCATTAAGAGACAAGGCTTCCCATTGGCTTAGAATCCTAGGTAGACCCATCACCACCTGGGAAGAACTGAGGCATGCATTTTTAAAGAAATTCTTCCCCATAGGAAAGACTAATGCCCTTAGAAGAGCTATCACTACCTTTACACTCCAGAGTGGGGAAAAATTTCATGAGGCGTGGGAAAAATTCAATGAACTCTTGAGGAAATGCCCACACCATGAAGTACCAAGGTGGCAATTGGCCCAGATTTTCTACCACGGTCTGGACAGCAACCTACGGAACTTCGTCGATGCCTCATGCGGGGGGAACTTCCTGAACAAAGACGAGGAGAGCGCGTTTGAGCTCTTTGAGTCTATGAGAGAGAATTCGCTCAACAATGCCTCTATGTCCTAGTTCAACAGGTCCAGTCAACCCCGTGGTGGGATTTATGAGGTACAAGTAAATTCTAGAATGGTTGACATGGACATCATTGCCGAGAAATTGGATCGAGTGGAATTGGTGGACAAAAAGATTGATGAGCTATTGAACCAGACCAGGAACCCCTTACAGACTTTCTCCTTAGCAAAAGGAGCGCATAATGTTGACCTGGTCCAGCCCTTTACCCAACTGAACCTAGAACAATCCCTAACCACGTTCTAGGGAGAGACCATTGCTCCCTCAACCCTTGATTACTCCCTTCCCTCTTCATCAACATCGGCTATCCTAGAAGATGTGCAAGTTGTCCAAGGTTATGCGAAACCTGACCCTTTCTCCAACACTTACAACATTGGCTGGCGTAACCACCCCAACTTTGGTTGGACAAACCAGAAACAACCGCAATTCGAGAACCAGCCCAGGCCAAACCAGCAGCCACACTTGCCCCCTATCAGCAAGGACCACCAGTTAGACCCCAATATAATCAGAATAGGGCAGCCCCTCCCCCACAAAACCAAATGAATACCCTAATAAAGATGATGGCTGACATGAACCAGAAACATTTGGAGGAAATGGCCTTGGTAAAGGGACAGTTAAGCCAACTCTTGGACTGCAAACAACAAGGATCCCTACCTTCCCAGCCACAACTGAACCCGCGAAACATAATTAACAGAGGCCCCAATTCGCAAGGGTTCCAAAGCAACCCCGGGCAGGCTCACATGGTCTAACCAGCCCCGCAAACACCTTCTAGGTTTGGTGCTTCTTCGTCCTCGTCTTCTCAAGGATCAACCCATGGCCCCAATGCCGCTACGAATGTGGTGACCTTGAGAAGCGGCACCAAGACCCAGGATCCCAAATGGCCGACTCTCCCCGAGACTTCACCCGCTGAAATACTTGACTCAGAGGAGGCACCGACCGAGGACCCAGAAATAGAACCAATCCACATTCAGACACCCTACCCTGAGGCCTTGGAAACAATCAAGAAAAAGAAGAATGTTGTGGAAACTGAGGAGTTGTTGGAAATCTTTAAGCAAGTATAGATTAATATTCCACTCCTTGAAGCCGTCAAACACATCCCTGCTTACGCCAAGTTTTTAAATGATGCCTGTACACCCAAGCGTAAATCGAGACCTCAGGCACCTAGGAAGGTTGTGCTCTCTGATCAAGCAAGTTCCGTAATATCAAGCAACGTTCCACTCAAGCGAACTAACCTAGGATCACCCCTGATTTCCTGCAATATCAGGGACATGACGTTTGATAGAGCGCTCCTGGACTTAGGTGCTTCTATCAATCTGATTCCAACAACCCTGTACCACCAATTTGGTTTTGGAGAGCTGACACCAACCCCTGTCACCATCCAGCTGGCTGATAGATCAGTGAAAACCTCGAAGGGGGTTGTTGAGGACGTGATTGTACGGGTCAAGGACTTCTATTTCTCGGTTGACTTTTTGGTGCTCGACATGGAAGTCCCTGAAAAATTACAGAACGCACCCGTAATCTTAGGCAGACCTTTCTTAGCTACGGCTAAGGCAAACATTGATTGCAACACGGGATGTATGGAAATCGCCTTCGGGGACAGGAAAATGCAATTGGATATCTTGCAGGCGACAAAGTCTTTTGATTGCGATTGCGTTGAGGAACATGATCCCGTGGAAACTCTGATCGAGGAATGCCTCACCCTCAATTCTGTATCAGACCACCAAACCCGTAGTGACTGTGCTGACCCGTCACCATCATTACCCGTGGACCTCTGTAAGGCTAAGTACCATCACACGACACCATTTGAGGAGATCGATGTTGATCAACTCCCGCCCTTTCCCTTCCCATCGAATGTGGTTCCACCCACACCTGAACTTAAACTATTGCCCGAGAATCTCAAGTATGTCTTCCTGGGACCTAACCAGACCTTCCTAGTGATTATTAATTCTCATTTAACCAAGGATCAGGAACTCAGGTTGACTGCGACCCTTTCAGAACATTGGGCCGCCATTGGTTGGACCATTTCGGACTTAAGAGGAATTAGCCCCACCTATTGCACCCATAAGATTTACCTGGAAGATGGGGCACGGCCTTCCCGCCAGATGCAGAGACGTTTAAACCCAAACATGCGGGAGGTTGTTAAAAAAGAAATTATCAAGTGGCTTGACGCCGACATCATATATCCTATCTTCGATAGCCCCTGGGTGAGCCCCACTCAAGTGGTTCCAAAGAAAGCTGGGCTCACTATTGTCACCAATGATCATGGCGAATCCATCCCCACCCGCACCACCACCGCATGGCGAGTGTGTATTGATTATAGGAAGCTCAATGAAGCCACTAAGAAGGATCATTTTCCCTTGCCATTCATTGACCAAATCCTTGAAAGATTGGCAGGGCAGAAGTATTTTTACTTCCTGGATGGATATTCAGGATATAACTAAGTCACAATTGCTCCGGAAGATCAGGAAAAGACCACATTCACTTTCCTGTATGGCACGTTTGCATTCTGTCGAATGCCATTCGGGTTATGCAACGCACCTGCGACCATCTAGCGTTGCATGCTAGCCATTTTTTCAGAAATGGTGGGTGAATACTTAGAGGTCTTTATGGATGATTTCTCTGTATTCGGGAATTCATTCGACCATTGTCTGAGTAACTTGGAGAAAATCCTGAAACGATGTATCGAGGTTAACCTGGTGTTAAGTTGGGAAAAGAGCCATTTTATGGTTCAAGAAGGAATTGTCCTTGGTCACATCGTATCACATAGGGGCATCGAGGTAGATCGGGCTAAGGTTGATTTAATTTCCAAACTTCCTCCACCTAGCTTGGTCCGACAGATTCGCTCCTTCCTAGGATATGTTGGCTTCTACCAAAGGTTCATTAAAGACTTTTCCAAGCTTTCCAAACCCTTGACCGACCTTCTAGCCAACGACGCCCTATTCCACATGTCTTCTGATTGCATCCAGGCTTATCACACCCTTCGAGACTTAGTCTCCACCGCACCTGTACTTCAACCCCCAGACTAGTCCCAGGACTTTGAGATTATGTGTGATGCATCAGATTTTGCCATAGGTACTGTCCTGGGTCAAAGGCAAGACAAGAAGCCCGTGGTGATCTACTACGTGAGCAAAACGTTGGACGAGGCCCAACAAAATTATACGGTCACAGAGAAAGAGTTGCTCGCTATAGTCTTTGGACTTGAAAAGTTCCGATCGTACTTGCTGGGATCCTACGTGACTATTTACACTGACCACTCAGTCATCCGGCACCTGTTGGCCAAGAAGGACGCAAAGCCCAGGCTCATCAGATGGATCCTGCTTTTGCAGGAATTTGACCTGGAAATCCGAGACAAGGCCAGATCGAAGAATGTGGTGGCTGACCACTTGTCTAGACTTCATCTAGACCACATTGGACCCTCTCTACCTCTATCTGACGCCTTCCCTGATGAACACATCCTAGCTGTGCAAGACAAGAAAATGCCATGGTATGTTGACTACGTCAACTACCTGGTTGTAGGACAAACCCCGCACAGCTGGTCCAGATAGCAACGGGACAGGTTCTTGGCTGAGGCCAAGCACTATTTCTGGGATGATCCCATGCTGTTTCGCCTCTGTGCTGACCAGATCATCAGGAGGTGTATCCCCGAAGATGAAGTTCAGAGTGTGCTTTCCTTCTGTCATGACCAGGCTTGTGGTGGCCACTTCTCTGGAAAGAAAACAACTGTAAAAGTTTTGCAGTCTGGATTTTACTGGCCATCCCTATTTAAGAATGCACATAACTTTGCCAAGACTTGCTCATGCTGCCAAACGCTGGGGACCATGACCAAGAAAGATATGATGCCCCTTCAGCCCATTTTGATTGTCGAAATTTTCGACGTTTGGGGTATCGATTTTATGGGTCCCTTTCCACCATCCAACGGCTTCAAGTACATCCTGGTCTTGGTAGACTATGTTTCCAAATGGATTGAAGCCGTCGCCACCTGCCGATGCGATCACAGGACTGCCATGGACTTTGTTAAGAAGAACATCTTTTCCCGGTTTGGAATACCCAAGGCCATGATCAGTGATGGTGGAAGCCATTTTATTCATTCCCAATTCCGTGCCCTACTTAGAAAATACGGGGTGAACCACCGCATTGCTACCCCGTATCATCCGCAAACAAACGGGCAGACCGAGGTCTCAAATAGACAAATCAAGAATATTTTACAGAAGACTGTGAGACCTGACAGGAAAGACTGGTCCACACGACTTGATGGTGCCCTGTGGGCATACAGGACTGCTTTCAAGACCCCAATAGGCATGTCGCCTTATCGCCTGGTCTTTGGCAAAGCCTGCCATCTTCCTGTCGAATTGGAACACCGGGCTTACTGGGCTGTCAAGCAATGTAACATGGATCCCCAGTTAGCTGGTGCGCAGAGGACGCTCCAATTATCTGAGCTCGAAGAAATTCGTCGGGACGCCTTTGACAATAGTCGACTGTATAAGGAGAAAATGAAAGCCATCCACAATCGACTCATTCATAGAAAAACCTTTGAGCCTAACCAGCAAGTCTGGCTGTTTGACGCCTGCCTAAAACTCTTCCCGGGGAATCTCAGGTCCAAATGGACATGACCATTTTGGGTTTTTAAGCCCTACTCTAATGGGGCGGTTGAAATCACTGATCCTAACATTGGGCACACTTTTACAGTTAATGGTCAAAGATTGAAGCATTTTTTGGCCCAGGTTCCCCAAAGGAGAGTGTCACCCTCGTTGAGGGCTGACACGGAGCACCGCCCAGCTGGAGGTGTTAAACTCAGCGCTTCCTGGGAGGCAGCCCAGAGGATTCAGACTGATCCGGTATTTTATGTCACTCAGGTACTATCTTTTTGAACTCTTATGCATCCATGTACTTGCCAATGAGGACATTGTCCAACTTAAGCATGGGGGGGTGATATATTACATAATCCTGAGCTCATTTAATCAGTCTGAATCAAATAAAATAATAATAAAAAAATTTTGAATTTAGGAAGAAAACTTAGGCATTAGAAACTTGTCAATAGTGGGAAATGATACAAAAAGAACTTAAACACTTAGACTTTTCAGGCCTTCAGGCTTAATCAGCCCTGGTGTTCATTAAAATATGGATTTAGCTTCGAATCCTTGCAACCCTAAGCCATTCTAATCCACCTACTAAATAAAGTGATAAGTATACAACTTATCAACTCACCCTCTAACTCAGAAAAACTTTGAGTCTAAGCATCTGCACACACTTTTGCACAGACTCACTCCTCGGAGATTTTGACAGAAATTGGGTAGCTAATGAACTCTCTAGGGTGGTATGGCTGGCAAGTTGTCGTGGGTAATAGCCCATTGGCAGGTTGTCCAGAACCCTGCCACAGACCATTTCTTCTTCATTGCCTCTAGGTACATTTGAGATCAGGGAAGCCACCTACGAAAAAAAAAAGGAGAAGAAAAGAAAATAAACCACACTTCACCACACAAGTATGGCTGGCAAGTGATCGTGGGTAACAGCCCTTTGGTCGGTTGTCCAGAGCCCAGCTCAATAACTGCACAATAAGAACCAAAACACTTAAGGAAGAAGCGGGGAAGTAGTACAAGCTGGGGAGATAGACACTGGAAAAATCCTTGTGTTGACCCCAATTAAAACAAATGTATGGAGAAAGCTACCAATCGTACAAATACACCTTCAGGCAAATTTATTTCCTCTTCCGGTCACCTAGGGGCCGTAGAAACCCGAAGTCTGTCTAAATTACTGTTAAGTGAGTCTATCACAACCTTCACACCAAGATGCTTGGCACTTAGGGTTTTGACCGAGTTTTGGGTGCGTTGGGTAGCCGTAAAAAGTTACCAACCCACACTGAATTCCGAAAAAATTATATATATATATATACATATACATATGTATAGTTATATACATTAAAGTAAGGATTCGGGCGATTCGTATTTTGGCAGACACCCGAGCGCTGCTTAGTCTTTGTATATTAAGATTTTGGTATATTTCCTCCTATTGACAAGTGACGAAGTGTCTAAACAATTACTTCTTAAATTTTGAAAGAAAATAAAGGCTAGAATAAACCTTGCTAGGGACTAGCAAGGAGTAAGCATAGGGGTATGATAACACTACACAAGAGGGTGATAATTATGTTGAATAGGACCCATCTTAAGAATAAAAGGCACAACATAAGTAGAATGGGAGCATTGCATGCATCATGTACCAAGATTGCTTATAAAACTGTATTAATGGCCATTTGTGTAAGCACTTGTCAAAGCAGGCCTCAGATGAGTAATCTGACCGCACGGATGGACTCAGAATGACGAACGGAGTCCAACGGACCTAAGATCGGCCAAATTCGACATCCGGAGCTCCTACAATGGGCCCAAGAAGTTCTGACCATTGATCTGGTGATCAACGGCCCTCATTGCGGCACGTCACCCCCGCTCCACCGCACGCTGCTCTCCCTTCAGCTGAGATCAAATCTCAGCCGTCGATCTTTGATCGGACGGCTGAGACTCGCGCGCCCGCCCGCAGTCGCTGCGACAAAGTGCGGGCGTTGCGCAACGGTTAGCGTGCATGCCCGCATGCATGCGATGCGAGTTCGAGCCCGCGGTGCATGAAATCGAAGACGAAGGACGCGCGCGGCGAAATTGGGCCGCCCGATCAGCAGCGGGCGACTGTGATTGCGCCACGTGACACGCCCACAGATCGCGAGCGCTAACGCGCGCGCACACACTGGGCGACGACGCCCGTGCACACGCGTGCCCGAGGCACGATCTGAGCACCTTCAAGAGAAGATCTCAGCCGTCCGATCTTCGATCGGACGGCTCTCACGCAGTGGCCGCGGATTGAGCGAGAAGAAGAACGGCGCGAGCGGTTGACCGGCGGGCTGGAGGGCTTCACCGACACTTTTGCAGTGGTTTTAGCGACATCCCGGATGTCGCTAATGCCCCTTCTTCTTTTAGGAAGCCCTTAACCCTATTTAAACCCCCTCCAACCACTCATTCAAGGCATTCACTTCGCTTGCAACTAATCCACCCCTCTGTTAGCTAGCTTTAGGCCCTCTTGTAATCGCCGGAGATGACGAGCCGCTGACGGAGCCTCCTCCATCGCCGTGGCTGCCTCGTCACTCTCCATCCTCTCTCTCTCTCTCTTTTAAGCTTTCCATTACTTTTGTTCGAACATTTAATTTTTGTTGTAAGCTATGAACTAAAAGTGCATGATTAATGAAGCTATTTTCTGTTCAGTTGTTACTTTAATTTCTGTTTAAGTTGCATGATCAAACAAGGAATGCTCTACCCTAATCTCTCTCTGTCTCTATCTCTCTCTCGCTTTTCAAAACCGCACCTTTCTCAAGCAAAACTTCGCACTTTCCGTGACAACAAGTGATAAGCAAAATCTGATTTTCATGCCTCCCTGAGACCGACACTTGGACTCACCTCTGTTTACTTATTTTAAAACCGGCGTTGCAAGTGCGACTATAACGACACTTCTTAACACACACGCACAACCGCACGTCACCCACCATATACTATGGAGCTCGGAATGATGTGGGAGTGTGAATTCAGGGTTTGGCTGAGTTGAATCAGCCTGGTCAAAGTAGGGATCCGTAAAGTAATCAGTGGATAATGTGGAAACCCTATTGGAGTGATCAGAGAATGATGGAGCATGGTTTGCAGTCTGATCAATGTTCGAAATCGATAAAGATGTGGAGGCAAATCATCTGCAATCGACTCAGTAAGAGGGGAATCAAAATAGAAATTGAGTTTGGTTGCGGGTTGAGGTTGAAAACGGGTTTGGATGGGTTCTATATATGCGGAGGAGGTGGCTTCAATAAGAATTGTGTATGAGAGCTCCTCTACAAAGGAATTACAGGTGGGTTCATTTAGGGAGTCCTCATAGTAGCCATCAAATTTAAAAGTGAATGGCTGAAGAGTGTTTATAGGATGAGGAAAATCTGAGTCAAGAAAAGATTTGAATTCTGGGTTGTAGTCAATCTTGGCATTTTCTGGTTTTGATTCCTGAGGATCGAAAAGAAATGATTCCATCTCACTGGAACTTGAATTTAAATCAGTGATCTCGGGATCAGGGACCTTAGAGTCGGAGTCGGAGAATGAATCATGTGAGCTGAGGTCATAGATTGGTTCGTCGCAGTCAGGAAACAAAGGTTCTCCGAAATCATGGTAAGATTTGAAATCGTCAGAGAAATTGCGAAAATTAAGTTTTGAGTTTGATTCGAGATCAGAGGTTCCATCACAGAATAAATCACAAGATGTAGACTTAGCAACCTGACTTGGGTCTAGCCTATTCTTCGATTCTGAGCTCAAAGAGGTGTCCTTATCTGGTCTAGGCTCAAGTTCTAGGCTTGTAGGAAAGACCCAATCAAACCCCCACTCTTTCAACTCCTCTATTTCTGTATCGTAGATTGGCGTGACTTCCGAGAAATTGATCTGTATCTCTGAGGATGTTGGAGAGGGATATTCATCAAATAAAGGCCCAGAATCATACTCTTCATTTAAACTTTGATCTTCGTCATACGGGGCCTTGTAATCTTCCCAATAAGTTTCAGAGCCAGATTGCAGATGGAGGATGTGGGTTGAATCACTAGAATCTAGGTCAGGATTGCCTTTGAGGGTCACCTTATCAAAATAAGGGGTGGGATTTACACCCTCGAGAGGTTCTGTTTTAATCTCATCATAACAGGAGTCTCAGAATTCTATGCTTGGTGACCCAGGATTTTGGTTTTCTAGGGCTGGCTCAAAATCGTGTTCTCCTGCAATTGGGACTTCCCAACCTAATTCAATGTCAGGCATGTTATATTCCATCTAGGTTGGGAATCTACAAAAACCTTGTGCCTTCAACCTGGGATTTGGAAAATCAGATTGATCCTTAATACTCTTCCAAGATGTTTCATGAACTGTTTGGGGTATGTACGGGTATTTCTGATCGATAACTTGCTTCAACAATCTCGTCATCTCTTCCAATTTTTCAAGATCATCTGGGTGTTTTCCCCAAAGTACAGGATTTGTCATGCATTGGAGGTATTCAAAGTTATGTAATTTTTCTATCTCAATGTATCCTGTTATGAGAATGTCTTCAGTTGATCCCTTTGTTGCTTCTATTAATAACAATTAGGCACAGTTTATGATGAAGGTTGTTGTTGTTAGTACACTAACTTGAATGTCTTCTACTGATTTTGAGGTTTTGTATTCAATTTCATAGAATTCAAGGGCATCCTCAATCATTCTATCCCTCATGGATCTTTGTGATTTAGGTTTCTTCAATGGTTTTCCTAAGTAACCAGGCTGCATATTTGAATCAGATGGTGGAATCAAGATGTAGAATCAGAATTCAAGTCTTAGAATGAAGTGATTAGATCTTAATAGAGACTCCCAAAAGAAAATCTATGTGTGTGCTCTAACTAGAAGGGATGAGGGACTGGATGCGTTGTTGACCCAATCAAGGCACCCAAAGATTTTTGGATGACTATAGAGGTTTGGGGAGGATGATACCCCTGGATCAGAAAGTCGTCCACTTGAGAATTACCAAGGCAGCCAGAGAAGGAGAGTCCCGCAAAGATCCCTACATGGTAGAGCGCCCCCATGAGTTATAGGGTTTCCCCCACCCGACCTCTCTTGTCACTGAGGGTCCAAGTAGACCAGAATGGATAACTTGACCTACTAACTCTACCAGTTTTATATCCTAATTTGTGCCTTTGATTTCACTTGAATTAGCAGTTGTTTGACTTGTGACCTAATTTGGAGGTTGGTTGGCCTACGATGTGGTCCGACTTCACTTGGCCTACCATAAAGATGGCAGAATGATTCTAGGTCAAGACCTAGAAATCACCCTGATTTGACTCCCAGGTTATTAGGTCCAAGATTTTTAAGGTTCAAGTGAGTTTAGAATCTGGTTTTAGGGTTTTTCTTGATTAGATCTTTTCAATCAAGGGCTTGGGTAGCACACAACTGTGGGTGGGTTTGTTTCCTTTTATGCATGCAGGTGTAATCTAACACTCCAAAAACCCTAATGTAGAAACCCTAATTTGGCTCTATTTCCAGTCCTCTTTGATTTTCACAAACGTTCTCTTTGGACTTCAAACAAGAAGTGCATAGTCCACGGAGGTTTAGAAATTTAGTGTGATCCCTAATAGGCACAGGAATTTTGGGGTAGGATCTCTAAATAAAATCACTTCAACTCCAATAAGATGTGAAAAAAATTTCGCAAATCAGGAAACTAGCCTTTTAAATGATAATTAATATAAAAAGAAGGCAGGTGATTCCTAAAGAAGGTAGGTGATTCCTAATTTGATTATTTCCTTTTTATCTTCCCAAGATTAGGAGGTTAATTAGGGAAGAATAGAGAAGTTACCTGCCTTGGAGTGGTTCATTTGCGCGGGAGATCTCCTTGTGAAATTCCTCGCAAAATCACAATAAAACAAATAGGGAAAGTTAGAGTTTAATATAATCAAAATAGTGCAGAGACTAGTGATAAATTGCACGTTGCTCCCCGGCAACGGCACCAAAATGTTAATAAGGCGAAATCGAGTTTTAAAATAAAGCATTGTAATATAGTTGAAATCGCTTTAAAAACAAATGGATTTTATTACTCGAAGTTTAAGTCTGAAGTCGAACACAGGGAGGAAATAGAATTCATGCACTAAGCTCAATGAATGCAATTTGAACACATAATATTATTAAAAAATCTAATGAAAAATATAAAGCATGAGTATATGGATAATAAAATGTAGCCAAAAGTATAAATGAGGACTTATGAAGAATTGGATGTCTGATTTTGTAATCAGACGTCTTAAACATGAAATGCTACAGTGTCTTTTCCTTCTTCTTTCTCTGATTCTTTCTCTGCTTTCTCTTTCTTCTCTGGCCTCTCCTTTCTTTCTGTGGTTGGACCCTTTTTCTCTTTGTCTTCCCTTTTCTTTACCCTCTCTGTCTTCTTCTTCTTCCTTTTTCTTTGGCTCCTTCCTGCCTTGGCTTCTTCTTCCTTCTTTCTTCTCTTTCTTCTTCTCTGGTCTTAGCCTTGCGAGCCTCAGCTTCTTTCTTCTTCCTTTCTTCTTCTTCGCTTGACCCTTCTCCTTCCTTCTTCCTTTTCCTTCCTCGGATTTGGCTAAGTGTGGAGCCAAGTCTTTCCACAGTAAAGCCCCCCTTCCCTTGCGTAGCATTCCTCTCTTCTCTATTTCGGTTCGCTCTCCCAGAGCCACATTTGGGTTAGGTAATCGGACCTAACGAAGACCCGGGTCCAGGCTCACCGGCGTGGGTGGTGAGTGAGGAGTGAGTTAGTCGGGTAAACGGGTTGAGGCCAGGTCCGTGTGCGCAGTGCCGTGGACAAGGCCGTGAGAGGGGGAGAGGGACCTTTCCCCATGATTAGGAGGCGATAAGGCCTATGCAGAAAAATAATTTATGTGCATACGCCCACTCACCCACTTCTGAGGTGGGACTAAACGTCCCACCTCCCTTGCGCGCGTTGCAGCAGAGATGCTGATTGCGCAGCAATCATAGGTCTTAATTAACCTAGATTAGGATAGAACTTAGCATAAGTTAGGAAAATTCATGCATACATACGCATTATCTGCATCTTTATTGCCCTTCTTTAGTTATGCATGAAATAATGTTATAATGTATCGATTAAGTACATTATGTTGATTGCAGGCAATAAGCTGATCTGGAGCAGGATCTAGAATAACGAGAGTTACAGCAAAGCTGGAGCAGAAGGCCTAAATTAGATGTAGGAATAATAATGTAAGGGAGTTAAAAGTTTTCTATGCTATTAAGTAGGAATAAAGCAGTAAAATGTGAAGAGCTTAGGTCCATCTTAGCCCTAGGATAGCCTAGAGAACTCCCCAAGCCTTAGCCACCCTTAGATTAGGTCACAACACCCTAGGAAGCCCTAAAACCCTAGTTCCAACCCTTCTTTGGACGTCCAGATAAGTTTTAGGATGTCCAGGACCCTTAGCCAACTCCCACACACTTCAAACCCACTTCTGCAGTGTTATTGGACGTTCAGACACTTTGTCAGACGTCCAATTTCTACAGAATACCCAAAACAGAACTCGAAATCCTTCCTGACTCTGATTGGACATCCAGACAACAAGTCTGGACTTCTGATTTTTGAGTATAAGACGTCTGATACTGCTCTCCAAATCCTGTTTTGAGATTTAAGCCTTGATCTTGGATCTCTAGGTCCCTAAACCCAATTCCAACCCCATAGGAACTTAAATTAAGGTGCCCTAACCCTAATACATCACCTCTAGACCTCCCTAAGGACCTCATTAGGTCCTCACTAAACCTAATTAATTTGATCTTAGTCAATTCCATCAGCCTATTCAATTGGACTCATTGAGTCCAATTGAGCCCTGATCTCAGCACACACTGTTCAATTGGACTCAGTGAGAGTCCAATTGACCTAGACCTAAATTAATTGAGTTGTTTTACTCTCAATTAAGTTTCCACACACCTAATTAAACTTGTATTAAGTTTAATTGCACTTTACCTTAGTGAATTAGGGTTTATAACCCTAATTTGAGGCATACCTTGACCTAAACCCATTAGAACCTAACCTAGTTAACCTAGCCACCTAAGTTTTGACCCACACACACCCACACACACCATCCACATGAAAATACCTAGCCTAGAGTTCTCTAGAACTCTTTACCATGTGTGGTCAATTTTTAGATCCACATTTGGTGGATCTAAAAACCACCATCCACCCTCTCTCTCTCACTCTCCCACGAGCTCCCACCATAGGCCTCTCTAGAGAATTCCATAATTCTCTCGAGAGCTTCCCTTAGGTCTATAAAAAGACCCAATGGGTGGCCATTTGCACCCATTCACTTCCTTAGCATTCATTCCACCTAGGCTAGCCACTTCCATCTCCATTCCACCTCCATGAGTTGAGCACCACCATGGAGGCCACCATCTCCATGCCAGGAAGCTGGATCAGCTCCCCAACCTCTATCCAAGGGCTGGCCTAAGCTCCATTGGCCGCCCCTCCTTCTCTCAGCCACTCAAAGGCCATCGGAGACCACCTCCGAGTGCCCTTCCTTCTACTAGATTAGTAGCTTAGCTTTTCGTATATTTATTGCTTTTATTTACTGCTTAGTAGTATAGTCTTACTTCTCCCCCAATGATGCATGCGAAATCCCCCCATCGATTCTAGAGGTTGGGTTTGTGCTTGGAAGCTAAGCTTCCAAGCACGGCAAGCTCTCCAGAGTTGGAAGTTCAAAAAGACCCAAATCTCTCATGCGTTCACATGAGAGATTGGGTACAAATTAGGGCTCATCAATGGGTTTAGATTGAAGAGGATTACTCAGAGAATCTCCCTTCCAATTTTGGGAGGGATTCTCTGAGCAATCAAGGAGAATCCTCCTTCTAAAGCTTGCCGGAGTAGGATTCCCTGTGCTATAATGGTGGAGGGACCTAATTGTAAAGAACAAAGAAGAAGCTAGGGGGTTTCTACAGAGGTTTTCGAAAGATAGGGTTAGAAATGTAATTGAGCTGGACCTATTTGCAAAGTGGGTCAAGATGAATTCCCCGTAGGTCCAAATTTTGGTAAAAACCTAATTTTGACCTAAGGAATCCAATGGTGAAGTTGGATTTTTGGCTTAACCACATTTGATTTGGCAATTTATGTAAAAATCCAATTTAGGGCAAATATTTGTCTGAGAGCCCAATTTAGGTCAAAATAGGTTTCAACGGCCAAATTGAAGGTTCTAAACCCTAGAAAATATTTTTTCATGATTTTTAGAGGGTTTAGGTGAATTTTATCCTGACCATAACCTTGTTAAATCAAGTGGGTCTATTTTAGGATTACAAGAAGTCATTTAATTCCTAGAATTCACATGAACTCTTTTCTATTTGAACCAACCCACTTTTTATTTTGCTAAGATCATTTGACTTGTGTTTAGCTCCTGAGAAAACCTATTGTTGTACTGCAATGGTAAAATTACAGTTTTACCCCTTGTTTCTTGCTTTTATCTCAGAATAATTATTCAGTGAATTAGGACCTCCAGTTGGTTATGTAGGAGCTTTTGTTCTCTTCTTTGGGTCAAAATGAGCTAGTTAGGGCTCATGATGATGTTCCCATCAACTAGCTCCAACTTTGTAATTATAGCTTAACATATATCGCTCAATTTTTTTTTATCATCCACTATATCCTATTCAAATGTCATTTCACAAAATAATAATATTTTTTCACCAATAAGCAGAGCTCATGTTTCTTATGCTATTTTTATTTCCCAAAAAAAATCTCCATCTTTCATCTTCTTAGCATGTTGGTTTGTAGAAATATTGCTGAAAGCATTTCCTGATTTTTTCCTGATTGCGAATTTCTTCTCCATTGGGTATATAGTTTTAACTATAAGATTTGATTCTTCCACTTACAATTCATCTATCCAATTATCTCTAACTGTATACCCATAAGTTCCTTCAATAGTCTAGTTGAATTCAATAGATAAGCCTTCCTTTCCATCAGGAGTCTTCTTCTCCATAGCTTCTTCAGAATAAGCCACTTGTGCATTTGTAACATATTCAGTTTTCCAAGTAGGTAGAATATGTTGAGGCTGGGATACACTTTGAGGAACATTAAGGAGATCAGAAATTGTTGCCATCGACTGGAATCTATGTAGATGTCTTTTCTTCGGTGGCATACAAAAAAAGTCACATGATTGGGATTCAATTTTAACCCCATGCTGCACATAAAAATCATTATGTGATATATAAAAAGATAGCAACATAGCAACATCTCAATTAAATTACTTGGTGTTAAAATGAACAAACCTCCTTGCTATTGGTTGCAGGCATCATGCAGACTTTCTGCTCCCTGTGAATTTATCCAATTGATTGTTATAACCCCCACTCAACAAGACAGCTTATCGGAATTGACATCACAGTAGCACTTCTTTGTATCCAACATTAACAAAACCCTTCACACAACTTATCCTGACAACAAAGCCATAAGCCAAATTTCTCTAAGTATTGAAATGAGATATCAAAGGTCTGCTTTAACAAAATCAACTGACCTGATCAAACTACCGCAACAGATCAACATAAAAGATGTTAAAAAAGTTCATCCAAACTGATAAAAATTTACTTATCTCAACAAAGACATCCAGGTATATCAATCAATTTTATGATCTAAGACAAAATTAGCAGACTACTACAAGCTACATGTCAATGTGATCTTCCAGAAACAAACCACAAATTGGGAGATCCTCTACTAATATAAAAGAATGAATCTTTTTGAAAAAAAATACAAGAGATTGAAGAATAGCATCTCTAATTCGTAAGAACTTTGAATAAATTCAAGATCTGATGTTCAGTAACCAGAGCACTAGAATGCAGTTATAATCCCCATAGCAGCTTCCTTTTATAATACAAGCACCTCTCCCTCAATGCATAAGCATTCTATCCACAGAAGGTTTTGTCCATTTAAACTAAGTGCACTTTTCCTTTTTAGCCAAATCGTGCTGATGGATCTTTGCAAAAAATTCCAAAACTTCAACATAGAAATGAACCTACATTTATTAAGTGGATTAGAAACCATCCCAAGCTACAAGCTCTGGAAAAAGGGTGGAAGACTTGCAAGTAGGTTTCTTCTAGAAAGAATAAAATCCACAAGGTGCTTAACACATGAGGAATCATCATACTAAAAATAAAAAAAAAGAATGCACAAAAAATGTCGTATCTATGGTTTTACCCATCTGTATGTGAGCATGTGGCTACAATCTTTCAACAATTACTTTCATAATCCCATTTCCATGCAAATGTTGTATATTAATTTCTATTCCCTTTATGTCATCAACCTTTATATGCTAGATGAGAAGGCTATCTTCAGCCCATCTGCACCTATGGCTGATAAAGAAAAAAAGAGATCCTTTCAAGATACATTGTTGTCTCAATCTTTTTCTGCATTGAAGAAGCCATGTTTGAACCAAAGAGAAAGTAGCTTACAAGTTTCTATTCCTCATGGTTCGTCTTCAATTCCACCCTTGATTCACATCGAAGGTAATTGCTGATTGGAACAAATTCAGTTAAATCATTACCCTGATTCTTAGTTGATAATTTATATTGCTTCTTCTCTTTGCTGATAAAAATCATTTTGCTATTAACAAATCAGGCGCAAACAATCCTAATTTAGCTAACTTGAGGTGGTAGGAGACATTATATAAATTTGAATGAGCCATGTCCAATGTTACAATCCTAGGATTGTAACATTGGACATGGCTCATTCAAATTTATATAATGTCTCCTACCACCTCAAGTTAGCTAAATTATTGTAAAGGCCCATCCCACTTTTAGCCTTTTAAGACGTCTGGAGTCTTAGTCAGACGTCTGTTTAGATGTCTAGACCTTTTCCCGGATGTCTGAAAATGAAATTTTCGTACGTGCTCTGCGCTCTGCGTGCGAGCGACACGCAGAACGTCTTCTTTCTCTTTCTCCTTTCCTCCTCTCCCTGTCGAACCCTAAGCCCCCAGCCACCTATAAAAAGCCCCCTCCCCTCCTCTCCTCTCCACTCCACACACCACCATCTCCACCTTCAGAGTTGCGGGAGTGGCGAGAGGAAGCGAGTAAGGGAGAGCGACAGGGCAAGAAGGAGGAGAGTGTGGGAGGAGGAGGAGGAGTTTGAGGTCGGAGCGCTCTAGTGGGAGCTCGGCGGAGCTCGCATAGCCACTGCGTACGCGTGTGGGAGGAGGAGAGAGTCCGGAGAGGCATCCTCGATCATCTGGAAGAGTGGTCCAACATCTAGAACTGCCTTCAGACGATCGCAGAGGAGGCTTGGATGTCTGAGGACACCGCAGGGACTTGAGGTAAAGTTCTGTATCTTTTAAGACGTCTGGGCTTATTCCCAGACATCTGATTTTGGACTGTAGACACATTTTTGACCTGTTTGGGCTCCGATTGGGATCTGATTTACGCAAACGAAGTACCTATAGTTTCTTTGTGAGTTTCTCTATGTACTAGAGGCCTTTGTACATTATTTTGAACCTTCCTTTTGTGATGTATTCCCTGGTATAGGGTTTCAGCCTACTGCGTGTTTGGGGCTCGCAGAGACACTTGGGTCTGCGGTTCAAGCCCCCAGTACTCACGAATTGTCTGGTAGAGTGGTTTAATACTTTTAATAATGCTCAAATAAGCATGTATTGTAGAATTAACTGACTGGAACCCTATGATGTGGCATGAACCCTAGGGTAGAGAAATGAATGAACTGTTTGGTACTTATATACAAAATTGTGATAAACTACTAGCAATTGCCTGTGAAATAATTGTGGGTTGCCTGTTAGAACATGAACTGCATGTATTTTATAGTCAATTGCCTATGAAATCACCAGTGGCATGTTTTGAATTATGGAAACACGAGCTGCTTGCATATAAATGAGAACTTAATTGTGAATGGTGGAATTTGGATCGGAATAAATGTGGTGAATGAGTATGAACCCTACGGGGAATTAGGAGTGGAACTCCTGTGGCTAGTTGGAAACTTGGAATGTAGACGGGAAGTGTGATGGCCCTTGAATACGTGGTACCAAGGAGAGCGACTGTCCCCTTTTCATGTAGAGCGGAGCTAGCTGCCCTTGGGTGAAACCCAGGGTTAGGATTGGCCACTCTACACCAACTCCTGTTGGCCTTCGTGCACATGGTACCGAGGTGAGCTACTAGTGTAGGGAGAGAGCTAGCCACCCCACGGGGCCCGGGGTTCAGCTAGCATGTGTGAATGTGGTTTATTTTCCTGCTTTTTGGTTATTTCTTGTTTGATGATTGGGTCTTGGGATTAGTTGAGGTGAACTAGTCTTGGGTCCTGTAGGGATCTGGGAATCAGGTCATAACAAGATGGTATCAGAGCAAGGTCGTCCTGAGAAATGAACCAATTGGCTTGAAAATAATCGTTCATGTGCATGTAACTAGGGTAGCCACCACAACGTATCGCCTTGATATCCGTTCTGTGTCCCTTTTCGAAGAAATTCGATATCGTTGACCCTTTTGTCTGTCTTTTTCATCTCCTTGCAGGAGATACCTCGTCGGGGAGTTCTCGAGGTGGGCCGTGGTCGCGGTCGTGGACGAGGTTGGAGGGGCGGACATGCTGGGCCTGAGGTACCAGTTGACACACCTCTTCTTCCAGGAATTCAGGCCTAAGATCTTGCCCAGCTGATCAGAGATATAGTGCGAGAGGAGCTCCACCAGCCTCCACGGGCACCTCTCCCTGAGGACGTGGAGGGGGAATCCTTGGTGGGACAGAGAGATCGTTGCAGCACTGGACGAGCAGGAGGGGGAGGGGGTGGACCTCCACCGTCCCCACCTCACTCTGACACTTCCGAGCATGAGCCCTCCTTGCTTGGAGGTGTGCCCGTTCCCCCACTGCAGTTGCACCACGAGCTTTTCGTCCAGTTCCGGAAGCTGAAGCCCCCCTCCTTCAAGGGGGATGAGGACCCGTCTGAGGCAGAGGACTGGCTGGAGCAGATAGAGAAGGTGTTCGACACCCTTCGCCCTCCTGAGGAGTGCCGCGTGGCCTTTGCCACGTACCAACTAGAGAGCACGGCACACATGTGGTGGAGTGCAGTCAGAGGCCAGGAGAGGGGAGAGCTGACGTGGGACCAGTTCGTGACCCTCTTCTGCGAGAAGTACTTTCCGTAGACTTGGCAGGACCAGAGGAGGCAGGAGTTCCACACTCTCCGCCAGGGGACGATGACTATCAGCGTGTATCACACCCATTTCCTGGAGCTGTCACGTTTTGCCTCGATAGATGTGGCTACAGAGGAGGAGCGCTTGTAGAGGTTCATTGAGGGGTTCCGACCTGCTATTCGGGGGTATGTCAAACCTCTGAAGTTGCCCACCTTCTCACGAGTGGTCGAGGCAGCCATGACCTACAAGGAGACTACCCCAGCTACACGAGGCATCGACAGCGGACGGAAGAGGCCCTACCAGCCAGAGTACTCTCAGGGCTATCGAGAGAGGAGGCACGCGGCACCCGCAGGAGAGCCATCTCATTTTGCGGGGCCATCAGTGGCCTTTGGGGGCCCCAGACAGGGGCCAGTTGCCAGCACTGGACCCCAGCCCAACCGTCAGCAGGGACCTACCGAAGGAGGGAGTCGAGTTCCCCTCTGCTACTATTGTGGCCAGCCGGGCCACATTAGGAGGGACTACCCATCTAGGTCCGGAGCACAGTAGATGCTCCCAACACCGAGTGCTGGAGGCCGAGATGGTGGTTGTGGTCCCCAAGCGCGTGGGGGAGGGCAGCAGTCACAAGGAGGGTATCGACCAGCGGCTGCTCGCCCGACCCAGAGTGTAGCTGCTTCATCTACACCGAGGACTGAGGGGCATATCAACGCCCTGACACATAGAGATACCAGGGCTTCTGGTTCAGTGGTGGCATGTATGGTTACCATTTCTAGCAGATTAGTGTACGTACTTTTTGATTCCGGCACCACACACTCTTTTGTTGCTGCGAGTTTTGCTGTCAGTTTGGGAAAGGACAGCGTACTGTTAGAGGATCCGTTTGTGATCAGAGGCCTAGGTGGCCAATTGTTTGTAGCTAAGGAGGTCTACACGGACTACAAGGTCAGTATAGGGGGACACAGCCTCCCCGCTGACCTAATTGTGATACCGATGGAGGATTTTGGCGTGATTCTAGGGATGGATTGGCTGTCCGCCTACCACGCCCTGGTGGACTATTTCAGGAGGAAGATTGTCTTCTCCGTACCAGAGTTACCTCCTTTCGAGTTTCACAGACAGCCGGTGGACGGAGGTTTCAGATGCATCTCTGTGCTTCGAGCAGCGATGCTTTTGAGCCAGGGGTGTGAGGGCTTTTTAGCCTGTGTAGTGGTAGAGCCTAGCCCAGTGGCTGACTTTCAGAGTATTCCGGTGGTTTGTGAGTACCCCGACGTGTTTCCAGAGGAGCTGCCAGGACTATCGCCCGAGCGTGAGATCGAGTTTGAGATCTCACTGGTACCGAGGACCAGACCCATTTCTATTGCACCATACCAGATGGCACCACTTGAGCTGCGAGAGCTCAAGTCACAGCTACAGGACCTGTTGGAGAAGGGCTTTGTGAGGCCCAGTGTGTCACCATGGGGAGCCCTTGTGTTGTTTGTGAAGAAGAAGGATGGTACCCTGCGACTTTGTGTTGATTACCGAGCTGAATAGGGTCACCATCAAGAACAAGTATCCGCTGCTGAGGGTTGACAACCTTTTTGACCAGTTGCGAGATGCCACAGTGCTCTCCAAGAAAGATATGAGGTCAGGTTACCACCAGTTGAGGATCAGGGAGACCGACATCTCCAAGATAGCTTTCCATACCCGGTATGGGCACTACGAGTTCTTGGTCATGCCGTTTGGGTTGACCAATGCCCTCGCTACTTTTATGGATTTGATGAATCGAGTTTTTAGGCCATATTTGGACCAGTTTGTGGTGGTATTCATCGACGACATACTCGTTTACTCGCAGGACCAGGCACAACACAGACAACATCTATGGATGATTTTGGACACTTTGAGGCAATGCAGGCTGTATTCCAAGTACAACAAGTGTGAGTTTTGGTTAAGACAGGTGACTTTCTTGGGCCACGTGATTTCAAGGGATGGTTTGGCTGTGGACCCAGCCAAGGTTGAGGTCGTACTCAGGTGGGAGAGGCCACATACAGTGACAGAGATACGTAGCTTTTTGGGATTGGCAGGTTACTATAGGCGGTTTATCAGAGGATTCTCGTAGATTGCACGTTCTATGACCCAGTTGACTCGGATGGACATGCCCTTTTCCTAGACAGATGTGTGTGAGGCATGTTTTCAGGAGTTGAAGGAGAGACTGACTTCAGCTCCTGTGCTTACCATCCCGGACAGCAGTAGCGGTTCTATGGTCTACACAGACGCTTTGTTGCAGGGGTTAGGGGGTGTGCTCATGCAGCGGGGTCACGTTGTCGCTTACGTTTCGCGGCAACTGAAGCCCCATGAGCATAGCTACCCTACCCATGACTTAGAGTTGGAGCTGTCGTCTTCGCGCTAAAGACATGGAGGCACTACCTTTACGGTGAGACTTTTGAGATTTTCACATATCATAAGAGCCTCCGGTACATGTTTGACCAGAAGGAGCTTAACATGAGACAGAGACGCTGGTTAGAGCTCTTGAAGGACTACGACTGCAGCATCTCCTGAAGGCCAATGTGGTGGTTGATGCCTTGAGCTGGAAGAAACCCACCCACTTGGCCAGCCTACAGGAACAGAGTTGGAGACTCATGGAGGAGTTGGGTAGTTGGCGACCCCGGAAGTCATAGGGGTATTGTGGGGTAGTGACAGTGATGCGGCAGGCACGACCAGAGCTGATAGACCGCATCATCGTAGGGTAGATGACAGATCTATACTTATAGATGCTGTGGGACAAAGTGTTGTCAGGAGACCCAGGAGACTTTTCCTTTACAGACGAGGTACTGCGCATGGGGGGACGCTTGTGCGTTCCCAGGGACGAGGAGTTGTTGAGAGAGATCCTGGCGGAGGCACACGGGTCCAGGTTCACCATACATCCCCGGAACACAAAGATGTATCATGATCTGAGATGCGACTTTTGGTGGAGAGGGATGAAGCGGGATGTTGGTGAGTTTGTGCACCAGTGTTTAGTGTGCTAGCAGGTGAAGGCCGAGCACTAGAGGCCTGCTAGGCCATTGTAGCCACTTCCTGTGCCAGAGTGGAAGTGGGAGAGCATCACCAAGGACTTGGTGGTGGGTCTACTTGTTACCCAGCGAGGACACGATGCAGTCTGGGTGATAGTGGATAGATTGACGAAGATGGTGTGTTTCCTGCTGATCCGAGTCACCTTGGGACCAGCATAGTTGGAAGAGAGGTACATTCGCGATGTGGTACGCCTGCACGGAGTTCTGCATGAGATTGTATCCGACAGGGATACCCATTTTGCTTCCCAGTTTTGGGCTGAGTTTCAGTAGGCTTTGGGGGCACAGTTGAGGTTCGGTACCGCGTACCACCCCCAGATGGATGGACAGTCGGAGCGCACCATACAGACACTTGAGGACCTTTTATACGCATGTGTACTAGACTGGAGAGGCTCTTGGGAGGAGCATTTACCCCTAACATAGTTTGCATACAATAACATTTACCACTCGAGCATCGGCATGGCACCTTACGAGGCTCTGTACGGACAGAGATGTACTGCACCCTTGAGTTGGGTCGAGGTGGGGACCAAGTGGGAGGTTGGCCCCAAGCTGATTCAGCAGAGTCAGGAGGTGATAGAGTAGATTCACAGACGACTGTGCACTATCAGGAGCAGGCAGAAGAGTTGTGCTGACCGGAAACGCAGAGAGGTATAGTTCGAGGTTGGGGTGAAAGGGAAGCTTGCGCCGAGGTTTGTAGGGTCCTTTGAGGTCTTGGAGTGGGTAGGACCCGTTGCTTACCGGTTTGCCTTTCCTCCCCAGCTTTCTGGAGTGCACGACGTGTTCCACCTGTCCAACCTCAGGAAGTACGTTGTCGATCCCAGTCACGTTCTGAGCCACGAGAGTGTCGAGGTGGGTGACGACCTGACCTACCCTGAGAGACCAGTGCAGATACTAGACAGAGCCATCCGGAGTCCGAGATGGAAGCAGGTACCACTGGTGAAGGTCTTATGGAGAAGCCAGCAATATGAGGAGGCTACTTGGGAGCCTGAGGCGGCGATGCGAGAGCGGTACCCGGAGCTTTTTGAGGGTACGTCTTTTCGGACCTACTTCGGTCCTCTTTAAGTTTGTTATGCGTTTTATGTTCCTTTTTCTGCACCCTAGCTAGTTCAAGTTTCGGGGATGAAACTTTAAGTTTATTATGATATAAAGACCCGTCCCACTTTTAGCCTTTTAAGACGTTTGAAGTCTCATTTAGACGTCTGTCTAGACGTCTGGACCTTTTCCCGGACGTCTGAAAATGAAATTTTCGTACGCGCTCTGCGCTCTGCGCGCGAGAGACGCGCATAACATCTTATTTCTCTCTCACCTTTCCTCCTCTCCCTGTCGAACCCTAAGCCCCCCTCCCCTCCTCTCCTCTCCACTCTACACACCACCATCTCCACCTTCAGAGCTGCGGGAGTGGCGAGAGGAAGTGAGTAAGGGAGAGCGAGAGGGTGAGAATGAGGAGAGTGCGAGAGGAGGAGGAGGAGTTCGAGGTCGGAGATCTCTGGTGGGAGCTTGGCGGAGCTCATGTGGCCATCGCAGATGCATGCAGGAGGAGGAGAGAGTCTAGAGAGGCGTCCTCGACCATCTGCAGCAGCTGGAGCTACGGCGGCGCGAGGTGGAAGGAGCTGGGAGCGGGTTCTGGTACTAGAAATCTTCCAGTATCAGATGTCTGGAGCGGAGTCCAGATGGCTGGCGGAGCACCTGGGCATCTGGAGTTAAGACCAGACGTTTGAAGGCTCATTTATCGCGAAGGTATGTTCTTTTCGCAGTTACGGCCATGCAGGCCGCACCACAGAGTATTGTTGCGTCTGATTTGGGTGGATGCAACTGTCGTATGCAGGAGCAGCCTTGGGAAGGAGCGCGAAACACTCTTCCACACACTTTCAGACGTCTGATCAGCTCACCAGACGACCGGAGGTGCTTCTAGACGGCTAGAAGAGTGGTCCGGCATCTGGAATTGCCTTCAGACGATCGCAGAGGAGGCTTGGATGTCTAAGGAAGTCGTAGGGACTTGAGGTAAGGTTCTGTATCTTTTAAGACGTCTGGGCTTATTCCCAGACGTCTGATTTTGGACTGTAGACACGTTTTTGACCCATTTGGGGTTTGATCGGGATCCAATTTATGCAAGCGAAGTACCTATAATTTCCTTGCGAGTTTCTCTATGTACTAGAGGCCTTTGTACATTGTTCTGAACCTTCCTTTTGTGATGTATTCCTTGGTATAGGGTTTCAGCCTACTGCGTGTTTGGGGCTCGCAGAGACACCTGGGTCTATGGTTCGAGCCCCCAGTACTCCCGAATTGTCTGGTAGAGTGGTTTAATACTTTTAATAATGCTCAAATAAGCATGTATTGTAGAATTAATTGACTGAAACCCTAGGATGTGGCATGAACCCTAGGGTAGAGAAATGAATGCACTATTTTGTACTTATTTGCAAAATTGTGATAAACTACTAGCAATTGCCTGTGAAATAATTGTGGGTTGCCTGTTAGAATATGAGCTGCATGTATTTTATAATCAATTGCATGTGAATTCACCAGTGGCATGTTTTAAATTATGGAAACACGAGCTACCTGCATATAAATGAGAACTGAATTATGAATGGTGGAATCTGGATCGGAATAAACATGGTGAATATGAGCATGAACCCTACGGGGAATTAGGAGTGGAACTCCTGTGGTTAGTTGGAAACCTAGAATGTAGATGGGAAGTGTGCTGGCCCTTGAGTACGTGGTACCAAGGAGAGCGATTGTCCCCTTTTCGTGTAGAGCGTAGCTAGCTGCCCTTGGGTTGAGACCCAGGGTTAGGATTGGCCACTCTACACCGACTCCTGTGTGCCCTTGTGTACATGGTACCGAGGCGAGTTGCTAGTGTAGGGAGAGAGCTAGCCACCCCACGGGGCCCGGGGTTCAGCTAGCCACCCTACATCGACTTTTAGGCCCTCTGGGCAAACTGAGGTAGTTGGACGAGGGTGCGCGGACTGTGGAGGGGCGAGACCCCTGTTTGGTTCTAAGGGGCGAGACCCCTGTTCTGAGAGGGTAAGGCCCTATACTATTCCGTGCTGTACTTTGGATGTACCCGCTAGCGGAAATGACTGATTGCGTGTCAATGCGAGGTAGCTACCCGTGCGCTTATCACGTGTGCCGTAGTCATCGCTACGACTTATCAGTGACCTCGGGGTGGTTGACTGGGTGTAGGACTACCACGGGGGACTCTCCCGGCCAGGAGAGCACCACGTGTACCTTCTACACTTCAGTAAAGACTGTAATCAAGATCGTTCTCATGAGGAACATGTGAAATCGAGAATATCTGGATATTGAGAAGAATGGGTGAAAAGGAAATACACATAAAACAAAATAAATAGAAAAGAGAATTAAACCTGTTGCTTTTACTGCTTTAGATAGTATAGATACCACTCTACTTAGCGTTCGCTGACTTTGTCTTTTTCATAACACTGTTCAGGACAAGGAATTGAGCAGCTCGAGCTTCTGGTTGCGGAGGGTGCTAGGCCCAGTTGAGCCCAACCGTAGTTTTATGCACTTCCTTGTTGTACTCCCTTACTGTTGTAGTGAGTATTCAGACTTTTTCTTAGCTACTGTTGTCTCTACTGTTACTTTCATTTTCGTTATTCTATTGTTGTGGTGGCATGTAATGGAACAACAGCTTTACTTTCCTTTACTGCTTGTGCGTTTTTACTGCATAGTTATATTGCATGTGTGAATGTGGTTTACTTTCCTGCTTTTTGCTTATTTCTTGTTGGACGACTAGGTCTTGAGATTAATCGAGGCGAGTCAGTCTTGGATCCTGTAAGGATCTGGGAACCGAGTCGTAACAATTATGGTATAGAGAAATTCATGGCCCAAAGAAAGGAGAAAAATTGGTATTTATTGTTGTGGATCAGAAGGTAACAATATTACAATATTAAGAAATCCGTTACCTTATTTTCATCTTCACGTTTCTTTAATCTTAGGTCGCTTTTTCTTTTACATTTAATGCAGGGTAATCAAATGGAGGGAAGCATTAATGGCCTCAATTTAGATCACTAGAAAAGAAAATTGCAAATAGGTTCTATCTATCTATTTAGTAAAATTCAAATTTCTACAGTGAAATGATGGTATGTCATCATCAACCATCGATATTCTATCCTCATCAATAGTAGATCCACTATTGAATTACTTGATGATGATGGAACCATACCTAACATGAAGCATAATATAACATCATTGGATGTGCTACATCAAATTAAACTAAATGCAGAAGTCCTAATAGGTTCCCTACTTATCTTCCTATATTTTTGTCATCACTATTATTCGATTTCCTATTATCTTTCTAACATGATTAAATAACCTTCATTTAAATGTCATTGGAATATTACTCAAGTACATTCCCATAACTCAAGTAAAGACAAGGGAATGCAACACTTCAAAAAAATTAAATGTTGACATTATTGATCGAAGGTATATTTCTTCTCGATCTTTCTTTTATTGCTATATTTTTATATGCATCTTAAAATACTTTTATTAAATGATTTACTTCAAATAGTTTCGTAAATATATTTTTACTTTTCACATTTAGTGGAATGATTAGAAGGATCACCATATGGGAGGAGTTAGCTATCCAATATAACAAAGAACTCCAAAAAGCTTCAAAGCTCAATGCAATCATTTTTGCAACACATTTATTAGTTTCTTTGTGCAGAGGTTTTTATAGTTCCAAATGAAATATCCAACATTTCTTCTTATTTATCGCTACATGCCATGATCTAAATTTAAATTTCTATCTATTATAGGTGATCACTATCTTGCAACAACACGAATGTCAACATTGCAAATAAATCCTTTCCAACTTCAGGAGACCACTTTACTTAAAGACTGGCATCTTGCTTCCCATTCTTAAGAATCAATTACTTTAGATTACTATAATTATTTCTTCCAATATAGGTTTATCACACAGGATACTTCAAACACTAAAGGCTACGAACTTACCCTACCTAAAAACCTCAAATCATCGTCTTCGGGCCTACCTTTGCTATGCATTTCTCAAATAATTGAAGCATCTGCCATATCTTTGAAAAAGGTTCTTCCAAAAAAACATACCGATGCTCTTTCTTAATTTCCTGCTTTAATATAAAAGTCTAACAACATTTGCACCAACTATTTTCTCATATAGTCAAAAACATATCAAACAAAGGCTTCCATCTCAGGAATTTTCACAGACACTCAACTATGGTATGATTGCTGCCGGCAATGTCTTGCAATGTTTCGGTATGATGCTGATAATCTTCGCTGTTTAAATTGTAGGACAACAAATCCAGAATGTATATCTAGGTAATTGCTCAAACAAAAAAAAAATCTTTATACTTTGCATTCTTTTTAATGAACTTTTACTTCTTTATCTTTCAAGAATGAATCTTCGCATTGGTATCTCCGATGAAACTGGAGAAATTTATGTCACTTCTTTTGGACCGGTGGCTGAGAAAATTTTGGGAATAACAATTTCTGAACTCCTTCGATTACTTGAACAAGCACTCTTTGCTATTGTTTTGATATATAATTAATTTTTTCCCACTATCCTCTTTTTATGAAAATATTTTTGCTGCAGGATGATGCAACTCATGCACTTGGACAATTAATCACCAACTGTTTATGGAAAAACTATATTTTCCATTTAGTCATCACCCCCAAAATTCAACGTTTTGCACTGCTGAAGGAATTTATAGCGAATGCGATTTCTGATGTAGATGACCTAGATCAAACCAAAATACCTTTGCCATCTTTAACTTGATTTTATCTATTGTCAGGTATATTCTTTTACCATCTTTCTTCGCATTTTCAGGTCATTGAAAAATATCATAATAATAAACTTAGGTTTTTGAAAAGAACAAAAGATGACTACTAAAAGTTAGACTTGCTTCTTCAGAAAAAGAGGTGGATGGCTGTGACAAGCATTTTTTGACATTTTGATGGAAATGTGACTTTTTGGTTAAATCAATTTTCAATGCTCTTTTCTTATTTTTCAACTCTTTATTTCAATTCCGCAACACATTAATATGTAGCACTCTTCTTGCTTACAAAACTTTATGTTCCAACAAGGCAATATTCTGATTCGATCACCTCTTGAAATAGAGTGTCCATTCCCAAAAAATCAGCTCTTGATGGCTTATAATCCATTTTCGTGCAAGCCTATCATAAGTCTTCATTTGATTGGTGGATATTAGATTTATCCTTTAAATGCTTTTGTCTTTGATCCTCTTCTCCAACCAGTAAAAGTCTTCTTGTCCTGATCCCCATGCCCTTTGACTTAATCTCCATGAAACATTCCATGGCAAATGAATCTTACCAATATATAGCTGTACTAATTCCTCTAGGCTTCCCCTTCTAACCTGCCCAATAATCTGTGCCTGATTAGCTATCTCTGGATTCTATGCTAATTTAATCTGAATGTTAGGTCATTCATAATCTCTCCTGGAACAGCCCTAAACTGACCAGTATGCAGCTGCATGTGTACATTAATCTTCTTCTGTCAAATTATTCTTGCACTTTTGGTCACTTTGCCATTAAGATTCTTCTTAGGAGTCTATCTCTGCTCATTTTTTCGAACCGATGTACATTCTTCTATCTTCCTTTTGCATCCTTCTTAGAATATCTGAACCTTCTTCCAATAATATTGCTACTTCTCAACCTTAGAAGCCCATGTGTAATAATGACCTTAATGACCCAACTTACCATCTTTATGACAAAAGTATGGGCAGAATTTCTTGACAACCCTTTGTTTTATCAACCCAGGGCCATTCTGAATACATAAATGGTTCACTATTGTTTTGGCTAAATCAACTTGAACACAAAGGCACTTGCCCTAACACCTAACAAGTCTGGCTTGGTGGTAGAGGTCAGAATGGGCTGTTGCAATGGAACCAATGCACTTGGGTGACACCTCTTGGTAGACATCTTTCGGAGGAGAGGCTTTGGGACTCAACAAAATAAGAAAGCTAAACAGTCTCCTCACAATTGGTTTGAGCAACTAAGGGTGGTGGAGATTGAAAGCTACAAGAGGGGGAATGAGTTTACACCTTTTGACTAGTGATCCATATGGTTTAGTGGGCCTTTTGCCTTTGCTATGGTGGGAGGGGAGGGGTGTATGTTTGGTGTTTTGGTAAGAATACTTGATGGGGTAGATGGCAGGCAGAGTTATGGTTAGTGAGGGGAATGGCATCACCCACCTCTATCTCTCACCCTCTTACTCACTCATTGCAGCAAGAAGCTCGAGATATTGGAACTGTGAAAAAGGAGGAAAGATGACCTTAGTACAAGCCTCGCATGAGTAAACATTTTCCCAAGTGGCTAAAAGAATCATGATAACAAAATTTTCATTCCAGGAAAATTCAATTCGGAGGCCAGAGTGGTAAATCATAATCATATCCAGAATAGAATTTCTTTGGCAGCTCCTTTTCACCTGAACAATTCTGTGTCATTGTTCCTCCTTTTCAAGCATGGTCAGGTAGCTAGATCTCTTCTTGGTGCAACTAGCGGAAAGTCTTGCTCCCATGCAACCGAAGCATCAAGGGCTCTATAAACAGCTTCTTTTGATTCTTTAAGGCCACTGAACTCAGCAAAGAATGACATTGAATGCAAAAAATGGAAGTGTGGAATAGGAGAAAAAGAAAAAATAAATAAATCAAGACAGCTAAGGACAATAGAGATTTTGGGATTATTAATTCATCTAGCACCTCATCAATGCATTATTGGAACCCAACTATTTATGCTACTTTAGCTGATTTGGATGAAGAGGATGGCAGTGGTGATGTATTTTGGATTTGGATGCTATATTCTATGGTGTTGTAGTGGCTGCCTACAAATGTGCCAACTTTGTAAGACCATTTCATGGAGATGGTGGTGTGTGGGTAGGTGTCTAAGTGTTTGTGGGATGGAGACCCTTTTAAGTATATTTGGGAGGTGGCACAGTAAGGCATAGCTTTGCTATTGCTTCTTGAAAACATGATGTATGGTTGCCATGGCAGTGATGGTAAAATGATACGTGGGGTGGGCATTTACCTCATGTTTTCCATCATATTCATTTTGCATGATTGTTGTTGCATTTGTGAAAATTATAATATTGAAGGGTAGAAAATATAGAAAAATATGTTGTATTTTAAGCTCCCTTTAATTCAGCGCATGGTCAAGTTAAGCTCTTTGATGGTGCAATTGATCTATCTTGATATATTCTATAATAATAGTAACACAGGTTTTCTCATAGGACTAATCATTATACTTTAAGACTCAAACTAAGTTGGATGTGTGTCCTATAAAGTATCACTAAAATACTTTTGAAAGAGTCCTCTAGAAGCAACTTATTTCTATTTGCACTTAAAAACAAGCATTACAACAACTCCAATTGTTTCAATTTCAAATATCAGCATTTTAGTTAAAAATCAATAACCATTTTCACCTATTCCTATTGTTTACTAATTATTGACTCATCTCCATCCACTCTTCTTTTTAGAATGAATCGCTAACTTTCTAAATCTTATTTTTATTATGCAGGAACAAAGGCTATCTTTAAATTGAATGATGTTCCCTCTGGCTCAAAGTGTGAATGGTGTCATGCATATTTTTGCTAACATTGTGTACACATCTTTTGTTTTATGTGTATATATCTACATGCTTTGTATCTATATCTTCCATGTATTACTTATCTTTTGTTCTATGTGTACATATTTATATCATTCATATTTTCCACAATCAGGTTTTGCAATCTACCTGCTTAAATATTACATGTTTGCTATAATTATTTCAGGTTTTGATAAAATCTTGATCAAAGAGGGGATATGCTGTCGAATTTTTCTTACTTTTATACATTTCATTTGTTCTGCTAATCAAAAGATAAAATTATCATTTCTACACTCGCGGAAATGCACGGATAATAAACAACATGCGAGCAATAAAATTATCGAAGAGGATTCCCTTATATGGGGTTGGTCAACCTTTGCAAGAGGATTTGGCCTTTGAAACTTTCTTTCTTGATTCTTCTTATGAAAAACACTCTTAAATGCACTTAATTTAAGGGGCCTTCTTGCTAATAGGATTCCTGGAATTAATGCCACCGGTGAACTATGCAAACATGATAGAAAGAATGTTTAACACCTATTTATGGGATGCCTTTCCACAAAAGCCATTTGGTTTCTTTTTGGGATTAGAATTAAAGCTTTCTCTAGCCTTACTTTCTAGCTTACCATATTTGGATCAATAGATGCAATGTGATCCATGGGAGCATATAATGTAATCCTTTTGGTTAAAAATAATATTCAGGCCTCTCTTAATTTCTACGGCATATATCATTTGGGTTGTTGTAAGGAAACACCACATATGCATGACCCCAGGCATGGTATGGAACCTTTATATAATGAACCTGGGAATATGGGAAGAGATGGGAATGTTGGAATTATGATGCAAGTTCTACCATTGCAGCATGATAATTCAGATCAGAATCACGGCAAGAAGGCAATGCCTCTCTCTGCTATGGAGCACGACATTATTCTATCTTCTGAAATCTAAATGGATCTGATGCCAAATTATGAAATTCATCATATTTCATTACAGGATATTACCCATATTAGCACTGATGGGGGTTAATTATCATTCTTGATGCTGCAGTTAGGAAATTCCATACACTGCTACCCATTTAGAGATACAATGAGCCAGTTCGCTCTCCATAAAAAGATGAGAGATGGATTCTTGAGAAGATGAGGACTGGCAATAAGAACACTTGGAGACAAGAGAAATACCTAACTTGCTAATGTTGTCATTAGTTGGGAGTTTGGTGTGAATGACCTTCCAGGCTAGAAGAGCCATGCGAAGGGGTTTGTTAAGCCTCCACAAGTCCTTAGTGGCACAGAGACTTGTGCTATTTTTCAAGACTTCAAACTTGCCTTCAAGTTCGCTTATTCTCATGCCAAATCTATGGATCAAAGCAACCTTTCTAGCATTTGCTTTATGCAATCACAGAATGTCAAGATTTTCTTATGCAATTCCCTACATTCTTGATTAGCCAAGTTGGCAAATTTGGGGTCATTTTGGCCCATAATCTTGCTGCTTACTATTTAGAATGGGGATGTTCTAGTTTTTGGGTTGACTCCTTGCTGCCCTACAAGTTTTTAACTTTGTAAATGATTCATCATTTTCTTTCTACATCTTTCTTACATTTTTAACTTTATTTTTCAATCGAGTTTGGGTGACGGTGTTCTAATGGTAGCTTCATCCTTCCATGGATACCTTCGTATTTCTTTGTTGACAACTCCGTCAATTTGAATCAATCATTGAATTAAATGTCCTTATTTTATGCTTAACTCCATAACTGATTCATCTTAGGCCAATATTTGAAGTTGCATCTCATATCAAAAATTACATCTAAGTACTCATAAGTACTAAAAATTACAAATAATACTATGTCTCTTCCTTTTTAAATCTTTTCCCACTGAAATTGCAAGAAGTTCACTAAATAAAATAAAAATAACACAAAAGTTCCTATGAAATGAACCAACTATTATAAAAATTGCATCTACACCTTTACGAGTGCTAAACATTGAAGCTAAGACCTTATGTATCTTCCTTTTTAAAATCTTTTCCCGATCGAAATTATAGAATGAATAAAATAAAAAAATAGCATATAAGTCCCTATGCACTATAAATTGAATCTAGGTCCTCATAAGTTCTCAAAATTGCAAATATAACCCTATGTCACTTCATTTTTTTATTTTTTCTTCCAATTGAAATTGCAAGAATCTCCTTGAATGAAATAAAAATAACACAAGGGTCCGTATTCACTATATCAACTACTGCATTTGATTAAAAAATTATATCCAAACCCTCACAAGTACTAAAAATTGCATATAAGACTCCATGTCTCTTTCTTCTTTTAATATTTTTTCGTTCAAAATTGCAAAAAGCTCATTGAATGAAATAAAAATAGAATAGAGGTCCCTACAAGGATGAAACTTACTTGAAAGTATATTGTAACTAACTATATTTGAAATTATTGTTCAACAACTTGATGGGAAGATCCTTTTTTCTCCACTTCTCTTTACAAGACTAAATATATGATTAAGATATATGTTTATAAATAATGTCAATCAATAATTCTTACATTAAACTACTTATATGTTGTAAGTTTCTCAAAATATATCAATAAAAGATCAATAAAAAAGTGGATGGTACGTCGAATTTTCCTTATATCACTACTTTAATTACTTCTTTTTCTCATTATCATAATAATTTCTATGCTATTATTAACATCTCTGCATTACGCAATCTTCTTCAAAGATTTGCAAATTTATTTTCACCCCCGCAGCAATGCGTGGGTTGAAAACTAGTTTAATTAATGCCTGAGTTGTTACGCTGGCGTTGGTATCTCCTCCTTTCTTTTTTTTTTTTATTTATTTTTTGGATAGATGTTGCAGGGAGTTTTTGAATGGAATGAAAATAACGTTGAAATCCCTAGGAGCATGAAAATTACTCGGAAGGCCCATTGTGATCATTTTCTTCGCATGTTTTCCCTCCGTCACTTTTGAGCTCCCACATCTTATGCAAAATTGCATCCAAGCCCCTTTGAATGCTCAAAATTGCAACTAAGCTCCTATGTTTCTTGTATTTGTTTTAAAAACCCCTTTTTAACTTCTTTCCTCACGAAATTGCCCTTCCCTTGCTCCTTTCCGTTCCCTTTCTACAACAAAATTATTTATGAGGTACCTGCAAAACATGGAAAACAACAAATTATTTATAAAAGATGAAATGTGTGTTGTATATAATTAACATCCATGCAATGATACTAAAGGTAACAAATGCAAATATGAAAAAGTAAATTGACTTATTTACAATCCAAATGGCTTAAAATTAGTAACAACCACGCATACAAGATGTATAAGTTTATAGTGCCATTATGGTGGTAGGGAAAACCTATATGCAATGGGCCAAGCTCACTCCATGATTTCGAAGGGAACCATGAGTCTCTTGATGTCAACTTTCCCTTTAACAAAAACTCTAGTATGCCCTTCATAGGTTGATCTATAAGAAATACAAAGTGAAACACCCCAAGAAAAGTCCCATATAGTAAACTCATGAAAAGAGTGGTTGGATATAAGGATTGAGAATTACTACTTGACAACTTGCACTTAAGCATTTTGTATGGTTGTTTGGATTTATGAGTCCCATATCCACTAAGTTGTCAAAGGTAGTTTTTCTGAATTAGACTTGAGTTTAGGCCCAGGTTGTTACAAATAATATCAAAGAAACTCTCGCTAGTAGGAGGAAAGGGCTATCCTTAGGACAATTAAAGGGTACACCATAAGATGAAGCTACCACTACTACTGGGAGTATATTGATTGATTGATCAAACAATGACAAGAATGTCAAGATTTCAAGTAAAATAGATTGTAACACCCCAAAAATAGTCTTACATAGAAAACTCATGAAAATGAGTAGTGAGATAAGAATTGATAATTACTACTTGAACTTGGGCTTAAAAATTTTGGGTGATTTGTTAATACCGTTGTTTTGATATAACAAAATTATGTTTTTATTGAAAACTAACCATTATTGGTTAAATCAAGTTATGATGTGTCCTCATTAAGAATATTCAAATGCTTCATGTGATATCATTCAAGAAGAAGACTTGAAGACTATTTTACCTTTATTGAGTCTAGAACTAGGTAAGGAACCTCAATAGGATAACAAACGCTAAGTTTTCAATATTTGCAAAAATCGTTCTCCTTTTTTACCCAAGTCATTATTAGTATTGATTGACCAATACCAGTTTTTGATCAACCAAACCTTGATCAACCAATTCCTTTATTTAATCAATCAAAGACCTCTAATGGTTATATTTCCTTTTGATCGATCCGTCCCTTTTATTTAATCGATCAAAATATTCCAACGGTTAAATTTTATTTGAATTTATAAAGTCGATCAAAATCCTACTTTAATAGAGCAACATTAAATCGATTAATACTTTTATTTAATCGACCAAAAGTATTTTTGATTGACCAAACCCATCTTTTAATTGATCAAAATCATATTTTTAGTATTTCCAAAATAGGTCGAAAAATACTTATAAATAGGATCTTCGAACCCCTTTCAAAAAATACACCTCAAGAACTTTCAAAAGCAAAACACTTTATATTCTCTCTAGTGCTTTCGCCCCTCTGCACTTACAACTATTGCGATCCAAAGCATGATTCTTAGCGATTCAAGAAAGCTCGGCTTTTTTTAATCTTACTAAGGTTCCACAGGAACTATTGTTATTTACTTTATATTTTGTTGTTCTTGACCTGGGAATCCAAGTTGTCATCTTGGAAGTTCCATGTTTTTCTCTTAGTCAGGTGTAAGAGAAGACCTTTTGTAAGAGGTTGTGCCATCCTCGTTCAAGGGATACATTACTGGATTTGACTGACATCGACTAGTCAAGAAAATCCTGAGCTAAGAGGCTTAGGTAGTGGTTTTTACTCGAAAGGGTTTCCACTCTAAATTGGGTGTCATCTTGCTGGTCTGTGCTTATTTAAATTTTGATCTATGGTGAATAATTTTTTAAATTCTCATAGAAATAGATATTATACTATTCATCCCCCTCTAGTGTATACTTGATCCATTAGGCTCTACATGCATTCACAACTGGTATTAGAGCCCTATTTACTCCAGTCAGGATGTTAAAGTCCTTTGAGCTATATGCTGAGGATCAATTGCTGTCAAACCACCTCTATTCAACGACACCAACTATGGATTTTGGAAGACCAGATCTTTTTGGAATCAACAAATTATGAAGTTTGGGATGTGAGAGCATCAAAATACATGCAACCAGAAAAGAAGGAAGGTGTTGAGATTGCTGTAGACCAAAAGAAGATTGCCATGCACAACACTAAAGCCATGAATGCTATCTTCTGCGGTCTATCCAAGGATGAATTCAATTGAGTCTCAGCATGAAAAATGACATATGAAATCTGGAACACTCTTGAAGTTACCCATGAAGGAACTTCAAAAGTCAAGGAAACTCGAATCAACCTCCTTACCCAAAAATATGAGCTCTTTGTCATGAAGAAGGGAGAAACCATGAAGATGTACACAGGATTCATCGATATTGTCAACTCCTTAAGAAATCGAGATCAAAAGATCACAAATGAGGCATTGGTTCGAAAGATTCTCTGATCTCTAACTAGTGATTGGGAAACCAAGATAATAGCTATTCAGAAATATAAGGATCTTTTGTGCTAAAGTTGGATGATTTTATAGGTATCTTAATGGCCTATGAGTTTCAGCTCGAGCACATGAAGGAACACAAAGGAGAAGGTAAGAAGAAGAATGAACTTGCTCTAAAAGTCGATACTGACTCTGAAGAATTAGAAAATGAAGATGAGGAAGATATAGCCTTACTCTCCAGAAAATTCAAAAGATTCTTGAAGAATAAGAAGAGCTGGAAGAAGAAAATGAAAAAACCACAAGAAAAATAAGTTATCTTCTTCAACTACAAGAAGAAAGGGCACATGAGAAAAGAATGCCCTCAACTTAGGAAAGAAGTCGAAAAGAGGAAAGTCAGAAAACCCCTCAAGCATGAAGCAAAGAAGATGGCTCTGCAAGTAACCTGGAATGATAGCGACACAAGCTCAGAAGAAGAAAACAAAGACACATCAAGTAAAGAAGCACTCTGCAGTCTAATGGCGATCAAAGATGAGGTATCTTCTTTCACTTTTGATGAATTATGAGAAGCATTTTATGAGTTGCATGATTTAGCTAAAGCACTTAAAGTAGGCAATAAGATATTAACAAAAGATTTAGATGAAGAAATAGTTTTAAAACACAATGCTGAATCTCTATATCAACAACTTTCTCAAGAGATCACTACTTTTAAACCTCGTGTTGACTCAGTTCAAATATTATTAGGAAAACTGAAACAAAAGTCTATTACTCTTGTAAATGATCTAGCAAAGTTTACTAAAGGTAGAGCCAACCTAGAAAAACTATTAAGCACACCAACCCAAACCACTACCAGATTTGGGTTAGGCTACATTCCTAATAACTATTATGAAGCATCCACTTCACAAACTGACACGCAAATTTCCTCTAGTCCTAAGGTCAATAATAGGTCCATGATTGTGCAGCAATCATAGGACTTAAATAACCTGAATTGAGTTAGAACTTAACATAATTGTAGCATAATTCATGCATTAGTAGCATACCTTGCATCTTTCCCTCTTTACGTAGATATTCATGAAATAATGCTATAATAATGTACTGATTAGTGTATTACTTGGTTTGTAGGTAATAAAATCTCTGGAGATGGCCTGAAGATGGATTTGAAGTAGGATATAGGCTATAACTATAGCAGAGCTGGAGTAGAAGCCTTGGAATAAAGCTACTCAAGATGAAGACATATTGTAGGGAAGATGTATACTACATTACTTGTAGGATTTTAATGTCTGAATTGGATTATGAAGAACATAGGACATCCCTACACATATCCCTAGCCTTAGGATAATCCTAGACACCTTCTTGAACCTTAGCCACTCTTAGATTAGGTCACCTTAGCCTAAAACACCTCAAAACCCACATTCCAGCCCACCTTTGGAAGTCCAGGTAGGATGCTGGACATCTAGGCTCCTTATATACCACCCACAGGACTTAGAACCTAATCTACTGCAAAATTGGATGTTTAGACAAGGTGCCAGACATCCAATTTTTGCAGAAACCCAATACAGAACCTAAACTCCATACTGATTCAATATTGGATGTCCAAACTAGAGGCTTAGACTTCTGATTTTTAAGTATAAATTGTCTAATCCTAAGATCAGACATCTAGAACCGTTCTCCCATTGCTATTTTTGATTCAAGCCTAGATCTTGATTTCTAAGGCCCCTAAACCCAATCCTATACCCTAGGAAACCTAAATTAAGGTATGCTTAGCCTAGTACACTACCCTAAGACTCTCCTAAGAACCTAATTAGTTTCTCATGAAGCCCAATTGACTTGGGTCTAACTCAGTTACACTTACCTAGTTAATTGGACTCATAGAGTCCAATTGAGCTCAAATCTCAACCAACACAAGTCTAATTGAGAATTTCCTCTCTCAATTATACGCACATTGACCCAATTAAACTTGGTTAAATTTAATTGGATCAATCACTCTAGCCATAGGTTGTATGATCCTATTTGTAGAAACCTAGCTAGACCAACCTAGACCTAATAAGAAGTGGACCAAATGGTCCACTTGACCACCACTTGACCACACACTCATGCACACATACACTACCACTTGGTTGTCCACTATAGAGTATTCTAGAATGGCCTCCAAGTGGCGCCACCTTGAAAGACTAAGAATAGTCTTTCAAGGAGTCCACAACCTCTTCCCTTGGAAAGCAGATCTACAAGACCACTCTCCATGAGGTGGGTGTTCAACCTTGGAGGTCTTCTAGAGAATTCTCTACTTCTCTAGATGACTCTCCCCCATGCCTATTTAAGGACCCATGTGGGAGGCCATGCACCTCCTTCTTGGACTCCATAAGCATCACCCTCGAGCTCCACCCTCACCTTCACTCTCCACATCCAAGAGCAAGAGCACCATCTCCACCACCTTCATCTAGAGGCTGGCCACACCACCTTGGCCGTTCCTCCATTCCCTCCTACTGATGAGAGGCTCATCATGGCTTCTAATTACCTTTAATTAACTAATTTTCCTAGTTAATTAGATAGGAATATGCATATATAAGGGTTAATTATAAAATAAGGGACAAATCAATCAATGACCTAAAAATTTAAAAATGCTTAATTAAAAGTCAATTAACATTACTAATAATTTAATTAATAAATGGACTCGAAATATCACTAATTAGCTACCTAATTAATATCTTATTTAACTTAAGTATAACTTAAGACCCAAGTCTTTAATAACTTAAGTAAGTTAATAAGTAAATAAATATAAATAAATGGGTAAAAAATGTGAATACATGGCTTTAATATAATATTTAGCTAATTTATAATTATATTTAAAAAGTTGGAAAAGAATTAAATTAAAATTAACTTAAATGGCCTCGATTTACATTTTAGTCCCTAGAATTCATTGCATTTGAGTCCTTTCCTTTTACTTAGGTCCTTAGCTTTTATTGCATACCAGTCCCTGTGAGCATTGTCTTCTTCCTCTTCTTTTCTTCTTCACACACATGAACGACTGACAAGCGGCGGTGAAGTCACCACCTGATCACCTCACATTCGGCGTCATTCCTTCCTCGCCAAGCTCCTAGAGGCTCACCCTCTTCATTTCATCCCACGGTTTGGATGACCCTTGAATCCTATTTAGAGTTAGATAGTAACTTCACTGGCGTCGGAGAAGACACCGGTGGTTACCTTGAACTTAGACCTTCTAGGGTCCAAATTCAGCCACCTTCATAGTTGTCGTAACCTATAAATACCCTAGGACCCCTCCGATTTCAAGGGTTGGCTCCCTATCCTTCTTCCCTCACTGTAGCTATCGATAGGCTATTCCTCCGATACCTCCGGCGACCTCTCACCCCTCTATCGGAGGTCCTTTGCGCGAGGGACTCATCTCTCTCACCACCTCTTCCTCTCCGGACAGTTGTGACAGAGCCTTGGAGCGTCGCATTACCTATCTCACTGCTTTCAACTTCTTGCTGGAGCTCTATCCCCTACCTTCTAATTTCATCCTCCGTTAAGAGCCTTCGATGGAGTTTCTCACCTCCTTTTGTCCAGGTAAGTAGCCCTAACTCATAGGAGTATGTTAGCTGTAGTTAGGAGTAGGATTGGCTTAGTTTTAATGCAGATTAGTTTTATCTTTCTCAGCTCCGACGAGGCCAAGTCCGGCCTCGTTGGACCTTTGTTCACACTTCCGAGAATTGTCTCACTTTTCTTATCTCTCCATGATTCATTTCCACTTCCTTCCACTCACTATTATCACCTATACTGCCTACACCAACTCACACACACCTAGACACTTCACTGTCTATGGTGAAGTGTCCAGAAGCTATCTCACACCCACTTAAGGTCTGTCATCACCTCCCTAACACCTAAGGACCTTAGCAATTCCATTAATTTCTCCTATAGAGCATCGTAATAGAAACACCTAATTTTCACCTCATCTCTGAGCTTGCTGTCAATACTGGCTCAGAGATGAGTAATTCACTTAATTAATTAATCCACTAGCATCGCCTCACTCCTTAGAATACTTTCCCTCACTCAATTGAGTGAGAGGAAGCATTCTGAGTTCTGTCGAACTCAGAATGCTCAATCTTTGATTTCCTTGCACAATCTGTTGTTCTGATCTTTAAAAGAATTAATTGAGGAGATCTTAGGGTCTTTCTAGGTCCTAGGAATCTCCACGGGTCAGTAATGGCCTCATTTACTGAGGTTTTCATCTCTACATATCAGAACTGGACTCACCGGAGCTTCGGCGAGCTCCGGTGAGTCAAAACCAAGCTTCAACCCATAGAATTCCATGCAGAGCTCCAGATTGACTGTTTATGACTTGAGGATTGTGTATCTATTATCGATTTTATGTTTTGATGTCTGGAGTGTGATATTGACCTCTGTCTTCTCCAACTTCGATGGAGTTGAAGAGTCATCTCTGTTAGGGTTTAGGTTGCTGTAAGAGGTCTGGAAGCAAGAACGAAGCCTACTGAGTTCATCTTAGCTGGTCAACTAGTCAGGAAAGTCTTGGTTTGCTCTGCTAGACAAGCCCATTTCAGATCTCAAGCAGCGAAGTCTGATAACCCATTAGGAGCTTCAAAACATGATTCTGATGTTCTAAACCAATTCTTGATGAAGAATTAACTTGATTCAAGGTTTCAATTTGATTTGAGGAAGCTTAGAACAGAAAGTCAACTCCGAGCTAGTTTTGGTCAACTCCAGGTCCAATTTGAGGATTTAAAATTGATTCTGTGTTTTAAGAGGTGCGATGGCGATCTGGGATGATATATAGTGTGCTCGAGTTGATATGAATATGTTTAATTAAGATTTAAAGGAGGTTTGATCTACTGTGTGCTTTGGGTCATTTTAGAGCCTAAGCACTGTTCACAATGTTTCTGTTGAGATTCAAACCTGAATCCTGCCCAGATTGATTATTTTTGTCCTCATGAATCAGTTCAGATCACCTGTTGAGGTTGTTTTCTCTCTGATGGATGAACTGGAACTCAATTTAGAGCTTCAGAGCACTAGAACGAAGTTCTGAAGCCAAACCCTCTTCCTGAAGCATTTCCAACCTCTCTTCTTAGCTCATCTGCTGCGAAATCACCAGCTAAAGGTGATTCAGTCCTCATCTGGAGGTCAGAAGTTCTCCTGCAGGTCAAAAGACCTGAATTCTTCTTCTGTTGGCCATGAATGGCCGTAAGAACCCATCTTCTCCGTCTTTCAAATCAAAGGACTAATCATGACCCAAACACCATATTGTTGTTCTAATCATGTAGAGCAGGTCAAGGGCTTTTGATCGAGCCCTTGCTCCGTCAAAACCATCAACAGAGTCGGCCGAAATCAAGTCTTGAAGATCGGCCTGGAGCTGGGAAAGTAAGTCCCACCTCGGTAACTCTGGAGCGCTGGCTATGGTATAATACGAAAAAGTTTGTACAATGCTTCGGTCGTCAGCATAGGGCCCAAAATGAAACTGATATGGGTGCGGGTGTGTGCGTTGCACGTGCCTGTGCATGGATGTGTGTGCATGCGCCTGTGGGCTTGTGCATATGGGCATGTGAGTGGGCGAGTGGGCCTGGGAGGCTGGAGATTGTGCATGGACTTGAATTGACATAAATCCACCAATTAAGAATTAGACCCGAGATCAAGTAGGGTCTGGTTCTGCCCAATTGGGCGCTGTGTATCTCCAAATGAGCTTGGGCCGCCCATTAAAAAAATAATTTTTATAATTGAAGATTAAATGGGTTAAGTGCTTGCGAATTTGGCTAAGTGTGGGCATGAGGCACAATAAAGAAGATTAAGAAAGAAAGGAAGAGAACAAAGGCGAGCTAAGGAGGAAAAGATAAAAGAAACAAAGAATGCTTAGGGAGAGTTAAAGAAGAACAAAAGAATAACAGAGAGAGAGATAGCAATGGCAGAAAGGAAATAAAGAGAAGTGAAAAGGGCTGAAGAAAGAGGAAGAATTAGATGTCCGTGCCTAATTCTAATATTCATTTTTTTAAGATGTTTGTTGTTAATTTTAGACGTCTGATTTGTAATTTATTGATATATCTTGTTCTCTCGTATTGCTTTAAGTGATGAAATAAAGGTATTGTATTCATTTGTTTAGCAATTTCTTGCCTTTATCTTTTGTAATTAGCTACATTTGATGTAATAAACACATTACTTAGTTTTTAAGGCTAAATCATATGCATAAATGTGTTCCTTCTTATTTGGAATGATGGCATGCACTAATTTGATTTATCTCTTGTGCAATTATTCATGTACTTAAAGTATTTTAATTACAATATGATTGATTAAGTAGTTAGTAATTTATGCTTAGGAATTAAATGGTGAATTAAGCTTACTATTATGCCTCCCAGTAAACGACTTGGACTCAACCAGTTAAAAAGAACTTAAAAATCTAAAATGTTAGGTTAACTTGACCTTATATTATACTTACGACATTAATTCAAGTTAACCTAAGTTACATTCTCAAGCAATTAATTAAGCCTAAAGAACTTAATTAATTGTGTTGAGGAATCTAACCACCACCTACCACCTCTAGCCACACGGCCATTGGAGACCACCTCCAATGCCCTAATTTCTAGTAGACTAGATTTATGTTCTTCGTAGCCTAATTTCTAGCATTATTATCTTGCTAAGTAGTAATAGTATTACTCTCTCTAAGAATGCATGCATAATCTTCCCTAGATCCATGCGTGCATATCTTTTCTGTTATCATAGAACTAGTCTTTTCAATTTCCATATACAAGCATTCCTCTAGAAATGATTATAATGACACTATTTTGAGGAAATAAAATCAACAAGTTGCTTGCTTCATATCTTTACTGCAATAAAAATGTCAGTTCTTGAGAATATCAATGATCTTGAGATTGATGCATTTTTCGTTAACAGCCACCGTGAAGTAAGAATTGTGCACACAAGTACCTACACCTTCACATTTATCGTTTATTTGACACACTCACACGTAGTAAGGGTTAATAACGCGACTGGCGAATCTTACATTCATAGGCTTGAAAACGATGTTCAATTTTAAGCAAGCAAAAGAAAATAAATAAGTTAAAAATCACTTTTGCCATCTTACGCCTCTCTAAGATCGATCGGGACTCACCGTCTAGTTACAAATAGTTTTTCTTGAATCATAATTTGCACTATACTATGACATTTTCTTAAACAAATATGCATTTTACGACATTCAACAGTCCATGCCTAAACATGCACCTGCTAACAAATTTTGACCCAAAAGAAAATGGATACCAAAAAGACATTTGGAATCCTATTTTGTAGGACACTTTAAGGAAGGACAAATAAAATTTTCTAAATGGACCTTCCACCAAAATAAAGATGGACATCTTGTAGCCATAAGAAGAAATACAGGACCTCACATACATAAACCAATGATAGGTCCAAGGAAAAGGAAGATGGGTTATATAAAGTGGTTGTTCGAAGCCCATGACAGGAGAAGAAGACCTGTTTCTCATCCTCAACCATAAGGAAGGTGTTTCAGTCACCTTTGGCAACAACCACAAGGGTCATATTATTGGTATTGGCCAAATTGGTAACTCCAAAACCTCTTTTGATAATGTTCATCTTATTAATGGCCTAAAACACAACTTAGTGTAAATCATATATGTGATAAAGGTTATAAAGTCACTTTTACATCAAAAGGTTTTAAAATTAAGGATAAGAATTCAAAAGAAATCCTTTTGATTGGAGATAAATCTAAAGATATCTACACTATTGACTTTGATAAATGCAAGGATCTTAAATATAAACAAGCATCGTCACATATGAAATATTGTGGCATACTGTGGAATCGTCAACTCGATCATGTTCACATATGAAATATAAACAAGCTTGTGTAACACGACTTAGTTCAAGGCTTGACTAAGATTTCCTTTAGAAAGAAAAGTCTCTACACATCTTGCAAACTTGGAAAACTTCAGAAAACTTCCTTCAAACTGAAAAACATGATCAGTACATCCAAGCCACTTGAGTTGATCCACTTAGGTCTCTTTGGACCAACCAAGTTTGAAAGTCTAAATGAGTGCAGATACTTTCTTGTCATTATTGACGACTTCTCCCAATTCGCTTGGATATTATTCTTAAGGTTTAAAGATTTTACTTTCGAAGAATTTAGAAAATTAGCCAAAAGAGTTCAAACCAAAATTGGCCTATCCATCACTAAGCTTAGGAGTAATCATGGAGGAGAGTTTAAAAATAAAAAATTCCAAGATTTTTGGTCTATGTATGGAATAAAATAAGAATTTTCTTTTCCTAGAGCAGCTCCTCAAAGTAGTGTTGTAGAAAGAAAGAATAGAACCCTGTAAGAGTGTGCCTGAACCATGCTGTGCGAGTCAAAGCTACCTTAATATTTTTGGGCTAAGACTATAAACACTGCTTGCTATATCCAGAATAGGGCCTCTATTAGACCTATCCTTGAGAAAACACCTTTTAAACTTTACTTTGATAGGACTCTTAAGATCTCTTACTTCAAGGTATTTGGTTGCAATTATTTCATATTGAATACAAAGGAAACTTGGATAAGTTTGATGCAAAAAGTGAGGAAGGAATTTTTCTAGAATACTCCTCTAGAAGTAAAGCCTATAAAGTCTTCAATAAGGAAAACTTGGTAGTTGAAGAGACTCTGCATGTTTCTTTTAATGAATCAGATCGAATAGAAAAAGCATCAACCAAAGATGATGATCATCCTCTAGATGATCCTTCAAATATTCTTGAAGACACCATCACTAGTGACCTTCCAGAAGATCTAACCTACACTAAAGATCATCCTAAAGAATTGGTGACTGGTGAAGTCTCAAAAGGAGTTCAAACCTTGCACTAGTGTTTTTGTATCCCAACTAGAACCCACATTTGTGAAAGAAGCATTCACTAATGATTGTTAGACTGTAGCAATGCAAGAAGAATTGAACCAATTCAAAAGAAATGATATTTGGAAATTAGTTCCTAAGCCAGAATCTCAATCAATCATTGGAACAAAATGGGTTTTTAGAAATAAGCTTGATGAATCAGGAAAGGTTACGAGAAACAAAGCTAGACTTGTGGCTTAAGGCTACAATAAGGAAGAAGGAATCGATTTTAATAAAACCTATGCTCCTGTAGCTAGACTAGAATCCATTAGAATATTACTAGCTTTTGCTACTTATATGGGATTCAAACTATTCCAGATGGACATCAAAAGTGCATTTCTCAATGTATTTCAAAAAGAAGAAGTCTATGTGAAACAAACCCCTAGCTTTGAAAGTACAGAAAACCCTGATCATGTTTTCAAACTACACAAAGCCTTATACGGACTTAAGCAAGCTGTTCGAGCTTGGTATGAAAGACTAAGAAACTACTTAATAGAAAATGAGTTCAAAATTGGCTTAATTGATCCAACCTTATTTACTAAAAGAAAAGATAACCAACTAATCCTAATCCAAATTTATGTTGACGACATAATATTTGGTGCTACAGATGATCTTCTATGCCAAGAGTTTGTGAAAGTTATGCAGGATCAATTCGAGACGAGCCTAATGGGAGAATTAAAGTTCTTCTTAAGGTTGTAGATTGATCAACTAGAAGATGGAATCTTTATTTTGGAAACCAAATACCCAAAGGAGATTAAGAAGAAGTTCAAAATAGATAAAACAAAAGGAAAAAACACACCAATGGCTACCATTGCACAACTCAAAGAAGATGAGTTAGGTAAGTGTGTAGATTAAAAGCTATATAGAAGTATGATAGGATCTTTATTGTACTTGACTGCTAATGATGAGCCCATATTTGTGGGCTAATTAATTACTTAAGTGCCTAGGCATTAGATTAATATTAGCATATACATAGCATGCATTAAGATATAAATAATTTAGTTTATATATATTTGCTTGTATGCATTCCATATTTAAATTATTTAGCATGCATTAGAATAACATGCATTAGTCTTTAGGTTACATTATATGCATATATTAGAATTAACATTTTATTGAGGGTTTGTACATAAATAAGCCAATCTTTTTATTATTTATTTTTATTCTCTTCTTCTCTGCAGCAACGGCCTCTGAACAATGAAGGAGCGTCTTAATGGCCAAAGAAAGTGGATCTTGCACATCATCGTCTCTCCATCTTCTCCACGTTCCTGCAAACATAAAAAAAGGGCTCCTGTGTCGTAGCCCAGCAGGCCTCCACCCCATTCCCTACTGTGTAGAGAACAGCTTCTCATCCACTCCACCACCACCGTGGGCGTGTTTCGTGATAGGAAACTTCGCCAAATCGGAGCAGCTGCACCATCGTGAGCACCTCAGTGTGCACATCCCTCCACGCTGCAACAACAACGTGCACCACCACCATCACCACCACTGTAGCCACGCACTAGCAGCCACCCCCCCACACATTTAAGACGTCTAGGAATGTTCCCAGATGTCTGAAGATCCACTTGCACCACCTTCACTTCTCCTTCATCTCCTTCTACTGTTGCTCAAGAGAACCCAACATCACCTCCAACGCCAATAGACCCACCAACCTTCACCCTCTCCTTGCGTACGTGCCATGCCTCTCTACGTGTATAGCAATAGCGAGCAGCCACACCTCCACTACGCCCACAGTAGCAAGCAGCTGTAGCAACACGTGCAGCAGCGTGTGCCCCCTCGCCTCTAGTTTGTGCCCATTCAGCGCGCGTCTCTCACCTCCATTCCCAGCACGCACCCATGCCCCCTTCAGCAGCATGCAACACCGCTTCCTCTGCCACACCCGTAGTAGCAAGCAGCCTCCACCTGCAATTGCAGCAACACGTGTAGCAGCGTGTGCCCCTTCAGCGCGCGTCCCTCGCCTGCATTCCTAGCACATGCTCGCTCCCCCTTTAGCAGCATGCAGCACCGCTTCCTCCACCAGCCCGTAGCAACAACACTTGCAGTACGCTTAGCAGCTTCCGCCTGCGTGCCTGCGCAGCTCGCACACGCCCTCGCTGACCCCTCCAGTATGCGTGCGTGTTGCTGCACCTCCTCGCGTGTGCGCCTTCGCAAGCGCCACACCAACAGCAGCAAAGAGCTATAGCCACTGCCACCTACGGCCGCTCTTTTCTCCTCCATATCGCTACCTTCGGCCACCGTCAGCTGCGCTCCCACCATTGCTTATGTCCCCATCATGATGCATGGGAGCGCTTCAAAGATTTGTTACGCTTATGTCCCCATCATCAAGTGCTAAGATGGCAACTTGTAGAAAGGTTCTACACTGGATTAAATGACAAGCACAGGCAGACAGTGGATGGTGCCTGTGCAAGAACTTTTCTTACAAAAACTGAAGATGAGGCTTGGGATCTTTTTGAGACGTTGAGTATGGATTCTATCCACCTAAATTCTGCTTATTTGGATAGGAAACCCACTCTTATGCAACGAAAGATTGAGGCAAATGAGGATAGGGATACCCAGAATTTAGCCTTCTAGATTCAATTGTTGAACCAAAATATGGAAAGGCTTATGTCAAACCATAGCCAACTTACACCAAATGCCTCCGCTTCTCAAGCTTTTGAATGCTCCATTTGTTAAGGCAATACACATGCTACTGTGGATTGTCATTTGGCCTCCCAATTCCCTGACCTTGTATAGGTGGACCTGAATGTTGCCCAAGGATTCCGCCCCAGACCTTGTAATGATCCTTTTTCAAACACCTATAACGAGGTTTGGAGGAACCACCCCAATTTTTCGTGGAGACAGGAATGTCTCTAATTCAGGGAATTACAGATCCCAACCCTTTCAGACTCAACAATATAATCAACCTCCTATTTCCTCCCAACCATCCAATACTTCTGAGATGGATGAACTTAAGGCCATGCAGGAGAATCAAAGCATGAACATCCAATCTCATGACAAGGCAATCAATGAGATGAAATCACAATTTGGACACCTTGTCGAGGCCATGAGCAAAATGGAGACTGGGAAGCTTCCTAGTTAATTTGAGGAGAACTCTAAAGGGAAAGGGATTATCTTTAGGGAGCAAGCCCAGACGGTGACTATTCTGAGGAGTGAGAAAGAAATTTCCAAACCTAATGCTCCTATAGTCCCACCTTCTAAAAACCCATCACTCCAACTTTCACCCCCACCGGAGAAGAGCCACCCAACTCTTCTCCACTTGAAATCACCTCATCGGAAGAGGTTGTCCCCGTTCCCCCACTTACTCGACATGACAACCCTTCCACCCAGAAACCAAGAGTGCCCTTTCCAGAGCACTTATCTGACTCTGGGCAGACTTCTGCTGGCTCATCTTGAGACAAAGATAGGATGGATGAAATCATGCAGACTTTCAAACAAGTGCAGATTAACTTGCCTTTGCTTAAAGCTATTAGGTAGATTTCGTCCTATGCCCACTTTCTAAAGGACCTGTGCACGAAAAAGAGGCAATCGAGGAAATAGATACAATCAAAAGTTGTCCTATTTGATTCTGTTAGCTCAATTATACAACATGGGACAACCCCGAAAGTTAAGGACCTAGGAGTCCCATACATCTCGGTGGTCGTTGGCGACCTGCATATAGATGCGGCTCTGCTTGATCTGGGTGTGGGGGTAAACATGCTTCCGAGCTATGTATATGAACAACTTGGTGGAGGCAATCTGAAGCCTTCCCCTATAATCCTCCAAGTTGCAGACCGTTCTTTGAAGACACCACGGGGCTGCTGGAAGATGTCCTTGTGAGAGTGGAGGATTTCTTCTTCCCTGTTGACTTTCTAGTACTGGACACTGATCCTACCAACAAACCAACCAAGCCCTCAATCATCTTGGGCCACCCTTTTCTTGCGACTTCTAATGCTTCAATTAATTGTCATACTGGGGCATGTGAAAATGGGCTTTGGGAATAGGAAAATTTAGCTTAATGTGTTTGATGCTTATAAACAAGCTGGATTTGAGGATTGTTCCCAAGTTGAGGTGGTAGATGATCTGATTGAAGAGACAACTCTTGCATATTTTATGTGATGACCCCCTTCAGCATGTCATGCTAAATGAGCATTCTCATCTCTTGGAGGAATGTGAAGGGGATGTACTAGAACTTGAGGTATTGCTTGAGTTTCTACCGAGTCTCTCTCCCTATCATATTTGCCTAAGGTAGATTTGCTACCTGAGATGGGGACTTCCGTTATAAAACCCTCAACCATACAAGCCCCCGACCTTGAACTGAAACCCCTCCTAGACTCTCTCAAGTATGTATTCCTTGGGCCAAATGATATGCTCCCTGTAATCATCTCATTTGCACTATCTGAACTGTAAGAGGGAGCCTTGCTAGACTGTTTATCAAGGCACATGGAAGCCATAGCTTGGACGATTGCTGATATTAAGGGTATAGACTCTACACTCTGCATGCATCACATTTATACTGATGATTCCATCAAACCATTTCGAGACATGCAGAGACGTCTTAACCTCAACATGACGGAGGTGGTTAAAAAGGAGATTTTAAAGTGGTTAGACGGTGGGATCATTTATCCCATCGCAGATAGCAAATGGGTTAGTCCAATCCATCTGGTGGCAAAGAAGGCAGGCTTCACGGTAGAAACAAATGACCAGGGTGAATGATGAGAACCTCATCATGAGCCATAACTAGCTCATTTTGACCTAATACAAAGGATAAAAGCTCCTACATATCTCAAGGAAAGGCTTAACTCAGAGAATTCTGAGTTTAAGAAGAAAACAAGTCATAAGGGGTAAAAATGCAATTTTACCAGTATAATCTGCATACAGGGTAATTCAGGGCCCAAACATAGGTCAAAGCAGCTTAATAAGAATAAAAGTGGGATGAAATGATCTAGCAAGGGCTACAGCAATTCCAAGAAACTAAATGATAATCTGTAACCCTAAAACAACCCACTTCAATTCACAAGGTTCGAGGCAAAGTAAAAATAGAATAAACCCTCTAAAATTCATAGAAAAATAATCTCTAGGGTTTAGAACCTTCAATTTGGCCTTCAGAACCCATTTTGACCTACATTGAGAACCATGCCCAATTAATAACTTAATTTGGGTTTTTGCGTAAATTGACCGGTCAAACAAGGTTTAATATAGAAATGAAATTCACCATCAGATTCCTTAGGTCCTAATTAGTCACGTATAAAAACTTGAGCCTAAGAAGAAACCTCCTTGACCGACTTTACACTTTGGTCCTCATATATTTACTCTTTGGCCCTCAACTTTTGAACCCTCGCATTTTGGCCCCTAACTCTCCTTCGTTCTTTGCGATCAGGTCCCCCCTGCAAAACCTGCAAGCACCATGCTCCGGCGACCTTGCGCGGAGCATGGCGCCGCGCAGGGTGAGGTGGGGGACCTGGCAAGTAAACCGGGGGTGCCCTGCGTCGTCAGCCGCCGCAGGGACACCCCCCTGGTCGTTGTAACCCACCATACCGGCCGTGCGAACGCACGGACGGTATGGGTTCTTGTTTCCGGCCATCCTCCGACGAGGGAGACACGTCGTCTCCCTCCGCCTTCCTCCCTGTTTGATCCCTATAAATACCCCCCGTTGCTCCACCGACCGGGGCAGCTTGGATCTGACGGAGAAAATCCCCAACTTTCCTCTCTTCTCTCTCCGGAAGACGCTCACCAGCTCTGGCGGTTCCTCCCCCTCCACCTCTTCGCTCTGCCGCAATACCAGCAGCAGAGACTTCCTCCCCTGCTCTTCCCACGCCACGCCGCACCCAGCTGGCGCCTCTCCGGCTCTCTGCTCGCCGCCGCCCCTTTCCTTGAGCATCGTCTTCTCCGGCGACAGTCGATACGACTGTCGCCCTGTTCCACCCCCTTCGTCCCTGCAAGTAAGCTAGAGCTACTCCCCTTCTTCTCCTCTTTCTTTCCCCGCTTTCAATTTATTCAATTAAGCCCTCGACCGACCCTGACCATCGTCACCCCCTTCGTCTCCGGCCACCCTCCGGCGAGATGCTCCCATCGCTCCACAGCCTCACACACCTCGCCGACCCTCACCGAACCTCCGCCTCATCACACTGAGCACCCCCCACCCCTTCACTGCCACTCCACACCTCCGTAACGCTTCCCCCAACAAACCCATCCTCCGACCCACAGTCCGACCTAGGGCAGCCCTTGCACGCCGCCCCGCGCCTCGCCACCACCCACACGAGCTTCGCCGCACCCTGGCGAAGCTCCTGGCACTTTCTGATTAGGCCGAGAGGCCGTTTTCTTGTGAACAGGCCACCCGACCTCCGCCGCCATTGTCGTGCAGGAGGAACTGCTTCCGCCTGCAGCTACAGGCGCGCCACGCTCAGCGCCACGCCCAGATTCAACTCCCAGGCCTTGCGAGGCGTTTCGACAAAACACCAGGCTCGCAGCTAAGGCAGAAGGCTTCGCGTGACGCTGCGATCTCCCGCTGATTTCCCCGCTGCGGGCGCGCAATTGAGGTGGGACATTTAGTCCCACCTCGGAAAAGCCTGAAGAGGCGTAGCGATATAAGATGCAAAAGTGCTGGAGGCTTACTGCCTCAGCACACGGGGTGAGGTCCCCTTCACCCGCCCGGTTACCCGGTCTCGTCCGCGCTCACGCCCCGCGGACCTGACCCGACCCGACCCGACTTAAGACTGACCTGCACTCCTCGCCCACCACGCACGCCGGTGGGCCTGGACCCGGGCCTGACCCGAACCCGGTTACCCGGCAGCTCTGGGAGAGCTTTCCGAAGAGTGGTTTCAGAGAGAGAGAGAGACGCGGGGGGGGGAGGGTAGAGTAGGTTTTGCCTCTGACGAAAAACTCTGAAGTGTGCAGGCACAGGTGAAGAAGAAGAACCGCGGAAGAAGAAGGAAGCTGACTGTAGCAACAGGTAGTTTAAGTCGTCTGATTTGGAAATCAGACGACGGCCTGAAGGGAAAAGAAGAAAGAAGGAGAGGTGACGTCCCTGGCTGAAAAAGAAAAGAAGAAGAAGGAGATCTGAAGAAAGAAAGAAGAGCATCACCTCTGCAGAAGAAGAAACGAAGAAGAAGGAGATCTGAAGAAAGAAAGAGGAGCATCACCTCTGCAGAACAAAGAAGAAGAAGGAGATCTGAAGAAAGAAAGAAAGAAGAACATCACGAGGAGAAAACAAAGAGAACAACAAATTCTTTCTCTCTCTCTTTCTTTATTTTTTGTAAAAGAAACATGTATATCTCTAGAATACAACTTGCTCCCTGAGTTCGACCTCGGGAACTCTTTTATTTTCCGAGTAAAAAATTTATATATTTGAAATGTTGGTAATAACTGGCTATACTACAACGTTATAACAATAAAACCCGGTTGACCCAACGCACTTCAGTGAACAAGTGGTGACTAGACCCTCAACTGTCTGGAAGGTCTGCATTGACTACTGCAAATTGAACACCGCTACCCAGAAGGATCACTTTCCCTTGCCCTTTATTGATCAGATCCTAGAGAGATTGGCAGGGAACAAGTATTTCTGCTTTTTAGACGGATATTCTGGATATAACCAGGTTGCAGTCTTCCCCGATGACCAAGATAAGACAACTTTTAGTAGTCCCTACGGTACTTTTGCTTTCAGGCATATGCTGTTTGGATTATGTAATGCACCAGCAACCTTCTAGTGGTGTATGATGTTCATTTTCTTGGACATGATTGACGAGTGCGTCGAGGTTTTTATGGATGACTTCTCCATTTACGGCTTGTCTTTCGACTAGTGTCTCCTGCAATGTGCTGAAGAGATGTAAGGAGACTGGTTTAGTCCTTAACTAGGAGAAAAGCCACTTCATGGTACAGAAAGGCATTGTACTTGGGCATCTTGTGTCTGAAAGGGGCTTGGAAGTAGATAAGGCTAAGGTTGATTCTATTTCCAAACTCCCATTGCCCACGAATGTCAAATAGATTAGATCCTTTCTGGGCCATGCAGGCTTTTATAGGTGATTCATTAAGAATTTCAGCAAAATTTCTAAGCCACTTTATGACTTATTAGCAAAGGAATCTTCCTTCGATTTTGATTTAAAGTGTGTCGAAGCTTTTCATATGCTGAAGGAGGCATTAACCTCTGTGCCTATTCTCTGAGCTCTAGATTGGACACTCCCATTTGAGCTGATGTGTGATGCTTTGGATTACGCAATGGGAGCAGTCCTTGGACAAAAGGTTGAGGGAAGACCACATGTGCTGCACTATGCCAGCAAGACTTTAACTGAACCACAGCAAAACTACACAGTCACTGAAAAGGAATTATTTGCTGTAGTTTTTGCTCTGGAGAAGTTTAGATCTTATCTTCTTGGATCCAAGGTGGTCATTTTTACTGATCATGCTATAGTGAAACATCTCATTGCCAAGAAGGACTCTAAGCCACATTTAATTAGGTGGATTCTACTCCTTCAAGAGTTTGACTTGGAAATTCGTGAAAAGAAAGGAGTGGAAAATGTAGTGGCTGACCACTTGTCTCACCTTCCCCTTGATGATTCTCCATCTGGAGACATCCGTGAGACATTTTTGGATGGAACCCTTATGGCGGTAACATTGACTTCACCCTGGTATGCGGATGCAGTTAATTACTTGGTCACTGGAGAAACTCCTGGCTCTTGGGATGAGTAAAAACAGAAGCGATTCATTTCCCAAGATAGATTCTTTCATTGGGAAGAGCTAGAATTAATTCATATTGGACAAGACCAAGTTTGGAGAAGATGTGTGTTTGAAGAAGAGCAACAGAGTGTGTTGAGGTTTTGCCATAAGCTTCATTATGGAGGACACTTTGATGCTAAGAAAATAACTTTTAAGGTTCTCCAGTTCGATTTTTGGTGGCCTTCTTTATTTAAGGATTCCCATTACTTTGTTAAGGCCTATCTTAGATGTCAACAGACTGGAGCGATTGGGAAGCGGAATGAGATGCCCCAACACCCTATCCAACCTGGGGAAATTTTTGATGTTTAGGGGATAGACTTCATGGGTCCCTTCCCTTCATCCCATGGATTTGAGTATATCTTGGTGGTAGTGGATTATGTCTCCAAGTCGATAGAGGCCATTCCTACGTGCATAAATGAACACTCTGTGGTCTTGAAATTTGTGAAAGCTAATATCATATCTCACTTTGGCTACCCCAAGACGATTATAAGTGATGGGGGACCTCATTTCCGAAACCATCACTTCAATCGGTTACTCAGGAGTCTGGGGGTAACTCACAAGATTGCTACCCCTTACCATCCTTAGATGAGTGGCCAGGTTGAAGTGTCAAATAGGAAGATTAAGAACATTTTAGAAAAGACTGTTAGGCTAGATAGGAAGGACTGGTCCTAAAAGCTCGATGATGCTTTATGGGCTTCTCGAATGGCCTACAAAACCCCTTTGGGTATGTCTCCCTTCCGTATAGTGTATGAGAAAGCATGCCACTTACCTGTTGAACTTCAACATAGGGCACTTTGGGCTATCCAAAGTGTCAACATGGATTTAGAGCAACCTGGTAAAGCACATTTACTGGAGTTGACTGAGCTTGAGGAGCTGAGGAATGAGGCTTATGACACCTCTCAAGCTTATAAAGAGAGAACTAAGGTCTTGCATGATAAGTACATCCTTAGAAAGGCCTTTGAGCCCAACCAACAAGTTTGGCTTTTCAATTCCAGACTTAAGATTTTTCCAGGGAAATTGAAATCATGTTGGGATGGGCCTTACATTATCACCAAAGTGTTTTTGCATGGGGTTGTGGAGATCAAGAGCCCTTCCTCTTCAGCACCACCCTTTACCGTCAATGGCCAATGATTAAAACCTTACGTTACTTTAGACGGCCATCTGGTTGACGAGGTCACTCTCGAGGAGCCTTAGCTCCTTTCTTTCCCGCCTTAGGTAACATTTTCTCTTGGCCATTTTACTTTCAATGAGGACATTGTTTAAACCGGGCATGGGGGGATAGGACTTGAGGCATCCGTACATAGCATTTATACATAGTGCATTCATACATGGATATACATAGCATTCATGCATGGATATACATAGCATTTATACATAGTGCATTCATGCATTTAGTTAAAACATTCTGCATTGCATACATTTGCATTGTTAAAAAAAAGAAAAAGAAAAAAAAAGAAAAACATTTTGCATTATTGAGCTTAACTGGCTGGGCCTTGCATTCTTAGGTAGACCAGAACTTTAGGTTAGACTAAGTTGACTCTAGGGTTTGACTTAGAAGCTAAGTTGAGCTACTAGATTTAGACCTTTAGGGACCTTTGTGGACTTGAAAAAACTCAAGTAGGAGTTAAGTTGCGGACCATTCCTCAAGAGGTTGAGGAAGGAAGGCTAGGGATTGAGTTAAAGGTTGGGTAGTACTTGATGTCTTTTTCTACCTTTTGGTTTATGGGTCTTCGTAACCTAAGCATCCACATTTCACACACACTTGGTCTTGTATAAATAATGATAACCTTAATTCCTTTCTTGGAGAAAAAATTTGGTTCTCTTAATTTTGACTTAAGAGAAGCTTGAAAACACAAGTTGATTGGAAGAGTTCCTACCGCAGGAGAGGTGGAGTATATACTCACCTTGAGGATGCAATGATAACATGTCACCTCCTCGGTGCTTGTCTCTTGGGATGTCCATCCTACTGGGGGCATGTAAGCACATTGTTCGGTTCAGGTACCATGGGCGGCCCTATCTCGAAGTGTCGATTGCCACAGGCCTGAATTTGCTTTAGAAATCCATGGGCGATACTATCTCGAAGTGTCGATCGCCAGGAGTTGGGGTCGTTATGGGTGGTGCTATCTTGAAGAATCGAAAGCCAGGCACTATTCAAGAGATAGATTGGTGTTTTAAGATTGTCGCGTTGTAATATAGCCGAAATAAAACTTAAACAAATAAATTTTATTACTCGAAAAGGTTTCGAGGTCGAACACAGGGAGCAATATGGAATTTAAAGCTCAAGATCATAATTTAAATCAAGAATAAAGATTTCAATAAAGATAATGTCAGGATCAATATGCAAAAAGAATGGAGTAAAATGTTGATTTAAATCACCAATTACTTCTCACAAATAACACTTAAACTAAATCTCAAATATATGCAATTAAAGTATCAGTATGATGTGATTTTGCTTCTCTTTCTACTAGTTCTTCTTCTTCTTCTTCTTCTTCTTCTCTTCTTCTGTCTTCCTCTACTGCGGTTCCCTCTCTTCTTCTTCTTCTTCTTCTTCTCTATTCAGCCTCTTCTTTCTTCTCTGTTGCTCAAGCCTTCTCCTTCTTCCTTCTTTGTTTAGCCTCTTCACGCAGGGGGGAGCTTCTTGAATTGGCTAAGTGTCAGCCAACTTCCCAAAGAGTAAAACCCTCCTCCTACCCTGCGCAATCTCTCCTCTTTCTCTCTTAGGCTCCGCCCTCCCAGGGCCTCTCAATGGGTAATCAGGTTATCGGGTACATGCGCACCCGAGACCAAGGCTGCCTACAGTAGATAGTAGTCGAGGAGTGCTTAGGTTAGGCGGGTTATCGGGTGCACTAGGTCCGCGGGTGAGGTGTCGCGAACGAGGCGCATGAGGGGTGTGTGCAAGGACCTCACCCCCTATGCGTGTTGAGGCAAACAACCTGTATCACTTTTTCAATTTATTCGGCTGCAGGGGCTCGTCAGCTTCCGAGGTGGGACTATCCCACCTTTCTTCGTGTGCGTCTGCAGCAAGGAGGATCCTTCAAATTGAGGTCAGGGACTGATCGCATTTTTGCACGATTTGTTAATTTAGGATTTTAAGTCGTTGCAATGCACAAAAATAGATCGCTTTCAAAATTTATAAAACCTAGATAGTGGGGTATCTAGGGTCATCCAAGGAGGCAAGTTTGCAAAAATTAGATCTCTTGCTCAGAAATGGAAATCAACTTTCTTTTTGGTATTTTAAAATATTTAATTTTTGTTTTGAAATAACTAAAGCAACATAAAATCGATGGTGGGAAGATGGCTAACACCTAAATTTACTAAACTAGAACCTAAGTGACAAGTAATTCCTCTCTCTAAGCTCACCTAGGTACGTGGGAACCTAGAGTAATTAGAGAGAGGGTGTGATTACACTAAGGTAAAAGTAAAAGAAAACAATTAAGAAAAGGCAACTTTACTCAAGGAGAAAAAATGTTTTACAAACCCTAGTAGAGGAATGCTTCTACTACTAGATAATTGCAACAAATAAAATAAAACACAAATCCTCTTGAATTGTTGGTGAAGAGGGGAAACTCCTTGCTCCAAGCTTAGTGGCTCTTAGGCTTGAAAATGGATCCTCCTTCTCCTTCCTTGAAAGGCACCTCCAAGGTGGAAACTTCCACCTTAACTCCTCCTTGAAGTGAGAGGCTCCTCCTCCAAGGGTGGACGTCCACCCTAGGTTCTTCTCCTTTGCTGGCCATCCTCCTTGAAGTGGAATAACCCTCCTCCTTGCCGTGGCCCAAGTTGAAGAGAGTGGGGAGACGAAGGCACCAAAGGAGTAGGTGATGTGCCCTCTTAATCTTCTTCTCTACTCCTTCTTGGCTGTAGGTGTAGGTGGGTATAGGTAGAATAGTACACTAATGGAGGATGAAGAAAATGTGGGAAGTTAGGTGGGTATATATAGTGTAGGAAGGGGGGCATAGGTGGCTCTTGGAATGGATGGCTAGGATAGGATATGGGGGGTAGTTGGGGATCCTAGGGCTAAGAATAAATGGTGCCACCTAAGGGGTGCTAAGGGGGGTAGTTATGGCTTTCCTACCCTTTAGAATTGGTGCCAAAATGGGCCTTGTAGAAGGCTATTAGGTGGGGCCACCTTAAGGTTCTAGAAGGGGGGTATGTGGATGGCTAGGATGGGTTATGTGGGTAGGTGTAGGGTGGATAAAGGGGCTGAAAGTTGGCGCCAAAAGGGAGGTGGTTAGGGTTTGTTTCGGTGCCAACTTTTGGTGTCTTTTGGTGGTTAGTTGAGGGGTGAAAAGTGGTGAAGCGGTGGCGCCAAAATGAGTAGGGTGGAGCTAGCTTAAGTAGGCTTAGCTGGACTTGGAGTGGAAGGTTATGTAGGTGGAGTTAGGGTTAGGCTTTTGGTGCCAGGGAGGTGGATGCTAGCTAGGCTAAGCTAAGCTAAGCTAAGCTAGCTTAGCTAGCTATGGAGTAGAGGAGGAGGCAATGAAAGCTAGGGTTTATGGAGAGGAGCTAGGCGGAGGACATCTGGAGCTGAATTGGAGCTGGTAGTTGCTGAAGAGGTTAGCGTGGAGCTACTCTAGCTGGCTTAGCTTGCTAGTTCTTTGCTAGCTGCTAAGCCAAGCTAAAGTGAGCTGGCTTCTGCTAAGAATAAGCTGAGGTGAGTTGGGTTCGGTGCTCCCGGGGAGGATCAAGCTGGTTGAGGCAACTAAGGTAGCTTAGCTCAACTGAGTTGAGCTAAGCTAAGTCCCTGGGAGCTGGACTTGAGCTTCTTGAGCTGGAATGAAGTCATCTTCAGCTAGCTGGAGTTGAGTGGAGCTAGATGTAGATAGACCTGAGCTGGGGTAAACTCCAGTCAACTCAGCTGAGCTAGCTAGTGCTCCCTGTGGACTAATGGGAGCTGAGATGAGCTAGACTCAACCAAGTTGAGTTGGATCTGAGCTGACCTGAGCTAGGGTAAGCTAAGATGAGCTCTCTTGAGCCGCCATTCAGCTGAGATGAGCTGAATGGAGCTAGGATGTGCTAACCCTAATTCAGGTGAGCTGAATTCCAGCTATGGTGCGCTGGATCAAGTTGAGTTCCAGCTGGTGAGAGCTTCTCCTTCACCAGTTGCCTTCCTGAGTGCTATGGTTCTAGGGATCTGGCAATTTGTTTATCCCTAACACTCACAAAAACACATCAAAAAGACAATAAAAAATGCAATGCATGCGTAACCTAATTTATTCCTAAATGCAACCCAAAAACCAGTTTACGGAGCAAGATCCTGAGAGCTAGGTTTGTTTTAATGCATAAGATTAATGATAAACTAGTGTTTATTAGGGACGTAGTTAAAGTGCCAAATTGACTAGTTGCTCCTCTGCCTGGATGGATTCTGCTTCACCTTTGGCATGTCCCTGGTGTTCGAGCTTCACGAACACTGCTAGAGCTTGCTCGAAGTTGCCTCGTTAATGGTGGCTGGAGGTTGGAACCTGAAAACACGAACACGGCCTCACGGCCACATCAGAAGTGCTCAGGAGCTTTGTCGGATGTCAGGGAATGCAATTGTGGTGGTGGCGGCCTGTAGACCTCGCGGATTGTGTGTGAGGGTGCGTGAGTTGAAAGGGGGTGATAGAGAGGCCAATCCCCTCAATTACTTGAGGAGTTTTGGTCAGTGGGTCGAGGTGATGGTGAGGAGCGTGGAAGTGGCGTGGTTGGCCGAGTGTGGAAGTCACTAGGGATCGTCGGAGCTCTGCCGGCGAGATGGAAGATGAAGTTGCGGAGGGCATGTCAGAGTTGAAAAGATGTTGCGAATGTTTGGAAATGAAGAGTGGAAGATGAGGAGTCGTTTAGGAGAGGTATTAGATGATGGGGAGCGGGGTTGGCTCCGGTTGAGGTATGGCCGACGTCGGAGGCGAAACTACTTTGATAGGAGGTGGACGGCGATGATGAAGGAGGTAGGTGTGCCGACGGGTGCTGCTTGACGCGGAAGATGGCAAGGAAGAAGAATCTGCCGCACGTATTGCGGTCAGACGATGAGGGAAGTCAAGGAGGGTCATTAGAGCTTGAAGAGAAATTCGGCCGGAGGAGGAGAGAAGAAAATTGAGGGTTACTCTGATTGAATTCAAGCTTGGGGGATTCGGTATGAGCAGGAGGTGCTTTTATAGACCTTAGGAGGATGGTTAGAGCTTGGGAAGCAAGCTTCCCAAGCTTGGAAAGCTTGCCGGTGTTTGGGAATTCCTTGATACTCAAATCTCTCATGCGTTCGCATGAGAGATTGGGTAGGTTTTAGGGCTTAGGATCGGGTTCAAAAGGAAAGGAATTTCTTGATGAACTTTCCTTTCAAATTTGAAAGGGATTCATCAAGAAATCAGGGAGTTCTTTCCTTTTTAAGGTTGCTGGAGCAAGTAGAAATAGGTTTAATGGTGGAAGGGACCTTTTTGTGAGAATGACGATAAAGTTAGGAGCCTTTTTGAAAGATTTTGAAAGTTAAGGGTAGAAATGTAATTAGACAGGACTAATTTGCAAACTAGGTCAAGACAAACTCATCTTGGGACCAAATTTTGGTACAAACTTAATTTGGACCTAGGGAATCCAATGGTGAAGTTGGATTTTTGTTTTGACCATGTTTGTCTGGGTAATTTATGAAAAAACCTAAATTAGAGCAAATATCTGTCTGTGACTCTATTCTGGGTCAAAACGGGTTCTGATGGTCGAATTGAAGGCTCCAAACCCTAGAGAATATTTTTCTATGAATTTTAGAGGGTTTAGGTGAATTTTATTCTGATTATAACCTCAATTAATTAAGCGAGTCTACTTTTAGGGTTTCAAAAAATCATTTAATTCTCATAATACGTGCAAACCCTTTTTTGATTATTATATCCCACTTGTTATCTTTTTAAGATCATTTGACCTTCATTCAACCCCTAAGAAAATCCGTGGTTGTACTGCATCCATAATAAACTGGTAAAATTGTAGTTTAACCCTAGTTTCTTATTTTTCCCTCAAAATGATTATGCAGTGACTTGTGACTCTGTGGCAATTATGTAGAAGCATTTATTGACTTAAGTGGGTCAAAATGAGCTAGTTATGGCTCATTATGGTGTTCCCATCATACCTCTATGCCTAGCTTTTGCTAGTTCCTTAGCAAAATTTTCAGGTATTAACTTTGATTCTAGACCATAAAACTTTTGATGCCTAAAACTTTGATGTGCACTTTCTTTTGTAGATTAAGTTAGAATCTTGGTAGTAGGCCTAGAGGTACTCAAGTACCAACCAAGATCCGGACCTGAACAACTCTATCCTTAGTCTGCCGCAAAGGTTTCTAAGGCCCACAGGAACTAACCTAAGGTTCGTTGAACTTCGCGGTTAAAGCACCCGTGGTTGTAACATGTTTTAGCCCAGGTTCAGTTTACAGTGCGTTTTTGTCAGAAAGAGATAGTGGAATTTTTCTTTATTTTTGGAGAGCTTTTCTCTCTCTTTTCTTTTTATTTCTAGCTTCAGATTAGCTTTACAACACGATTTGTATCGGATTCCTAGTCCCCACCATCAATCCTCGCAGGGTCCTTAGCAATTAATACTTTGAGATAACACCACCCATGGTAACCCCCAGAACCCTAGCTTTCGTGATTTTGAGATAATCTCGCCCATGACGTTCTGTAGCTAAATCCAGACCCTGGTAATTGACATTTCGAGATAATGCCGCCCATGGCATCTGAACTAGCAGAAGGTGCTTACATGCCCCTGGTAGGATATGTAGATATCCTAGGAGACAAGCACTAAGGAGACAATATGTTATTGCTCTTCTTCGAGGGAAATTTCCCGCCTCTTCGCGTCGGGAACTCATCCAAATCAACTTGTGTTGATAAGTTTCTCCTAATCTAGGCAACCTTTTCAGAATAGAATTAACGCATTTACATGATTTTGATACTTAAGCGCACTGAACCAGACTGTGTGTGGATTGTGGTGCTTAGGTTACCAAGTCTCGCAAACCAGAGGTTAGTTAGCGAGGCCAAATAATCCCTAAGCCTTAGACCTAATACCTAAGCTTCGCATTTTCCCCAACCTTTTGAGGACTATCCAGATCTTAGTGGGTACTTGAATTTTTAAGCCTAGGATTGTAGCCCAAGAGGCCTAAAATCAACGTTTCTACTAATCTCTTCTTTGTTTCATTAGTACTTTTTGCCTTTCATTTTCTTTCTTTTGATTTGGTCTAGAACTAAGTCAATTCCTTAATCTTTTACTAATGACTACCTCTTTTTGTTTTCTTTTCAAATTTTGCTCCTTTTTAACATTTTTATCTCCTCCCATTTTCTCTCAAAATCTGATATGCCATCAAAATTTCCTCCCCTCTCATATTTTTTATTTTTTTTCAAAAATTATTTTTGGGGTATTTTTGGAATATGTGATTTTTTTGATGAAACCCTTTCTTGTGAAGTGATTTTCACGGTGTTTTGCACTTTAATACCCCCCCATGGCTATGATTTGCAATGTCCTCATTGTAAATTTGGTGGGTTTGAGTTCAGCTTAGATCATTCATTAGAACAGGTGTTGGCTGGTGAATGGGTCAGGGTGACTATTGTGGACGATTTCAAGCTCAGGTATGGGTACTAGAGGTGGAGTCGGCTGTTCTAATGAATGAATCCTAAAGTGTAATATGAGTTCAGCATAAGATGTGTCAGGAAGGGTTTTTGGTTTTTCAAAATGACGGGTTGCCTCCTATTAAGCTTTGAGTTTAACGCCATCAGTCGGGCGCAATGAGCTCAGGGAGAATGGAGGGTAAAAGATATCTCAGCCAAATTTGTATCAGTGAGCTCAATGAACGGTTTGAGTCTCTGACTATTCATGACAAAAGGTTCTGAATCGTGGCTGAGTTGACTGATTTTGACAGCTCCATTTCCAAAGATTCGTCAGACAAGGTATGGTCAAATCCTTGTTGATCTGAGTTTTCCTGGGAACAATTTGAGTTTGGCATCAAAGAGTAGGACTTTTTGACCAGGGAAAAAGATCTTTCTAGATATGTGTTTGTCGTGAAAGGCCTTAACCCGCTCTTTGTAAATTCGCGAGTTCTCATACGTGTCATGGCATAATTCATCGATCTCACTCATTTGAAGCTTTCTGTAGGTTCTTGCCTTAGAAAGGTCGAGATTGCAGTTCCGTACTGCCCAATAGGCCTTGTACTCCAATTTGACGGGGAGTTGACATGCCTTCCCATACACCAATCTAAAGGGAGACATGCCTAATTGGGTTTTGTGGGCAGTCCTATAAGCCCACAAAGCTTCCGGAAGTTGGGACGACCAATCTTTCTTGTCAGGTTGAACAGTGACCTGGATGATTTTCCTGTTCTGCCAATTCGATAACTCAGCTAGATCGTTAGTTTGGGGGTGATAAGGAGTCGAGATCCTATGTGACACCCCATACTTGGTCATCAGTGATCTGAACTGAGTATTCGTGAAATGGGTCCCTCCATCAGAGATTATGGCACGTGGAATCCCGAACCGAGAGAAGATGTTCTGATGAATGAATTTGATAACCACCTTACGATGGTTGGTTCGGGTTGGAATGGCTTCGATCCATTTGGACACATAGTCAACAGTGAGAAGAATGTATTCAAAGCCATCCGAAATAGGGAAGGGTCCCATAAAATCAATCCCCCAGATATCGAAGATTTCACATACGAGAATCGACTGTAAGGGCATCATATCACGGTGGCTCATGTTGCCTATGGTCTGGCAACGAGTGCATGCCTTATAGTGATTGTATGCATCTTTGAAAATCGTGGGCTAATAGAAGCTGCACTGGAGGACTTTTTTTGCGATTTTATGACCAGAGAAGTGTCCACCGCATGCCTGGTCAAGGCAGAAGGACAAAATGTCCTAAATTTCTGCTTCTAGAACACATCGTCAGATGGTTTGATCAGCACCAATGTGGAAGAGATACGGGTTTTCCCAAAAGTAGTACTTGGCATTGGAAAGTAATTTGTCCTTCCTGGCATTTAGACAATCGGACGGGATCTAATGTGACGCCAAGTAGTTTACTAGATCAGCAAACCATGGAAGTCTCGCACTGATAGTCAGGAGGTGCTCATCGGGAAAATGCTCTATAATGGGTCTGGAAGGGTTGATAATGTCAGAAGGAAGGCAGGATAAGTGATCAGCTACCACATTCTGTTTCCTTGCCTTATCACGAATCTCGAGGTTGAATTCTTGTAACAGCAAGATCCAGTAGATTAGTTGAGGTTTCACATCCTTCTTCGCAAGAAGATGCCTCACAGCATGTGATCTGAGTAAATGATAACACGGGAACCCAAAAGATATGATCTGAATTTTTCCAGGGCAAATACTATGGCTAGCAACTCTTTCTCAGTAACTGTATAGTTACACTGAGCCTCGTCAAGTGTCTTGCTAGCATAGTAAATTACCACGGGTTTCCCATCTCTATGTTCAACCCAAGTACCACCCCACAACGTAATTAGATGCATTGCACATGATTTCAAAGGGTTGAGACCAATCAGGGGATTGCAAAATAGGTTCTTAAGTAACTCGATCACGCAGGATCTCAAATGCCTGAGTACACTCCTTGGGGATTTCAAAAGGGACATCCTTAAATAGAAGATTAGTCAGGGGGCGCACGATTTTTGAGAAATCGGGAATGAATCGACGGTAAAAATCGACGTGCCCTAGGAAGGATTGGATGTCTTTGACCGAGCTAGGCATAGGGAGTTTGGACATCAAATTCACCTTGGCTCGATCAACCTGGATACCCTTTTTAGAGATAAGATGTCCCAGGACAATTCCCTCAGGTACCATGAAGTGACTCTTTTCCCAGGAAAGAACCAAGTTCACGTCGATGCACTGCCTGAGGATCTGGACCAAGTGTAGGAGGCAATCGTCAAATGATTCACCAAATATCGAGAAGTCATCCATGAAGACTTCAAGGTATTCACCTACCATAATTGATAATATGGCAAGCATGCACCGCTGAAAAGTAACGGGTGCATTGCAGAGACCGAACTGCATCCTTCGGAATGCGTAAGTTCCGAAGGGGCAAGTGAAGGTGGTCTTTTCTTGGTCCTCGGGATGGATTGCGACCTGGTTGTAACTGGAGTACCCGTCCAAAATGCAGAAGAATCGAATTCCCGCTAGTTTCTCGAGAATCTGATCAATGAACAGTAGTGGGAAATGATCCTTCTTCGTGGAGGAATTTAATCTTCTATAATCAATGCGGACTCTCCACGTGTTTGCTATACGGGTCGGTATGGCTTCTCCGATTTCAGTCATGATGACAGTGAGCCCTGCCTTTTTAGGCACAACTTGGATTGGGCTCACCCACTGACTATCGAAGATCGGCCAGATGATCCTTGCATCTAACCACTTGATAATCTCCTTTTTCACAACATCCTGCAAATTAGGATTCATGCATCTCTGCATTTCATGGGATGGTCGTGAGCCATCTTCAGTGTAGATGTGATGTGTGTAGTATGAGGGGCAGATACCAGTGAGGTCGTTGAGAGTCCATCCAATGGCTCTTTGATGTTGCTGGAAATAGAAATCAGGCATGTTTCCTGATTAGGTGTGAGTCGGGAGTTGATAATCACAGGAAACATTTGATTGCAACCCAAAAAGACGTACTTGAGATGATTGGGAAGAGGTTTTAATTCCAAAATCGGGTTTTCAGCAACAACGGGTAGTTCAGGATGGGTGTTGGGAGCAAATGAAGGAGCTATGGGTGTGTCTAGGTTGAGTTCGGGCTCTCTAATTACGGGTTTTGATCCTCTTGTGGTTGATCAGAAATAGTCGGGTTCTCGATGAAGTCGTCAACCACTGCTTCAATATCGCAAATTTGTTCTCTGACTCCGTAATTAATTCCTTGTTGGGCCTTAAAGATGTCAATCTTTAGTGTCTTGCTCCCAAATTTTAATTCAATTTGGCCCTCCGCGTAATTGATGATGGCCCTAGAAGTGGCCAGAAAGGGTCTCTCTAGTATAATCGGTGTATTCTTCACATTCTCAGGAGCATCCATGTATAAAACGATGAAGTCCACTGAAAAATAGAAATATGCACCCTAACTATGACATCCTCGAGAATTCCTTTTGGTGCCTTAGTTGCTCGGTCTGCTAGTTGTAAAGTCATCTCAGTCGATTTAAGTTCAGATTCCTCAAAATAGTCTAGTAGGGATGTGGGCATCAAATTTATGGAGGCTCCTAAGTCTAATAAAGCTCGGTTAAATCGTATATCACCGATTTCACAGGAGATCAGAGGGGTGCTTGGGTCTTTTGCCTTAGGTGGGAGTTTACTCAAAATGATAGAGCTGGCTTGCTCTGACAGTACAATCGGATTCCCATCTTTGGTTCGCAGCTTATGCTTAGGCGTACATACGTCTTTTAGAAATCGTGCGTAGGTCGGTACATGGCGTATTGCATCCATCAAGGGGATGTTTATATGGACCTGCTCAAAGAGCTTAACCAGGTCCTCCTCGGGTGCACGATCTTGGTTATCCTTTTTCCTTTGGTCAAGGCCTCAGGAAATGGAACCTTAGATGGTTTCTCTAGAATGGGTCCGGGTCCTTGATCTGGGATAGAGGTGTCTTGGATGACTATCCTTGGGTTAGGGTTTGTATTACTAGGCTGGGTTTGGCTTGGATAAGGTGGGTCTTATGTTGTTTTGCCAATGCAGGTAGTAACAGAATTTAATCCTGCCTAGTTTTGATTTGGAGTGGGTAGAAGAGGTGCTTGCTGCTGGTAACTCGTAAGAGATGTTGAAGCCTCCATCCCGTTGGGTGATGGAGTAGAAGGGGCTTGATAAACAAAGTGAGCTTGGCCTAAATTTGGGTTCATAACGCACCTCTGGTTCAGCACGTTATTCGGATTAGGCAAAGGTTGTGAAGGAAGTGCACCAGGTTGGTGAGGATTTGCCATCTGGGCAAGTTGATTGTGAACTTCTGTGATCTCGTCTCTGTGCTGTTTTTGCATAGCAGCATTCCTCTTCTGAATGTCAGCTAGAGTCTGAAGGATAAGAGTCATTTGATCTGTCTGAGTCGGCCCAGATTAATAAGTTGAGTTAGGTCGAGGCTGAGGTAGCTGATATGGATGAGGAGCTTGTGGTCGGGGTGGATATTGAGGTCTCTGATTTTGATTATTGCCTGACCACGAAAGATTGGGGTGATTGCACCATCCAGGGTTGTAGGTGTTTGAGAATGGATTATTTTGAATGGCGTTGAGGTCCTCGCAGGTCTGAGGAACCTCGGGAAAATCATAATATGAGGGTTCAGAGTTTCCCCCACTAGAGTAGGTGGATCCAGAGTTTCCTCCGTAGCCAGAGTCAGACAGGGGTGGATATGGGTCCATCCCCTGAGAAGGTCGGTGATAGATGTTGTGTACGGCCTTCTTACCAGATGGTGGTTGTGTGAACGGGTTTTGCACAGAGGTGGCTTGCTGCAAATGTCGAGTTAGCTCATCAGCTTCTTCTCAATAATAGAGACCTTGTCCAGATGACTGGCCATTAGTTCCAAGTCGATGGAAGAGGACATGCCTTGCGTCTCATGTGCTCCCTTTGGATTCGTTAATGCACATGCATTTGTCCGGTCGAACATGCCCATGGATTCATTATTGATGGAGTTCTCGCACATATTCTCGAGAATCTCCCACACGGTGTCTTCGTGTTAACCCATGATGTTTTCTTTGCAAGTCGTATTGATGAATAATCTAATATCCTCATGGAGTCCCTGGTAAAAAGATTGGACTTGTTCCCATTTAGGAACTCTGTGATGGGGGCACTTTCGCATGAGATCCAAAACTATCCCATTCTTCATGAAGTGGTTCTCCTGTTTGTTGTGTGAAATGTGTGATCTGGTGTTGTAAAGCATTTATCCGACCAACAAGGAAGAACTTTCTCAGAAACTCGGATTGAAGTTCCACCCAGGTGTTGATTGGATGCGTTTGGGTTTGGTACCAGTGAGTAGCTTTATCATGAGTAGAAATCCCAATTTTGAGCTTCTGACCCGAAGGTCTGGGCCAGATGCTTGAGTTGTTTGATATGCTAGAAAGGATCTTCGGATTTATGCCCATGGAATTTGGGAATGGCATGATTCATGTTGGGCTTGAGTTCAGTGTTAGGACCTCCAGCGGGGATTTGTACTCGAGGTTCGAATGCCACCGTAGCGGGATTGTAGTGATCTCGCATCATTGGATGCTATGGTGTGTTTACAAAGGCTTGGAATAGATCATTGAGGCGCTGAAGTTGATTTTCAAGATTATTTTCTTATGCAGATTGTGCCATGATGATGGATGAAGGAGAATCAGGTTCAGATGAATCGGAAGAGATGTCAATAGGATTGGGTTGTTGCACAAACAAGGAGGTTGAGGCTTGACCTCGACGTGAATGAGTGGCTAAAGGAGGCCTCAAGGATGGTCTTAGAGACCTCCTCCCGAACATGCACCGATGGAATAGATGAGAGGTAGAATGTGATGGACCCAATCAAGACACCCAAAAATTTTGGATGACTATAGAGGCTTAGGGCGGATGATACCCCTTAGTCAGAAAGCCGTCCACTTGAGAATTACCTGGGCAACTAGAGAGGGAGAGTCCCACAAAGACCCCTACATGGTAGAGCACCCCCATGGGTTACAGGGTTTCCCCCACCCGACCTCTCTTGTCACTGATGTTCCAGGTAGACCAGAATGGGGACTTGACCTCTTAAGTCTACTGATTTTAATTAAGAGCAAGGGTGCTTATGATTTCACTTGAACTTTAAGATGTGTTGAGTGCAAAAAGTGACCTAATTTGTAGATTGGTTGACCCAATAAGGTGGGTCAACTTCACCTGTGTTGTACTCTTGAGAATCTTAGGTCCCTCTTTTAGTGTTCAAATGACTTTAAGAGCCTGATTTTAGGGTTTTGCTTGAATAGATCAGTTCAATCAAGTTCTAGGCACACATTGTTTTGGAAAGATGATTTCTTGATTAAGCAAGTGTGTTTCTAAAAAACCCTAACTGAAATCCTTCAGTGGCTCTAATTTGGTCCAATTTAATTTGTCCAAATGTGGTACCTAGGGCTCAAACAAGAATGTGATAGCCCTAGATAAATTAAGCTTTAAGTGGGTGCACAAATCAAGATTTTTTGTCCAAATAAATGTATCAAATCAGGCAACTTGATGAATTATCTACGGATAGAATGCAAGTAGCCCTAATTGATTTTTTTCTTTTTAACCTTTTCAAAATGAGGGGCTTAAGAGAGAGAGAGTAGTTGAACTTACCTTCCCCTAGTGTGTCTACTGTGTGGCTTGATCTTCCTTGAATTTATCCCTCCTGAAACAACCACAACAAAAGAGATATAGCAAGTTAGAATCCAAATCAGGAATTGAAATCAAGAGTTCTAAATTGCCTGTTGCTCCCTGGCAATGGCGCCAAAATGTTCAAGCTATAGATCGATGTTTTAAGATTGTAGTGTTGTAATATAGCCGAAATAGCGCTTAAACAAATAAATTTTATTACACGAAAAGGTTCCGAGGTTGAATACAGGGAGCTATATGGAACTTAAAGCTCACGATCACGATTTAAATCAAGAATAAAGATTGCAATAAAGATAATGTCAGGATCAATATGCAAAAAGAATGGAGTAAAATGGTGATTTAAATCACCAATTACTCCTCACAAATAACACTTAAACCAAATCTTAAATATATGAAATTAAAGTATCAGTATGATGTGATTTTGCTTCTCTTCTCTTTCTGCTAGTTCTTCTTCTTCATCTTCTCTTCTTCTGTCTTCCTCTACTGTGGCTCCCTCTCTTCTTCTTCTTCTCTGTTCAACCTCTTCTTTCTTCTCTGTTGCTCAAGCCTTCTCCTTCTTCTTCCTTCTTTGTTCAGTCTCTTCACGCAAGGGGGAGCTTCTTGAATTGTCCAAGTGTCAGCCAACTTCCCAGAGAGCAAAACCCTCCCCCTACCCCACGCGATCTCTCCTTCTCTTTCTCTCTTAGGCTCCACCCTCCCAGGTCCTCTCAATGGGTAACCAGGCTATCAGGTACACGCACACCCAGGACCAGGGCTGCCTGCAGTGGGTAGCAGCGGAGGAGTGCTTAGGTTAGGTGGGTTATTGGGCGCACCAGGTTCGCGGGTGAGGTGTCGCGGACGAGGCACGTGAGGGTGCGTGCGGGGACCTCACCCCCTGTGCGTGCTGAGGTAAACAACCTGTATCACTTTTTCAATTTATTCAGTTGTAGGGGCTCGTCAGCTTTCGAGGTGGGACTCTCCCACCTCCTTTCTTCGCGTGCGTCTGCAGTAAGGAGGATCCTTCCAAATGAGGTCGGGGACATAGTCAAAGCACCCAATTGACCACCTATTCCTCTACCTAGGTGGATTCCACTTCACCTGGGGTGTGTCCCTGGTGCTGGAGCTTCACAAACACTACTGGAGCTTGCTCGAAGATGCCTTGTTAATGGCGGCTGGAGGTTGGAACCTGAAAACATGAACACGGCCTCACGGCCACATCAGAAGTGCTAAGGAGCTTCGTCGGATGTCAGGGAATGCAATTGTGGTGGTGGCATCACGTGTGAGTGGATGTGGAGGCCTGTCGACCTCGCGGATTGTGTGTGAGAGTGCATGAGTTGGGGTGGTTGATAGAGAGACCAATCCCCTCAATTACTTGAGAGGTTTTGGTCAGTGGGTCTAGGCGATGGTGAGGAGCGTGGAAACGATGCGGTTGGGCGAGTGTGGAAGCCACTAAGGCTCGTTGAAGCTTTGCCGGCGAGGTGGAAGATGAAGTCGCGGAGGGCGTGTCGGCGGTTGAAAAGTTGTGGATGTTTGGAAACAAAGAGTGGAAGATGAGGAATCATTTAGGAGAGGTAGTAGATGACGGGGAGTGAAGTTGGCACCGGTTGAGGTACGGCCGGCACCGGAGACGAAACTGCTCTGATAAGAGGTGGACGGCAAGGATGAAGGAGGTAGGGGTGCCAGCGGGTGCTGCTTGATGCAGAAAAAGAATTTACTGCTCATATTTCAATCAGACGATGAGGGAAGGCAAGGAGGGTCATCGAAGCTTGAAGAGCAATTCGGCCAGAGGAGGAGAGAAGAAAATTGAGGGTTACTCCAATCGAATTCAAGCTTGGGGGGTTTGGTGTGAGTAGGAGGTGCTTTTATAGACCTTAGGAGGATGGTTAGAGCTTGGGAAGTAAGCTTTCCAAGCTTGGAAAGCTTGCCAGAGTTTGGGAATTCCTTGATACCCAAATCTCTCATGCGTTCACATGAGAGATTGGGTAGGTTTTAGGGCTTAGGATCAGGTTTAAAAGGAAGGGAATTTCTTGATGAACTTCCCTTTCAAATTTGAAAGGGATTCGTCAAGAAATTAGGGAGTTATTTCCTTTTTAAGGTCGTTGGAGCAAGTAGGAATAGGTTTAATGGGGGCAGGGACCTTTTTGTGAGAACGATGACAAAGTTAGCGGCCTATTTGAAAAGATTTTGAAAGTTAAGGGCCGAAATGTAATTGGACAGGACTAATTTGTAAACTAAGTCAAGACAGACTCATCTTGGGTCCAAATTTTGGTACAAACCTAATTTTGACCTAAAATATCCAATGGTGAGGTTGGATTTTGGTTTTGACCATGTTTGACTGGGTAATTTATGCAAAAATCTAAATTAAGGCAAATGTCTGTTTGTGACTATTCTGGGTCAAAATAGCTTCTGATGGTCAAATTGAAGGTTCCAAACCCTAGAGAATATTTTTCTATGAATTTTAGAGGGTTTAGGTGAATTTTATTCTGATCAGAACCTCAGTTAATTAAGCGGGTTTGTTTTTAAGGTTTCAAAAAGTCATTTAATTCTCAGAACACGTGCAAACCCTTTTTTGATTATTCTATCCCACTTGTTATCTTTTTAACATCATTTGACCTTCATTCAACCTTTGAGAAAACCTGTGGTTGTACTGCATTCATGATAAGTTGGTAAAATTATAGTTTTAACCCTAGTTTCTTATTTTTCCCTCAGAATGATTATGCAGTGACTTATGACTCTCTAGCAGTTATGTAGGAGCATTTACTGACTTAATTGGGTCAAAATGAGCTAGTTATGGCTCATGATGGTGTTCCCATCGGCACCCTTCGAGGTTTGGTGATGGGGACAATGAATCCGATACAGACCGTGTTGATAGCTGATCGAAGGTTAGACTTAGAAGAATCAAATAAAAAAAATATATATTAGCGAAAAAAAATCCTCTTTTTAGGTTGGCAATCATACCAACCTCAAATAAATCAGACCATTGCATATGCACGAATGCTTTAATCTCTGGGACCAATAGACCTTAAGGTAGAGTTAGAAATCAGGGAAACCTGCACCTGCAACTCATCCTTAGCTGACCTAGTTTGTAACTTAGCAACTACTTGGGAACCTTAGGTCTAAAGTCTGAACTTAACATGTTTCTAAAGGAAGACCGATTGGGTTGGCTAGTTCACTTGGAGAGCTGGGTTATTGCTTGAATTTGCTAAGGATTAGCAAAAACTAGGGATGGGGGCATTTGATGAGCCCATATTTGTGGGCTAATTAGTTACTTAAGTGACTAGGCATTAGATTAATATTAGAATATACATAGCATGCATTAATATATAAATAATTTAGTTTATATATATTTGCTTGTATGCATTCCATATTTAAATTATTTAGAATGCATTAGAATAACATGCATTGGTCTTTAGGTTACATTATATGCATATATTAGAATTAACATTTTATTGAGGGTTTGTATATAAATAAACCAATTTTTTTATTATTTATTTTTATCTCTTTTTCTCTGTAGCATTGGCCTTCGAACAATGAAGGAGCGCCATAATGGCCGAAGAAAGTAGATCTTGCACATCATCGTCGCTCCATCTTCTCCACGTTCCTGCAGACATAAAAGAAGGGCTCCTACATCGTAGCCCAGCAGGCCTCCACCCCATTCCCTACTGTGCAGAAAACAACTTCTCATCCGCTCCACCACCATCGGCCTCGATTGCGGTAGTCTGCTCCACCACCGTGGGCATGCGTCGTGACAGGACGCTCCGCCAAATCGAAGCAGCGGCACCACCGTGAGCACCTCATTGTGCACATCCCTCCACGTTGCAACAACATCGTGCACCACCACCATCACCTCCACCATAGCCACGCGCCAGCAGCCACCCCCCCACACATTTAAGACGTCTGGGAACATTCCCAGATGTCTGAAGACCAACCCGCACCACCTTCACTTCTCCTTTATCTCCTTCTATTGTTGCTCAAGAGAACCCAACATCACCTCCAACACCAACAGACCCACTAGCCGTCACCCTCTCCTTGTGTGCGCGCCATGCCTCTCCGCATGCACAACAGCAGCAAGCAGCCATGCCTTCGCCACGTCCGCAGTAGCAAGTAGCCTCTGCCCACAGCTGCAGCAACACGCATAGCAGCGCATGCCCCTTCGCCTCCAGTCTGCCCCCCTTCAGCCCGCGTCACTCGCCTCCATTCCCAGTACGCACCCGTGCCCCCTTTAGCAGCATGCAGCACCACTTCCTCCACTACACCCACAGCAGCAAGGAGCCTCCGCCTGCAGCTGCAGCAACACACGCAGCAATGCATGCCCCTTCGCCTCCAGTCTACACCCCTTCAGCGTGTGTCCCTCACCTCCATTCCCAGCACGCGCCCGTGCCCCCTTCATCAGTGTGTAGCACCTCTTCCTCCGCTAGCTCATAGCAACAGCACCTACGGCCACGTTTAGTAGCTTCCGTGCACGTGCCCACACGACTTGCGCACGCCCTCGCCGACCCCTCCAGAATGCATGCGTGCTATTGCACCTCCTCGCGTGTGCGCCTTCGCAAGTGCCACACCAACAGCAGCAGAGAGTTGTAGCAATCGCCACTTGCCGCCGCCCTTCTCTCCTCCATACTGCTGCCTTTGGTCACCATCAGCCATGCTACCACCATCGTTGAATGCGCACCGGCCTCGCCCACCTTCGGTAAGCTTTGCACCTCCAGACTCTCCCTCCTCCTCACGTGCGAGCAAGGGGAAGAATCTCCTCTGTTTTGCTATAGTAGCATCTGTATTACTTATTACATCAATTGCCATTGTCAAGCCAACATTTATCATTAAATGGAATATATATATTGTGTGATTTTATGCAAGCACCCTCCTTTTTCCCTTTATGCTAGAATCTTTGTTATAACTCTAATTTAGAAGGATTTCAATTGTGTTTGGGGAAGATCTTTGATAAACGATTGTTAGCAACTTGTGTGAGTTTAGACGAGCCACTGCCTCCCTGTGGATATGACCCGCTCTCCTGTGAGTGGTTAATTTCAATTCAATTCCTTGATTTGTCGAGTTTCCCACCACATAGAAATACTATGACAAATCATTTTTTATTTTTTCGAAAGCAAAAAATCGACTCGTTAGCTAGTAGACCTGACATACTTTTCAATACTTGTCTCTGTGCTAAATTTCAAGAAACTCCTAAGGATTCACACCTTAATGCCTTAAAATGGATACTTAGATACCTACTTAACACTGTAGATCTTGGTTTGTTCTATCCAAATTAAGGCACACTTGACTTACTCTCCTATTGTGATGCTGATTACGCAGGAAGTCAGACTGATCGCAAGAGTACTAGTCGAACGTGTCAATTTCTTGAAAATTTACTAGTATCTTGGGTAAGAAAAAAAATAGTGTTTCTCTATCCACAACTAAAGCTGAATACATTGCTGCCGCCTTAGCATGTTCATAGATCTTGTGGATGAACCAAACACATATTTTGGACTAAACTTTAAAAACACTAGGATCCTCTGTGACAATACTAGTGCAATAAACCTGTCCAAGATTCCTATTCAACATTCTAGAACAAAACCTATAGATATCAGACATCTTTTCCTTAGAGATTATTCCCTTAAAAAGGAAATAATCCTAGAATTCATTCAAACAGAAAAACAACTAGCTGATATCTTCATGTTAATTAGCTTTGGTCAAGACTTAAGAAATACATGTCGCAGTATAGATGGCAAAATTGAATCAACACTTACATTTATAAATATCAAAATGTGAGTTCCGAGGTCATTCACTAGGAGCAAAAATGTGTAGATTTACCACTATTTGGATTTTTCTTTGCAAAATTTTGGACTTAATAACTATATGCAGGCAACTTAGCTTTGATTATGGGAATTCTAGTTAAAAAATTATAAAGAAGAAATCCAAATGTTCTTTCGTTGTTTCTTTCTAAAAATAAATGCCTAAATCTGATTATTCAAGTCTTGATTGAAGAATAATTAGAAATTGTTGCTCTCAAACACTTAAATAAGTCAAGTCAATCCTGTTTGAACAAAATAATGCAATAGAAACACTATTGAAACAATTCATCAATTGGTTCAAGCAGTAATTGCAAGTTAATCCCTGGAGTAAGACCTTCCTTGTGATCTGGTCCCTACAAAATTGTAGATTAGTCCCTAAAATAATTTTATCTTGCAAATATACCCCTACCAGCATCCCTATAGATGGAGCTTGAACTCCTCTTCTTTGTCGAGGAAGGCTCTGCTGGGGATCAAGGGGAGTTCCTCCAGGCATCCCTAGATGTCGTAGGACAGCTCAAAAGCTTTGTACGAGTTTCTTGAAGCTTGTTGTGAAGCTGTAAGTTTGGAGGTGGTCGGACTTGGACTGTCAACCTCGAAGAGGATGGCGAAGACCGCTGAGTTTGGCAGGGGGGCCCAACATGTTGAACCACCTACCAATGGTCGCAAACTGATCCTCACACCAGCATGAAGCTTCTCACAAAAATTCGGGGCTTGGGGACGGTCGAGGGAGGTTGACAGAGGAGAGGAAGGCGGTGACAGTGATAGAGGTCAACTTGGTGAGAGAGTGGTTTTCAGCCTCAAGTAAATGGCCGAGTAGCATTGCCCAACCTCGGTGAAGGTGTTGGAGATGTTGATTTGGTGAGAATATGTCGGAGGAGGGAGGTTAAAGTCAAGGTCAACGACAATCGAAGGTGGCATTGGACGGGGAGTTGGAGGTGTCTAAGCCTAAAATTTCTTGAGGGCTTTTATTCCTCGCGGCACGGTGAAGCTTTCAAGGTGGTTGGTAGTAAGGGAGGCGGCATGGAGCAAGGTGGGTGGCGTGGCTGGAGCTACACCGGAGCATAGCCGACGTTGGGGAAGAAGACAGTGTGGGAGGAGAGTCTGGGGTCATTTCCTACAACTAGAGAGTCTAATCTACTTATAGGAAGAGAGGGAGGAGGAAGGATACCTTGGGGAGGGTGAACAATGCTGGAGGGCTCCGGACGTTGGCTTATCGGACTTGGAGGAGTTGAAGACTCTAGTGACTCGATTAGAGCAATGAAGAGGTTAGAAGAGTCATCTTTGTTGGCAGGAAGCATGGCAACGACAGTGGGAGTTGATCCGCAGCCTCGTTTGATGGTGAGGTGCTACGAAGAAGCGAGGTCGAGAAGCTCCAAGGTGCTCAACAATGGCATGATGGGGAGGAAGAGAGAAGAGATTTCATGCCAAAATTTTCACGAAGAAGCTCGAAGGAGGATGGCGAAGCTTTATGGGTGCACAGATGCAAGTTTTAGGACACAAATTGCGACCCAAATACGGTTGGTCGGCATGGATCTTTGACAAGATTTCAGGCTTTGAATGTGGCCACCATAGATGGAAACATGAGCTGTGAATGGCATCAACACGTAGAGGAAAGATCAAGGAATCTTTCCCCTAAGTTTGAGAAGATTTCGTCGAGAAATCAGGGAAGAATAAATCCCTCAAAACATGCCTGAAGACATGCTTGTTATGGATGGAGGAAGGTTGGTTGGGGAAGATGGTCTTAGGGACCATTATGTGATAAAAATCAAAATGTAGGGGGGTTTTGCAACAATCAGAAACTAAGGGAGCAAATTGCAAACTTAATCAAGATGTAATCTGATTGGCCTCAAAATTTGTGGAAAACCTAATTTGGACCTAAGGAATCTAATGGAAACTTCAATTTTGGATTTTTAATAAGTTTTCTTGGTCAATTTACAATTTAACCCAAAATGTAGTGAATATCCTCCTAGGTCTCTCTTTTAGGTCAAAATAGGTTTATTTTTTCAAATTAAAAGTTATAAACCTTATAAAATATATTTTTAATGATTTTTAAAAGATTTATATTACATTTATTTTAAACAAAACCCCTTTAATTTCAGTGAGACTAAAATTAGGTTTTTAAATATGAGTTGACTTTCAATTTTCAGAAAAACCCTAAATTAGTTCACGCAAGCCACTTGTTTGAACTTTAAGCTCAATTGACCTTCAATTAGGTGTAGGTTTACCCCTAGGATATTTTGCACTAATATTCTTCTGTTACAATAGTAGAATTAACCCAATTTTCATTCATTCTTCTTAATTAGGCCAAGATTAAATTATACCCTTTTAATGATTAATTAAGTGAATTTAGCCTTGGAAATTAGTCAATTTGAGTTATAAAAGGAGAATGATGGTGTTACCATCACTTCCCAAAACCTCTAGCAAAAGAAAGGTTTATAACAATAAGAAGAGAATTAGGTTTAACAAGACTTATTGAACCTTGATTGCTGATTGTTGTTTTGTCTTACAAGCCATTGGTCAATCAAACAATTGTCTTGATCAATCAACTGTTGACTGATTAAATATTCACTTTGATCGATCATGTTTTAAAAGTTTGGGTGGGAAATTTCCCTCCAAAATTTTCAACTTTTGATTGACCAAACAAACTTTGATCGATCAAATTCTGGGTAGGAAATTTCCCTCCACTGGAAATTCAATTTTAATCGATCAACTCTTCTTTCTGATTGTCCAAAATTGAATTTGGTTGACCAAATTGTGTTTTGGTTGACCAAATCTTAGTGGATTTTATCTCATCGAGATTCTTGTTTAGTGAATCTAATCACTTGATTTGATCACTAATTACTATCTAATCTTTGATTTCGGCCATTTATTACCCCTACCATATTTACTTTATCCATTTCCTATAAAACCAACCTATTTTACCACACTTTTTTGCCACAACAAAAATCCACCATATCCTCCCATCAACCAAAACCAACACAACATCAACCAATGCCCCACTCCACCTCCAAGGTCCCATACCTCCACCATGGTCCCTTCTCCTCCTCCTTCCACCATCGACCAATGGCCACCAGCTCTGCCTTTACCTTGGTCGACCAACTGCAGCCACCTCCTTGGCAACGTTCCTTCCTTCAACGACTGCTATTGCCACCAGCCGTTTGTCGTCCTCCTCCTCACTGCCAAGCGGATCGATCTTTGTTGATCCTTGGTATATCCCTATCTTTTTGATCATATGTTGTTATTTCGATCTTGTTTTGATGAGATCTGTTGTTGTTCTTACATTTTCCTGCCACCATTGTTGTTTATCCATGTACTTCATCCGTTCTTCATGTTCATGTCGTTTGATCTGTTTTGATCTTATTTTTTTCTCTGCATTATTGACGTACGCTTGTGCGTGTGTGTTAAGAAGTGTCGTTATAGTCGCACTTGCAATGCCGATTTTAAAGTAAATAAACGGAGGTGAGTCCGAGTGTCGGTCTCAGGGAGGCGTGAAAATCGGATTTTTCTTATCACTTGTTGTCACAGAAAGCGCAGAGTTTTGCTTGCGGAGGTGCGGTTTGAAAAGCGAGAGAGAGATAGAGAGAGATTAGGGTTAGAGTGTCTCTTGCTTGGTCATGTAACTTAAACAGAAATTAAAGTAAACAATTGAACAGAAAATAACTTCATTAATCATGCACTTTTAGTTCATAGCTTACAACATTAAATACATGCTCAAACAAAAGTAATGGAAAGCTTCAAAGAGAGGGAGAGAGAGAGAGAGGAGGGAGAGCGACGAGGCAGCCACGGCGGTGGAGGAGGCTCCGTCGGCGGCTCGTCGTCTCCGGTGATTACAAGAGGGCCTAAAGCTAGCTAAGAGAGGGGTGGAGTAGTTGCAAGGGAAGTGAATGCCTTGAATGAGTGGTTGGAGGAGGTTTAAAAAGGGTTAAGGGCTTTCTAAAAGAAGAAGGGGCTTTAGTGACGTCCGGGACGTCGCTAAAACCACTCAAAAAGCGTCGGTGAAGCCCTTCAGCCCACTGGTCAACCGCCCGTTGATTGCACCGCAAAAATACGCCTGCAATTGTGCCATCTTGTGCTATTTCCTAGCATTACCAATGCATATTAAGTCTCCATAGTTGCATTGTAAAAATACATGCATGCATGCATTTAATTGAGAGGAGAATAAATAAGTGGCCTTGCATTTTACATTTTTTCTCAAGTACATCTTTGCAATATTTCCATCTCCATTTTTTATTTCTTTTTGATTTTGACTTCCTTCCCGCAGCTGCATCTTCTTCTTCTCCGCGCGCCATGCTTCCCTGCAGTGCCCTCTCCCTGCCAGCCCTTCCTTGCAGCTGCCATTCCCTGCCTTGGCCATGCATGAGCCATGCACAGCATGGCCGTGCATGGCTTTCTTCTCCTATAAAAAGCCACGGTTCCTTCTCAAAAAAAAAGCCTGGTCCCAGCCAAGAAAAACCCACCGGCAGCTCCATCTCCTTCTAGGCCGTCCTCTCCTTCTTTTCCCTCCATAAGCCGGTCCTCCTCCAAGGAGGCATTCGGCGGGCAGGAGCCCTCACTGTGGTGCACACCACCACAGTGAGACCACCACCGCCCAGCTCTTCAAAGAGCCGGTGGGCGTGGTGGCTTTCTTCCCTGTTTTTTTTCCGTTCCAGCCATTCCAACCATTGGAGCAGCTTCAAGGTCTGAAGCTCAAAAGCTTCGCACGCCCAGTAGCAGCGGCAGCAGCCCCTTCCGCACACGCCTGCAGGCGCCCTCGCCCTCCGCGCGCGCCTGCAGGCCCTCTCTGCCATCTGCTTTCTCTGCCCTGTTGCACCCTCTTCCACCCGCAACCGGCCTCTGCGCGTCACTGCAGCAGCCGGGCAAGCACTTCCCCACCCCCTGCCTGCACCCGCAAGCTTCTGCGCAAGCTGCAGGCGCCCTCGCTTCCCTCTCCGCTCGCTCTGTCGCGAGCTCTCCGTGCTCGCAATCGGCCGACGTAGGCCTTCTCCCTTGCGTGCCAGCCCACGCGCGCCAGTCCCGAGCCGGCCACACTCACACAACCACCCGTACCCAGTTGCGTGGCGCAGACGACCACTGTAGCCACTGTTCATGCGAGTCTTCGCAACACTGTGGCTACAGTGGGGTGATCGGAAAGCTTCTCACTTTCCCGATCACCCGGCGCATCGCAATCGGCCCTCACCTGTGCGTGCGCCTGCCTGCGCGTTTCCGCCCGCGTTGCCCGCACTCTCCCGCACGTCTGCCAGCCCGCCCCACTCACCCGCTTCACTCGCCCGCATACTCCTCTCCTCGCAGCGTTGTACGCTACGGGTTCCTCTCCGCTCCCCACTCCCACGCGCTCCTCTCTGCGCAGACGCGCCTCTCTCTGCGCAGACGCGCTTGCGCGTACGTGCGTGGAAGCCCCAGACGATGCCCTTCACGCCTAGACGCCTTAACAACGCCCTTTCACTCCAGCAGAGCGGCTACTCTCTCCTCTCCCGCTCTCTCTCTCTCTCTCATAACACTCTCTCACTTTCTTTACATCGACTCACACACACACCTACACTAACACTTCCACACACCCACACCCACATATACACTATTATAAACATATATATATACGTAGACTTATATATATTGATATATATATACATATATTTATATACATATATGTATATATATACATACATATATATGTATACTTATATTTAAACATATAGTAGTGCCTATATACTTATGTATGAGTATACATACATATATATATATATATCTATATACATATACATATACATATATATACATATATCTATATACTTATATATATATGTTTATACATATATCTATACATATATTAGTACTTATATAACTATGTATTAGTCTATACATATACATATATATATATCTATCTACTTACATATATATATATACACATATATATACTGATATATATACATATATTCATACACACACACATATATATACATACATATACACTTATATATACATATATATCTACATACATATATACAAATATATTTATAACCATATATATATACATATAGATATATTTACATATATACATATATATATTTTCACATTATTTACCATACGCTGTATCGCGGGAACATCTGCACCAGTTACTGATATTCCCTGATACACGCGTACAAAAAGCGTGGTTACATACATCTTCCACCATCATCCCATACTCCATGCGGCACCTAGTCCTATTGGTTGCGTCTCTCTAGATGACGACCGACTCGACACCATGCTACACTCCATCTCCGCCTTCAACCCCACCCCTTTATATACATAATATATACCTATATATATATTGTATTTACTTTATTTCTGTTTTGCTTTCCTGTTAGTAAAAGGACAAAAAAAATAATAGATAAAAGAGAAAAGATAATCTTTGACTCGCAGGTATTCCGTCTTGCGAATAGCAAGACCCGTTTTGGAACCTTGTTTTGGCTCAAAGCCAAGAACTCAATTTTGAGGGTGTGCCTCAAGGACAAAGATTACCAGAAAAAAATCTAAATAAGAAAAACACCAAAAACACAATAAATGAACGGAAGAGACTCGTTGTGGGAAAGGTGTAGAAACTCGACTTGTAACCCCACTTCCCTGAGTTCGACCCTGGGCCAAAAAGTGACAAGATAAAATCAAGTAGGCCAGGTTAAAAATTTTGTAAAGAGATGGTTAGGTCCGATTTAGGTTAACCACTATACACACTTCAACGATAAAATCATCATATTAACAACCTATCCGGGTCCGACACCACCCGCGTCGTTCTTCTTCATGCTCGATCCGCGACTGCTACGTGAGAGCCGTCTAATCGAAGATCGGATGGCTGAGATCTCCCCTTGGATGTGCTCGGTTTGTGCCTCGGGTGCGCGTGTGCGCAGGCGTCGTCGCCCGGCTTGCGCGCGTGTGTGGGCGCTCGCGATCTGTGGGTGCGTCGCGTGGCGCAATCTCGGCCACCCACTGCTAATTGGGCAACCCAATTTCACCGCGCACTCCCTTCGCCTTCAATTTCATGCACGGTGCGGCTTGAACCTGCGTCGTGTGCGTGCGGGCGTGCGTGCTAACCGTTGCGCCACGCCCGCGCTTTGTCACGGCGACTGCGGGCGGGTGCGCGGTTCTCAACCGTCCGATCAAAGATCAGACGACTGAGATCTGATCTCGGATGAATAAAGAGGTGGCGTGCGGTGGAGTGGGGGTGACGTGGCGCAACGAGGGCCGTTGGTCACCAGATCAACGGTCAGAACTTCTTGGGCCCATTGTAGGAGGTCCAGTTGTTGGATTTGGCCGATCTTGAGTTCGTTGGACTCCATTCGTCGTTTTGAATCCATCCGTGCAGTCCGATTGCTCATCTGAGGCCTGTTTTGATAAGATCTTACATAAATGGCCATTAATACAGTTTTATAAGCAATCTTGGTACATGATGCATGCAATGCTCCCATTCTACTTATGTTGTGCCTTTTATTCTTAAGATGGGTCCTATTTAACATAATTATCACCCCCTTGTGCAGTGTTATCATTCCCCCATGCTTACTCCTTGCTAGTCTCTAGCAAGGTTTATTCTAGCCTTTATTTTCTTTCGGAATTTAAGAAGTAATTGCTTAGACATTTCGCCACTTGTCAATAGGAGGAAATATACGAAGATCTTAATCTACAAAGACTAAGCAGCACTCGGGTGTCTGCCAAAATATGAATCGCCCGAATCCTTGCTTTAATGTATATTACTATACATATGTATATGTATATATATATTTTAGAATTTTTTCGGAATTCAATGTGGGTTGGTAACATTTTACGGCTACCCAACCCACCCAAAACTCGGTCAAAACCCTAAGTGCTAAGCATCTTGGTGTGAAGATTGTGATAGACTTACTTAACGGTAATTTAGACAGACTTCGGGTTTCTATGCCCCTAGGTGACAGGAGAAGAAAATATATTTTCCTGAAGGTGTATTTGTTCGATTGGTAGCTTTCTCCCTACGTTTGTTTTAAGTGGGGTCAACATAAGGATTTTTCCAGTGTATATCTCCCCGGCCTGTACTACTTCCCCGCTTCTTCCTTAAGTGTTTTGGTTCTTTTTGTGCAGTTATTGAGTTGGGCTCTAGACAACCGACCAATGGGCTGTTACCCACGATCACTTGCTAGCCATACTTGTGCGGTGAAGTGTGATTTATTTTCTTTTCTTCTCTTTTTTTTTTTTTGTAGGTGGCTTCCCTGATCTCAAATATACCTAGAGGCAATGAAGAAGAAATGGTTTGTGGCTGGGTTCTGGACAACCTGCCAATGGGCTGTTACCTACGACAACTTGTCAGCCATACCACCCTAGAGAGTTCATTAGCTACACAATTTCTGTCACAATCTCCGAGGAGTGAGTCTGTAAAAAAATGTGTGCAGATGTTTAGACTTAAAGTTTTTCTGAGTTAGAGGGTGAGTTGATAAGTCGTATACTTATCACCTTATTTAGTAGGTGGATTAGAATAGCTTAAGGTTGCAAGGATTCGAAGCTAAATCCATATTTTAACGGACACCAGGGCTGATTAAGCCTGAAGGCCTGAAAAGTCTAAGTGTTTAAGTTCTTTTTGTATTATTTCCCACTATTGACAAGTTTCTAATGCCTAAGTTTTCTTCCTAAATTCTTTTATTATTATTATTATTCAGACTAATTAAATGAGCTCAGGATTACGTAATTTACAACCCCCCCATGCTTAAGTTGGACAATGTCCTCATTGGCAAGTACATGGATGCATTAGGGTTCAAAATGATAGTACCTGAGTGACGTAAAATACCGGATCAGTCTGAATCCTCTGGGTTGCCTCCCAGGAAGTGCTGAGTTTAACGCCTCCAGCTGGGCGGTGCTCCGTGTCAGCCCTCAACGAGGGTGACACTCTCCTTTGGGGGAACCTGGGCTAGGAAATGCTTCAATCTTTGACCATTAACTGTAAAAGTGTGCCCAGTGTTAGGATCAGTGATTTCAACCGCCCCATTAGAGTAGGGCTTAACCACCCGAAATGGTCCTGTCCATTTGGACCTGAGTTTCCTGGGGAAGAGTTTTAGGCGGGCGTCAAACAGCCAGACTTGCTGGTTAGGCTCAAAGGTTTTTTCTATGAATGAGTCGGTCGTGGATGACTTTCATTTTCACCTTATACAGTCGACTATTTTCAAAAGCGTCCCGACTAATTTCTTCGAGCTCAGATAATTGGAGTGTCCTCTGCGCACCGGCTAACTGGGGATCCATGTTACATTGCTTGACAGCCCAGTAAGCTCGGTGTTCCAATTCGACAGGAAGATGGCAGGCTTTGCCAAAGACCAGGCAATAAGGCGACATGCCTATTAGGGTCTTGAAAGCGGTCCTGTATGCCCACAGGGCATCATCAAGTCGTGGACCAGTCTTTCCTGTCAGGTCTCACAGTCTTCTGTAAAATGTTCTTGATTTGTCTATTTGAGACCTCGGTCTACCTGTTTGTTTGCGGATGATACGGGGTAGCAATGCGGTGGTTCACCCCGTATTTTCTAAGTAGGGCACGGAATTAGGAATGAATAAAATGGCTTCCACCATCACTGATCATGGCCTTGGGTATTCCAAATTGGGAAAAGATGTTCTTCTTAACAAAGTCCATGACAGTCCTGTGATCGCATCGGCAGGTGGCGATGGCTTCAATCCATTTGGAAACATAGTCTACCGAGACCAGGATGTATTCGAAGACGTTGGATGGTGGAAAGGGGCTCGTAAAATCGATACCCCAAACGTCGAAGATTTCGACAATCAAAATGGGCTGGAGGGGCATCATAACTTTCTTGGTCATGGTCCCCAGCGTTTGGCAGCGTGAGCAAGTCTTGGCAAAGTTGTGTGCATCCTTAAATAGGGACGGCTAGTAAAATCCAGACTGCAGAACCTTTGCAGTCGTTTTCTTTCCAGAGAAGTGGCCGCCACAAGCCTGGTCATGACAGAAGGAAAGCACACTCTGAACTTCATCTTCGGGGATACACCTCCTGATGATCTGGTCAGCACAGAGGTGAAATAGCATGGGATCATCCCAGAAATGGTACTTGGCCTCAGCCAAGAACCTGTCCCATTGCTGTCTGGACCAGCTGTGCGGGGTTTGTCCTACAACTAGGTAGTTGATGTAGTCAGCATACCATGGCATTTTCTTATCGTGCACAGCCAGGATGTGTTCATCAGGGAAGGCATTAGATAGAGGTTGGGAGGGTCTAATGTGGTCTGGATGAAGTCTAGACAAGTGGTCAGCCACCACATTTTTTGATCCGGTCTTGTCTCGGATTTCCAGGTCAAATTCTTGCAAAAGCAGGATCCATCTGATGAGCCTGGGCTTTGCGTCCTTCTTGGCCAACAGGTGCCGGATGGCTGAATGGTCAGTGTAAATCGTCACGTGGGATCCCAGCAAGTATGATAGGAACTTTTCAAGTCCAAAGACTACAGCGAGTAGCTCTTTCTCTGTGACCGTATAATTTCGTCGAGCCTCGTCCAACGTTTTGCTCGCGTAGTAGATCACCACGGGCTTCTTATCTTGCCTTTGTCCCAGGACAGCTCCTATGGCAAAATCTGATGCATCACACATAATCTCAAAGTCCTGGGACCAGTCTGGGGGTTGAAGTACAGGTGCAGTGGAGACTAAGTCCCGGAGGGTGTGATAAGCCTGGGTGCAATAGAAAGACATGAGGAATATGGTGTCATTAGCTAGAAGGTCAGTCAAGGGTTTGGAAAGCTTGGAAAAGTCTTTAATGAACCTTCGGTAGAAGCCAACATGTCCTAGGAATGAGCGAATTGTCGGACTGAGCTAGGTGGGGGAAGTTTGGAAATCAAATCAACCTTAGCTCGATTTACCTCGATGCCCCTATGTGATACGATGTGACCGAGGACAATTCCTTCTTGAACCATAAAATGGCTCTTTTCCCAACTTAACACCAGGTTAACCTTGATACATCATTTCAGGATTTTCTCCAAGTTGCTTAGACAATGGTCGAATGAATTCCTGAATACAGAGAAATCATCCATAAAGACCTCTAAGTATTCACCCACCATTTCTGAAAAAATGGCTAGCATGCAATGCTGGAAGGTCGCAGGTGCGCTGCATTACCCGAACGGCATTCGACGGAATGCTAACATGCCATACGGGCAAGTGAATGTGGACTTTTCCTGATCTTCCAGAGCAAGTGCGACTTGGTTATATCCTGAATATCTATCCAGGAAGAAAAAATACTTCTGCCTTACCAATCTTTCAAGGATTTGGTCAATGAATGGCAAGGGGAAGTCATCCTTCTTAGTGGCTTCATTGAGCTTCCTATAATCAATACACAACCGCCATGCAGTGGTGGTATGGGTGGGGATGGATTCGCCATGATCATTGATGACAACGGTGAGCCCAGCTTTCTTGGGAACCACTTGAGTGGGGCTCACCCAGGGGCTATCGGAGATAGGGTAGATGATGTCAGCGTCAAGCCACTTGATAATTTCTTTCTTAATGACCTCCTGCATGTTTTGGTTTAAACGTCTCTGCATCTGGCGAGAAGGTCGTGCCCTGTCTTCCAGGTAAATCTTATGGGTGCAATAGGTGGGTCTAATTCCTCTTAAGTCCGAAATGGTCCAACCAATGGCGGCCCGATGTTCTGAAAGGGTCGCAGTCAACCTGAGTTCCTGATCCTTGGTTAGATGAGAATTAATAATCACTAGGAAGGTCTGGTCAGGTCCCAGGAAGACATACTTGAGATTCTCGGGCAATGATTTAAGTTCAGGTGCGGGTGGAACCACAGTCGATGGGAAGGGAAAGGGTAGGAGTTGATCAACATCAATCTCCTCAAATGGTGTCGTGTGATGGTACTCAGCCTTACAGAGGTCCACAGGTAATGATGGTGACGGGTCAGAACAGTCACTACGGGTTTGGTGGTCTGATACAGAACTGAGGGTGAGGCATTCCTCGATTAGAGTTTCCACAGGATCATGTTCCTCAACGCAATCGCAATCAAAAGACTTTGTCGCCCAGAAGATATCCAATTGCATTTTCCTGTCCCTGAAGGCGATTTCCATACATCCCGTGTCGCAATCAATGTTTGCCTTAGCCGTAGCTAAGAAAGGTCTGCCTAAGATTATCAGTGCGTTCTGTAATTTTTCAGGGACTTCCATGTTGAGCATCAAGAAGTCGATGGGGAAATAGAAGTCCTTGACCCGTACAATCACGTCCTCGACAACCCCCTTCGGGGTTTTCACTTATCTATCAGCCAGCTGGATGGTGATAGGGGTTGGTGTCAGCTCTCCAAAACCAAATTGGAGGTACAGGGTTGTTGGAATCAGATTGATAGAAGCACTTAGGTCCAGGAGTGCTCTATCAAATGTCATGTCCCCGATATTGCAGGAAATCAGGGGCGCTCCTGGGTTAGTTCGCTTGAGTGGAAGGTTGCTTGATATTACGGAACTTGGTTGTTCAGAGAGCACAACCTTCCTAGGTGCTTGAGGTCTTGGCTTATGCTTGGGTGTATAGGCATCCTTTAAAAACTTGGCGTAAGCAGGGATGTGTTTGACGGCTTCAAGGAGCGGAATATTAATCTGTACTTGCTTAAAGATTTCCAACAGCTCCTCAGTTTCCACAACATTCTTCTTTTTCTTGATTGTTTCCAAGGCCTCAGGGTAGGGTGTCTGAATGTGGATTGGTTCTATTTCTGGGTCCTTGGTTGGTGCCTCTTCTGAGTCGGCCATTTCAGCGGGTGAAGTCTCAGGGAGAGTTGGCCATTTGGGATCCTGGGTTTTGGTGCCGCTTCTTAAGGTCACCGCATTCGCAGAGGCATTGGGGCCATGGGTTGATCCTTGAGAAGACGAGCACGAAGAAGCACCAAACCTAGGAGGTGTTTGCGGGGCTGGCTGGACCATGTGAGCTTGCCCGGGGTTGCTTTGGAACCCTTGCGAATTGGGGCCTTTGTTAATTATGTTTCGCAGGTTTGGTTGTGGTTGGGAAGGTAGGGATCCTTGTTGTTTACAGTCTAAGAGTTGGCTTAACTGTCCCTTTACCAAGGCCATTTCCTCCTGATGTTTCTGGTTCATGTCAGCCATCATCTTTATTAGGGTATCCATTTGGTTTTGTGGGGGAAGGGCTGCCCTATTCTGATTATATTGGGGTCTACCTGGTGGTCCTTGCTGATAGGGGGCAAGTGTGGCTGCTGGTTTGGCCTAGGCTGGTTCTGGAATTGCGGTGGTTTCTAGTTTGTTCAACCAAAGTTGGGGTGGTTACGCCATCCAGTGTTGCAAGTGTTGGAGAAAGGGTCAGGTTTCGCATAACCTTGGATAGCTTGCTCATCTTCTAGGATAGCCGATGTTGATGAAGAGGGAAGGGAGTAATCAAGGGTTGAGGGAGAAAAGGTCCCTCCCTGGAACATGGTTAGGGGTTGTTCCAGGTTCAGTTGGGTAAAGGGCTGGACCAGGTCAACATTATGTGCTCCCTTTGCTAGGGAGAAAGTCTGTAAGGGGTTCCTGGTTTGGTTCAGTAGCTCATCAATCTTTTTGTCCACCAATTCCACTCGATCCAATTTCTTGGCAATGATGTCCATGTCAACCATTCCTGAATTTGCTTGTACCTCATAAATCCCACCACGGGGCTGACTGGACCTGTTGAACTGTGTCATAGAGGCATTGTTGAGAGAATTCTCGCTCATAGACTCAAAGAGCTCAAACGCTCTCTCCTCGTCTTTGTTCAGGAAGTTCCCCCCGCATGAGACATTGACGAAGTTCCGTAGGTTGCTGTCCAAACCGTGGTAGAAAATCTGGGCCAATTGCCACCTTGGCACTTTGTGGTGTGGGCATTTCCTCAAGATTTCATTAAATCTTTCCCACGCCTCATGAAATTGTTCCCCACCCTGGAGTGTAAAGGTAGTGATAGCTCTTCTGAGGGCATTGGTCTTTCCTATGGAGAAGAATTTCTTTAAAAATGCATGCCTCAGTTCTTCCCAGGTGGTAATGGGTCTACCTAGGGTTCTAAGCCAATGAGAAGCCTTGTCTCTTAATTAGAAGGGAAACATCTTGATTAGAACAATGTCAAGGCTAATGTTCCTAGGTTTCACAGTTCGTGCTATGCTGTCGAGATCCTCTAGATGCTGGAAAGGGTCCTCATTTGAGCTTCCATGAAAGTGGTTCTGGATCAGACTTAAGACATTCGGTTTCAGCTCAAAATCATCTCCCCCTTCGGGGATCCTAAGGTGCGGCTCGACTCTAATAGTAGAGGGATTATAGAAATCGCGGAGGGGCCTCGGCTGATCCTGAAATGGTGGTATATCTAGTGGTGGTTGCCCTGGTATGTCTTGGAAAGGTGGTGGTGGTTGTTCTTGTGGATTCTGTAACCGTTGTATGGCTTGCATGATGGTGTGGATTTGTTGTTGCTGAAGCCGGTGGTTAGCATTAATTTGGGCCTGGATGATGGCCATAGCGTCTGGTGGGGGTTGATCCTCAGCCTCATCTACCCTAGGTTCAACCATGTTTCCAACATAATTATGTCGCCTAGATTCCTGCCCCAAAACACACAACTCGGGATGCAGTGAGCGTCTCCCGTGCATACACTAGAGAAGAACAGGAGGGGATGTGGAGGGTGACAGATGCGAGAAATGTGTTTCAATCAAGCACACAAGCCTAGTCCTTATGGTGTATTCCTTAGGAGACCTAGAAATCTCACAAAGGGTGATTAAGTCCGTAAGCACTGGACTCCCCTTCCCAAGGCTAATCTGGCCAGGTTGATTATGAGGGGATTGCAGGGAAGGTTCTTCCTTTGGCTTGCGCCTCCGGTTCCGTAGACCCCACAACCGCGGTCGTTTGACACTGTCCCGCAACCTAGTCACCAAATTCTACCAAGGGAATGAAAGCCAAGTGCCTAGCAAACAAAACCTCACCTTTCGAGACTTACCTCAATCCTGCCTAAGGCACGTCTACTCAGTTTTAAAGGTCTAGGATAGTGCTTGTGCTAGGGTTATGTGATAAGGCGTTGATTGGGGTGGTGCCTCTTAATTTTCCACTTTCAACGTGTGTGCTTCTATCAAAACATGATTTTCAAGCAAGGATTTTTAAGATGTGGTGTCTTTTAGTATTTTATCCTTACTTTAGTACTTTTTAGGGTTGACGTGTCTTAATGTTTTCAAACAAGTTTCAGTGGGCACGTCAAGTTCTATACACAATTCGGTGAAAGTAGATTTCCTTTTATTCTATAGAGGCTCTAAAACCCTAATGTACTCATCCTAATGATCATGCAGCTTCTATTAGATGAGTCAGTTTTAGGGTTGAGTGGTGCAGCCCAGGTCAACTCATAGTGGCTTCGCAAACACCACTCAAAAGAAAAAGAAAAGAACACTCCAAGAATTTATTTCGGATGTTAGAGTGTACATTTTTTTGTGGGGTGATGTGTTAAGGATGTGGGTCAAGCAATCATACACCACGCCAATTTTTTTCAATTTTTAGAATTTTTTTAGTTTTTTCACGCAAGTAAACAATCATGAGAGAAGAATTACTCACTATCAGTCCTTGTTGCGCCTACTCCCTTGTTACCGTCGTGGGATGCATCGCTTCGTCGTCCACGTGCTGAATTCCTGCAACCATCAAGTAAAAAGGAAAATAGGGCATTAGACGATGTGAGAATGAATGTGGAATGGAGTTGACAAAACAAATCCGTTGCCTCCCCAGCAACGGCGCCAAAAATTGACGTGTGCTTGTGCGTGTGTGTTAAGAAGTGTCGTTATAGTCGCACTTGCAACGTCGGTTTTAAAGTAAATAAACGGAGGTGAGTTCGAGTGTCAGGCGTGAAAATTGGATTTTTCTTATCACTTGTTGTCACGGAAAGCGTGGAGTTTTGCTTGTGGAGGTGCGATTTGAAAAGTGAGAGAGAGATAGAGAGAGAGATTAGGGTTAGAGTGTTTCTTGCTTGGTCATGTAACTTAAACAGAAATTAAAGCAAACAACTGAACAAAAAATAACTCCATTAATCATGCACTTTTAGTTCATATCTTACAACATTAAATACATGCTCAAACAAAAGTAATGGAAAGCTTAAAAGAGAGGGAGAGAGAGAGAGGAGGGAGAGTGACGAGGCAGCCACGGCGGTGGAGGAGGCTCCGTCGGCGGCTCATCGTCTCCGGTGATTATAAGAGGGCCTAAAGCTAGATAAGAGAGGGGTGGAGTAGTTGCAAGGGAAGTGAATGCCTTGAATGAGTGGTTGGAGGGCGTTTAAAAAGGTTTAAGGGCTTTCTAAAAGAAGAAGGGGCTTTAGCGATGTCCAGGACGTCGCTAAAACCACTCCAAATGCGTAGGTGAAGCCCTCCGCCCGCCAGTCAACCGCCTGTGCCATTCTTCTTCGCGCTCGATCTGCAGCTGCTGCGTGAGAGCCACCCGATCGATGATCGGACGGCTGAGATCTCCCCTTGGATGTGCTCGGATCGCACCTTGGGCACGCGTGTGCGTGGGCGTCGTTGCCCGGCGTGCGCGCGAGCGTTTGTGCTTGCGATCTGTGGGCGCACCGCGTGGCATGATCTCGGCCGCCCGCTGCTGATCGGGTGGCCCAATTTCGCCGCGCACTCCCTTCGCCTTTAATTTCATGCACCGTGCAGCTCGAACCCGAGTCGCGTGTGTGCGGGCGTGCGCGCTAACCGTTGCACCGCACTTGCGCTTTGTCGCGGCAACTGCAGGTGGGCGCGCAGTTCTCGGCCATCCGATCGAAGATCGGACAGCTGAGATATGATCTCGGCTGAATGAAGTGGTGGCGTGTGGTGGAGCGGGGGTGACATGGCACAACGAGGGTGGTTGATCACCAGATCAACGGTCAGAACTTCTTGGGCCCATTGTAGGAGCTCCGGATGTTGGATTTGGCCGATCTTGTGTTCGTTGGACTCCGTTCGTCATTTTGAATCCATTCGTGCGGTTCGATTGCTCATATGAGGCCTACTTTGACAAGTGCTTACACAAATGGCCATTAATACAGTTTTATAAGCAATCTTGGTACATGATGCATGTAATGCTCCCATTCTACTTATGTTGTGCCTTTTATTCTTAAGATGGGTCCTATTTAACATAATTATCTCCCCCTTGTGTAGTGTTATCAATTATCCATGTTTAATCGATCAATTTTGTATTCTTGATGGACTAAAAATTATCGTATTCAAACTCTTCTATAATGGTTATGATTGACTAATTATTTTTGCTGATCAACCAAAATAAATCCTGATCGACTAAAACATCTCTGCTAGTTTGACTTGTTTCTTGTCCACTTTTTGGTTGAACAAATTTGATTTATTAATCAACCTAATTATCCTTCTAATCGATCAAATGTCTATTTTTAATTGACCAATACTTGTTTTGATTGACCAACCTGTTCTTTTTGATTGACCAAAACTATAACAGAACTGTGATTATGGCCCCCAAAAGATCTCATGCGTCCACTTCCACTCCTCAAGATGATACCTTTAATAGATTCTTCATTAGTGAACAGGCGTGTCACAACTTTTCTCTCTACTCATGCCTCTCACCTCAAGTAGGTTGCCCCATTTACCTAGACTACTTTGAGCGCATCTTTCCAGGTCTTAGAGACTGACTTACCTACCATACGATAGGTCGCCTCTCTGATTGGGTGCGAAGAGTAGTCATATCAAGGGTGTTAACCCTATGGCTTGTCATCTCTTTTATTCCAAACTTTGCAACATAAGTGAAGGTTTTGATATTTAGATGACTTCTAATGTCTACGGCATTGAGGTTCTAGTCAATGTCGATGTCTTGTCTGAGGTTCTTGCTTGTCCTTCTTCTAGCCCCACTTATCTCGAGTTGCACCATGACACCTCCTTCGAGGTCATTAGGGAGACATTGATGACTCTCGAATCCTTTGACTTGGGCAAGCCCACCAAGTCACCCTATTTTCGTCCCCTCTAGCGGTTCCTCAACTACATTTTTCTTTAATTTGGAACCTCATGTCTAAATCTACCTCTTTTAAGAATTGTCCGAGTCCAATGCTCATGGCTCTCTATGCTTTCATGACCAAGAAGGCATTTAATTGGAACCATTTCATCCTTACCTTCATGGAGAGGAAAGCCATGAGTGTCTTTCCTTTTGGCACCCTTCTCTCCCACATCTTCTTGCATTTGAGTGTTCCCATGGACATTAATCATAAGCAGTTTATCTCTCATGTTTCCATCTTTGGAGAGCTCACATACTCCAAAATGGAACAGGAGCATCAGTAGGCATGTCAAGATCCTTCTCAGGCTGGACCTTCCTCTGCTCCACCTTCCTACACTCTCTACCATCATTTCGATGCTTATTGCCCGTCTCCTGTGAGACCCTCTACTTCGTTCTTTGACACAGAGTGGCCCTACCTTGACAGGTAGTTCACCAGACATGACATGCCGGGAGTATAGGATGTGACAGATGGCATCTCTCTGATGATGCACTGCCAGAGAGGGATAGGCCAGGTTATGATGGAGCACGACACTCAGGTTTCTACATACCTAAGAAGGTAGGATCAGTTTTTGGATCATCTTAGAGAGTAGATCAACTCACTGTCCATGACCAGAGACCTCCCCGAGCCAAACTTGCAGTAGCAGCATCAGCAGCTCCTCCTTTGAGTACTTCAGTACCCTCCTCTTCCTAATAGACTCAGCATATCAGTCCGATAGTCTAACCGTGGATCCACTGATATTCAAATCTCACTAGTTTCGGGGCGCAGACATCATTTTTCCTCCACTGCTGGACCCAGCACTAGCACTCCATTTTCTCTGTACAACTTCAATATTGATGTTGAGTTTCCATAAGATATCGAGGCACTTCTGAGTTTCTTCTAGATTTTTTTTCTTCTTATTCTAGATTGTAGTACTCTATATTCTGTGTTTTGGATTGTAGAACTCTATATTTATATCCTACCTTGTAGTACTTTATAGCTTTGATATTTGAGTTCTGCAGGACTTCCATATAGTAATTTGGTATATCTTGCTTATTGTTTAGAAACTTGAGATTATGTTGCTTTTATTAGTCAATATTGCTTATAATTCTTTCAATAGTAGCATGTCATGAATTGCCTAAAAATGTCATAAAGGGGAGCAACTATTTTTTGTCAATGTAATTTGATTGCTTAACCTTTTTGTTAATAACAAAGGGGAAGAAAAATTTAATCATGCAATTTTATACTTATGCATACTTAATTATAATTTTGTTATCATCAAAAAGGGAGAGAATGTTAATACCCTTACTTTGATATAACAAAATTATGTTTTTATTGAGGACTAACCATTAAAGGTTAAATCAAGTTATGATGTGTCATCGTCAAGAATATTCAAACGCTTCATGTGATATCATTCAAGAAGAAGACTTAAAGACTGTTTTTACCTTTATTGAGTCTAGAACTATGTAAGGAACATCAATAGGATAACAATGCTAAATTTTCAATATTCAGAAAAATCATTTTCCTTTTTAAAATAAGTAATTAGTATTGTTGATCGACCAATACTAGTTTTTGATCGACTAATTCCTTTGTTTAATCGATCATATTGCCTGTTCATCGATCAACCCCTTTTATTTAATCAATCAATATATTCCAACGACCAAATTTTCTTTGAATTTATAAAGTCCATCAAAATCTTATTTTAATCGATCAACATTAAATTGATCAATACTTTTATTTAATTAACCAAAAGTATTTTTGATCGACTAAACCCATGTTTTGATCAATCAAAATCGTATTTTCAATATTTCCAAAACTGGTTGAAAACACTTATAAATAGGATCTTCGACCCCCTCTCAAAAAACACACCTCAAGAGCTTTCAAAAAGCAAAACACATATTCTATCTACTACTTCCGCGCCTCTGCGCCTACAGCTATTGTGAAACAAAGCATGATTCTCTGTGATTCAAGAAAGCTTAGTTTTTTTTAATATTACTAAGGTTCCATAGGAATTATTGTTATTTACTTTATATTCTGTTGTTCTTGATCTGGGAATCCAAGTTGTCTTGGAAGTCTCGTTCTTCTTCTCTTGGTCAGGTGTAAGAGATGTTTTGTAAGAGGTTGTTCCACTCGTTCAAGTGGTACGTCAATGGATTTGACCAACGTTGACTAGTTGAGAAACTCCTAAGTTTGGAGGCTTAGGTAGTGGTTTTTATCGAAAAGGGTTTCCACTCTAAATCAGGTGTTATCCTTCTGGTTTGTGCCTATTTAAATTTTCATCTGTGGTGAATGATTTTTTAAATTCTCATAGAAATAGATATTTCACTATTCACCCCCCTTTAGTGTATACTTGATCCATTAGGCTTGATGTAAACATATATAGTAAGGGTAAAATGCCTATTTATGCATGTTCCTAAGCTCAATTGCATTCAACATTATAAATAGCGCATAGCATGCATCATTCTGCATTTAAAATAGATTGTAAAATTATAGTTTAATTCTTTCATTTTTTATGGTTAGGGGATAAGGCGATATATTTTGGGACCTCGGATTGAAGATCCAATCGTATGGATGTGATAGGGTGACGATTGAAATCCAATGCCTCCGAAATCACCTTGATCGGACTTCCGTAGCATTAGATGCAGTTTAAGGAAGATCAAAGGTCAGGGGGTAAGGTGATGTAATTCAGAGCTTTAAATGACAAATCCAAATGCATGGATGGATCTGGAACAATGATCACAGCCCAATGGCATGAAAATCGATCCAATCTGACATTTGTGGTGCCATTTACAAGCCAAAGAAGATGGACGGTTAGGATGGCACCACGTAGTGCCTTCCCAACTGCCAAATCGCCCTAGGAGCACCTACAACCCCTCTTCTTCCGATCAATTAATCTCAGTCATTAGATCTTCATCTAATGGCTGAGAATGCTCCTCGCCTATGCTTCAAAGGATGAATGGGGTTCACCTCACAGGATAGGTCGTTGGATGAACATCCAACGGCCATTGTACTACCACGTCACTGCACTTCGTTTGAGCCAAGACCAACTCGACTGTGAGATCTTGGCCATTAATTCAAGAACTTGACACACTCAAGCACACAATGCAACAGTCGAAGGTGTTGTGCGAAGACGAAGGCACGGGATCGAGGCCCCGCTAGTGGATTTAATCTGCTACAGAGGGTGCGGGTGAAATTTGGCCACATGATCTCCATTAAGCGGCTGAGACGTAAGTGACATGGCACACGGAGATGCATGGATCATGCATGCGCATGATGACGTGCTAGTCGACACAATGAGAGTAGTGATTGGAAGTGCTTTAGGGCACGATCAGACAGCTTGGAGTTGTCCACGTCATCGCGTACGCGCCTCAACGGTTGAAGACCAACCAATGCCTACGTGGCCACATGTGGGACACCCAATCTTGATCTAGGAGCTCTCCTTCAATGCGTGCTTCAGCAACTACGCCTTTAGTGATGCTTACATGCGTCACTAAAGGTCGTATTTTAATTATAAAAGCTTTGAAATTATCTTTTTGGCCCCATATCTTCACCTATAAAAAGCCTACCCCTCCTATAGATTTCTTCATCCATTCCTTTCTCTTCCTCTCCTTTCCAAATCTCTAAAGAGCTAGTCCTATACTCGAGATTCTCCACTAGAGTTTATAAAAATATTTTTCCTATCCTCTCACCCCCACTCTTGGAGTGCCCGTGGCTATTTTCTTACCCCTTCGGGAATCAAATCTCGCTGCAATGCCACCCTATTTCATTCTCTTTCCTGCAGCTTCGTTCTCCCTCATCCAACATTTCACCACCATCTTACGGACACTCTGTCAACGTGGCTCATCCTCCAAGCGACCATTGAGGAGGAATTTTCTCATCTCTATCTTTTTAGTGCTTTCTTATTTACTTTTAGTTATTCAATTAGTGTAATGAACATTGCTCTATGAAATATTTGTTTGCTCTCTCTCCATCTCACTCTTTCTTTGTATTATTCCTTGAGTCTAAAAATATTCACAGGAGTTTTGAGAATCTAGGCACAGTGGACCATCTCCACAGCTTCCTATAGCTGGCTCATAATCGGGAACACCTATAACTAGATATGCCCAACATATAACTTGATCAGGTATTTCATTTTGCACAAAATCAGCATTTGGTTCCTTTTGCTTTAGGGATCCACAACAATAACCTCCATTTTTGTACTCGGCCTTTGGGAAATTATATTGATCTGGGTATTTTTTAGCAATGGCTTGTTACATCGCATATCCCTATGTTTCTCAATGACATCTTGGTGCATTTCCCAAAGTGGTAGATTTGTCAAACATTGTAGAAACTAAGTGTTATGTAATCTCCACAATTCACTATACTCTAATAAAAGAGCATCCTGTGTTGAACCACATATCATTTGTGTTATCATTATCCTGGCGTGGTCCATAATGAGGTTTATTGTTTCTGGTATATTAACTTGGACTCTGCCAAATGGATTTTAGGTCCTGTAATATTCTTCACTATGTCTAAGTGTAGCCTCAATTATTTTCTCTTTTATGCTCATATGGGACTCAGGTTTATTGAATATCTTTCCTATGTTGTCAGGTTGCATCTCCAAATCAGGTGGATCAGTATGAAGAATCAAATTCAGATTCAGATTGATTTGATTAAATCAAATTGGATTTCACCCACACAATCAACACTAATGGAGGCCTCTAGGTCATACCTAGGGACCTCTTCCTATGTTTGTGCACTAAATAGTAGATAAGGGATTGGATGTGTATTGGACCCAATTAAGGCAACCAAAAATTTTGGATGAGTAAGGCTGTTTAAGGCAAATGGACCTCTTTTCAAAAATCCACACACCCGAGAATTACTTAGGCAGCTAGGAAGAGAGTCCCGCAAAGACCCCTACATAGTAGAGCATCCCCATGGATTACAGGGTTTCCCCTACTCGACCTTCCTTGTCACAATGGTTCCAAGTAGACTGAAATGTGCGAATTATGACTTAAGTCTACCAATTTTAGCCCTAATTGTGCCTTGAATTTCAATTGATTTAAAAATTATTTCAAATTCAAACTTAATTTGTAGGTTGATTGATTCACAAAGTAAACCAACTTCACTTAACCTGTGCTAAGGTTGAGGATGAAATTTGAGTCAGAGCACCTAAATCACCCTAAATTGCTTTTCAATAGGCTATTAGGTACCAAATTTTAGGGCTCAAGTGAGTTTAGAGCCTTGATTTTGGGTTCACTTGATTAGATCAGTTCAGACAAGGGCTTGGGTAGCACACAAATGTGGGAAGATTGGTTTCCTTAACTACAGGCAAGTGTGTACTAGCACTTCAAAACCCTAAGTGTAACCCTAATTAGCTTTAATTCCAAGTCCAATTTGATTCCAAATAGGACACCTTGGACTCAAACAAGAAAGTGAGTAGTCCAAGGTGTTGAGAAATTTTAGCGCAAATCCCTAATAGGTATAGGAAGTAAGGAAGATGAATCTCTAATCAAATCGTACTAACTTCAATATGGTTCTAATCAATTTCACAAATCAGGAAACTCTTTGCCTTTAAATTATAATTACTAAGAAAGTAAGGTAAGTGGATTGTAATTGATTTGTTTCCTTTTTATCTTCCCAAGATTAGGAGATGATTAGGGAAGAAAAGAAATTTTACCTGCCCTTGACGTGGCTGATTGCGTGGAAGATTTCTTTGTGATTCACCTCGCAACAACAAAACAAAGTAGATAGGGCAAGTTAGAAATCAACTCAATAATGATATGACTAGTGGTGAATTGTACATTGCTCCTTGGCAACGGTGCCCAAATGTTTTTTTTTGAAACAATAAGGAAAGCTATCGTGCAATGATAGCAATCTGGGAGAGCATTTGATTGATTAAGATAAAGACAGGGTTACAAAATAGATCCCCACAAAAACTGGCCTTTCCTAAAACAAAAAATCATTTCTCTCTCTCCACACACCTCACATAACAGTCGCCATATGACAGGGCAATTTGTCATACAGTAAAAATTTTTTCCACAAATCATCCCAAATGGGGAGTGGTTCCCTGCAAACTCTTCTCCACACAGCATCAGTGACCACGCACGAAGAAAAGATGTGAGTGGAGCTATCAGTGGGCAAGCCACATAACAGGCACGATTGTAAGGTAGCACCCATTTTTTATGTCTAAGATCACCTGTCACCAATCCATCTTTCCTACATAGCCATAGAAAAATCTGGACTTTAAGTGGGATCTTTAATAGCCATAATTTTTTCCCTGCCACATCTGCCTCCATAGAATTGGAATGCCTCATGATCTTTTCACATGTTCTAGCGGGAGTGAAAATTCCATCCCACCTATATTTATCTTCAATACCAGGCGATGGCCTAAAAGCCATCAGATCCTACTCCAGGCGTGTCCTTTCCTCCCATGTTCTTGTGCCTTCTCTGCAATATTCGCCTCCATCAAGCCGCCAGGCATCTTCCCCATCAGACCAAAACCTGCATACCGGGTCCCCTTTATTCATTTCAGCTACATAAGCTCTTAGGTAGACTTCCTTCAGTTGGCCCAACGAAGACCACTCCTCCTGCCAAAACTTGAAGGAACGTCCATCACCTAAGATAGGTTGAAACATCTGCCAGTTGTTCTTCATGGCTTGAATCACTGATTTCCAGAAACGGGATGGTTTAAGTGGTTGGAGTCGATTCAGAGAGCTATGTGAGCTGCCATAGTTCTCTTTAATAAGAGAAACCCAATTCTTATTCTCATCATTAAGCAATTTGATGGCCTACTTAAGTAACAAAGCATCATTAAACTCCTTAAGGGATTTTATTCCCATACTACCCTGTTCCTTTGGCATACATAGACTATCCCACTTCAAGGGTTGTAAAAATTTACCTTCATGAGTTGCTCCCTTCCAGAAGAACTGCTTCTGCATCACATCAATGCATTTCCAAATGAACTTGGGTGCTTTGAACATAGAAAAAAAGAATACAGGGATGGAAGTTATCACCAAATTCGATAGAATAAGTCTGCCTCCTTTGGATAGATATCTGCTGCTCCACCCTTGTAACTTGATAGAGATTTTATCAAACAAAGCATTCTAGTCACTCTTCTTTAATTTAGTACATTTCAGTGGTAGACCCAAGTATCTAATCAGGAGAGTAACTAGGGGAGTACCTAACATGGAGAAGATGGCAGTTTGTTCATCACCAGTTAGACCAAAACACACCAACAAAGATTTATCACCATTCAATTTCAAGCCAGATATTTCCTCAAATATCTCTACCATATGGAGCAATGCTTGTGCTTCTTGTTCACTCCCCTCTACAAAAAAAACTGTATCGTCAGCATATTGCAAGACAGGAGCTAGGGCACTCCTGTTGGAGATGGAGTACCCTCTGATGATACCGGCCTACGATAATCTGCAAGCATGCCTCGCCAAAGTGTCCACCATAAGGTTAAATACAAGTGGTGCAAGTGGGCATCCCTATCTAACACCACATTATGGTTGGATCCACATCCCACAAGGCCTACCATTAATCAAGGGTGAGAAAGAAGCGGTGGTGATGCATCTTTTCATCCATTGCATCCATATAGGTGGAAACCCCCTTCTCTTGAATACTTCCCATAGGTATTGCCACGACACCGAATCATATGCCTTTCGGAAGTCTACCTTCCAAAGGAAAGCTTTACACTTTCTCCTGTGCCAACCCATCACCATCTCCTGTGCCATAATGAAGGATTCTTGCAATGATCTAGTGGGGAGGAAAGTGGACTGCAATGGGAGTATGTGGTCTTGTAGAACCTTCCTTAATCTGTTCGCCAGAACTTTACTCACCAACAAGTATATGGAGTTAGACAATGCGATTGGTCTAAAATCTAGGAAGCTATCTGCACCTGGCTTTTTTGGGAGTAAAAAAAGGTATGATCTATTTATTTTATCAAAGCCATGATTTCCCCTTTGAAATTCCCCAATTACCTCCATCCCCTCCCCTTTCAGTACAATCCAAAACTCTTTGTAGAAGAAGACTTGTATGTCATCTGGACCCGGTGCTCCATTATTCAGATCATTAAGAGCTTCTAGTACTTCCTTTTCAGAGATGGGAGTCACCAAACTGCCAGCCTGCTGTATAGAAATTTGAGGAAAGACTGCTCTTTCCATCTTCCATATCCCCCTTCCTGCAACCCGCAAAGTGTCCTTGAAGTATCTGGTAGCTGCAGCTTTGATTTCATGTAGATCTGATGTTTCCTGACTAGCCACAATAATGGAGGATATAAGATTATGTCTTCTTCATGCACTAGCTGCTAAATGGAAATATTTGGTATTGGCATCCCCCTCTTTGAGCCAAAGTTGATGTGAACGCTCGTGCCAATCCATTTCCCTTTTTAAGTCTTCCTTAGCCATGATCTCCTGCCATTTTTTTTCTATCTAGCAGCTTCTGATCGGTTGGAGTGGTAGACTCCTCCTTACTGTCCAGCTGCTGTACTGCCGCAAGAGCTTCATTGCGCTTTTGGTCACTCAGCACAGCCACTGTAGATCCATATGCTTTCAGCATGGCGCGCATTGATGCAAGCTTTGTAGCTAGCTTGATAGTTGCAGTGCCCTCGACCTGATTGGACCTCCACCAAGTTTCAACCATTTCTTGGAACCCTAGTTCTCTAAGCCAAGACTTTCTAAGTTTAAAGTAGGACCCAACATGGCTGTTGTCTCTGCTATCCCACACCAACGGAGTGTGGTCTGAAAAGGGACGCTCCGGACCTATCACCGAGGATAATTGGAATTGTTCCATAAAATCCACATTCCAGAAGAATTTGACCAATTTTGAGCATGAGCCGTTCCCACTTCTCCAAGTAAACTCCACCCCAGCAGTAGGAAACTCATTCAGCCTCAGCTCTTTTACTGTTAGCTGGAACCCAAGGGATCCATTATCCATTAGCCCACTCAGTTTGTTTGTCTCTATCAAGGTGCAATTGAAGTCACCCCCTATCAACCATGGCAGCCCCTGTCAGCATCTAGCAAGTTTTGACAAATCCTCCCAAAGTTCTAATCGGCTGCTAGCAACGCACGCCCCATAGACGCCTGTGATTAGCCATTCCATCTCCCCTTGGATCTTCTTACATCGATAAGAGATAGCATGCCTAGATTTGATAACTTCAAGCACTTCTAAGCATGTCTTCTTCCACCAAAAGGCCATCCCTCCAACTCTCCCATGTGCCTCTAGAGCCACACAGCCAGCGTACCTATTCCTCTTCAAATCAATCCACATGGGGCCGTTTTCACATTCAATATGCATTTCTTGAATGAGAGCACACTCAATATCCCATTCCCTTAAGTATCTCATAAGGGAGGCTCTTTGAATTTTATCGTGCAACCCACGCACGTTCCAGGAGAGAACTCTCATCTCCCCTTTTGAGACCCCCCCGTGCTTGCTTGAGGCATGCTCTTAGCTCTAATTATCATTGCAATGGAATTTTCATCCACCTTCTTGGACACCACACTCATTCTTCTTTGCCTTAATTTATAGGGAGATGTCCCCAAGGCTGGCTTTGACGAAGCTCCAGCCCCAAATGTCAGGTCCTCATTCGCAATGAAGGGGGAAAGTTGTACTAGAGAGTTCACTGGAATCTCTTGTAGCACCCCCACAGGATGATCTTCATCTTGTGCAGCTTGGTCGTCCCCCATCACAACCATCCCCTCCTCTTCCATCTCCCTGTGATGATGGTCATTCCTCTTCTTTGGCTCAGGAGCCTCCTCAGGTATGCCTCGCCCTACCTGCTCCAAAATAGGCTCATCTCTAGCGACCTCTGCAAAGGTTCGCTACATCTTCTGCTCATAGAAATCATTCATCACCTCATCCAGCTTCAGTCGTAAGAGCCATGAACTTCCACCACACCGGAGGATGATCTTCTCTGGTATCGAACCTCCTCTGAAAACCTCCACATTAACACATAGCACCCTACCATCCCCTTCCATCAATCCTATCTCTGCATCCTCAGCCACACTCGCAAATCCAGCCAGAGCAGATGCAACCACACTTCTCGATCTAAGATGCAGCGACAGGCCACTAATTTTCAAAGACCCTAATCTAGAGCCAACCCTTTGAGGCGGCCGGTCCAGTACGGCCCCATCAAAGGGCAAAACAAGCCTCTAAATCACGGTTAAATTCTCAAACACAGATGACTTAAATCGAAGTCGCTCCACATCCATCATACCCAAATCAAAGAGAACAAATCTTGTTGGGGACAAAGTAGAGATCTTCCAACCTTCAAAAGAGAGTGCAAGGGACTTTACCAATTTCTGGATGCATTCTAGCGATGGGCTGCCAGTCATCACCTCCCTGATGAAAGCACCTCTAAGCATGAGTTTAGAGATCTTTGTATCTTCTGACGTTGGGAGTTCAACGTTGATGGTAAAGCCCTTGTAGCTATCAAGTGGCGGTGAAGGCCTAACATTGTTCATCGGCCTAGGGTGCTAGAAGGTTCCCTGTCCGGGTCCCCCTCTGGTCTTCGTGCAGGCATCTCTCTTATGCCCATGTCCTCCACACACTAGGCAAACGAGGGGGGAACGGCAAACCCCCACCAAGTGGCCTCTCCGGTGGCAGCGATGATAGACGATCTCTTTGTTAACCCTTCTCTACGTCTCCCTCACTATTTGGCCACCACCCATCCGACTACTGCCCCTAAGGGTTTCCCTTCTTTAATCTCTTCTTCGCCCCACCCTAGATCTCCATATTGACCATCCCACATCGTCACTATGGCCGACCTCTCCTCTTCTCTCCTCTCTTCTCATTTTCCCCTCAGAAGTTTCCGTCTCTGCATGCCAACGGTGCCCAAATGTTGTAGCGCTTCTACTGTGTTTTAGAAAAGAGATGCATCATAGTATAGGTGATGAAAGCGTAACAATACTTAAATTTATATTGCTCGAAAAATCATGAGTTTCGAGGTCGTTCACAGGGAGAAAAATTGAAATTCAACCCATTAATCAATTATAAATAATGAGCACAACAATCAACATTAATAATGATATATGCAATAAATAATCATTCAGAAATATATTCAAGAACCAATTTGTATCTCAAGTGTCAAATAAAAAAAATATAATGGAAGCCTGAAAAAAAATGGTGGTTGAGACCACCAATTAAGCCTTTAACACTTAGGCTCAATTCTCAGTATCAGACCAACTCAAATTCTCAATTCAGCACTTAGCTCAATAGTCGCAATCAAACGTTGGAGACAAGTCTCAGACAGCTTAATTGTCTCAGCACAAATCTCCTCAAAATTCACCAAAGTCCTTAGGCACGATTCATAAGGGAAAAGATCCCCCACCTCCCTCTCAAAAATCCTCTCCTCTTTCTCTCTCCTTAATTCCAAACTTGATCCAGATCCAATCCGATTCAACATAGGGGGGCCAATCCAACTCGCATGGAGTGGGCAAGCGGACCAGTGTGCGTGTGGGCATGAGTATAGGACCCAACCCCGTGTCTTGGGCGAAGGGTCTACGGAGGCAAAATGTTATAAATCAAATTCTAAAACATCCGTGAATAATATGGGACTAATGTCCCAAGCCTTTATGCGTGTAGCTGCAGATGTGAGTCTTCGTCAATTGCCACTGCTGCTTTGTTCTCTTTGTCAAATTGAAGACTTGGACAACTTCGTCAACATGTGTCACAGACGCTGGTGGTGGAAGTGAGGAAGGAGAACGAGTGACGGCAGCGGACAATGGAGGTGACGGTGCAAAATTCGGTGAGTACCTAAAACATCAAGCATGGGCTTTAAGCCTCAATCAGATAGTTCAGGAGATTCATGGTGGTGCAAGGAGTGAAATAGTGGTGGTTTCATGGTGATTGGCGCACTGTCGAGGTTGGGCGAGGTTAGAATGTGCAGGTGGAAGGTGGGTTGTTCAGTGAGGTGATTGAGTGGTTAAATCACCCAATAAGGTTACAGCTTTTGGTCTACAAAGGGAGAGGAAGGTAGTGGTGGTGGCGGTTTGATGTTTACTGAGGTGTGGTGTGCGTGCGAGTTCGCCGGAGGTAAAGAAGATGAAGGGTGGAAGAGAGTGTTCGCGGTTGAAACTAAGTGCTAAATACCTAATCCTAATCTTGAAAAGGACAGAAGTAAGAAGAGCTAAGATATTTGAATGACGAAGAATGGTGATGAAGACTCCAGTAAGGTAGAATGGTGATGACGAGGGGGTTGGAAGCTCCAGCTAGTGTACATTGGAAGCGGAGGAAGGTGAGGAAGAAGGATGACTGCCCAATTTGGTGGTTGGATGATTGGAGGAAGAAGAAGAGGAACGTCACTGGAGTCGTAGTCGGAGACGGCCTGAGGAAGAGGGGAAGAGGGATTTTTGGCTGGAATCGAGCTAGTTTTGTTCGTGAAACATCAGGGAACTTATATATGAGATGATCAGACCTTCAATTTCAAGGATTTCGCAAGAATCCCTCACAAATTTGGCAAGAGAGGACATGAGTTTCTCAAGCTCCAATGGCGATTCTTGCGATGATTGTGGAGCTCAAGATCTAGTTCAATCAATAGGTCTTGATCTCAAGACCAATCCCTCGAAATTCGGAGGGATTTGGTGTTGATTCGAGGGAGTTCTTCACCCTTGAATCTCTGCAGGTGGTGGGTTTAGATGCTATTCAAACAGCTCAGGCAGCAAGGGCATGTTTGTGAAGGATATGATGAAGTTAGGGGGCTGTTGGTAAGGAAACATGAATGTTAGGTGTCTAGATGTGAAAAATAGAGTTTTTAGGGGCCAAAATGGAAACTAGATCAAGTTGGACTCTGATTGAGCCCAAATTTTGGTGTTAACTTAATTTAGACCCAAGGAATCTAATTTTGAAATTGGATTTGAGTTTTGACCATGTTGGACTGGGTAAATTGTAGAAAGACCCAAATTAGGTAAATTCCCGTCTGAATCTATGTTTTCGGTCAAAATAGGTTTAGATGGTTAAAGTGGTGGTACTAAACCTCTTAGAATATATTTCAATGATTTTTAGGAGGTTTAGATTAAATTTATCTTGAGCATAACCCTTTCAATTTGAGTGTGGCTGATAATTAGTGTTTTAAGAACTGTTTTCATCCTTAAAATGAGTGAAACCCCAATTCAGTCAATGTGAGCCCACTTCTTGGATATTTAAGTTCATTTGACCTTGAATTAATCCCTGATTAACCTCATGGTTAGTCTGCATTTATGATGAGATGGTAAAATAGCAGAATTAACCTCATTTTCTTACAAATTAGTTCAATACGGAATTACATTCCTTAGACGATCATTAAGGAACATTTAACACTGGATTTTGACTAATTCAAGTTAGTTACGATGAATGATGGTGTTACCATCATACCCCCATGCCTAACTTTTAATAGTCCCTAGCAAAATCCTACAGAAAGAACTAAATCTCTAGACTATATTTTTGATGTTAGGATGCCTGTTTGTGCCTCTTCTATATAAATTAGATAAAATACCAATAATAGGCCTAGAGATACTTAAGTACCAGCCAAGATCCAGACCCAACCAGCCTCAACCTTGGGTCCGTCGTGAAGGTTTCTAAGGCCCGGAAAAATTGCCCAGAGGTTCTTGACCCCAGCGATTAAAGCATCCATCTGTATACGTAGAAAGTCTAGGTTCAGTTTGCCAGTGCATTTTTTATAAGAAAGATAGAGAGGGATATTTATTTTGAGAGTTTTCTCTCTTTTCTTTTTACCTTCTCCTAAATCCAACATTAGATTGGCCCTAAACATGATTTATATAGGATTCTTTACCCCCACCATCAACCCTCGAAGGGTCCCTGGCTTTCGATGCTTCGGGATAGCACTACCCATGGCAACCCCAGAACTCCTGGCTTTCGACACTTCGGTATAGTACTGCCCATGGCGTTCTGAAGTTAAATTTAGGCCTTGGAAATTGAAATTTTGGGATAATCCCACCCATCCACCTGAACTAGTACAATGTGTTTATGTGGCCTCGGTAGGATATTTGGATATCCTTGGAGACAAGCACTGAGGAGACGATATGTTATAATGCATCTTTGAGGGGAGTATTTTTCATTCCACCTCTCCACACTAGGAACTCGTCCAATTAACTTGTGTCTTTGAGTTGCTCCTAAGCCAGATCTTCGGGAAAACATTTTCAAAACATAACACTTTTGGCATTATTCTTCATGAAGCGCACTAAACCAGACTAGTGTGTGATTTTAGGTGCTTAGGTTACCAACCCCCTTTAGGAGAGCCAGTGTCAGAATCTACTTAGGCACTTGCATGGGGGATACATTTTAGGAGACCTGGGATGACAAGACTAATTTAGAGCAACCAATTAAGGATAAATTGATTTCTTTACTCGAGATTCCTAAGCCAGGGTACGAGGAAAAATATGCCTCTGTGGACCAAGGAATAACATATGATCTCGAGACATATAGTAATGGGGATCCAGAATTCTTTTTGATTCTAAGGGTGAAAAATTTTTATGTGATGTCTCACTTGTGTTTGAGAAAAATAATTTTAGTGAGACAAATAGGCCCGAGGAGTATGATGAATCATTTGATAGCCCGGTAATTGAGGATTATGATCCTATTGGGGTTGATATGGAGGATTCAGATCCTGAGTTAATGGGTGATTCAATCAATAGCCCCATTCCTCAAACACACCCCGTTGAGCATAATGATGATCACCAGACCCAAGTCAATTCTGATTCAGCCACAAATTTTGGACTTGGATACTTATACAGGGTTAATAGTACTTGCGAGGTCTCAAAAACTCTGATTTTAGATGATAAGAGTTGAGAAATGACAATTTGGGAAGCCTATTCCAGGGGAAGCAGAATTCTTGATCTAAGGGTTCCTTTGTGCCTAAAACCACCAACCTTTTACCAGGACCCTTTTGATATTTTTGATTCTAAGGACATGCAACCTAAGGATAGAACATCAGATCATCTTTTTGAGACAAATTCCAAATGGACAAATACTCCTATTAGTTGAGAACTTTATTTTGTCCAGAATTTCAAACTTAGGTTGCATACCACAAAGTCTTAGGCTCGGCCTCGCAAGCATAATGTTCTCCGATTTTGGAAAATTTTCATCTAAAACCTTAGAGCTACTCAACCTTGGGGCATGGGCCTACATCACAATCTTGTCCACATCTGTGGACATCTTTTTCTTACGGGTTTCAAGGTCAATCTCTTTATTTTGATCTTGAGCCGCACTTGTGAATTCTTAATTTCTTCTTTATTTGTATATTGTGCCTAGCTGAGGGCACTAAACTTAACACTTGTATATATTCTATTTTCATCTTGGAGCTGACTGATTAATCATGGAATTTAGGTGCTTTTTTCTCCACTCTACTCTGTTTCATGTCTTTTTAATACAATGAGGATATTGCATTAAATAAGCATGGGGGGTCGATATTCTTATCTGAATTATTTTGTCAATTCCGTAGATTACTTTTATTTATTTTCTCTTTATTTATTAAAAAAAAGAATTAGGAAAAGAGATCTTAGGCGTTAGGCGTTTTTCAATATTAAGAAATAATACGATAGGACCTGAATACTTAAACTCTTCAAGTCTTTGGCCTTAATCAGCCTGGGTGTCTACTAAAATGTAGAATTGTTTCTTGAGTCCTTGCCCTCTTAAATTTGTTTTTAATTGGTTAATAAGTTGGGGTGATAAGTACACGACTTATCAACCCACCCTTTGATTTGAGGGGATTATAATCTAAGCATTTACACAGTATCTGCACTAACTCACCTTTCAGCAATTTTAACGAAAATTATGTAGCTAATGAACTTTTTAAGGTGGTATAGCTGACAAGTTACCATGGGTTTGACACCTCATTGGCCCATTATCCCGAGCCTAGCCACACGACCATTATCTTTCTACTACCTTTAGGTTAATTTTAGATCAGGAAAGCCAACTACTCGGAAAAAAATACTCAAAAGAAGAAGAAGAAAAAATAGAAAAGAATAAAAAAAGAAAGAAAAAAATCACACTTCACCGCACGCATATGGCTGGCAAGTTACCGTGGGTAACCCACTATAGCCAGTTGTCTAGAACCCAGTCCACAAAAATACACAAATAATTCTCAAACACTTAGGAAGAAGAGGGGAAGTAGAATAAGCTGGGGAGATATACACTGGGCTCGTCCTTGTGTTGACCCCAAAGACATAAAAGTAGGGAGAAAGATACCAATAAAAAGCATAAAGTTTTAGGCAAAAATTTTTCTTAAGGTCATCTAGGGGCGTAGAAACCTAAAGTCCGTTCTAATTTCCACTTAATGAGTCTATCACTTTTCCAAAAATAAGATGCTTAGCACTTAGAGTTCTTTTCAAGGCTTGGGTGGGTTGGGTTGTCGCAGAAAGCTACCTCGAAGCTCTAAACTCAAAAATAAAAAAAAAAGAAAAGAAGAAAAAGAAAAAAAGCATATATTTGCTTCTATATGGAATAAGGTGAGGACTTGGGCAGTTTCCATTTTGGCAGACACCCGGATGCTATTGAGTCTTCATAGTTTAGATCCTTAGTTGAATTTTCTTATGGTTGACAAATAACATTGCCTAAGCAATCAGATCTTAATTGTATTTTATACATAGCATTTAGTTTAGTTTTGCTAGGGACTAGCAAAAGATAATCATAAGAGTATGATGTATACATATTTATTTAGGGTAAAATTTCTATTTATGCATGTTCCTAGGCTCATAATTGCATTCAACATTAAAAATAGTGCATAGCATGCATCATTCTACATTTATAATAGATTGTATAAATTATAGTTTAATTCTTTCATTTTTTGTGATTAGGGGATAAGGTGATGCTAACACTATCATTAGCCATAAATAGTTTTAATTATTTGAAATCAAGTGACAAATGCTCTTGAATAATTACCTAATGATAGTAATTCCACGTAAATCCATTTTGAGAAGAAAATGATAAAAAGGGTTAAATCTACAGTTTTAACATCACATCACAAAATGTAGAGTAACCATAGGGTTTAATTAAAGGTCAAGTAAGCATTAAAGTCCAAAGAGTGGGTCCACACAGATAGAAACGGGGTTTCACGTGTTTTGAGAATCGCAACAACACACAAAACCCTAATTTCAGACCTGCTTGAATTAAAGAGGTTATGGTCAGGATAAAATTCATCTAAACCTTCTAAAATTTATATGAAAATATTCTAAGATGTTTTGTACTCTTGGTTTGACCATCTGAACCCATTTTGACCTTGGATAGAGTTTCAGATGGGATTCTACCTTGATTTGGGCTTCTATGCAAATTTCCCAGTCAAACGTGGTAAAAACTGAAATTTAAGTTCACCATCAGATTTCTTGGGTCAAAATTAGGTTATTATCAAAATTTGGTCCCAATTAGAGTCCATCTTGACCTATTTTGCAATTTAGCCCCTAAAATCTATATTCTTCATATCCAAGCCCCTAACTTTAAAAATTTCTTGCAAATGGGTCCCCAACTTTGTCATATTCCTTACATTTTGGTCCCTTACACCATTAGCAGTGGGAATGCATCTGAAGCAGGTATCGAGGGAGATTTCCTCCCTCAAATCGAAGCTAATCCCCTCCAAATTTGGAGGGATTGCTCTTGAGGAGTTTCCTAACCTCTTGGACCTAATCCTAAATCTTGATTCACTTCCTAAAACCCTAGCGAACCAACGAATTTTAGTGCGAATTCCATGTGAATTTCACAAGGGAATTGCACTGATTTCGTGCAATTCAGAGGCCCAGGCTCTTCTATATAGCTTCACCATGTTTTTACGTGCTTCTTAGTCTTGTCTAGGCCAAAATTCTTCATCTTTCTCTCCCTCCGGCCGCCTCTGCCGTGACTCCGGTGAACCCCTCAGATCTCCTTCGTTGCTCTCTACCACAAATGATAGGCAGCGGGAATTCTTCTTCAGCTTCCTTCGACGCCGGCCAATCAAAGTTGTTGCCAACTTCCTTTCGTCCCTTTCCCCTTCTCCGACACCGGCAAATCAAAGCCGACGCCAACTTCCTCTCTTTCATCCCTTAGACTAGGCCAATCTTTCTCTCTCCTTCTCTAGATAGGATTAGGACCCTTAGAACCCCAATTCAACCATGCATTCATCACCTCCCTCTCCATCTTCCCCAACTCCAGCCATGTCTTCGGTGTGTCGCTACGCCACCACACACCTCCATACACCACACCACTGCCACCAAAACCTTCGTCGCATCACCATTATCAAAATCCCTCTCCTTATTTACTCTTCCACCCACCAAAACCTCCGTTCGGACAACCCACTCTTTCGCTGATCGCCCAGCCACTGTCTGGCCACCACATGCATGCACACACCAAATCATCATCGCCGCCACACTCCTCACACCACGGTGACACTCGTGAACACTTTAATCAGGGTGTTTAACCCATGTTCTCGATTTCAAGTACTCGCCAGATATCTTGCTTCTGCCATCATTTACTCAGCCATCTTCTGCTGTGCACCGATCACCTCCGGCCTCGAATTCACTCTCAACAGGTGCAGATCCATCTGGAGAACTCAACTGCAACCACAATTGAGAGAAGAAGCAGCTGCAACTACATCAATTAGAGCAACTCCATTGCAGCCATTACGCGAAGAAGATGGGGACATAGTCCCACAACGTATACTTACGAAGCATATGGAGCGCATAAAAGGGAAGAGTGCCCAAGGCTATCTGCCTCAGACACGGGGTGAGGTCCCTTACTCTCACCTCACACGCTCGGCGAGTCTGGACCCTGCCCAGATCCAATTACCTGATTATGCGCTCGATTAGAGAGATAGGGAGGAATTTTTAAGGAGGGTGGGGGAGGGTTTTGCATTGCTCATCCTTGAGATGCATGCATTTATGTGTTCTATACATAGCATCTATGAGGTCTCTGCTTCGGCTCTGTTGAGGTCTTGTGCCTTTTGCTAAGGCCTTGGTGGTTTAAGGCATCTGACGATCCATTGCATTGTCTGATTGTGGCATTCATCTGGTATTGTTGAGATATTTGAGCTTGAACTTGACACTTGGTTGACGTTGAAATTGAGAATAAGTGGTTCAAGACCACTGTAGCAAAATTGATTTGATTATGAATGCTTTGGGATGTGCTTAATTTGTGGGATTAATTGGTGATTTAAATCACCACTTTTTAGAGTTTCTCTCATTCTTTTTATCCCATGATTTCTTGAGATTCTATTTAGGCTGCCATTGAATATATTTTTGATTACTAAAATTCATTGCATATTCTTATTACTATACTCATTATTATCAATTGTGATTAGTGTTGTGAATTCCACATTTACTCCCTACGAACGACCTTAGACTCAATTTCTTATTTTCGAGCACTCTGTAAATTTTAAATGTTATAAAATGATTTTGTCAACTGTACTACTACGCAAGCATTTCTCTCTTATAATTCGACTCAAATGCTCAGTAACATAAGGCAATATATTTTGGGGCCTTAGATTGAAGATCCAACCATATGGATCTGATTAGGGTGACGATCAAAGTCCAATGCCTCCGAAATAGCCTTGATCGAACTTCCATAGCATCAAATGCTGTTTGAGGAAGATCAAAGGTCAAGGGGTAATGTGACGTAATTCAGAGCTTCAAATGACAAATCCAACCTTATAGATGGATTCAGATTGATGGTCATAGCCCAATAGTGTTAAAATCAACCCATTCCAATATTTGTGGCGCCATCTACAAGCTAAAGAAGATGGACGGCCAGGATAGCGGTATGTGGCACTATCCCAACTACCGAAATAGCCTTAGGAGCACCCGCTGCCCCTCCTCTTCCGTTGAATTAATCTCAGCCGTTCGATGAACATCCAACAGCTGAGGATGCTCCTCACCTGCGCTTCAAAGGTTGAACGGGGGTCGCCTCATGATTCATCTAGCAACCATTGTACTGCCACGTTGCTGCACTTTGTCTAAGCTAAGACCAAGCTCGACTATTCGATCAAGATCCAATAGTCATGAGCACTTGGCCATTAATTCAAGAACTTGACACACCCGAGCACACAGTGCAGCGGTTGAAGGCGTTGTCGAAGACGAAGGTGTGGCATCGAGCCCCTGCTAGCAGATTTAATCCATTGCAAAGGGTGCATGTGAAATTTGGTTGCATGATCTTCATCAAGAGGCTGAGCGTGAGCGACGTGGCTTACGGAGATGCATGGATCATGCACGCACACTATGACGCGCTAGTTGATGCATTGAAGAGTGCGATCTGAAGTGCTGTGGGGCACGATCTCGAGCGTCCGATCTCCATCAAACAACTTAGAGCCATCCACATTGTCACATATGCGCCTATGTGGCTGTTTGTGGGACCCCCAATCTTGATCTAAGGGCTCTCCTTCCACTCGCGCTTCAGCAACGTGAGCCTTTAGTAACACTTACATGCATCACTAAAAGCCGTACTTTAATTATAAAGTCTTTGAAATTACACTTTTACCCTCATATCTTCACTTATAGAAAGCCTACCCCTCCTACACATTTCTTCATCCATTCCTTTCTCTTCCTCTCCTCTCTAAAGCTTTAAAGAGCTAGCCCCATACCTAGGATGCTCCAATAAAGTTTATAAAAATAAATTTTCCCATCCTCTCACCCCCATTCGTGGAGTGCCCATGGTTTTTCTTACCCCCCTTCGAGAATCAGATCCCACTACGACATTGCCTTGCTTCATTCTCTTTCCTCCAGCTTCATTATTCCTCATCCAGCATCTCAGCAACATCTTCCAGGCGCTCCATCAACCTGGCTCGTCCTCCAAGCAATCGTCGAGGAGGATTTTTCTTATCTCTATCTTTTTATTGCTTTCTAGTGTAGTTTTAATTTTGCAATTAGTGTAATGAAAATTTCTATATGAAATATTTGTTCGCTCTCTCTTTATCTCTCTCTTTCTTTGCATTATTCTTTCTCTTTCTTCTATTATTTATTCTTTAAGTAGAGTAGTTCATGTAGATTGATTTTAACCGGCTAATCTGCTTTGTGACAATAATTCCAAATGCAGCTTTTAAATCAAACATACGCCTCCATGTGTTCCACTTGGGACTCACCAGAGCTTCGGTTATTTTTATTTGATTACTGAATTTTTTGCAACTACAATGACATGTTTTAACTCTTTCTCATGTAAAATCTCTCTCATCAAAGCTCCACATGCACTCACATGATTGTCAACCACCTAAAATGCTTAAGTTAAAGTTGTTTAGGTTATTTTTTCTTGATTAGACTTGGGTTTAGACCCTAATCATTACACAAAGTCGCTGACACCAAATTGGATATCTCTACATCTATAATCTGCATAACTCTTCTATTAGCTCTGTGCTATGATGAGGTTCTTCCTGATATGCTCAATGACCTCCTTATTCTACCGAGTTAGTTTAGGATCCACTTCCCTTTTCACTCCAACCTACATTCAATAGAGAAAAGATATGCATTTTCAACCATATAATGCATTGTATGGGCCAACGTCAATGCTGGCATAGTAGCTATTATTATAAGTAACTCAACCAGAGGTAGGTGTTTCTCCTAAGAGCCTTTCCATTCTAGGATGTATGCTCATAATAGGTCCTTTAATGTCAATTTAGTTTGCTTCAACTATCCATTACTTTACGGGTGATATGATATACTAAAGTGAAGTTGGGTTCCTAATGGTTGTTGGAAGCCCTCCCAAAATTGTGAGGTATTGCAGGAGTTTCTATCCCAACCAATCTCCTTGGGGATTCCATGGAGTCGCACGATCTCTCGAATATGCAACTCTGTCAGCTGTGATGGACCATAAATAACCTTAACAGGTAAGAACAGTCCAGACTTCATCAACCAATCAATGGTCATCTAGATTGTGTCATGTCCTCTCTATGTTAGCAGTAATGTTGCAATAAAATCCATGGGAATACCCTCCCACTTCCATTCTGATATGGAGAGAGGTTGTAGCTGACCAACTGGTCTCTAATGTTTTGCCTTCACCTGTTGATAGATTAAGCATTGCTTCATGAACCCATCCACATCCTTCTTCATACCATGCCCCAAGAAATCTTTCTTTAGAATGTGGTACATCGTGTTGTTTCCTAGGTGGATAGTGAGCTTGCTATAGTGAGCCTCTACCAATAATTCTGTTTGTAGAGCATTATCTTGAGGAATGCATAGCTGGCCATGGATTTTGAGTACTCCATCTATGAAGGTGAAGTTTCCTGGACTTCTTGTTAGGACCTAGTCACTAACTGTCTACAATTTTGGATCAACCATTGGTGCACGTTACACTGAGTTTATAAATCAACCCGCATTAATTGTTAACAAGAATAGGGAAAGCTGGGTCAAATCCTCGAGCATACTCAATATGAGTTCATTGGAAAATCAAGAACTAATAGGAATTCTTTCATGATTTTTGAGATTAGTTGATAATTAAGAAATAGAGAATCTTTCCTAGTTGATAATATATTAAAGGCAAAACCAATTAACCTAATTATAGTATGATAAAAGTTCCAATAATTTTATTCTAACTTCTTAAACAAAATTTTGTTGCAATTAGACAAGTAGATTAGGTCCCTACCAAAAATACTAAACATAGTCACTACACAAACTACTCAACTATACTTGAGTACAGACCTCAAGAAAAATGTCAGCAAAAGCTAAGTAGAGCAGAACAAAATGGTAAAGAATGCACAAGAAAAAGTACTATTCATATATTAATTCATTTATCAATCATCGTTCATTATTAATAATTCTTTTGTTGTCATCTGTTTTGCCTGTATCAGTTATAGTCTTGATAATCCTAATCTATGTCTCAGGGCACGAAATGATCTTAATGCGATTTCTCAAGAGGTACAACCAGCATGAGACACCCTCTTGGCCAGGAGAATATCTCGTACCTTTTCCACACCTTAGTCCATCACCCTGGTGTCATTGCAAGGAGAAGTGGTGTCTACGTTGTGTGGCATAAACACATGCTAGCTAGACACGCTGAACCACAAACAATTGTTCATCCACTCATTGGCCAAGTATAGTACAAGTTCACTCTAACCCTCGAGCCAAGCACCACGAGTATTGTTAACATATGTTAAATGATTTTTGATAATGAAAAATTATTATATTCCACACTTTTATGTAAGGACTAACAAATGATGCATGAAAGACATAAAGCAAAATGAGCAAGCATGATGAATAAAAGAAATGAGAACAAGACAGATGAGAAAATAAATGGATCTCTCAAGAATTTTCTCTTAAAGTTTATTATTGTATTTTTTATTTTTTTAGAATGTAAAAAGAGCCTTCACGATCTTGTAAAAACCCAGAAGACACATCTTAGAATCATTCTATTCAATTCTACTTCTTTGAGACCTTGAAAAATCATTATTCATCAATTTCAAATGTCTGACCCATTATTTCAAACATCTACCTTCTTCCATAACATGATCTATTCTCAAAGTTCTTTATCTTAAACTATCCAAGATTTCAAACATCTATGTTGTCCTTCTAACATCTGAATGTACTATAAAACTTCACCAATTTTCAAGAATTTAAAATCCACGATTCAAAGAAAATCTTCAAACCTTTTTAAACTTCCAATTTTTCTTTTAGATGTCTACTTGACTTGTTTTAAACATCTTTATTTATTCTCAAACATTTGATGTCACTATTTAGAATGTTTATATGAAATTATCCGACACCTTTGTTTCTCTCTCAACTCCAGGAACTCACTCTTTTTTTCTGTTGTTTTATCAGACATCTATGTTTTGACCTTGATGTTTGAATACTCTTTCTAAGATGTCTGATTCATTTGTCCAAACATCCCTATCAATTCCAAATGTTAGACTTCTATTATTGAAAATTTTTAACATTGCACCATCATTTTCAAACGTCTATCTTTATTCTAGGACATCTCATTTTTCTCTTTCAAATATATTAGTTTTCATTCAAACGCCTGAGTTGTATCTTTTAGAAGTCTTATCTTAAATTTCGGATGTCTAATTCAGTCAAACTTTCTATTAATGAATTGTAACCACTCTAGCCTGAATAATTGCATTCTAATTTGAATTCCAATGACCTTAAGACTTAAACCTACTACACTTTATAAATACCTGAGGTCTCCTAAGGCTACACACAAGCAACAAAGCTTTCTAGTGTTAATTCTCTCTATTCTCCTTATTCTAAGCTTCTTGGGTTCTCGTTCTCTCATAGTTTTTACAACAACTAAGAGTGCTCACACTTCCCCTGATCAATCTCTCCTCCATTCAGGTTTGAAAAGGGAGTAATGTTGCCTTACTCTATCTTTTATATCCTTCAAAGCTCTTAGGATCTTTTATTTATATTATTTTTTATTAGTTTGTTGAGTAGCCAAGCTGTTGGTTTCCTGTTCTCTCCTAGAGAGGGGCAAAACTCTCATTAGGGGCTACTGATGTGGTGTGGTTCATCATAGCTAAAATGTTCAAGTTAAGTTAAAAATTAGGTTAAACATTATACTATTAACATGATAAAACGGTTAAGTATGGAAATTAAGGAAAAGACCTAAAACATCAAATTTGAGTTAAAAATGCATAATTAGGTCAATTTATGAGATATTCTATTAATAAATACAAAATGATGATCCAATTGCCAATTAAACACATATCCAGGTTCAAAAGTTCAAATCAAGAGTGAAATCATGTTCTAATATGTTCAATTAAGTCCCAATAAAAATCTCGTTGCATTTGGACATCAATAAGACCTTGCATTCATGACATTACATATAGGTGCCTCATCTATCACATTTTTCTTGACTTTTAAACTTCTAAGGACTTCTTTGAAAACTGTAGAGGCTTATTTGAGAGCCTTTAAAGACTATTCTGCAGTGATTTTTATCATTAATGGGCCTCTTCTGCAATTATTCTACAGGTTCGCTCATTAAGGGTATGTATGCAATTTCACCATTACACCTAATACGATTTATGCTCTAAGAACAAGAGCTCCAACTACCGTTGATCCCTTGCACCTTGGATCCTACGGTGGATCTACATCCACTGATCATGCGCCTTTACGTGGTGCATCATCACTACTTCCGGATCTCATCCTACGGTGGGTTTCATTCCTAATCCTTCCCTTGCATCATCATTTTTATCTCCTCTATCCATGATCTAATCGCTTAAACCCATTGTACGGTCACCTAATCCACTGGTGAGCCTACTTAAGCACCTCCCCTGCTGATTGCGCAGCAATTATAGGTCTTAATTGACCTAAATTAGGCTAGAACTTAACATAAGCTAGTGTAATCCATGCATACATGAGCATTAATTGCATCTTTGCTGCTTTCCCTTAGCTATGCATGAAATAATGACATAATGTACTAATTAAGTGCATTATATAAATTGCAGGTAATAAGAAGCTCAGGAGCTAGATCTGAGGCTGGTGATGTAGCAGAGCTGGAGCAAAAGATTAGAATAAAATGTAGTAGAGAAATAATGTAAGAGTTGAGGTATGTTACTCTATTAAGTAAAAGTAAGGTAGAGTTAAATTATGAAGAACTTAGGATCATTCCTAGCCCTAGGATAGCCCTAGAAGCCTTCCAAAACCTTAGCCACCCTTAGATTAGGTCACCATAGCCTAGGAAAGCCCAAAACCCTAGTTTTAGGCCTAATCTGGACGTCCAGGGCCCTTAGCCACAACCCGCACACCTCAAACCCATGTCTGCAGTGTTATTGGATGTCCAAACACTTGGTTAGACATCCAATTTCTACAGAATCCCCAAGACAGAACCTTGATTCTTCCCTAAGTCAAATTGGACTTCTGATTTTTGAGTATAAGTCGTCTAACACTTAAATTAGATGCCTACAACTACTCTCCAATCCCTGTTTTGGAATTCAAGCTTGGATCTTGAGTTCCTAAGTCCCTAAACCTAATTCCAACCTCTTGGGAACCTAAATTAAGGTACCCTAAGCCTAGTACACTACCCCTAGACCCTCCTATGAACCTAATTAGGTTCTCACTAAACCCAATTGACTTGGATCATAGTCAATTGGACTCATAGAGTCCAATTGAGCTCAGATCTCAACCCATACAAGTCCAATTGGACTCAGTGAGAATCCAATTGACCTAAGCCCAACTTAATTGAGCATTATTACTCTCAATTAGGTTTACACTCACTCAATTAAACTTAGTACAAGTTTAATGGAACCTTCCCTTTTAGCAATTAGGGTTTACAACCCTAATTTTAGGACCTACCCTAACCCAAACCCTTAGACCTAACTTAGACCACTAGACCACCTATCCACCTAGGTCATGTACACACCCACACACACTCACCTAGCCACACACACCTAGAGTCTTCAAGACTCTTCTCCAAGTGGCGCCACCCTTAGCTGCTAAAAATAGCAACCAAGGGAAAGTTCACTCTTAGATCCACAATTTGTGGATCTAAGAATACCACTCAAGACCTAGTGGGCAACCACCTTAGAGACTCTCTAGAGAATTCTATAATTCTCTAGAAAGACACACCCATAGTTGCCCAAGAGTCTATAAAAAGACTCTCTTGGATGGCCATAGACCCCATCTAGAATCTTGGCTTAATCTAGCATTTGGCTTCATTCCACCTCACATTAGCCTTTCTTTCTACCTTCGTGTGCACCTCCACGAGCTCCACCACCATGGCCATCACCACCTCCACGCCAAGAGCTTAGATCACCTCTCCACCACCTCTTCAAGGGCCGGCCTAGCCACCATTGGCCACCCCTCCTTCTCCCAATCACCTCAAAGGCCATTGGAGACTACCTCCGAATGCCCTTCCTTCTGCTAGCTAGCTAGATAAGCAGTTCTTCTAATTTCTCTGCCTTATTTTATGCTTAGTAGTGTAGCTATCTCTCTCCCTCCTACATGGTGCACGTGCAATCTTCCGTAGATCCGCACACGTACGCATTTTGTGATAGCTAGTAATCTTTTAAGCTTTCATGTACAAGCTTTCCTTTAGCTTCACTCTGTAACCGCCATCATGAAATCAATGAAAAAGCTCTGAGTTCTTTCTATATATATGTGTGTGTGAAAAAATCACCATGAGCTTGCTTGCAATATCTTTCTTGTGATAACAAGTTGCCTGCTTTGATTTCTGATATTATTGCAACATGTGCATGAATACGTAATGATTACAAATTAGCATGCATTTTTAAGCAAGTAGAGAGGAAAAGATCAAAATCAAGATTAGCATTTTCATAAATGCCTCCCAAAGATGAGCGATCGGGACTCATGGTCTCATTAATTTACAAGTATTTTTGATCAAGGGTTTTGCGCGACTATACTACAAACTACGACATATTTCAAAACAAGCACGCAAACTACACTTGTCACCTGCCCTCGCATGCGAGGATCGACTCCCTCCCCCCTGAGTCGATCCCTTCATCCATGTTTCCAGATCCTCTACCTCCTTCGACGATCGCTGGTGATAGGGGTAGTGTCTCCTCCTCCAATTTGTCAGTGTAGCGACCAGCTGCAGCCCAGGGACCCCATTCCTCACTGGAGACCCTCGCATCTCCCTTCGTCACCACAGCAACCCACTGTGGATCTAAGCATCCCATTCTTCCACTTAGAGTAGGATTTGTTGCTTTCTAGGGTAATTGTAGTGTTTGTACTGTAGTGTAGATTAGTTAGGAGTAGTTTAGATAGCAAATTCACAGTTCGGTTAGCATAGATAAGTATTAGTTTAGTTAAGATTCGATCTCACCCTCTCTGATCAATTCAGATCAAAGAGGTGTTTTTCCACCATTTCAATCCATTGATCTCCCTCAGCATCTCACACTCGTTTCTGAATTTTTTCCTTGCTTTTGAATCACCAATCACTCGTTCACCCAAGCATTCAGTAGATTTGAAGCTTACTAGCTTTTAGATCTGTTGAAGCGCTAAAAATCAACTTGAGAGCATCTCATTCAACTCATACATCCATCAATGCTCTCACTGTGGATTTAATAGCAATCAATTCACTTGATTCATATAGATTTGTTTCTCACGCTTGATCGGAAGACCAAGATTTAATTTGGTTTTAATGAGTTTTAATCAAGTGAATCAAGTTCATCTTTTAGTAATTGGATTGATTACAATGGGTTTGAGTTTCAATGCCTTGATTTTCAATCCAATTTTCAGAGTTGGCTTTGTTTTTGAGGTGGTTTAGGCCTAGGAATCTCAGATTTACAAAGATGAGGCCTAAACCATGACCTATTGGCTTTTACAGGATTGCTTGAGGTCTTAAACACTAATTTATAGTGTTCAAGAGTTTAAAGTGATCAAATTACAATGGTGATCTCACATTAAGAGCCCAATCTGGGTGACATTTGTTTCTAACTTCAAAATAATTTCAATCAGTTATTTGAAGATGAAATGAGTTCCAAAATATCTGGATGAGAATTCTGAAGCAGTTTTTAAGTGGAATTAATGTCTAGATTAATCATTTCCTCTTGTACTTTCTGTGGTAAAGACGAAGGGATTAACTAGGATTTGATGTGGATTTTTAGTGGTTTCATCAGATTCGAGTAGAAATCGATAGCTGCTCTCTTTATTCATTTGCACGGATTTTATTGTGGGATCTGATCCCTAGTTTCAAATTATTTGAAGATGAAATAGTTTGCTACGATTTATTGATCCTTAGCTCTAATATTATCAGATCTGAGGATGATCTTTTTGATAGTCAAATTAGGCTTCAAATTATAATCTGGGCTGGCAACATCTTAATGATAGTTGGAGTAGATACTGGAAATTCCAATAGCAGCCATATCAGTAGCTGCTGCTAACAATTGCAGCAGCTGAATTAGTTGTTGTTTTCACAGCTGCAGCAGGGTTTAAACATGGTGATTCATGTGGATTTTGGTTGGAATTATGGATTTAAAGAAGCTGACATGTTGTATATTGTTAGAACTTGATGCACAAGCATTCATGTACTTGAATGAGATTTAAATTTGATGAGAATTGCTTATTAATCAGATTTCAATCATTCATTGTTAGCACTTTATGTTGGAAATCTATCCAAAATGTGTTTTTAATGAAATTAAAGGTTAAAGTCATGTTCATTTGCTCAAACACCTTTCATCTTATGCATTGAACACTTTTGAATGTTTGAAACTCAGTTCCATCCATTAGAATCCATGTTTAGGCCTTAGGTTCTTTGTTTCAAACTTAATTAGGCCTAATTTGGGTGAGACTTGTAAATAAATAAAAATCATAAAAAAATCACAAAAAAATAAAAATAAAGGTGTCTTGAGTAGGGTTAGGTATATTTTTAGGTGTATGCAAAGTTGCAAAGTATTCCGAGCCCTCGGCTTGGTAGAACATACTAGTCGACGGTTTGATTTACTTTGAAACTTAATAAAAGAACCATGTTCAAAAATCACAAAAAGAAATTATTATCCTCTCATCTCACCTTCTCTCTCTCTTCTCCTACCTTTATAAAACATAAAAATATCATAAAAATCAGAAAAGGTGAGAAATTGCATAAAAATACCATGTAGATTGTTTTTATACTTGTAAATATAATTAAACACTAAGCTATATGTAAATAATGTAGTATATGTAGCTATTGTACATAAATAACTTATAATTGTATTATATATATTTAAATAAGTATTTAGGATGATTTACTGTATATATAACCTTATTATATAAATGTATATTAATTGATATTAGAGTAAATGTATTTATACTAGGATAATTAGAAATAAATAAGTATACTTGTACAATAGTTTCTGATACTGTACGTACGTATTTAGCTAATTATTACATACTGTATGATACATGCATATTTATTTATTTATGTATTTATTGAAGGTAATTAAGTTATTAAGTTAAATAGGTAAATCATTAAGTTAAAATAAAATAATCAGTAAATTTTGTTATTACTGAGGAAATTTATAGTGTATACTTGTATATATTAATTTTAAAAATTTTTAGCCTATTTACAATATATTTATACTGTATAATAATATTTATAACTAAATTATATGTATATCTATTTATAACGTTTATTTAAATATATACAAATTAAAGTAAATGTTCTAAAGTAAATTTAAAATGTATAATAAATATCTTAATATGTTAATTAACTATTTATAAAGTCAATTGAAAGATTAACCTATCAATTTGTACATTAATTAAGGATTTAAATCCTAAATTAATGTGTATAAATTCCTAACTTCAACTAACTTTTATATATAATTAAATAACTTATATTTGTAAAGTAATTATAAACTCAAGTAGTCTAATGTAAGGGATTTACAATGTTGTAATTTATTTTAAATTTGGATGTCAATTAGGCTCTCAAATTAAGGCCTTAAATCTCAAAATCAGAACGTTGTGCTACGTTATGCGCACTCAATTTGGTGCAAGAATAGCACCACCTTATGCGTTGAAGAGCCACTGCAGTGGTATAAATTGATTCGTGTGGGGAGCCAACTTAGTCGTCACAGCATCGGGCGCTAATAACCATTACCCTCTTCCCCTTTATTCAGAGCATATACTGAGCATATTGAATGAGCACGTGAGCTGGGAGCCTGTGTGCACATTACTGGGTCTAGTGGGCCTGAAATGGGTGGAAATAATGCACAAAAATGCACATAAAGAAAACCAAAACCAGGTCTAGTAGTGGTCTAGTTCTACCCCTATGGGTGCTGTGTATTCCACGAAAAACCCGGTTTGCCCATAAAAAACCAATTTTTGTTAAGTGAGGAGAGTTGTGTGCAAATCAAGCCGAAAAATGGCTAAGTGTTGGACTTGTGACACTTGAGCATTGAGAAGCTGTGTGTATGTGTAGTGTTGTGTGTGTATACGTGCATGTATTTATATAAATATATTAGTGTAGAGTATATGTATATATATGTGTGTGTATATGTAGAATAAATAAAATGTATATATCTAATGCATACATATGGGTATGTAATATATATATATATATAAGTATAAATAGAGTAGTGTATATATATTGTTTGAGCGTTATATATATAATTTTTGAAGGCTTTAGTGACATTTGTATCCATCACTGTAGGTATGTACATATGTTAGAAAACATAGTTCTTTTGTCTTAAGTTTGTACATACTTTTACTAAGGCTATAGAGACACTTCTATATGTTACTGTATTTGAGTATATGTTATTAAAGTTATTAGTATATGTTAGCAGTTATTTTTGTATCTATAGTTTGGTATTATTTAGGATAGTTGTATATAACTAACATAGAATAGTCTTAGTTTTTGATGCCTGTTTAGTTGTAAACATGTTTAAGGCATCATAGTTAGAATTAATTGATTCTTTTGTACATAATTAACTTATTTATTCATTCTTTGATTAATTAATTAATTTTGTAAATATAATTAACATTTTTTGAATAAAAGAACATTTTTGGAACATAAAGAGTGATGTATATCAATAACTGTAGCTTAGTGAATGACCTGAAATAAACCAGTAAAAATTATATAAATAAGTAAAATGACACATCTGTTTGCATTGTGACACTATATTACAATAATGACATTATTAAATCACTATTTTTATGCAACACGGTTTGTGAGTAATCAGCTGTCTAGGAGAGGGGCTTTGTAAAATCATATATAGTGATTCCCATTGGTTTTGGTACAAAATCCTAAATTAGAAGATCTAAGTAGTGGTTTTTCCTACAAGGGTTTTCTCTATATATTCTTATGTTCTTTTGTGCGATTATTTACATTATTTTTTATTTCACAATTCAACACCCTTTCTAATGCCACCAACAATCTACTCACTAGTAGAGTGCACTACAAGTCCATTACAACCCTCAAGTCAAGCAACCTGCAACCTTAGTTGGCCGTTAACCCTAGCTACAAGTCACAGGGAGGCCAGTGATGATAATATCATCATCAGCCATATCTAGCTTTAATTAGTCATATTCAATAGATAAATGCTCCTACATAACTGCCAGAAGACTGTAATTCATTGCATATCCTTTCTGAGAGAAATGCATTAAAACAGGGGTAAATCTGCACTTTTAACAGAATATCCTAAATGCAGAGCAATCACGAGGTTTCTCAGGAGTTAAATGAAGGTCAAATGTTCATAAATTTCTAATAAGTGGGTTCATGCAGAACAAAACAGGTTTTCACGTGTTTTGAGAATTAATGGACATCTGGAACCCTAAAAATAGATTTGCTTAATCAACTAAGGCTTTGGTTAGGATAAAATTCACCTAAACCTTCTATAAATCATAGAAAAATATTCTCTGAGGTTTGGCACCCTTGATTTAACCATCTGAACCCAATTTGACCTAAAATAGAGTCTTAGATAGATAATTACCCTAATTTAGGTTTCTATGCAAATTACCTAATCAAACTTGGTCAAAACCAAATCCCAACTTTATCATCAGATTCCTTGGGTCAAAATTAGGTTTATACCAAAATTTGGGCCTAATAAGAGATCATCTTGACCTAGTTTGCATTCCAGTCCTAGTCTGACTCTTTTCCTTACACATATGCCCTTAACTTCGTTTTCCTCTTCACACGTAGGTCCCTGCTGCCATGGCCATGTGAACCCACCAAGAGCCTACCTTCAATCAGGGTTTTCTCCCTAATTTCATAGAGAAACTCTTCCAAAATTGGAAGGGAGACTCCTGAGGAGATCCCCTTCCAACTAAACTCTTCCATGACTTACTTAAATCGTCCAAGAGTTCATACGAACTCTTGGAAATTCCTAAACCTAAGACCCTGATTTTCGAGCTTTCAAGCATGTTTCCAACCTTGAAGCTCGACCCTATGGGTTATAAAAGGATCCACATTGCAAACCTTACATCCTTAGCTAGGTTTGGGGCTAAAATTTCTTCTTCTTCCTTATCTCCGGCCCCCTTCGACCAAGCTTCGGCGGCCTCCTTCCCCATCTTCCTAGGGGCAGCCAACAGTCAAATTGGCCTGCCCATCCTCTTCCTCATATTCTTTCGCACCTCGCCCGTCAAAGCGAGTGCCGTCCTTTCCCTATCTTCGCCGCCGTCCTCCTCTGGAGAAGTTCTCTTCCACGGTGTCAGCCAATCAAAGCTACCGTCCTCCTACCCCTTTCGTCTAGTTAGTTTAGTTAGTTAGGTTCCTCTCTTCCTCTACTCTCTTTTCCTCTACCAAAAACCAAAAATAAACCCTCAACGCCATCGCCAACCACCTTCTTCCTCATCTCCAGCCACCCTTCGGCGAGGTCATCCGCAGTACACAAGTCCACCCACCTCGCCAACACCTCCACAACCCCCGCCATCTCACACCCATCAAAACCCCTCCCCCTATTCGCCACTCCACACACCCAAAAGATCCACCGAACAACCCACCCTTGCACGACCTTTTCCACGTCCGTCCGACCACCTCATGCCCTAATTCTTCACGCAACCACCACCATCGCACTCCACACCTCGGACCATGCTTATGAACTGTTTTAATGTGGCCGAGAGGCCTTATTCATGTTTTTAGGTCACAGGTCATTATCGCCATTGTTGAAGCTCCTTTGAAGAAATTAACACCGTGTTCTTGCGGTGCTTGCCCCACGTCGCACCTCCAGGTGATGCGGGAGTCTCCCAAGATCCTCTCTAGGTCCTCACTTGAAAGATCACCCACTCCTGCTGCCTCAATTGGAGGCGCCTTCACAGTGGCAATGCCAATTGAATGAGGACGCCTTCATTGTAGCAACGCGCGAGAAAGAGGCGTGGAATTAGTCTCACCTCGGAAACACAGAAGCAACCGAATGCGCATAAATTGAATTTGTGCCTAAGGCTGTTTGTGTCAGACACTTAGAGGTGAGGTCCCCTTCACTCTTCACACAACTCGACCCGTCTACTCACTCCTCGGCTGCGACACTCACGCATGCAGCCTTGGACCCGGTTACGCATACCCGAATACCCAATTAAACCAGATATCTGAGACAAGAGGAGAGGAGGAAGGAAAGAAAGAAAGAGTGGGAGAGGGGAGGGTTTTGCCCCTGAAGGCTTTGAGCGACACTTAGTCTCTGGGAAGGAAAGAGAAGGAAGAAGAAGAAGAGGAGAGGTCGTGCTTGAAGGGAAGCTGTGAAGGAAAGAAAGAGAAGAGAAGAGGTGAAGAGCCGAAGATGACTTGAAGAGAAGAAGAAGAGAAAGAGAGCCGAGCTGAAGAGAAAAAGGCTCTTTACAGAGCACTATAGAAGGTGACATTTAAGTCGTCTGGCTTGAAATCCAGACATCTAATTACTATTCATTTATTTAATATGATTGAGTATTTGATATATATGTGCTTAGACTAATAATTGGTGATCTAAATCACCATTATTTTATCTTAGATATCTTTTTGGTCTCTTTAAGTCTTGAAATACTTGTGTTTTTCATTAAATATCTAATGTGACAGATTGGCATTTATTGAATATCATTATTCATGGCTTATTTCCTGTGTTCATTTATATTTTAATTGAAGATTAGCGCTTGAATTCCATATTTTCTTCCTAATTTCGACCTCGGACTTCATTTCTAGATATTTGAGTTATAAATTTTATTTGTTGACAAGCGATTTCGACTATACTGCAATGCAATGATTTTAAAACATCGATTTCGCATGTAAATAGCCAGCAATTTCCTCACTAGTCGAACCAATTCAAATCCTGACCAACGCTATAACCAAGACACCAACAAGTAGCAAGGACTGAAGCAGTTATCCTAAAGTTCACAATTTTCTGACAATTATGTAGTTAACTTATTCCATAAACATCATATCCATGATTCATTTAGTTATTAAATGGTATGTTTCATCGTGTACCTTGGAATTTAATTAATAAGCAATTCCTGTGTTGGGTTCTCATTATTCCACAAGAATTATGTCAAGTGTCTATTTATGGCATTCAACAATATTCATGACTCCCGTTACGTTTTCTCTGACAACTAATGAATAGTCATTTAATTACAAGACGATTACGAAAATCAACTTACTATTTTAAAGTTAGTTCATGGTTTATTAGAGACCAAGATTAGATGTGAAATTTTACTAATTAAGAACCATAGTATCCAATTATATTAACAAATTCATTTATTGACCTTAGTTCTATCATTCATCAATCACAAATCATCATAAGAGATAATCATGAGTATTGTTTATTATGTTTAAGTCCCAAAAAAAAGATAGGTATAGTCAACCTAGGACTCTAATGGTCGGCAAGAGCAAGGATTGCATGAGAAATAGTGCTACATGAGAAGAAAATTGCAATAACCAATCACAATATGAGGAAGAAAGTGACTACTCTACCTAATGTTGATAGGAGGTCACAGTGACTCGAAATATGTGTCGAAGACTGATGTGCGCATCATGCGTGTGTTTAAAAGAGTCGTTATAGCTTGCGCTGGCAACGTCGATTTTAAAATAAAGAAACGGACGTGAGTCCAAGTGTCGATCTTAGAGAGGCATGAAAATTGAATTTCCCTTGTCACTTAAAGTCATGAAAATAACGGGATTTTGCTTATGAAAAGTCATGGGTGAAAAGTGAGAGAGAGAGAGAGAAGAGAGAGAGATTAGGGTTAGAATTGTTTCATTTGCAACATGCAACTCGAACATAAAATAGAGCAAGCAATTGAATAGAAAACAACTTCATTTAACATGCAACTTTAGTCCATAATTACAACACTAGATAAATGCTTGAACATAAGTAAAGTAAAGATTAAAAGAAGGAAAGAGAGAGAGAGAAAGTAGATGGCGAGGCAACCACGGTGGTGGAGGAGGGCTCCGTCGGTGGCTCGTCGTCTCCGACGATTACCAAGAGGGCTAATGGTAGCTAGGAGGGGGGGTAGAACACTTGCAAGTGGAGTGAATGCCTTGAATGGGTGATTGGAAGGGGTTTAAATGAGGAGAAGGTCTTTCCAAATGAAGAAGGGGTTTTAGCGACGTCCGAGACGTCGCTAAAACCCTTCCCAAATCGTCGGTGAAGCCCCCTGCCCAGTAGTTGCTCACGCGCGCCATGTGCTTCCTCGCGCATGATCCACGTGCGCGCGTTGTAAGCCGTCCGATAGAAGATTGGACGGCTGAGATCCCGCGTGGGGCGCGTGCTCGGATTGAGCCCACGCCCCCGCGTCATCGCGGGTGTCGGCTTTAGATGCGCGAGATTGCGCCGCATTGCTCCATCCGCGCCGTCTGTTGCTGATCGGTCGGTCCAATTTCTCGCAGCGCGTCTTCACCTCGCAATTTCCGCGCAGCACGCTTCGAACCTGCGTCGAGTGAGTGCGGGTGAGCGCTTCGACCACTGCACTGCGCCCGCTGCTTTGTTGTGGCGAGGGCGGGTGCGCGAGCGGCTCTCAGTCGTTCGATCGAAGATCGACGGTTGAGATTCGTCCTCCGAGTGAAGGTGGAAGTGGGCGACGGTCTGGATGCAGCGAGCGGGAGCCACGTGGCGTGCCATGGGTTGTTGATCATCAGATCAACAGTTAGAACTTCTTGGGCCCATTGTAGGAGCTCCGGATGTCGGATTTGGCCGATTTCGAGTCCATTGGATTCCGTTTGTCACTCTGAATCCACCCGTGCATCCTAATTGCTCATCTAAGGCCTGCTTTGACAAGTACTTATACAAATGGCCATTAATACTGTTTTATAAGCAATCTTGATGTATGCTGCATGCAGTGCTCCCATTCTATTTATGATGCATTATCTATGTGTTTTGTTCTTAAGATGGACCCCATTTAACAGAATTATCACCCCAAGATGCAGTGTTATCATACCCCCATGCTTATTCCTTGCTAGTCCCTAGCAAGGTTTATTCTAGACTTTATTTCCGGTCAGAATTTAAGAAGTAACTACTTAGACACTTCGTTACTTGTCAATAGGAGGAAATATATTAAGATCTTAATCTACAAGGACTAAGCAGCGCCCGGGTGTCTGCCAGAATATGAATCACCTGAATCCTTTTTTTATTGTATGTAAATATATATATATTTTTCTTATTTTTAGATTTTTTTGGAATTAAGAGTGTGTTGGTAACCTTTTTCCACTACCCAACCCACCCGAAACTCGAACAAAACTCTAAGTGCTAAGCATCTTGGTGTGAAGATTGTGATAGACTCACTCAACGCTAATTTAGACAGACTTCGGGTTTCTACGCCCCTAGGTGACCGGAAGAGGAAGTGTTTTGCCTGAAGGTGTATTTGTTCGATTGGTAGCTTTCTCCCTACGTTTGTTTTAATTGGGGTCAACACAAGGATTTTTCTAGTGTATATCTCCTTGGTTTGTACCACTTCCCCGCTTCTTCCTTAAGTGTTTTGATTCTTTTTTGTGTATTTACTGAGCTAGACTCTGGACAACCGACCAATGGGCTATTACCCATGATCACTTGCCAGCCATACTTGTGCGGTAAAGTGTGGTTTATTTTGTTCTCTTTTTTCTCTTTTTTTTTTTTGGTAGGTGGCTTCCCTGATCTCAAATTTACCTAGAGGCAATGAAGAAGAGGTGGTCCCGTGGCTGGGCTCTGGACAACCTGCCAATGGGCTGTTACCCACGATAACTTGCCAGCCATACCACCCTAGAGAGTTCATTAGCTACCCAATTTCTGTCAGAATCTCCGAGGAGTGAGTCTGTGCAAAAATGTGTGCAGATGCTTAGACTCAAAGTCCTTTTGAGTCAGAGGGTGAGTTGATAAGTCATATACTTATCACCTTATTTAGTTAGTGGATTAGAGTGGCTAAAGGTTGCAAGGATTTGAAGCTAAATTCATATTTTAACGGACACCAGGGCTGATTAAGCCTGAAGGCCTGAAAAGTCTAAGTGTTTAAGTTCTTTTTGCATTATTTCCCACTATTGACAAATTTCTAATGCCTAAGTTTTTCTTCCTAATTTCATTCATTTTCATTTTTTTTTCTATTCAGACTGATTAAATGAGCTCAGGATCATGCAATTTACCACCCCTCCATGCTTAAGTTGGACAATGTCCTCATTAACAAATACATGGATGCAACAGGGCTTTGAAAAGATATTACCTGAGTGAAGTAGGATACTTGATCAGTCTGAATCATCTGGGTTGCCTCCTAGAAAGCACTGAGTTTAATGCCTCCAACTAGGCGGTGCTTCGTGTCATCCCTCAATGAGGGTGACACTTTCCTTTGGGGGAACCTGGGCTAGGAAATGTTTCAATCTTTGGCCATTAACTGTAAAAGTATGCCCAGTGTTTGGGTCAGCGATTTCAACCGCCCCATTGGAGTGAGGCATGACCACCCGAAATGGTCCTGTCCACTTGGACCTGAGCTTCCCTGGAAAGTGTTTTAGGCAGGCATCAAAAAGCTAAACTTGCTGGTTCGGCTCAAAGGTCTTTCTATGGATGAGTTGGTCGTGGATGGATTTCATTTTCTCCTTATATAGTCGACTATTCTCAAAGGCATCCCGATGAATTCCTTCGAGCTCAAAGAGTTGAAGCATCCTCTGCGCATCGGCTAACTGGGAATCCATGTTACACTGATTGATGGCCCAGTAAGCCCGGTGCTCCAATTTGACAGGAAGGTGGCAAGCTTTGCCAAAGACCAGGCGATAAGGCGACATGCCTATCGGGGTCTTGAAAGCGGTCCTGTATGCCCACAAGGCATCATCCAGTCGTGTAGACCAGTCTTTCCTACCAGGTCTCACAGTTTTCTGTAGAATGTTCTTGATTTGTCTATTTGAGACCTCGGTCTGCACATTTGTTTGTGGATGATACAGGGTAGCAATGCGATGCTTAACCCCATATTTTCTAAGTAGGGCATGGAATTGGGAGTGAATAAAATGACTTCCACCATCACTGATCATGGCCTTTGGTATTCTAAATTGGGAAAAGATATTCCGCTTAACAAAGTCCATGACAGTCTTATGATCGCATCGGCGGGTGGCGACGACTTCAATCCATTTAGAAACATAGTCTACCGAGACTAGGATGTACTCAAAGCCGTTGGATGGTGGAAAGGGGCCCACAAAATCAATACCCCAAATTCAAAGATCTCGACAATCAAAATGGGCTGGAGGGGCATCATATCTTTTCTGGTCATGGTCCCCAGTGTTTGGCAGCGTGAGCAAGTCTTGGCAAAGTTGTGTGCATCCTTAAATAGGGAAGGCCAGTAAAATCCAGACTACAGAACCTTCGCAGTCATTTTCTTTCCAGAGAAGTGGCCACCACAAGCTTGGTCATGACAAAATGATAGTACACTTTGAACTTCGTTCTCGGGGATACACCTCCTGATGATCTGGCTGGCACAGAGGAAAAATAACATGGGATCATCCCAGAAATAGTGCTTGGCCTCGGCCAAGAACCTGTCCCGTTGCTATTTGGACCAGCTGTGCGGGGTCTGTCCTACAACCAGGTAGTTGACATAGTCAGCACACCAAGGCAGTTTCTTGTCTTGCATAGCCAGAATGTGTTCATCCGGGAAGGTGTCAGATAAAGGTAGGGAGGGTCCAATGTCGTCTGAGTGAAGTTTGGATAAGTGGTCGTCCACCACATTCTTTAACCTGGCTTTGTCGCGGATTTCCAAGTCAAATTCCTGCAAGAGCAGGATCCATCTGATGAGCCTGGGTTTTGCATCCTTTTTAGCCAATAGGTGCCGGATGGCTGAATGGTCAGTATAGATGGTCACGTGGGATCCCAGCAGGTAAGGTTAGAACTTCTCAAGTCCGAAAACTACAGCGAGCAATTCTTTCTTTGTGACCGTATAATTTTGTTGGGCCTCGTCCAACGTCTTTCTCGCGTAGTAGATCACCATGGGTTTCCTATCTTGTCTTTGTCCTAGGACAGCGCCTATGGCAAAATCTGATGCATCACACATTATCTCAAAGCCCTGGGACCAATCCGGGGGCTGAAGTACAGGTGCTATGGAAACTAAGTCTCGGAGGGTGTGATAAGCCTGGATGCAATCAGAGGTCATGTGGAATATGGCTTCGTTGGCCAGAATGTCAGTTAAGGGTTTGGAAAGCTTGGAGAAGTCTTTGATGAACCATCGGTAGAAGCCAACATGTCCCAGGAATGAATGGATCTGCCGGACCGAGCTAGGCGGAGGAAGTTTGGAAATCAAATCAACCTTAGCCCGATCCACCTCAATGCCCCTATGCGATACAATGTGACCGAGGGCGATTCCTTCTTGAACCATAAAATGGCTCTTTTCCCAACTTAACACCAAATTAACCTCGATACATCATTTCAAGATTTTTTCCAAGTTGCTCAAACAATGGTCGAGTGAATTCCCAATATAGAGAAATCATCCATAAAGACCTCCAAGTATTCACCCACCATTTCTGAAAAAATGGCTAGCATGCAACGCTGAAAGGTTGCAGGTGCGTTGCATAACCCGAATGGCATACAACGGAATGCAAACGTGCCATACGGGCAAGTGAATGTGGTCTTCTCTTGATCTTCAGGAGCAATTGCGACTTGGTTATATCCTGAATATCCATCCAGGAAGCAAAAATACCCTTTCCCTGCCAATCTTTCAAGGATCTGGTCAATGAATGGCAAGGGGAAATGATCCTTCTTGGTTGCTTCATTGAGCTTCCTGTAATCAATACACACCCGCCACAAAGTGGTGGTGCGGGTGGCGATGGATTCACCATGCTCATTGGTAACCACGGTGAGCCTGGCTTTCTCTGGAACCACTTGAGTGGGGCTCACCCAGGGGTTATCAGAGATGGGATATATGATGTCGGCATCAAGCCACTTGATAATTTCTTTCTTAACGACCTCCCACATATTTGGGTTTAACCGTCTCTGCATCTGGCAGGAAGGTCGTGCTCCATCTTCCAGATAAATCTTATGAGTGCAATAGGCGAGCCTAATTCCTCTCAAGTCTAAAATGGTCCATCCAATGGCGGCTCGATGTTCCGAAAGGGTCACTGTCAACCTGAGTTCCTAATCCTGGGTTAGATGAGAGCTGATAATCATAGGGAAGGTCTGGTCAGGTCCCAGGAAGACATACTTGAGATTCTCAAGTAGTGGCTTTAGTTCGGGTGCGGGTGGAACAACAGTCGACGGGAAAGGGACAGGCGGGAGTTGATTAACATCAATCTCCTCAAATGGTGTTGTTTGATGGTAATCAACCCTATAAAGGTCTATAGGCAGCGATGGTGACGGGTCAGAACAGTCGTTACCGGATTGGTGGTTTGAGACAGAACTAAGGGTGAGGCATTCCTCTACCAAAGGTTCCACGGGATCATGTTCCTCAACACAATCGCAATCAAAAGACTTGGTCGCTCGGAAGATATCCAACTGCATTTTCTTGTCTCCGAAGGCAATTTCCATACATCCCGTGTCACAATCGATGTTTGCCTTAGCCGTAGCTAAGAAAGGTCTGCCTAAGATCATGGGTGCATTTTGTAGTTTTTCAAGGACTTACATGTCGAGCAGCAAGAAGTCGACCGGAAAATAGAAGTCCTTGACTCGCACAATCACATCCTCGACAACCCCCTTCAGGGTCTTCACAGATCTATCAGCCAGCTGGATGGTGGCAGGCATGGGCGTCAACTCTCCGAAACCAAATTGGTGGTACAGGGTTGTTGGAATCAGATTGATAGAAGCACCTAAGTCCAAGAGTGCTCTATCAAATGTCATGTCCCCAATATTGCAGGATATCAGGGGTGCTCCTAGGTCAGTTTGCTTGAGCGGAAGGTTGCTTGATATTACGAAACTTGCTTGCTCGGAGAGCACAACCTTCCTAGGTGCTTGAGGTCTTGGCTTTCATTTAGGTGTACAGGCATCCTTTAAAAACTTAGCGTAAGTTGGGATGTACTTAACGGCTTCGAGGAGCGGAATATTAATCTGAACTTGCTTAAAGATCTCCAAAAGCTCCTCAGTTTCCACAACACTTTTCTTCTTCTTGATTGTTTCCAAGGCCTCAGGGTAGGGTGTCTGAACATGGATAGGATCTATTTCTGGGTCCTTGGGTTTTTCCAGTGCCTGTTCTGAGTCGGGTATTTCAGCTAGTGAAGTCTCAGGAAGAGTCGGCCATTTGGGATCCTGGGTTTTGGTGCTGCTTCTTAAGGTTACCGCATTCGCAGAGGCATTGAGAGCATGGGTTGATCCTTAAGAAGACGAGGATGAAGAAGCACCAAACCTAGGGGGTGTTTGTGGGGCTGGCTGAACCATGTGAGCCTACCTGGAATTGCCCTGGAACCCTTATGAATTGGGGCCTCTGTTAATCATGTTTCACGGGTTCGATTGTAGTTGGGAAGGTAGGGATCCTTGTTGTTTGCAGTCCAAAAGTTGGCTTAACTGTCCCTTTACTAAGGCCATTTCCTCCTGATGTTTCTGGTTCATTTCAGCCATCATCTTTATTAGGGTGTCCATTTGGTTATGCGTGGGAGGCGCTGCCCTGTTCTGATTGTATGGGGGTCTAACTGGTGGTCCTTGGTGATAGGGGGCTAAGTTTGGCTGCTGGTTTGGCCTGCGCTGGTTCTGGAATTGAGGTGGTTTCTGGTTTGTCCAACCAAAGTTGGGGTGATTACGCCAGCCAGTGTTGTAAGTATTGGAGAAAGGGTCAGGTTTAGCATAACCTTGGACAGCTTGCACATCTTCAAGGATAGCAGATGTCGATGGGGAGGGAAGAGAGTAATCAAGGGTTGAGGGAGCAAAGGTCCCTCCTTGGAACGTGGTTAATGGTTGTTCCAGGTTCAATTGGCTCAAGGGCTGGACCAGGTCAACATTGTGAGCTCC